>CM042038.1:59192771-60442771 GCA_023525975.1 Smallanthus sonchifolius
GATTTTTCTTGATGCAATCGGATTTGTTTAATTACATTATTCGATGTGTTACATTGGGCTTTGCTTAGGGACAAACAAAGTGTAAGTGTGAGGATGTTTGATACGTTCTGTTATATATATATATATATATATATATATATATATATATATATATATATATATATTTCATACATGTTTGACATCTATTTAAAGTGTTTTATTGGTAAATTCAAGTGATCAGATGCTTAATTAGTTTATATATGGATTTTGTAGGTTTCAATTGAATACGAGCTCAAACGAAGAATTTTGAGATGATAAAGTTGAACGTTGGAGAGTTGAAGAGATTGCAACAGCTTTGGGTCAAAGAATTAATTCCTAATGGGCTCATATGAATCAAGCTTGGAATGTTACTGGGCTACATTAATTAGTTGAGCTTAAATTGAAATGGACTCATATTCGTTGAGTGGGCTAGGTCATAAAAGGATAAAAGAATAAAAAAATAATAATAAAAAGATATATGTAGGTGCCGTGAAGCATATATACGGCAGAAGCAAGAAAGTCAATTTGGACTTTGACGGCAAAGATATTTGAAGGGAGACTCAAGGCTGTTTGGAGGTCACGATAATTGCTGGTGTTGGTTTCGTGGAATATGACTTGTGAAAAACAAAAAAGGTTAATTGGTGGTGGCTTGTGGTGTGAAAGCGTGGAACACTCAAGAAAAGAAAGAACAAGTGCCATTAATTGGATTGAAGCACACATACTTACACATCTCGAAATCATTCACGGAAGAAAAGAAAAAAAACAAGCATCAGCTTAATTATTTTTTATTTACGATGAACATCTATATTATCTTTTTGGATTATGTTTTCGTAATGATTGGTTAAACTTGTTTGCTACCTAGATTAGGATGATTATTGACGTGGTTTGAATGTTTTTCGGTTTTTAATTAAACGTATGATGAATGTTATTGTCAATGTCACTATTTTATTGATTATAAATGTGTATGAATGTTGAGTTTTTAATAATCTTGCATGAATTTGTTCCGCTTGTCATCTTGTTCGTCTCCTTTGTGTGTTTCGAGTAGGGTTTCGAGTTTTCGGTAATTTACTTGGTGTTTTTGGTATAAACGATTTGATCGGTCGTAGGAGCAGTTGTGTGGGTCTTTAAAAAGCAGTGTTTTACCAACCTTGAGTCTGAGAGGAGATAGGTTGTCGGGTTGTCTCTTGGTTTTGGTGATTTGGGTAGCAATTGCACGAGAGTGAGTTGTCTTGGTTAGGTTTATCACTTGCAATTTCGTGTCATAATCGGTATTTTAGTGCTTACTCCTTGCCCTTAGGTCTGTCTAGGATAGTCTCTGGGTATAGTAACGGTTGAGACTAAGAGGTGAAGCTGTTTTCGAGTACTTGGTGTTCTAGGGAGTGGTGAGTCTGAGGAGATCCACTTTCTTACCGGTGAGCTTATCTTGACCCTTAGGATAGTTGAGGTGTGTAGGTGAGTCTGAGAGGAGATCCTACGTGTCTTAGCGATTCCTGAGTTAGTCTATCTTTAGATTCGGTGTCGTACGGTTAGTTGTTCCCGAAAGCATTTAAACTAGTCAATAGGATTCCTGGTCTAAGTAGTGTTTGTCTCATACTTGGTTTCCGCTTCGTGTCTTAGTTCGTTTGGTCTTTTTAGTTTTTCATCTTTGTCTATTTCTTTCTAGTGTTCGAGAGTCTTAGTGTCTTAGTTGATTCTACTTCTAGGTCTTAGTTGTTAGTTTAAATCATTCATCTTAATTATTGAGGTTGGGATTCGATAAAGGTTTATTATCGAGAGTTGTCATCGGTGTCCACAGATTGATATCCGGTCTTGTCCATACTTGCTACATACTGGCGCGGTACAGTTGCCGTTGTGTGTGGTTAGGATTAGTAATTCCTTTTTAAAACCGTTGTGTAATTGATCTTATTTATATATATATATATATATATATATATATATATATATAAACTACACATCATGTATTAAGTGAATAGTCAAGGGGGAGTGTTATGAATATGTTATTATGATGACTATCCAAGTTTATAACTTTCATATTACTTATGTTTGTATTAATGATATTAGCACTATATATAGTAGCTCTTGTACTTGGTATGATATATCTCTAATAAAAGACTTCTTCTTTTCTCTTATTTTCTTTTCTTATGTTTACATACTTTGTATATTGGTTGCTATTAGGTTATTGTTATACAACACTTATCACTATTATTATTATTATTATATAACTTTTCAAAAAAAAAATTATACATAACGTATAAGAATGTCACTTGACTATTCAAGCTTTTCATTAATACTATCTAATTATTGACTTATAGGTTCCTAGTTTGTATATAGTATTTTTTATACCAAATTTTACTAAAAAGCATGTTGAGTAAAAGATTTTCTTTAATTTTTGATCATTTGATGATTATGTTTACTTTTTACTTTACGGAAGAGAAAAGTAACCATGTGAATTTTTGTTTATTCAAAAGATATTAATATTAAAATTTTCTTACAACTTTGTTATAAACTATCGAAACTAAAACCTAATAAAGATATGAATAGTGGAATCACCTCATATATATTTTTTTATTATTATTAATAAATACTTTGTAAGAAAATACACTCTTTGCTGACCTATCTGTAAGAAATACACTCTTGGACTAAAATTAGCTTGAGCAAATTGCATGAAAAATTGAAAACTTAATAAATAAAAAAAATTCAAATTTACCCTTTTATAAAACAAACTTATAAAGTCATTATAATTTGATGTAAAGCTTGAACTATGCAACGTGCAACAGCTAATCGTTCGTTGTTTTTAAAAAATATTTGTTGACATGTCAACAAGATAAACTTCCACATTTTATTATTATTACTATTATTATTATTTTTTATAAAACAGAATATTCATCATTTGTCTTTCCCTTTAACACAGGGCCGGCAAATAAGGGCCTTCAAATATTTGGAGCCCCATTTCTTTTAAAAAAGTATATATTGTAATATATATTTATATTATATTGTTTGTTATTTAACAAATAATTCTACTTTAGTGTGGTGGTGGAACGCCTTCGCGTGGCCTGCTCCCTTGGATACCCCCAAGTTTGAAACCAAGAGTTGACAATAGCCTTATTTTTTATTTTCATGTTTTTGACACAAGGTCAATTTTTTTTATTTTTTTTTTTTAAAGGCAAATTTTTTAAATCCTGTTAGGAGTGGGATTTTAACCCATAACCTCCTGGAACCCTAGTCTTTTTAAAGGATTTTCCTCTACCAATAGGCCACCAACCTCATTAGTAACACAGAGGATCAACTGCTAAGGATCAGAAGTGGAAACTTGACAAAAATAACCCAGTTTTCTTGGGATAACTTTACAAATAATAACCAAGTGTTCCATTTAAATCAATCAAAATTTTTTTGTCTATCTAAAGTCACTCAACTTTCAGTAGGTGTTTCAATCCTATATAATTTTTTTTATAAATGTTTAAATTTTTTAAAATTGAATAAGGCAAATGAAACATATATGAATCTTGTTTACTATTTAACAAATTTTTTTTTCAATTCGACTTATATATAACAATTTTGAAAGTTGTTTATTATTCGGTTAATTTTTTTTAGAGGCAACTTTACCCAATAGTAACAAAAAAACTTTGAGTTACTTAAAAGAAACACTTAAGAAAATTGATTACTATTTGGTGAAGTTTTCGGATTTTCATTTATGGTCAAATGACCCAACTTTGTTTGTGATAACGTTTCATTGCATATAAAAAATTCCAACCTTTTAGTATTTCAAGTATATGTGATAAAATACAAAATGTGCCATACAGATTTTGAAAATTATGATGGAAAATGAATTTAACATGTTTAATGTTTATTATTATTAGAGTTAAATACGGCTTTAGTCCATGTGGTTTGATATAAATAACCATTTTAGTCCAAAAGTTTAAATTTGTCTTTTTTAATCCAATAGTTTCAGTTTCGTATCGATTACAGTCCGGTACACTAACTTCATCCAAATTTTTTTGTTAACTTTTTTAAAAAGACCATAATACCCTTAACAAAAAATAAAAACAAATATATATGTATATATAACATGGAGGAGGATCAACTAAGAAGTGTAATTTGGCTAAGAAGCCTAAAAGCGATCTTAGCCATCCATTTCCCAATAAGGGATGAGATTTAAGTGGGAAAAAAAGGTTGGGGGATATCTTTGTAATAGCCATTTTTGTTGATTTTTTTCAAGTTTTCCCTCATTTTTAAACTTCCATAACTTTTTTATACAACATTATTTTTTTAAAAAAATTACACCATAAAATCGAGCATTTTTTCTCTTTAATTTGAGTATAATGTTGATATATAAAAAACGATGATTTAAAAAAAATCAAAATCTTTGTTGATTTTTTATAAAACAACACTGATATTGTAATCTGTGCTGTTTTCTAGTAAACAACAGCTTCGATAAAACAGCACTGATAATGGAATCTGTGTTGTTTTCTAGTAAACAACAGCAAACCAGCACAGGAAAATATCACAACAACAAACAAATCAGTACAATATAAAACAACACAATAAACATAGGTAATTTTACAAAATCATAAATCTGAAATAAAAGTCATCATCTTAAAAGAAGAATGTAAGTAATTAAGTTTTGACATTCAACAATATAAAAAGAATAATGTACTTTATCTTTGCGTTTTTCAGTAACTATTGTTTTAGGGAAAAGAATGTACCATAAAATACAAGAAAGTGAACTAAAAAAACTTCATGTGAATGCTATGAAACTTGGGCTAGAACCCAAAATATAATTTGCAAATGTTTTTGTTTATAATACAATCTTAAAAACTTAGTTTTGTTGTGTTGGGTTTTGTTCATTTTTGTGATGGCCTACTTGTGCTGGGTTATTTTTATGGGTTATGTTTGTGCTGGTTTTAGGATTATAACATGTCACTTCCAATTGTGTTCTTTGTTTTGTGCTGGTTTGATATACAATCTTAAAAACTTAGTTTTGTTGTGCTGAGTTGCTAAGAAAAGCAAGTCACATAATTAACCGTGTTGTTTTGGTGCTGTTTTATAGTAAAACAACATAATTAATTGTTATGTTTTGTGTTGTTTTACGATAAAGCAGCACAGTTAATAGTGTTGTTTTACAACGTATCACAGTTAATTGTGATGTTTTACTAGAAACCAGCACATTTACGTAAAATAGTACAATTTCATTAAGTGTTGATCTGGTTTTTACAAAACAAATATAGCAATATTATACTCAAATTAAAGGTAAAAAACGCTCGATTTTATGGTGTAATTTTTTTTAAAATAAGGTCGTATGAAAAAGTTATGTACGTTTAAAAAAAGTAGAGGAATTTGAAAAATGTCAACAATTGTGGGTTTTCAAAAAATGCCCCTCCACCCCTTGTTTTTCCTATACTTAAATCTCTACCATTGATCATCTAATTCAATGGATGAGATTACTTCTTAAACTTCTTAGCCAAATTACACTTCTTAGGGGAACCATCCCCTATATAACATATCTCTTTACTGTCACACCCCAACCGACGGCAGATTATACGTCGGGGCGGACGCGGTTGTTCAATAGCACAAGGTTGACTATTATAGTTTCAATATTTCATTAATAAATATTTTAAGATTCAATACAAGGAAACATAACAAGAATACAACGTTTAATTAATAAGTAGTCTAGGTCCAAAGCATCCTATGTGATCACGATAAAGTCTCATGTTGTAGAACCTGAAACATGTGAAAGAATCTGTCAACTACAAAATAGTTGGTGAGATACAAAGGTTTTGACACAATTTAACAATGATTTGAAAAGAATTACAATTCACTATGATATATGTATTCTATAATGTAAGTATGAGAACAATCCAACCAAGTTTAGGCATAACCCGCAGATTACCCTTATAAGTCTCAAGTTTAAAGTTTAATTCAGTAACAATCACCAAGGGCTCCCCCCGAAGGGGTCAATCAATCAAGGTGGATTGGTCAAATGCAATAGATCTATCATTGTTACCATAGGCTTGATCAAAGTTAATGAATGTGCTAGTTTTTAGTTTAATCTAAGCATACAAGTCTCAAGTTTAACATAAGAATAAACATCTAGTCATAGTTGTACAAGAATTGCATAAGTTTAATGTTTTTGAACATGTTTCACCCCAAAAGTATAGAAAGGAAAAAGGGGCTAAGAATACTCACTTGGATTTGGATGAAGAGTATCCGACAAGAGTTTGCAAGAATTGGAGAGGGAGAATATCCTCACAATAAGCCTAAGAATGTAAGTCTAAAGTTTTAAGTAAAAAGTCTAAGACAAAGGATCCAGAATTTCAAGATTTGACTAGGGTTCCAATGGGACACGGGAATGATTTGTGTTTATAAAGTTAAGTTTAATATAAAGGTTTGAATGAATGATACAAGACTTGAGCGTCAAAGTTTAATAGATTTATAGATTAGAATAATTATCAGAATAATTATTTAAAAGTTTTATCATTATTAATTACTCTAATTAGGTAATAATAATTAAATATTTTGTAAGTAGGGTCGTAACAATAGGTAATTGTAAGACTAAATATTTATTAAAGATTATTAACAATCATCTAAAGAATAAATATTTGTCAAAACTTTATAATTAAATAAATATTTAAGGATAAATAGATATCTAAACAATATAAATCATTTAGGTTTTCAAGTATTTATTTTCCAACCTACCTTGTAATACATAATGTTTATAAGTCTAACTAAATGTTAAGTCTCTTATACGTTTATAAAAAGAATAGAATTTTTTATAAAGTTTGCATATTGACTATAAGTTTATAGGTGTTTAAGAAGTAACCAACGTATAAAATTTACATAAACAAATAAATTGTTGTTTACATATGAAATGCAAGTTTTTATTTTATAAGGTTTATAAGTTTGTACATAAAAATGAATAAAGTATACTTATTTTCTCATGTTTTAAATTTATATAAACAAATGGATTTCTTGTTTATATGAAATATAAAATGTATAAGTTTAACATTTAAAGTTTCAAACCGAATAAGTTTATTATATAAAAAAAAGAATAAGAACTTAAGTTTCGAATTTTATAAAAACGATTTCTATTGAAGGTCCAAGTTTTATAAATTTTAGAAGTATTCTTTTAAATGTTTAAAACTATTTTTAATAAGTTTATTATCATAAGTCTTAATTAAGTTTAATTAAATAAAATATTTCCAGAAGATAAAAGTGTAATTATAATTCATATTCAAGTTTATAAAAGTATAACAGATTTTATAAAATTTATTCAGAATATTAAATCTATTTGGAAACTATATAAAAAATAATATAGTGAAAACAAGGGCTAACCGGATCGAACCCGCCCCCCTGCCCGGGTTTCACTCACACATGCGCACACTAACCACCCAACTACGGGCCTCGTTAGTGTAATACCCGGAAGAATTAATTGATAAACATTATTTTCAAACGCCCCCAATTCCTATTAGAACCCTAGAATTCAAATCCCTGAAATTCGACCCGCTAATCCCTCTGTCTTCAACAAATGACAGAGGGCAATTGATTCTAGTATGAAAATGAAACAGATGGTATTTCGAATTACCTGTTAAGATGTTGAATCGAGTGAGAAAGGCTCGAGTTTCACGTTCGACTGACCAAGGATCGGATCGAGTACTGCAGGTACCAATCGAGGGAATTAAGAGTATGAGGAGGAATGGTGTGATGTCGTTAGGCTCAGGGAGTCGATATTTATAGTCGATTTCGTGATTTAATGCCGAATTAGGTGGGGCGATTACGGATGGGTCGGACGAGTTTAATCGCGAGTCACGCGGGTGCTAGGCTCGAAATCGAGCATTAAATGGCATCGGTCGTCGGTCGCACGCCTTAGGCAAGTTCGAGGTTCATCGAACCCGGTCGAAATCGCGATTTTTGCGTGAAGGAGGGTGGAAACCGGTCGATGAGGGGAATCGAACTCGGGGTCAGTTTCTGGGTTGGGAGTTTGGCCGAGTTACAACTTTAGTCCCTGTAATTTCCAGCTAGTATTATTTTATCTTAAAACATGGTTTTAAGTTTGAAGTAAGTTTCACTAAATGACAGTTTGGTCCCTTGACTTTATAAAACAATTATATAAGTTTTATTTTATAAAATCCTTTCACAATTTTATAGGTTTTATTGTTTTCAGATTTTTTTTATAAAATAATTTCCATAGTTTTGAGACTTCATTTATTATAGTTTTGAGACTTCATTTATTTATTTATTATTATTATTTTTTTTATAATAATTATAAACTTATAAAGTTTCAAAAATGTTTTATGTATATTTAAATGATTCTTATATATATATATATATATATATATATATATATATATATATATATATATATAGGAATTTATTGTTACTTGTATATGTATATGGGGATCAAACTAGCATTTGTCATTTAAGAAGGACGTGGGTCTATGTTTTGTGTCGATAACGATGTATCGGAAAAATCTTGGATATAACATTTACCCCAAACCCTAGATCAGCTCCCATCACCATCGCCACCATCATTCCCGGCGAGACCACTGCCACCACCCCTGCCCCTTTCTTCTTCCCCACATCAGGAACCCGCAACTACCGGATATAATGTTTTAATACAAATAAGTAAAATCTAATTAACCAGTACAAGTTTTTATACAAATAAAAATTAAAATAAAAGAATTTAAATGCCCCCAAAATCTCTCAACAAAATGCTAACATGATTCCGAGAATTGTAACAAAATCTCTAAGGTAGTGTTTGGTATACATGAATGGAAGGAATGGAATGGGTCATTACGTTGGAATGAAATAAAACACGTTTGGTATCACATAGGAATGAGATGGACCATTACGTAAGAAATGTGATTCTTACATTTTTAATGATTTTCATTCCTTGGGGGATGGGTGTTTTTTTTTTCATTCCTTCAAATAATGAAATTATTTTGTTTAATTAATAACCAAGCCATGACCCGACCCAAGGACCGACCCATGACTCGAATCATGACCCGTCCCATGACCCGACCCATGACTCGAACCATGACCCGACCCATGACCTGAACCATGGATCAACCATGATCCGACCCATGATTTGACCCGTGACCCAACCCATGACCCGACCCATGACCGTACCCATGACATGAACCATGACCCGTTCCAAGGCCTAAACTATGCCCCAAACCATGACCCGACCCATGACCCTAACCAAGAACCAATCCATGACTCGAACCATGACCCGAACCATGGACCAACCATGATTAGACCCGTGGCTCGACCCGTAACCTGACCCATGACCCGACCCATGTTCGTACCCATGACATGAACCATGACCCGTCCTAAGGCCTGAACCATGTCTCGAACCATCACTCGTGCCGTGACCCGACCCTATGCCCTGACTCATAACCCGAACCATGACACGTCCCAAGGCCCGAACCATGGCCGGACCATGTCTCGAACCATCACTCGTGCCATGACCCAATCTATTCCCTGACCCATGACTTAAACCATGAAACGTCCCATGACCCGACTCATAGTATAAATTTATTAATTACAAATATTTTATTTTTCATAATATATTTTACAATTACCAAACAACTTGAATTAATGATTTATTTCGTTCTCACAGGGTAACCAAACATGACAAGGGAATGAAATGGTCCATTTATTTCCTTTGTCCATTCCATTCCTTAATTCATTCCGATACCTCATACCAAACAGACCCCAAAGGTTTGATGAAGATGAACCCCACCATACTCCACCAGATGATAAAGATTTAGAGGCGATGATGATGAACACCACCACACTCCGTTTGATTCGGCTAAAATCCTAATCGGAGATCTCGCAACTTCGCAACCCTTCTCTCTTGATTTTGAGAAACGCTTTTTGATTTGTAGGGATTTCATCAGTTTCATGGATCAAATCACATTTCAGGGCCTCAAGAAAGTAAAACATAAAACGGAAGCAAGAGATTGATTAGAAGGTGGTTGTTGGCCGGAAAAAAAGGAACAAAGGGGTTGGCGGAAAAACGAGCAAGTGGGTAGACTGCGGTGGTTTCTGGTGTAACGATGATGGTGGTGCCCAGAAAATTTTTCTTTCTTGAAAACTAGCAAGAATGAAGGTGGAAGTGGTAACGGTGAGGTTGCAGTCGGATGTGGAGGTGGCGGCGGCCACAGGTGGTGATGGCCAGAGGTGGCGATGGCGACGGCAGATGTGGTATTCTTAGAATTGGGGAAGATGATGACGTTAGGGTTTTAAAAAGGAGACTGAGAAATATTTTTATTTATTTTTTATTTTTCTAATTTTAAGGATATTATGGTCTTTTTAAAAAAGTTAACAAAAAATTTATGATAAATTTAATGGACCGGACTATAATCGATACAAAAATGAAATTATTGGATTAGAAAAGACAAAATTAAACTTTTGGACTAAAATAGTTACTTATGTCAAATCATAGGGACTAAAACCGTATTTAACTCTTATTAATATTTTGACGAAAAACCACACACTCTAAATCTAATCCTAAATCTACACCACTTATCTACGACGGACTAGATACCACAATCTATTCGGAAGGAGACACCATGCAACACACCTGAGTACCATTAGGCCAAATGCCCTTTGGTTAATGTTAATTATTTAAGAATGTGAAATGAATTTGCATGTTTGATGCCGTGGCAAATGAGTTAGATATTGCAACATATAACTTCAAGGACACCATTTTGATTTGACTGAAGTATTAGATTATGTATTAAGTGTTGAAATTCTCTATCGTTTATGAAATAGAATCCTTACCACGTTAAAAGATTTAAACGTTTAATTCGGTTCCATGATATTTTAATAGTTAACGGAATCACTATGGAACTAGACCTCCTTTCAACTATGTAGATACCGTATTAGTTCTTTGTAATCTCTTTTAATGTCGGAACGTAGGTTGTTAGATAGAAACAAATAAATGATTTTAATAGAGCTTATTTTGAAATTATTTTACAAAAGGTTTAAATAGAAATGTATGATGTCTATATAGTAGTTTTATTGTTTTGATTTCTTTTAAATATTTTTTTATACAAATTTTGTATCTATATTTTTTGTGTATTGTAGATTGAGGTCGAGTTGTTGCCTATATCGTTGACTTTTTTTTGGGATTCTTTTGATTAGACTAGGAATTAAGGTAATGGACATTTTGGGAACAAATACCGTTTACTTAGTGTGGAATAATTGGTGATTTGTCACAAGTCACTTAGGTGTAAACACAACACAGAAATTGAAAAAATAATTTTAGTAATTATTAATAAATTCCTTTTCAAACGGCAAAGTTAGAATACAATAAAAAAATATTCTCTTTTGATTCAAAATCTCAAGATTTAATTATTCATAAACTGCCAAAATTTGTCGGCATGAGTTCATATTTATTTAATTTTCTTAATAGACATAAAATAAACAAACAAAGTTTTTCAATGGGTGAAACATGGATCGAAAGCGCCATCCCCTACCATGCTTAATCGAAGAGACTGCCAAAAGTGTAGAATGAAAGCAGACCCGGAAGATAAAACTTTACATCGTTTACACCACATTATGGATCCTCTGAAAAGTAAGAACTGTATGGGTGTTCTCGAATTTAAGGCAATCAGTAGGCAAGATCGCGAAGGAAATTAAATTTCAAACATTCTTATGGCTGGGGAATAGGAGCAATTATCCGACTCTACATTGGGACAAATGGCTAGGACCTAGGTTCTTCATTTGTGATTTGAATAGGAGCAATTTCATGTAGATTCTTTGCCCACAGCAATAGCCTGCTTATGTTGTTTGTTTTGTTTGATTATCTTTTGGTTTTCGGTGTAATATCTTTCCAGCTCCCCGTCGGTCTTGGTTGAATAAAAACATTATGTATGATATAATATTTATCCAAAACCGAAACACACAAAGGAAACTATATAATTGCATAACCTTTAAAATCGCAGGTCGGTGGCTACAGTACCGGCCTGCGATTGGTCTATTTTCTTAAAAAAAATTGACTTTGTTTTTGTTGCCCTAATCCAAATCAAACTCAAACGAAGAACTTGAACACAATCATATGAACACAAATCTGTTGTTGTAACAAATCAATCTATATATAATCGAATTCTGGGTACATTAATCTGTTTACAATCGATCCTATATATAGTGCTAAACTGAATCATCGTGTCGTTTCTTGAAACCTTGCATCCCTACGATTTGAATAGCAGTAATCGTCGCCTCCTTTCATTTTGTCTGTTCCAATCGGTGTATCTCACGAATTGTAGGTTTCCAACTTGTGTTTTGACACATCTAGTCCCTCTAGATATAAGTAATACAATTTCTATTCTAAATACAATAATAACCTAATCACATAACTAGTCCCTTGACTTATAACTGAACTATATTTTGTTTAATATCCAATACTCCACCTTAAACTAAATATAGTTTAAGCGAGTTGTTCATCCTTTCATGATCCAGCTTCCCATCAGAGCAGTGTTGGTTCATAGTCCTCCTGGATCAAATTCGCCTCATCCTCTTTTTCCCTCTTTGGAAATTTATTGCTAAAATGCCCAAGTTCATTGCATTTGAAACACCTTACATTGATCTTGTCCCGTTGTACTCGTCCATCATTTCGACCTCTTCTGGACGCCCGACCTCTACCTTGGCCACGTCCTAAGTCTTCCCGATTCGAGCTTCCACAACCGTAATTCTCACATGTATGGTGCTTAGTCTTCTCTTTCCCGTCTGCTTTGGTCAATAACAATCTACTAGACACGTCCTCCTCTTTAGTTTGCTTCTTAGTGGGTTCCTCGAAAGCCTTCAGTCTTCCCACCGCTTCTTGGAATGGTATGGTCTTAAGATCAACAAATTGTTCAATTGCAGCAATAATCTGAATAAACTTTTCTGGTACTGAACCCAAAAGTTTGCAAACCAATCTTTTATCATCTATTACATGTCCAAGATTGCTTGCTTGTGATGTAATCTCACTAATCCTCCCCGCATAAACATCAAGTGACTCGTTAACACCCATTTTCAAAGTTTCAAACTACGACTCAAGTGTTTCTATCTGAGACTCTTTAACTCTATCAACCCCTACATGTCAAACCTTTAACGCATCCCAAATTTCTTTTGCTGAAGTAAGGTTTGCAATTTGCAACACCATGTTTTCTCGAATTGCTTGATATAACATGGCAATTGCTTTGTTGTTGTTATTCTCGTTTACTTCAGTTCCCGCTTTCGGTTCAACTGCATCCCATATTTCGTGGACGTTAAAGATTGCCCTAATCTTTACAGCCCAAATGGTGTAATTTGTAGAGCTTAACACGAGGCATTGAAAAGTCATTGTCGTTCCGCCCTCTCTTACTGGTATGCTGCTTTCAATCTTCTTTGGTGTCTCTTCTCACATTGACCCTTTGCTTTTTTTCTTTCTTATCTTTACTGGTTTTTCGGTCGCTCCTTGCAAATCAAAACCTTTCTTCCTCAAGTACTAAACTGGTTTCTTTGGTTTCCTAGGCCTAATCAAACCTGCCTCGCTGTTGAAAGTCAAACCTGCCTTGCTGATGATAGTCAACTCCGCTTTCTGCAAATGACAATCACTCCCGCTTCTTGCTGTTGACAATCAAACCTGCTTCTCTGCTATTGATCTAGATCAATTCTGTGACACCTGCAAAATTTTAGAATCCAAAACCCAGTTGTTGTGCTAAAACCCAACTAGGCCCAATAAGGCCCAATAGGAAGTCAAGTCCATTTGAGGCCCGGTAAGGATCCAAGCCCGTTAGAAATCCAAATTTACACAATCCGAATATCATATTAGTCACACGATTTCATTTAATGACTCGTTACGCGATTATGAGAATTTAAGAAAAGATATAAGAACGTACGCGGTTCAGAAATTCTAAACGTTAAACGTGTTAAACAACGGTTTTTACCGGGTATTCGACAGAACGATTAAATGAATTAATGAATTATTGATATTAAGTATTAATATTCATTTGAAAAGACTGTTCGGATAAATACACGTGTAGTACGTGTATACGAATGTTAAACCACGTTAGATCCTCGTAAAACTAACGATAGCGGTACGGTTATTACCGATACGACAAATATTATAAATATTTGTTTATAATAAAAATGTTATTAATAACCGGAGAGTGAAACGATAAATCCGACGAACAGACTCACACACGCGTTGTCAGCTCATACCGACTCGAATATTCTCCGGTAATAAGCTAACAAAATAAATTATTTGAATATTTATTTTAGTATTAATATTTATATTATGAACGACAAATATTAATCGGGAACTAAATGCATGACGATATTTTGGGTTTGACACGCGTTACTGGTAGGTAGCCTACCCACTTAAAACGCTAGATATATATATAAAATCTTCTCATCTTTTTCCTCATTTGCACAACAAACACACACACTTGTGTGTGTGTGTTCAGAGAGAGAACGAGAGAAAGGAAGGGGGGGTCGGCCACCTTTCGGCGGCCTCCTCCGGCGAGCATGAACGGAAGAACAACGGCGGAGAGCAGCGGCGCACGGTGGCGCGACGACAGCATCAGGAGGCGGCGGCGCACAGCGGCGGATCACAGCGGACCGGCGAGTGGCGGCAAGTGCACCACCTCATCTGATAGATCTCGACGTCCTGAGTCCGATGGTGGTGGTGGTTTGTACTAGATCGCGACGGTGGTGGAGATTCCGGCCAAAAACACTTTTCCGGCGACCTCGACAAATGGGGCTTTTGCTAGAAAAGGGTTCCTAAAGGTCCGATCTACGCATACGAAGAAGTTTGGGTCGAAAAAGTGAAGCTTTCCGGCCAAAACCACCAAATCCGGCCACTGTCCGGTTTTTCGGCAACGGCGGCGGCGGCGACCGGCGGCGCTGGTGGGGCTTGGCGAGACGAGTTCATGGCCGCTTGAATCACCTCAATCGGAGTTCGTATGATCAAGTTATGAGCGAAACAAGTTTCTTCTCGTGTCGTGCTCAGCTTTTCGTACAAAACCGCTTAGAACGGCTTGTAGGCTAAGGTATGACCCGAAACACTTATATATCTATTGTCAGGTAGTAGCACGGGACCTATAAATTTTGTCGGGGACGTCTTTTGAGAACGTTTTTCGGGCACGTTAAATTGTATTATAATGATATATTTTTTATATATTTATCAAATAATTGTCGAATTGAAGTATGACTTTAGTATTAGGATCTAAAGTGCGGTTTATTGGATTATTGGTGTAAGTTGGTGTTGTAATTGGACAATTGGATATTGTCGGGTTTAGCCAAAAACAAACGGGACTCTGCCCAATTTTCGTTAAAAATAAAGAATTTGGTTTCTACAACTTAGATGTCCTCAACATGGGTTGGGTTTAGATTTGAAACCATAATGTTAGGGCACGATCCTAGTTATATTGTTGTTGATATTGACAACACTTGTTTGAACAATAGGAACCGTTTAGGATCGTTGCGCTCACTTGTTGTCAGTTGAGCTTGTGATCGCATTTGCTGGACTTGAGGTGAGTTCACTGTCCCCTTTTAACTTTTAATGTTTTAGAAACATCGGGGGAGAAACATACTTCCATAACACGTTTGAAAACACGAAACATCATTACTTGATACATCTTAGAAACATGGAACACATACTTATAAACATTTTCATATGGTAACAAGAAAACAAGACCCGACCTTTATGTTTGCATGAGTGAACACGTTTGGAGCTCGTAAAGCCCCCTGACCATCATATTTTATAACCATTAGCTAAGGATAGCCTGGGATTCTATGGATAGTACTATTGGGATTGACATCCCCGGTTATGGTTAGTCGCGCTAACCATGGGTCCCTCTGGCCAAATGACCGCATAGTGTTCAAACATTGCTCGTGAGGTATGAGCGAGGGGCAAAACACCTGTGTCATGGTTTGGTTATGCCTCATGTATGTACATATTATTTGTATTCCTAGCTAGTCTACAAATGGGTCAACGTTACTTGTTTTGTTTATCATATTCATTGAAACGTTTTCGTGAAGATGGATCTGCCAATCACTTATACACCAATGGTTTTGCCATTCGTTTACGTGGAAATGTTTTTATCAATGTTTTCAAGGAAAACAGTTTCATATTATGGCCATGTACACATTATCAATGTTTTAAGGAAAAACGACTTATTTTATGACTATGACGTCATCACATGTTTTCGTTGGGAAAACTACTCGTTTTATGACTATGAAGTCATCACATGTTTTCATTGGGAAAACTACTCGTTTTATGACTATGAAGTCATCACATGTTTTCATTGGGAAAACTACTCGTTTTATGACTATGAAGTCATCACATGTTTTCATTGGGAAAACTACTCGTTTTATGACTATGAAGTCATCACATGTTTTCATTGGGAAAACTACTCGTTTTATGACTATGAAGTCATCACATGTTTTCATTGGGAAAACTACTCGTTTTATGACTATGAAGTCATCACATGTTTTCATTGGGAAAACTACTCGTTTTATGACTATGAAGTCATCACATGTTTTCATTGGGAAAACTACTCGTTTTATGACTATGAAGTCATCACATGTTTTCATTGGGAAAACTACTCGTTTTATGACTATGAAGTCATCACATGTTTTCATTGGGAAAACTACTCGTTTTATGACTATGAAGTCATCACATGTTTTCATTGGGAAAACTACTCGTTTTATGACTATGAAGTCATCACAGGTTTTCATTGGGAAAACTACTCGTTTTATAACTATGAAGTCATCACATGTTTTCGAGGAAAACAACCTTACATTAAACTCGTGTACATATTTTAAATGTTTTCAAGGAAAACAGTTTCGTATCATGGCCATGTACACAATATCAATGTTTTCAAGGAAAATCACTTTACATTGCAACAATCAAACCTGTGAACTCACCAACTTTTGTGTTGACATTTTTAAGTATGTTTTTCAGGTAATTCATAGTCATGGCATGGTTGGAATAGGTTAGCCTTTTGGATTAAACCCTAGAAGCCGAAGGAGTATGATCGTCAAACCTCAAGATGGCTTTCACCTATACATGGTTCTAGGACAATGTACAAGTTTATTATAGTATTTGTAATGGTGTTCAATATTCAGAAGTCTTTACTTTAACTTCCGCTGTTGTGTAATGTTACCAATAGTTGCAACCTTAATTTATTTATTTATTCAGTAAGTGAATAAATTTGGGGGTGTGACAAATTCCGCCTTACCGTTGATTATCAAATCCGCCTATCCGCCATTGACAATCAAACCCGTTTATCCTGCTATTGATCTTAAATGCCCTAACCAAAATTCTAAAACCAGTGTTCTCCCCTTTCAATAATCAACTTTCACTCCTTGTTGTATATCCTGTTTTCTAAAGTATACCCACTTGACAAAAACAATACAACCTAACAATCAAATGTTCCCTCCTTGTTTTGTATATCCCATTTTCTAAAGTGTACCCACTTCACAGAAAACAATACAAGCAAAATATCAAACTTTACTACTTTCTGACCCAAACGATTCTCATTCCTAATCCAGTATTTCTACTCAATTTAATGTATCAAAGAAATAAATACTTATTTGGTAATTTAGGCAATCGTTGGTCTCTAATTACTTGTCCGGTAATTCTTTTTCTGCCTTGTGTCGCTTTACGTTTGTTTATAGCAAATTTAACAAACTGCAACACCAATTAGTCCTTGTTTGTGGTAGCCTTCTAACCACAACCTTCTAAACAATCTGCAACACTAATATTTGAACACTATCCCGAAATTGTTCTGCACTTACACGATATGCAGCCTCAAATTGTTCTTCTACAATCTTCACTGTTATAATCAAAACAGCCCTGTGTTCAAACAATCCCTATAATCCGTTCCTGTTTGTGGTAGATTCTAACCACAACTCCAACTTTGATATGCGCTTGTTTCTCCTGTTTTCCAAAAACCAGCTATGCAGCCCCTGTGTTCGATCTGCTGCAATTAATTTCATCAGGCCCTCGATCAAACTTTGCAATCGTCCCTATGTTCGTTTCTGTCCCCGATTACCGTCGACTGTAATCCCTTTATGCAATTAATCGATTTTCTAAAAAACCGATTCCTTCACCGATTGTTTCCTTCAATCACGTCTGATCTTGAAAGCAATCCTGTTTGCAGCAAGTAAGATTCGTCCTTAACCTGTGGCTCTGATACCACTGTTGCCCAAATCCGTATCAAACTCAAACGAAGAACTTGAACACAATCATACGAACACAAATCTGTTGCTGTAACAAAGCAATCTATATATAATCGAATTCTGGGTACATTAATCTGTTTACAATCGATCCTATATATAGTGCTAAACTGAATCATCGTGTCGTTTCTTGAAACCTTGCATTCCTTCGATTTGAATAGAAGTAATTGTTGCCTCCTTTCATTGTGTCTGTTCCAATCGATGTATCTCATGAATTGTAGGTTTCCAACTTGTGTTTTGACACATCTAGTCCCTCTAGATATAAGTAATACAATTTCTATTTTAAATACAATAATAACCTAATTACATAACTAGTCCCTTGACTTATAACTGAACTATATTTTGTTTAATATATATATATATATATATATATATTATTTTTCTTTGAACTCCTAACTAATATATCAGTCAGGTCTGGTGATTCTTTGCCACTCCTTCCTCACAACAAACCTGAGTTCCAAACAAGGCTTTCCCTTCTTGAAGTTTGTTTTTTTTTTAACTTTTTTGTTTTCCATTTTTTTCACCACTTGCCCAACCCTGCACTATTACCATATTTAAGAAAAAGAAAAGAATACACTTTTGCTTTATTTTTTGTTTCTCTTTTTCGTTTTCGTTTTTTGTTTTAATGTTTCTTTTTTTTATAATTTTTTTTATCATTTATCATTTTAATCAGTTATCGATGTACTCTCGGAACCGTTACCGATAATCATTTTTATTATTTTATCCTTTTGAACAATTTTGGCTTTATTTTTTTTGGGTTCCTCTTTCGGTTGCTATATCAAGTGCCGGTATCATATCTATACCATACCGAAACAACAAATATTGACCGAATTCCCGCTGCAACGCGCGAAAGAATTTTACTACTTCTTTTAAAACCCAAAATAAACAAAGGCATAAGTATGCAACTCTTTTGTTTTACAACCACCCATTTGAATATTTTCTTGATTTGAAATATGTGAAAAATAGGGTATATTTTCGCAACGGAAACTATATAATTCTATAAATTTATAAAATATAATATTTATCTAAAACATAAATTTTTAATAATGTATAATGTAGAACTAGGTTAAAATTCCGTGTATTACACGAGTTAAATAAATAAAATGTTATATATTTAGTAATAAAAATTTAATATTTTTAAGCACCCGTGTAATACACGGGTTGAATAAACCAGTATATTAAATCGGTTGAATAAAATATAATGTAATTTGTTAACAAACACATTTGTCAAAATATGTTTTAAAAAAATGTAATTTGTCGTGACAGTTATAAGGTCTGTTAAGTTAGTTTTTAAAAATATTTTTTCAACTGAGTATTAATTTTTTAATTTAATTAATAAATGTTAGTTCATATTAAGTTCATTTGATTGATTATATAATAACTATTTATAATTAAATAATAAATATTCTTAATTAGATTTATTAATGTAAAGATTATTATCTAATATGAGAGAAAAATAGAAAATCTAATATTTAATAGGAGAGAGAGACGGGAAAATAAAGATGAGGAGTAACCAGAGAGTGACACGTGTGCTGAAGAGATTTTCATTTATTAGAGTAGTAAGATTTATAATTAAATAATAAGTATTTGTAATTAGATTTATTAATATAAATATTATTATTTAATAAGAGAGAGAAATAGAAAATCTAATATTTAATAGGAGAGAGAGGCGGGAAAATAAAGATTTAGAAGTAACCAGAGAGTGACACGTGTCCTGAAAAGATTTTCATTTATTAAAGTAGTAAGATGCTTTTAAAACATGACCTAGAAAAGATATAGTATTATACAAGTTTGGAGAAAGATATATGAAAATATATAATAGAGTAAACTTTAGTTTTCGTCCCTGAGGTTTGAACCAAACTTCAGGTTTCGTCCCACTGTAACACATATCATCTCTGACATTTTATATTTTAACAATTTTCGTCCCTGGTCCTTAACTCCATTAAAATTTCTGTTAATTTTTATATGAAATTACTAATATACCTCCGTTAACAGTTTACTCAATAATGGGGTATTTAGGGTTTTTAAAAGATTTTTTTGGGCATAATCAACTGGTTTTGGGGGGAAGAATCAACAGGACAGAAAAATGAACTCATCCTTTAAAATCCTAAATTCCATACAATCAAGATATAACTATTTAAAGGGGAGAAGCATCATTGTCTCCGGTAATCGGTGTCGGGAATCCAGCGCCGTCGATGTCTTCATATCCGCCGTCGGGGTGGCCGTTGGTGGCGTGTTCCTGATGAAACCAAGGGTTCCCCTGTTTTGCTGATGAGAGAAGCGATAACGTCGGAAACATCTCCGAACACTTGAGCTCTAATCTTTCCTCTTTTGAGAATCAACTGGTGAAGGCTTGAAGCAGTCAGATATCATCTACATCTCCCCCAGTGCCATCACCACCGCAGCACCACCATAGCAAAATCGCCATCTCCCGTTCATCTCCATCTACCACCAACAAAAATCTCCCCCACTGCTACCATCAAAATCACCTTCCCCTGTTCATCTCTATCTCTCTGGTTGGTTTTCCGACGAGACTTACAACATCTCTGACTGCCCTAATTCCCCCTCCTTGCCCCCTCCCTGTCTCTGTGTTCTTTTATTTGTCTAACAATCAATGAAGAGAGATTAATTTTTTGATCATGGTTTAGGGGTAATTCCAAAATTTCAGATCTGTAGTACATTATTACGGAGGTCACGCGAGTTCAGGCGGTGGAGGAGGTTTTTGGTCATGAATGTGGGTTTTGAAGGTTTTCACATATCGTGTTTGGTCATGCGAGTTCAGGAGACGGAGGTCGGGCGATGGTGGTCAGGCATGGTGGAGGCTGGAACAAGGGTCCGGTTGGTGTAGAAAGAAAGGGTAGAGAGAAGAGAGAGAGGGAGAGAGAAGAGAGACGATGGAGCTCTATTTTCCGGGCGATTTGGTGGTGGTGGTGGTAGGGGGAGGAGGGTCGGTGATAGAGGGAGGTGGTGGTGGTGGAGATCTGCACTTTTTACCAGGGACGAGGGTATATTAGTGGTAGGTTAGAGTTGGTCCAAAATACCAAGGACGAGGGTATATTAGTAATTTAATATAAAAATTAATAGAAATTTTAACGGAGTTAAGGACCAGGGATGAAAACTGTTAAAACATAAAACGTCAGGGATGATATGTGTTAAAGGGGGACGAAACCTGAAGTTTGGTTCAAACCTCAGGGACGAAAACTGAAGTTTACTCTATATAATATTATATAATTTTGATTTTAAAAACAAGTGGTAAATATGATATTTATTTTTCACCAGGAAATAGTCAAAATAAGTCATAAACACAAAATATACGATGCATCGAGTAAATGTTGGTATAGTATGATGAATGAACCCAATTCCATATTGTTAGGGAGTGTTTGGGATTGAGTTTGAAAATAACTTATTTACTTATTGGTTTTTTTGTTAAAAAAATGTTTGACATGGATAAAACTCATTTTTGTTTTGACTTTTTGATAAGTCTTAAAAAGTTGCTTTTCAAAAGTCACAAATCCTGGATTTTAAAACTTCTTATGACTTTTTGAACATAAAATTACCAATCTACCCATCCTTTACCCTACAATAAATATAAGATAAGCCAAACACTTAAAAAAACAACTTATGGACTTAATGACTTTATCACTGCAAAAGCTAATCCAAATACTTTTTTTAAAACTTGTTTTAGAAACGTTATAAGTCAATATGCACTTTTGATAATAAACACTTTTAGAGTTAAATAAGCAATCCCATATACCGTCTTAAATTTTTATTTAAAATGCATTTTAAAATAATAAAACTTATGCCATTGTAATTAACTATTATATATTACCAGTGGCGAAACCAAAATTTCTTAGTCGCATAGTTAGCATGATGTTCTTTCTCTACTGATTACAACTAAGAGGTCCAAATCATGTTTTGCTTTAAAAAACTCTAACTTTTATATATAAAAAATGGATAAATTCTTGTGATCAGGGTTAGTGGACACTTTTGACCCTCCCCTTATTGTTGCTACTATTAATAATAGCATGTCGGTATGTAGAATAGTTATATTAATAATTTATTTCATTTTAGGTTATATAGATATAAATATATGTGTTGCAGTAATATTCATACTGAAATGACCCTTTGGCGCAATGGTTTGCATCTCCTACCATTATCAAGTGCTTTTAGGGTATACCCTCACATTTTTTTCAAGTGAGTGAGATCTTAGCCAATCATACGGTGCCATCTCATACCAACCCTCTCACACCCCCTTTTTCCGTTAACCTCCTCGCGACATAGGGGTCGTCCCCTCACTTGAGATCTCAGCCAATCACACGGTATCATCTCACACTAACCCTCTCACGCCCCCTTCTTCCGTTAACCCCCTCGCGCCATGGGGGCCGTGTTTGTGAACCCCCTCAAGTCGTATAGCCCCCTCACCTGAGATCTCAGCCAATCGCACGGTGCCTTCTCACACCAACCCTCTCACGCCCTCTTCTTCTGTTAACCCCCTCGTGCCATAGGAGTCGTGTTTGTGAACCCCCTCACGTCGCAAAGCCCCTTACGATTTCCACGCATAAAGGTATACCAGATACTCTTACCCAATTTGTTTTGTTTTTTTATCTCTCCTTGAAAAACAACCGTTAACTAATGAGTGCAGGTGCCCTGCATCTAATGCTTATTGAGTTAAGAAATAGCAAACATTCAACCAAAACTGCAGCTTCCAATGGTTTATGAGTTTTTAATTTTTAAATCTAATCACAATAAAAAAAACTTTAATTCTAAAATTACCAATAATTTCTATATATATTTATTTTAAACTCAATTTCCTTCGTTATATTCTTTTTCATATATCCACCAAATTCTTATTTTCATATAAATTTTCATATTATCCTCTTTATTGAAAGACATTAGGTTTTGAATAGTAACTTTCATTTTTTTAATTGTTTTAAAATTTTTATTTTGCATCCCTCATGCTATATATAATATACGTTTTTAACCCGTTTTCTGTTTTATTTTCTAAATAGTAAATTTTTTTACTCAACCGTTTATGTTTAGGCTCCTGCCGTATAAATTAGACGCAGCAGTAAAGCGAGCGTTTTTAACCCGTTTCTCGTTAGTTATTATTTATAATAATCAGCTTTAAAAATATTTTGTTTTCTCTAATAACTTTTAAAATAAAATGTTTTTGTATATTACGAATATACCGTTCCGACGTGTTTATTTTTATCAATGTTTCATTATTAATTTTAGTCAAAACCGAGCCGTGTCAAAATCACGTTTAAAAAATAATGTTTATTCACAAGTTGCAATATGGACTTTGTGTTTAAAACCAAGTCATATTTTATGTTTTTTTTCAAACTATAAATTTACATGTTTTATGAAAATATATCATTGTGACGTGCTTATTTTTTTTATGTAGCGATAAATATTTAGTTTTAACAGTGTCATATTTAATTTATTTACTATTTTGCTCTAGGCCGGTTTTTGAGGGTTTTTTTTTTAATTTAATTCTTTTATTTAACTAAATAATTTTTAAAATGCTAAATTTTATATTTTAATTAGTTATAGCACTTTTAAATGTTAAATGAGATTAATTTAATTTTCTTTTTATTTTTTATAATTCTATTATTATTTAATATTTTAATTACTTATAGATGTACTATCGGCCTATTACTGATTCGTTTTTATTGTTTTCGATCGGTGTAAAACACGTATCGCCATCCTTTTGGACATATCACAACTTTATTTTTTCAGGTTTCTCTCTTGGTTGATATACCGAGTGTTGATACTGTATTCATATTGTAATAAACAGGACCAATACCGAGTGAACTCCCGCCGCAACGTAGGGGGAGTTTTACTAGTTTATTTTAATTGGAGGGACGAAAGTATTGGTGTTGCGGCAGGAGTTTTACTAGTTTATTTTAATTGGAGCGACGAAAGTATTGGTCAACCCAATAACATTGTTTTGTTGTTTTCTACTTTACCCTCTCGTGCATGGATACCATGTGAATCATCCACCTACCGGTTTTTTTTTAAGGTAAATTTTTTTATTTATGTGGGAGTGGAACTTGAACGTATAACATATTCAAACTTTGATGTTTTAAGAGAATTTTACTCTATCTAATGCGGGTGACAACCCAAGAGTTGAATCTGATCCAGCGTTGCTATAGGTTCTAAGCCAGGCGGGATGACCCGTGAAGTTCAGCTGTTCAAACAGTTCGTGGTGATAATGAATAAGGATCGCGTTGATGTTCCTTTCGATCCAGGTGGTTTTTACAAGACTCGTGGTTGAGTCTTTTCCAATAAAGGGAGTATGATACCGATATCGAGTTGGATCCTGACCGGAAATCTGACCCGTCCAATGCAAGGCCCGAAGACAACCCATATTCAGATGTGGGACATGATGCTTAAAAGATGGGATCAAGTTGCATGAAGATTATGTGGATTTCTTTAAATTTTAAATTCCTTTAGTTTTGGTATTTAATTTTAGGGGATATTTCTTTTCCTATTTTGCTCCATATTTTGTCATTTGTTATGTATTAAAACTCTCAAGATTTCTTTCTTTTGGAGGATGGATGATTGATTTGAATTTATAAGAACTTTGTTCTTGAATCTTTTTAGTTCCTTTTGAGACTTTGATTAACTAATTGTTCTTGAGCCATTTGATTGCTTCCGTTTCTGCATCAGTTGGTATCAGATCTCCAGGTTTATCAAATGGCTCTATGTGAAGGCGGGTGTTTTCTTGTTCGAAGAGTCGCCGACCGAGGCATCGACAAGAACATTGGTGGTTCACGTGCTCATGAAGATCGATTCAACCGTGACCGTAGATTCGCCGGACGAGGCAACGAGATAGGGAACCGTGACCCATGGGATTTTGAGATCAAACGACTCAAGCGACGAGTCTGAGATCTCGAGTTACAACTAGAGATTAAACGGCTCCGACAAAGGATCCGCCACCTCGAGTTGCAACAGGATACGTGCCAGACGAAAACCGAGTCGAGCACCGTCTTCGGGGACGAAGGTGGCGACGGAGAGCAGCAGCCGTTTAGCCGTCATCCACACCGGTTCTCTGAACCAATCTATCCAAAGGGTTTATCGGAAGACGAACCCAGATTCGATGAAGAAGTGATGCACTACGATGAAGATGAGTACTTGTGGGTGCAACGAGCTATCAATGGAGTTACCAATCGAGAAGATGTCGTCAACGGTTGTGAAATTTCATTAGTTTCTTTAAGTATGTTTGTAGAGGATTCGAAAGCTAATGTGATTGTGGATGTTGGTTCGGTTCAAGTAACCAAATATGAATCAGGTGATCTTACGGTTGTTCATGATGCTCATGCGGTGAGAGAGGGTGGTGGTCTTGCTAATTCAGGTAGTCTAAGAAACTTTCACATTCGGGAGGAATTTAATCTAAAGGAGTCGATTGGTCCCCTCAAAGTTCTCAAGACTCGAGGATGAGTCTTTTTCAAAGTCGGGGAGAATGATGCGGGTGACAATCCAAGAGTTGAATCTGATCCAACGTTGGATCCAGGTGCTAAAGGTTCTGAGCCAGGCGGGATGACCCGTGAAGTTCAACTGTTCAAACAGTTCGTGGTGATAATGAATAAGGATCGCGTTGATGTTCCTTTCGATCCAGGTGGTTTTTACAAGACTCGTGGTCGAGTCTTTTCCAAGAAAGGGAGTATGATACCGATATCGAGTTGGATCCTGACCGAGAATCTGACCCGTCCAATGCAAGGCCTGAAGACAACCCATATTCAGATGTGGGACGTGATGCTTAAAAGATGGGATCAAGTTGCATGAAGATTCTGTGGATTTCTTTAAATTTTGAATTCCTTTAGTTTTGGTATTTATTTTTAGGGGATATTTCTTTTCCTATTTGGCTCCATATTTTGTCACTTGCTATGTATTAAAACTCTCGAGATTTCTTTCTTTTGGGGGATGGATGATTGATTTGAATTTATAAGAACTTTGTTCTTGAACCCTTTTAGTTCCTTTTGAGACTTTGATTAACTAATCGTTCTTGAACCATTTGATTGCTTCCGTATCTGCATCACTATCATTGTGCCATCAACCCCAATGGCAATCCACCAACTAGTTGAGTCACTTATTTCTATTTAAAAACGTCGTAATAATATAATAATGAATTAGGTTAGAAAACTCATGTATTACACAGACTGAATAAATCCAACATGTTATGAACCAACAGTTCTTTTCAGATTAATATATTGGAAGTCACCCCGGTGATAATGAGGATGTAAGAATTATAAATAAAAATAATAAAGATTTAAAAATTATAAATAACAAATAAGGAAGACTTAAAAATTATAAAATTATATTTAAGATAAGATATAATTGAAATCTTTTTATGATTTAGTAACTTTTGATAAAATATTATAATAAAATTTATATATTAACTTTTTAAAATTATTATTATTTAATAGTCGGGAGAGTAATTTAATAAAAGAGAGAGACTTGAAACAAAAATCTAAAGTTCAACAAAAGTCGACATATGACAGATTAAGTTATTTATTTATTATATTAACGACAAATATACCATACTTCTACTCTTAGGTTAGACCAAATAATTCACCCGAATTGTCACACCCCCAATTCCAACTAACGGAGTATTACCGCTTTGGGAAGTGACAAACCAGGATCTCAGACACTAGTTACATTGAACGACTCTACATGGGACTCAAAACGAGAATATCTTTTAAATCAGAGTATTAATGCGGAAGCGTAAAGAAAGTAAATGCGCAAAATACACGCGCCCAAAACCAAAGTCCAAAAGTCTCAAAAGTCCAAACGTCCAAACCAAACAAAGTACAATAAAATAATTCAACCAAACATAAATAGACACAAAGCAAAGCAGTTGAATCCCATGCATGCCCTAGCGTGCACCTGTGTCTTAGTTTAGCGTCCTGAGAAAACATGTAAGAAAAAGTATCAACACGAGGTTGGTGAGTTCACAGGTTTCAATATATAAATAAACGTTTACCAGATTTATTGTACAATCAACATATATACCAATGAGTAGCTAACCCATGTTCATGTTTGCTATTACGCTCGCAACCATAAACTGACTGTTCGTATTGCCTCCCACCAGGTCTATCAACCACGGTGCACGTTTAGGTCAATATTGCACCCGTTCGATATCCAATCGAGTTAGCGCGACTAACGCGGGTGAGGTTTGTCAAACCCAGTAGTACTACCCAACATACCTCGCTATATTCATATTTAAACGGTTCGATGTGAGGACTTTCATGATAGAGTTTACGCATAGTCATAACAATTGATATAAAATGAAGTACAAAAATCAAAAGAGTTTGTATCATGTTTTCCCCCCAGTTTAAAAGCAGTAAAAAGGGGCCGCGAAACTCACCTGAACTTGAGTAGAGATTTGGATCACACAAGGAAAAAGTTGGAACCACGAGTGTAAGTCTCAGACGACTTACGTATGCTCTAAAATTATAAACATATAAATTAGGGACAAGTTGGGATTTGTGACGACGACACGGAAGATTTAATGCCTTAACGCATTCTAGGAATTTAAGAGTAGACGAACGTGTCTACGGAATTATATATATAATAATTAAGGTAAACGCGTTACGTGTCGAACGTTAATTAACGAATAATAAACAAATAAATAATTAGATTCGTACGTTCGAGTCGTTTACAAAAGTTAGGAAAATAATATAATCTAATATATTATTTTAGATTCGTAAGATTAATAATTAATCATTGGCAAAAATAATAAACATGTTATTTTTATTCGAGAAAATAACATAGGTAAATAATATAACAATTTATATTATTAACGGTTTAAAACATTATATGAGATATTTAATCAAAGTGGAATAATATAAATATATATTATTTAGAAATAGTTTCATACGAAGTCGGGGTTGAAAATAATATATTATTTCTAAAGTGGAATTATTAGCAATTATAAGTTATAAAATCAAACCCGAGCCACCGGGTTGTTTTCCGGGTTAAAACACTTTAATATAATATTATATTAATATAACAATTTATTTGGTAATTAAATAATAATGAAATTCGGTTTTAAAAATAAATGTGGGTGGAGAGACTCGAACCCGGGTCTCTCCCCCAATAGCACACACACTTAACCAGTCCCGGCCGCTAGGCTATCGCAACAGAATCCAGTTTCAAATGGTTTTAACATACAAACCAAGTGTTCATCCCTCCCCATACACACATACGATTGAATCTAGACTCGAATCCAACGATTTTTGACACTGAAATGAAATCAAAGGTTAGGGGTTTTGTAAATCGGATGTTTGCGAACCTGTGTATGCGTTTAATTGAAAAGTTATCAAGTTTAGAACGGTTAAAGATTCATTTGAAATCCCGTAATCCTAGTTTTGAACTCAGAATCAAATTAAACGAATCTGATGTTAGAAACTGATGAAATCATGGGGCTTTTACTTATTAAAACATTGCGAATCTGTGGGTGTGGTTTAATTTCATTAAGGATGCGTTTAAGATCAAAAGCCCCAAAGCCGATTATGAACAAACCCTAGTTATCGGATCTTACACAATTAGATGTTGTTTGATTCAATAAACATAGGGCTTTTACTATACAGAGGATTGCGAAGCTAATCATGTGTATTAATTGGATTTAAAACAGGTGAGGAGTAGGGTTCGATTAAACCCGATTGGTTATGAACCCTAGATTACGGTCTGGATTAATTCGATGATATGAGTTCAATATTTCATAGGGCTTTCAATCCATTTACTAGGACGACTCTAAGGACACGTTCAATTTCATTAATCGATATCGGATTGCTAGAGTTCGACCAAACTAGAAACGTATGAACCCTAGAATTTGGTTTGATTAGAATTTGATAATGTAAGCCCTAATTAGGTTAGGGCTTTCATTCTATAGACTAAAACGAATCAGAGGAAGGTTTCAATTACCAGATTGGATGTCGGGTTGATAGTGCTCGACCAAAACTGGGTCCGACGACGTGCGGGTTAGTCTCCGTCGATCACGGCCTTGTTTCCGACTGAACTGGGGTATGGCTTTGCTACTGATGGATGCGACTAGAGTGTGTGAGAGTTCAATTTCTGGAATGATGCACGAATTGATCGAGTTCGGTTGATAATGGTTATTGAGATCGACGGTTACATGATTAATATTCATAATTCGTTTTAATTCGTTCAATGATGATGAGAGACTGTTCATAATCGATCGTTCCAAGCATTAATGTGTAATTCGGTTATGGATTGGCATAGGATACGGCTCAAGGAGTTTGAATTGGGAATCAAAGGCACGATTTTGACTTTTAAAAGTCAACAGGAACTAGTTACACTCAATTTTGACTGTACGTGGTCAACATATTGAGTTTGGGTTAATTACAACTTTGATCCCTGAAGTTTGAATTCAGATATTGACAGGATTATTCCTTGGGGTTTGAATTTAACTGGATTAGCTAACGGGGTTAGGTTTTTAACAGGAAGTTAACGGAATTTACTAACCGCGTTAACCTGAAAAGTCGGGTTGTCACATCATCCCCTAGTTGAAAGAATTTTCGTCCCGAAAATTTAAAATAAAAAAAAAATTCCGGATGTCACATCATCCCCTAGTTGAAAGAATTTTCGTCCCAAAAATTTAAAATAATACCTTAAGAGTTTGACGTGGAGTGCTTGAACAGATTAGGATATTTGCGCATCATCTGATCCTCGCGCTCCCACGTGAATTCCGGTCCGCGTTTCGAGTTCCAACGGACTCTAACAATGGGGATTTTGCTGCGCTTTAACGTTTTTACTTCCCTATCCATAATTTTGACAGGTCTTCGATGAAACGTAACTGTTCATCAACATGTAGTTCCTCCAGAGGAACTGCGAGTGATTCGTCTGCCAGGCATTTCTTTAAATTTGAGACGTGAAAGACGTTGTGTACACCACTAAGTCTTTCAGGTAGGTCCAGTTGATACGCGACTGGTCCAATTCTCTTCATTATTTTGAATGGTCCAACATAACGAGGATTCAGTTTTCCTCGTTTCCCGAAACGAATGACGCCTTTCCAAGGTGAGACTTTGAGTAAGACCATGTCACCTACTTGAAACTCCAAAGGTTTACGACGCTTGTCGGCATAGCTCTTTTGACGATCACGAGCTGCCACCATACGGTTTCTAATTTGAACGATCTTTTCGGAAGTTTCAAATACAAGTTCAGGACCTGTGAGTTGGCTATCTCCAACCTCGGTCCAACAAATGGGAGAACGGCATTTCCGTCCATAAAGTGCTTCAAATGGAGCTGCCTTGATGCTAGTGTGATAACTGTTGTTGTAGGAGAGGTAGGTGAGACTCCCAAGTGTTACCGAAATCGATCACACAAGCTCGTAGCATGTCCTCCAGAGTTTGGATAGTACGTTCTGTTTGACCATCAGTTTGAGGATGGTAAGCTGTGCTCATATCTAGACGCTTGCCTAAGGCCTTATGTAACGACTGCCAGAAACGAGAAGTGAATCGTGCATCACGATCCGAAATAATGGAGATTGGCACCCCGTGCCGAGATACTACTTCTTTTAAGTAAATACGAGTAAGCTTTTCCATCTTATCGGTTTCCTTGATGGCTAAGAAATTAGCGGATTTTGTTAAACGATCAACGATTACCCAAATGGTATCGCATCCAGTAGGAGTTCGTGGTAATTTGTTGATGAAATCCATGGATATTTGTTCCCATTTCCACATAGGAATTTCTAGTTGCTGCAGGAGACCGGATGGTTTTTGATATTCAACTTTGACCTTCGCGCAGGTCAGACACTTACTAACATAGGTGGCTATATCGGCCTTCATCTTCGGCCACCAATATAGTACTTTTAGATCATGGTACATTTTATCGGAACCCGGATGGATGGAGTAACGAGATTTATGAGCTTCATCCATGATTAGTTCCCTTAAATTTCCGAACACTGGAATCCATATTCGTTCGACAAAGTAACGAATTCCGTCAGATTTTACTTCAAGTTGTGCTTCCATGCCGCGAGTACCTTCTAACGGTAGGTTATCTTCTTTCAAGGCTTCAAAGTTGAGCACTACGGATTCTGTCAGGCAATCCAGGGTGAATAGTAAGTTGTAATGCTCGAACTCGTTTGGGTTTCGTTTCCTTTCGGCCTAGTGCATCAGCCACAACATTAGCTTTACCCGGATGGTATCGGATCGCACAGTCGTAATCATTTAAAAGTTCAACCCAACGACGTTGTCGCATGTTTAACTCCTTCTGCTCGAAGATATGTTGGAGGCTCTTGTGATCGGTGTAGATGGTGCATTTGGTAGCGTACAAGTAATGTCTCCATATCTTAAGTGCAAAAACTATTGCTCCCAACTCTAGGTCATGAGTGGTGTAGTTTTTCTCGTGAACCTTTAATTAACGTGACGCGTATGCGATTACCTATTCGCGTTGCATCAAGACACAACCTAGGCCTTGAATGGATGCATCACAATACACCACAAAATCATCGGTTCCTTCCGGAAGGGCTAAAATAGGTGCACTGCAAAGTTTCTGTTTGAGGTGCTGGAAAGCTGACTCTTGGTTATCGCCCCAATTATAGGCTTTTCCTTTTTGAGTTAGTGCGGTGAGAGGTTGAGCAATTTTGGAAAATCCTTTGATAAATCGACGATAATATCCGGCCAATCCCAGAAATTGTCGCACCTCAGTCGGAGTCGTCGGTGCTGCCCAATTCTTGATGGCTTCTATTTTGGATGGGTCGACATGTATCCCTTTTTCATTTACCACATGCCCTAGAAACTGAACTTCCCGGATCCAAAATTCACACTTGGAAAACTTAGCATACAGTTGTTCTCGCTTAAGTAGTTCTAAAATTAGGCGTAGATGTTCCTCGTGTTCCTCCTTGTTCTTGGAATAGATGAGGATGTCTTCGATGAAAACGATAACAAACTGGTCAAGGTAAGGCTTACACACACGGTTCATGAGGTCCATGAATATCGCGGGTGCGTTGGTTAAACCGAAAGGCATGACCATAAATTCGTAATGGCCGTACCTTGTCCTGAAAGCAGTCTTAGAGATATCCTCATCTCGGACTCTCAGCTGATGATAACCAGATCTAAGGTCTATTTTGGAATAGAAACTTGACCCTTGAAGTTGATCGAAGAGGTCATCAATACGCGGCAGGGGATAACGATTTTTGATAGTTACCTTGTTCAATTCCTGGTAATCAATGCACAAACGGAAAGTACCGTCCTTCTTTTTAACAAACAGGACTGGAGCTCCCCACGGTGATGAACTAGGTCGGATGAAACCTTTATCTAACAACTCCTGTAACTGTGTAGATAGTTCTTGCAATTCACTAGGTGCTAATAGATAAGGTGCCCGAGCGATCGGCGCTGCTCTAGGTGCTAAATCGATTTGAAATTCCACTTGACGGTGCGGTGGTAAGCCAGGTAAATCTTCAGGAAATACTTCCAGAAATTCCCGTACAATTGGGATATCTTCAATCTTCTTCTCTTCGGATGGCTGCTTGGCAACGAGAGCTAGGATAGCGGTATGTCCTTTCCGAAGGCATTTTTGTGCTTTCATGAAGGATATGATACCCATGACAGTACCAACCCTTTCGCCCTGAACTGAAAGAATTTCTCCACTCGGGAGGGGTATGCAGGCGATTTTCTCATGACAAATGATTTCCGCTTGGTTTTTAGACAACCAATCCATGCCGACGATTACATCAAAACTACCAAGTGTGACCGCCATAAGGTCGATGTCAAGAATATGGCTAGCTAAATCAAGCTTACAACCCTTAAGAATGTGGGTTGCTTAAATTGTTTGGCCGTCAGCTATCTCTATTACATACTTAGCTTCTAACAGAGTTGGAGTCCCTTTTATCATATCACTAAGTTTCTTAGATATAAAACTCCTATCAGCACCAATGTCAAAAAGGACAGAAGCAAAGTAATTATTTAAGAGAAATTTACCGGTGGCCACGTTATGATCATAGCGAGCTTCTCCAGATCCCAGTACAAAAGCTCTTCCTTTCGCCCCATTTCCCCCATTACCACCGTTATTACCGTTATTCCCACCATTTTTGTTCTGATTGGGGTTGTTACCATTGTTGCCCTGGTTATTACCGTTACCACTACCACTGCCATTACCATTTCCACCCCTTTTCAACTGAGGACAATTCCTTTGAATGTGCCCCTCCTTGCCGCACTGAAAACATCCTCTCATGAATCCCTGTGATTGAAATGGTTGTTTGTTCGGGAGTGTAACCCTACAGTCCTTTGCAGCGTCGCCCATCTTACCACACCGCTGCCGGTCACAAGTGCCCGTGTGGTGATAGCCACATTTGTTGCACTTGGGGTACCTCCCAGCATATTCTCCCTGATTCGGACCTGATGAGGTCGTTTGATTAAAGTTTCTAGCAGGCTCAAACTTTCGCTGCTGTTGGTGCTGAGGTTGATTGGGTTGGGATCCTTTAGAATTAGAGTGGGAGTGGGAGTGGGAGTGGGTGTGATGGTCGAACTTGCGCTTATTGTTGTCGGTGGGTTTAGAAACCGAACCTCTTGGAGGTAAAGTTCCTTGTGTCACCGCCTGATCGGTCAATTTGTGAGCAAGTCTGATGGTCTGTTGGATGGTGGTAGGGTTGGACGAGGTCACCATGCTTTGAATTTGAGGTACCAACCCTCCGATGTATAGTTTGATCCGTTTGTAATCCGGAGTCACCATGTGTGGGCACATAGTAGCAAGTTCGTGCGAACGGGTGGTGTAGAGTTCAATTTCCGAACCCTCCATCTTAAGGTTCCAGAACTCTCCTTGTAGCTTTTGAATTTCATCTCGCGACAGTATTCTTCCTTCATCATTGTTTTAAATTCCTCCCACGGGAGTCCATTTGCCATTGCCAGTCCTAACATTTGAACTTGGGCATTCCACCATGTTAGGGCCGGGCCTTCTAAAGTTCCAGCAGCAAATTTCACTTGGTTAGCCACGGGGCAGTTGCACATGGCTATTACTGATTCAACCTTCTCAAACCAGTGAAGTAATCCAACGGCTCCTTCAGCTCCACTAAAGGTGTGGGGTTTGCAGTCCATGAATGCCTTGAAAGTGTAGACTGGCTGTTGATTTTGCTGGCCTGGATTTAGAAATACAAATTGAATTGGAATTATAGAGTTTAGAAAGATGTTCTTAGGAGAAGATTGACACTATTAGTCAATAGTTAAAGCATTTACCTACAGCATTCTGTGCTGCTAGGGCCTCTGCCACACTATTATTTATCAAAGCTGCTAGCTCTGCTGCCGTCATGTTAATGGTACCACGACCACCGGCACGGCCTCCTAGTCCTCTCCCAGACATGATTCTTCACAATCACAAATGAAAAGTAATGAGAAATATATCGCATATTAAACATTATTCAGGTATGAGTAAGAGATACAACATCTAATATTTTGAAAATTAAATAAATTGTAAGGCTACAAAATAAATAACTCAAATATTAAACTTCTCATGCTTTTATTGGATGGGAACAACCTTACCCATCTAGGTTTGAAAAGAGAAATAACATAAGCAAAAACAAACATGAAAAGGAAGATAGATTAGGAAGATCCTCAAACATCCTCGTCATCAGAAGAGACGTATGACTGAGCATCATCGATATCCACTGGCTCTTCCTCAGCTGGCTCCCCTTCTAAGGGCTCCTCCTCGAAGGGCTCCTCCTCAAAGGGTTCCTCTTCATCGTCAAATACTGGAATGTCTTCCGGGAATAGGGCCGCTTGCAGTTGGGCTTCCAAGTGAGTCACCCTCTCTTGAAGGCCTTCAGTAGTGTGGTTTGCCACATGTAGCTGAGCTTCCATAGCAGCTAATCTCTCCAGAACTTCTTCCATATCATCATCCATAGTGTCAGCCCTCGTCTCTAGATGTGCCACACGATCCACTAAAAGGTTGTGGACATGGTCCGTTGCAGCTAGTTCGGTAGTCAAATGTTCTATTCCTACCTTATTCTTCTCTACTTGGGGTCCATTCTCTAGAAGTTTAGGTATCTCCTCGGTGGCATCTTGTACAAAACTTAATTCCTTCAACATATAAGATACGAATGCTGCGAAGGCTTGTTCCATGGTGCATGGTAAGGTAGGTAGTGTAGATGATGAAGATGCGGATCCAAAGTAAGGTGATGGAACATCTCCCATTTTGATCCACCTTTGGATCATATGTGGGTATACATCCCAATTGAGAGCATAATCCAATGCTCGTGGGTTGCTCGGTTCGCCTTGGTCAATTGAGGTAGTCCGGCGCCTTTTGGGCTCCGGGGATGAGAGTACAAGTGCCTTATGCCCTGATGTGTTAGGTGATGGAGGTGGGGTTGACGACATGATCCTGCAACATTTTGTATAAGTCCCAAAACATCCAAATGAGATGTAACTAATGTGTGAGGCTATAGTCTAGTATGCAATCCTAGTTCTCTATAACCAATGGCTCTGATACCAATCTGTCACACCCCCAATTCCAACTAACGGAGTATTACCGCTTTGGGAAGTGACAAACCAGGATCTCAGACACTAGTTACATTGAACGACTCTACATGGGACTCAAAACGAGAATATCTTTTAAATCAGAGTATCAATGTGGAAGCGTAAAGAAAGTAAATGCGCAAAATACACGCGCCCAAAACCAAAGTCCAAAAGTCTCAAAAGTCCAAACGTCCAAACCAAACAAAGTACAATAAAATAATTCAACCAAACATAAATAGACACAAAGCAAAGCAGTTGAATCCCATGCATGCCCTAACATGCACCTGTGTCATAGTTTAGCGTCCTGAGAAAACATGTAAGAAAAAGTATCAACCCGAGATTGGTGAGTTCACAGGTTTCAATATATAAATAAACGTTTACCAGATTTATTGTACAATCAACATTTATACCAATGAGTAGCTAACCCATGTTCATGTTTGCTATTACGCTCGCAACCGTAAACTGACTGTTCGTATTGCCTCCCACCAGGCCTATCAACCACGGTGTACGTTTAGGTCAATATTGCACCCGTTCGATATCCAATTTGTCAAACCCAGTAGTACTACCCAACATACCTCGCTATATTCATATTTAAACGGTTCGATGTGAGGACTTTCATGATAGAGTTTACGCATAGTCATAACAATTGATATAAAATGAAGTACAAAAATCAAAAGAGTTTGTATCATGTTTTCCCCCCAGTTTAAAAGCAGTAAAAAGGGGCCGTGAAACTCACCTGAGCTTGAGTAGAGATTTGGATCACAAAAGGAAAAAGTTGGAACCACAAGTGTAAGTCTCAGACGACTTACGTATGCTCTAAAATTATAAACATATAAATTAGGGACAAGTTGGGATTTGTGACGACGACACGGAAGATTTAATGCCTTAACGCATTCTAGGAATTTAAGAGTAGACGAACGTGTCTACGGAATTATATATATAATAATTAAGGTAAACGCGTTACGTGTCGAACGTTAATTAACGAATAATAAACAAATAAATAATTAGATTCGTACGTTCGAGTCGTTTACAAAAGTTAGGAAAATAATATAATCTAATATATTATTTTAGATTCGTAAGATTAATAATTAATCATTGGCAAAAATAATAAACATGTTATTTTTATTCGAGAAAATAACATAGGTAAATAATATAACAATTTATATTATTAACGGTTTAAAACATTATATGAGATATTTAATCAAAGTGGAATAATATAAATATATATTATTTAGAAATAGTTTCATACGAAGTCGGGGTTGAAAATAATATATTATTTCTAAAGTGGAATTATTAGCAATTATAAGTTATAAAATCAAACCCGAGTCACCGGGTTGTTTTCCGGGTTAAAACACTTTAATATAATATTATGATAATATAACAATTTATTTGGTAATTAAATAATAATGAAATTCGGTTTTAAAAATAAATGTGGGTGGAGAGACTCGAACCCGGGTCTCTCCCCCAATAGCACACACACTTAACCAGTCCCGGCCGCTAGGCTATCGCAACAGAATCCAGTTTCAAATGGTTTTAACATACAAACCAAGTGTTCATCCCTCCCCATACACACATACGATTGAATCTAGACTCGAATCCAACGATTTTTGACACTGAAATGAAATCAAAGGTTAGGGGTTTTGTAAATCGGATGTTTGCGAACCTGTGTATGCGTTTAATTGAAAAGTTATCAAGTTTAGAACGGTTAAAGATTCATTTGAAATCCCGTAATCCTAGTTTTGAACTCAGAATCAAATTAAACGAATCTGATGTTAGAAACTGATGAAATCATGGGGCTTTTACTTATTAAAACATTGCGAATCTGTGGGTGTGGTTTAATTTCATTAAGGATGCGTTTAAGATCAAAAGCCCCAAAGCCGATTATGAACAAACCCTAGTTATCGGATCTTACACAATTAGATGTTGTTTGATTCAATAAACATAGGGCTTTTACTATACAGAGGATTGCGAAGCTAATCATGTGTATTAATTGGATTTAAAACAGGTGAGGAGTAGGGTTCGATTAAACCCGATTGGTTATGAACCCTAGATTACGGTCTGGATTAATTCGATGATATGAGTTCAATATTTCATAGGGCTTTCAATCCAGTTACTAGGACGACTCTAAGGACACGTTCAATTTCATTAATCGATATTGGATTGCTAGGGTTCGACCAAACTAGAAACGTATGAACCCTAGAATCTGGTTTGATTAGAATTTGATAATGTAAGCCCTAATTAGGTTAGGGATTTCATTTTATAGACTAAAACGAATCAGAGGAAGGTTTCAATTACCAGATTGGATGTCGGGTTGATAGTGCTCGACCAAAACTTAGTCCGACGACGTGCGGGTTAGTCTCCGTCGATCACGGCCTTGTTTCCGACTGAACTGGGGTATGGCTTTGCTACTGATGGATGCGACTAGAGTGTGTGAGAGTTCAATTTCAGGAATGATGCACGAATTGATCGAGTTCGGTTGATAATGGTTATTGAGATCGACGGTTACATGATTAATATTCATAATTCGTTTTAATTCGTGCAATGATGATGAGAGACTGTTCATAATCAATCGTTCGAAGCATTAATGTGTAATTCGGTTATGGATTGGCATAGGATACGGGTCAAGGAGTTTGAATTGGGAATCAAAGGCACGATTTTGACTTTTAAAAGTCAACAGGAACTAGTTACACTCAATTTTGACTGTACGTGGTCAACATATTGAGTTTGGGTTAATTACAACTTTGACCCCTGAAGTTTGAATTTAGATATTGACAGGATTAGTCCTTGGGGTTTGAATTTAACTGGATTAGCTAACGGGGTTAGGTTTTTAACAGGAAGTTAATGGAATTTACTAACCGCGTTAACCTGAAAAGTCGGGTTGTCACACGAATAAAGTACATGGATTGTCCCTTTGTTTTTTTTATAAATTTTGGATTTGGTCTCTAAGTATGAAAAAGTACACATATAGTCCAAACTTTTGCAGACATGTAACACGTTTGGTCCTCAACTTGGATGGCAGTTAACTATTTTGTTAAATATTTTGAAAATAACTAAAAAACCCATATATTAAAATATTCAAAATTAAAGAAACTCATTTATATACACACAAAACCCTAGATCTTAAACCAATGGAAGCACCACCACCACCTGGTTACAACCTTCGTCGGTGGAACCCCTCACCACCTCTGTTTGCTTATATCTGCCCAAAACATCAGAGAGAGAGAGAGAGATGGAGTATTCTTTGCTCAGATCTGTAGAAAAAAAAAGCGAGAGGGAAAGAGAGAGACGATATAGGTGATGGCTGGCAGAAGGGATGCAGGCGAGGTGGTGGCTGGTGGAGGGGCGACTGTTGAAGACAAGTGGGTCACTGTCAGGGGACGACTGTTGCAGATGGGGGGTCGGTGGCAGAGGGGTGGGGGGTCTGGTTTAGGGATGGCGGTGATGGCCGAATTTTGGGTGGTACTGTGGTGTCGGTGACGGGATGGCTTGACGAAAAGATGATCTGGTTGAGAGGGGGGGGGGGGGGGGAGGTAGTGGTTCCAAAGTGTTATAGGTGGTGGTTGTCGACGGTGGTGTTAGTTCCATGGTGTGCTGGCGGTGATTCAACTGGTTTGTAACTAAGGTATTTTCTAATAAAAGTGATAAGGGTATTCTCGTCATTTCACACACACTTAACAGAAACATTTAACCCCCATCCAAGTTGAGGACCATATGTGTTACATGGTGTGCAAAAGTTTGGACTATCTGCGTACTTTTTCATGCTTAGGGACCAAATCCAAAATTTGTGAAAACCACAGGGACCTTCGTGTACTTTATTCTAATTCACCCCATGTCTGGGTTTAAACCCAGGACCTCCAATCTAATAGACAAAATTTTCTACCAAGTGGGCTAGTCTCAAATTATTGAACTTGTTGTAACCTGCTTTAGTCTATACTAGGGCTAGCATAACATGTCAGACACGACACGATAAGACAAGACACGATGACCTGTTGTGTTCAACACGAGCATGACATGATAACTAATTGTGTTATTTTTTCCAAACATGAACACGACCTGTTTAGAAACAGGTCACCTGTTTAGGGACCTGTTTAAAGAGATAATAAATATAACGTATGTAATAAAAGAAAAAAAATGCCAAAAGTTAACAAAATTTTAAAAAATCCAATCATAACATTCATTAACAAAATAAATCCAAAACCTTTTTAAAACAAAAACCCATAAAAATGAAATTAATTAATGGAATCGGTCTAGAATCTAGATGCAAATAGGATGTTGAGTGTTAACATGTCCCATGTCCCTAACGGGTCTTAACAGGTGTTATGGGTTAAATTTCAGGCAGGATCCTGAATCTAGCTTTACTCGGAATCCAAGATCCTGTTAACTTCGGTATCCTGAATCTTAATATTACTAACGATTATATGTCCTCTATTTCTTTTATTATTTGCAGGAAGAACGTGTACAATCACTATTGCCTAAAGACCCGGACGTGGACCACGTGTAGAATGTGTTGAATACGTGTGAATCAACTTGCAACGGTCACAAAGATGAAGATAGAGTCAAGACCTTTATTTTCGGATAGTTAGTTAGTAGATATCATGTATTTAATACGCAATAGATCGTATAGAAACACACAACAACACACTCGCAAACCACTGTAACACTTATCCTACGATCTTATTTGATCTCTTTGTACTCAACAATTTTAGTTTTATAAAAGTCATCAAGGCAGCCCGACTTTCGTCGGCTCTCGAGGTTTTATGCCAGAGATCATCAAGGATCAAGGGCTTTCCTTTTAAACACTCGTGTTATTTTATTGTTTTACGTTCATAGTTTTAACAAGCACGCTATCTCACCCTCGAAATTTGGTTACAAAGTTAGTTAGTATAATTTTTACCCAAAATAATTTGGCGCCCACCATGGGGCAAGTGGTGTTTTTTATCTTCAAATCTTTATTAAAATTTTTGTTTAATCACTATCCTTCGAAACTGATTTAAAAAATGTCGTCCCAATCCAAAAACATTTCTGTCTCTACTCCATCTTCAACCTCCGGGCTAGTCAGCCCTATTCCTCTCCTTCCTTTATTCTAGAAAAAAGAATGATAGTCAGCCTCGGAAGACTATTTCTGTGGGTTTTTCGGGATCCAGAATATCCGATAGCCTACCTGTGCTCGCTTCAAATGACGAAATTCTCAAAGTATTCTCCGAGCAGAAAAAGACTAATCAAGCAATATTCAGAGAGCTTGAAAGAATCAAAGACTTAAAGAAACAGGTGGAAATGACAACTCCATTGCAACCAAGGGCTTTGAACTTTGACTATTCGACATCTTCGGGGGTCCATTAGGGAGATTTCCTACCCATGCTGACTGAAGTCACAACTCTTGGTCCAACTCCGGCCATCAGGGTTACTGCAAGTCAAGATCTTGGATTACTCCGGGATCATCTCTCAGAGATACCGACATAGGTAACACATTCAATTGTTTTTTCCAAATGCTAATGAATCTGTGCAGGATACAAGGATCACTCCTTCCATGGCGAAAGAGTTGAAGAAGCTGAGAGAGATGATCTCCGGTGTGTCTGGTATGGTACAACCCATACCCGAGATACCCGCTACCAGCCATAGGACTTCCAAATTCGCTCCTCCCATTTGTAATGCTGAGATACCCAAGCATTTCCAAACTCCCAACATGAAGCTATATGATGGGACAACGGATCCTGAAGAGCATGTGGCGCAATATAGGGAGAGGATGGAAATCAACCCCATTCCCTTGGACCTGAAAGAGGCTTGCTTATGCAAGGGCTTCGGTTCTACCTTAACATGATCAGCCTTAAAATGGCTACTTAATGTTCCTCCATATTCTATTACTTCATTTGCTCATTTAATTAATCTGTTTAACAGTCAATTCTCTTGCAGCAGAACTTTTGAAAGATTGACAAGTGACCTGTACAGGGTAATTCAAAATTCCGGGGAATCCCTCTGAGACTATGTCAACAAGTTTGGTAAAGAATCCTTGGATATCCCGAGTCTCGACGTAGCCACAACAGTCCAAGCCTTCAAAATGAGATTAAGGAAGGATTCTCAGTTTTATAAGGACCTTGTCATGAATCCTTGCAGGAATCTTGACAAAGTCAGAAACAGGGTACTAAGGTTCATCAGACTCAAAGACGATAAGAAGATTCAGCAAAGGATGGATGCTCTAACCAGTTATAGTCAATCTAATCGAAAGATAGAGACTTCACCTTTCAAACCATATAGATCTAAACCATATTCTAAACCCGACAATCACAGGGTCAATGATGTGGAAGATGATGAGGAAGAAGAAGAATATCCTAAGTTATCTAAATATTGTTTTTCACTTGATACAACTGGTTTGTTATATGCCATGCAGGATCTTGGAGACAAAGCTAGGTGGCCCCGTAAATTCGAAAAGACTACTAGGGGCAAAGACAAAATCAAATGGTGTGCCTTCCATGAAGATTTCGGACACAACACTGAGGATTGCATTTCCCTACGTAAAGAGATAAGTTATCTCTTGATCAAGGGATATCTTAAGGAATTTCTAGGCAAAGGAAAGAAGCAAGTTAGGGATCACGAAAAAATCCCACAAAGAGCCAAATATCCGCCGCCCGACACCAAGGTAATAGGTTTTATTTCCGGTGGTTCTGACATATGTGGTGCTTCTTATTCTGCAGCCAAGAGGAATGCCAAAGAGGCCAAAACAGAGAAAGGTGACAGACATGTTAGAACTTCTGGTTTAACAGAAGAGAAGGTAATCTCTTTCAACAAAGAGGAAAGGGATAACGTGTTAGATCCTCATCATGGTGGCATGCTAATCACCCTATATGTTGAGAATCACTTCATTCGAAGGATTCTGATCGATGGAGGAAGCACGGTGAACATAATTTAGCATGGTGTTTTGAAAAGGATGGGGATCCCAGATTCTGAAATCATCTCCAAATCTGCAGTGCTAGTAGGATTCAGCGAAGAAATCAAAAACACAGTCGGAGAGATAAAGCTTCCGATATATATCGAAGGGGTAAACACTATACAAAAATTTTGCATAATTGATTCTTTATCATGCTACAATGTTAAACTAGGGAGACCCTGGATACACGACATGAAAGCAGTACCCTCGACTTACCACCAATGTGTCAAGATGCTAACTCCTTGGGGAGTAGTGAAGATCAACAGTGATCAGCAAGATGCAAAAGATTGTTATACTTCTTCAATGAAAGCTTCGGCCAAGACTAGACAAGCATAGCAATTAAAGAAACAGGCCAGAGACGTCCTGGAAGCCAAGGAGCAGGATGTTAAAGAATTATCCCTAATTCCAGAGGATCCTAACGTCAAGGTACGTATTGGAACCAGTATCCCCGAGTTTATTGAGCAAAGCCTCATAAGATTACTAAAGAGCAGAACTTCAACTTTTGCTTGGAAGCATGAAGACATGACAGGTATTTCTAAAGACGTTAATACACATAAATTAGGACTTGATAACAGTTTCACGCCTATACACCAAAAGAGAAGAAAATTCACTCCTGAGAGAAATACAGTCATTCAAGAAGAAGTCGAGAGACTGTTGAAAGCAAGAATGATAAGGGAAGTAAAATTCCCAATATAGCTAGCTAATTTAGTGGTCGTCTAGAAGAAAAATGGGAAGTGGAGAGTCTGTGTAGACTTCACCGACTTAAACAAAGCATGTCCGAAAGATCCCTTCCCTCTACCACACATAGACTCAATAGTTGATGATACAACATACCACGAGATGTTAACCTTCATGGATGCTCCATCAGGATTTCAACAGCTCCAGATGGAACCCTCTGACTAGGAGGATACTGTCTTCATGACCCCGACAGGTACCTATTGTTATATTGCTATGCCATTTGGTCTGAAAAATGCAGGTGCTACATACCAAAGGCTGATAAACATGATGTTCAAAGACAAACTTGGGGACACCATGGAAGTCTATATTGATGACATGGTAGTGAAATCAAAGAAAGCTGAAGATCATCCCAGAGATCTCGAAGAGGCATTGGATATTCTAGATCACTATAACATGAAGCTTAACCCTTCTAAATGCCACTTTGGAGTGGGGGCAGGAAAATTTTTAGGATATATGGTGACTAAGAGAGGGATAGAGGGCATCCCTGAACAAATCAAGGCAATAATAAAGCTTGTAGAGTCATATATTTTGTATAAGCTGTTGTCATTTATTGTATGTTTAAACAATTTTAGACTAGTTTACCTTCTGTCATTTCATTATTGTAATTTCAGTTTTCTGTAATTAGTTAAGTCTGGGCCATCGAAACTACTTAGTTTTGATTGAGTCTGTTCAATCGAAACTAGTAGTTTTGATAGATGGTAGTTTCGACAGTTTGTGTATCAATTGTAAATGGTCAATCGAAACTAGTAGTTTCGATTGACCATAGTTTCGATACATGTCACTACTATAAATAGCCTAGTTTGAGATTGTTTAGGGCGTGAGTAGCGGCTGTAACCCTGAACCTTCTCTTTCATATTTTCCTGAATCAAAACAATTTGCAGTTGTTTATTCACTGTGTTCTTACACTTTCATACCATTTACGTGTTGATTCAAACTGTGGTTAGCATGTTATCTTCACCAACACTGTTTCTATTATCTGTTTCACCACCATACACACAGTTTCCGCCTGTGTGTGTGTGTAATCGATCAAATCAGTGATTTCAAGAGAAATCTGGACCTACAATTGGTATCAGAGCTTTATGCTCTAGTGTTTTTGAGTGTTATCAGGTTATTGATCGATTCTAGGTGATTACCGAGGGTTTTCGTTGCTTATTTTGGGTTTTTGCACATTTATTCTCGAGGTACAGTTTCATCATTTTTCAAGGGTTTTTGCTCGTATTTTCGGAATCGGAGGTTGGATTCGTGATCAGGACAGTTAGACGAAGGTTTTCGCTGGATTGGTTTGTTATTTCTGCACCTTTGATTTCTGGAGCTTTTCATCAATGGAGTATTTCTGTCTTGGAGAAGAAGGCATCGAAACTACTGGGGATAGTTTCTGATTTCCGTTGATCATCGAAACTTCTTATCTACTTTTTGTCGTGAGAAGGTACTATCGAAACTAAATTTTGTCTTATCTCTATCGAAACTGTGGTTATCGAAACTTGTCTTGAAAATTTTCAGTATCGAAACTAGTTGTTTCGATAAAAGCAGTCCTATCGAAACTAGTTGTTTCGATAAAAAATTGTCCTATCGAAACTAGTTGTTTCGATAAAAGTTGTCTTATCGAAACTAGTTGTTTCGATAGAAGTTGACCTATCGAAACTAGTTACTGTTTTAGTTTCGATTCAAAATATTATGGCCACTTCAAGTTCAACAGAACATTCTGGGGGAAATAGACCACCTGTTCTTGTGTCCACAAGAGATTTTGATGACTGGACTAAAAAGATGAAGCTTTTATTTCAATTTCACGATTATACATTGTTGAGTTCTATCACCGATGGTCCCCACAAGCCCGTAACTACCACTGTTGATGTTCAACGCCCTAAGTTAGTATCTGAGTATGATGAGAAAGATCTTGCCTTGATTGCCCGAGACAACAAGGCCTATGGGACTATTGCCATGGCTCTTCTTATGGATATTTTCAACATCTTTGCTGAGTACACAACTGCCAAAGACTTATGGGCTGCACTGTGCACAAGATATGAGGGAAGTGAGGATGTCAGGGAAAGCAAAAGAGATCTGATCAAGAAACAATATGCAATGTTCAGCAGTGTAAGGGGAGAATCAATATCTGATTTGATCAACCGTTTCTCAAGGATTGTATCAAGGTTGAAGGTAATGGGAGTTGAGTACCCTACTCTTGATCTAAACAAGAAAATCCTAGATTCTCTTCCTGAGGAATGGAATATGTATCGAATCATGATCAAAAAGACTGAGAATCTGAGTGCTCTGTCTCAACAGGAAGTCTATAGCATTCTTGAATCTTATGAAATTGAGATTAAGAAGGGAGCAGTCACCCCATCAAATCAGTGTGGAAACACAGCTCTCATTGCTGGATCAAGCTCATCCGGTAGCCCATACTTTCAGACTGATGTCCCTCCTTCAGCTGCTGCAATTAATTCTACCAGCTCCTCTGCTCCTCAAAAGACTATCACCATGATTCCTGATGAATATGTCTCAATCATGACTGCTTTCATGTCATGCTATGATGCACTAATCTCTGGAAATCTAACACCGGTTAGCTTTCAACCTGATGACTTGGAGCAGATTAATCCTGATGATTTGGAGAAAATGGACATTGATTGGTGCATGGCCATGTTGACCTTAAGAGCCAAAAGATTCATCAAAAGAACTGGCATAGACAGATTCAAGTAGGGAAAGACACTTGGGTTTGATATCAAGAAGGTGAGATGCTACAATTGTGATCAGCTGGGTAACTTTGCCAGAAACTGCAAGGAACCATCCTCCAAGGATCAGCAAGAAAAGAAGATCTCCTCTGGAAAACAAGCTGCCAATCCTCCAAAGACAAACACATCTTCAAGCTCCACAGCTCTTGTGTGTCAGGCTGATGGACATTATCATTGGGGAGACCAAGCTGAGGAAGCTGCTGATAAAGCTTTGATGGCTGATGTGGAGGACATGGGCAAGTGTGTCATGATTGAACCTGCTGAGGATCTCACTGCTGTGCCTGCTGAGGTTATTTCTAAACTTTGTGATTCTAGATCTTGCTTAAATGAAATCCAAAAATACAGATTCATCAATCAAGCCTTGATTGATGAACGAAATCACATTAAGGTGATGTATGACTCTGTGGCCAAAAATGAGAAACTTTACTTAAAGAAAATTCGTGATATTTCTGGTGAAAATCGTTCTTTAATTGTGCAACTCGATACTCAAACCATTAATAATACAATTTTAACAGAAAGAGTCCAAATGGCAGAAAAAGCCAAATTACAGGTTGATCACATGGATATGGATCAGAAAATTCTGTTTGGAATAATTGATAAACAATTTAATAGAAAAGGCACAGAAGGTCTTGGGTATAACTCTCATCCACCTCCTTATTCTAAATCAAAAGAATTACGTGAACTCACGCGTTGCAGTTAAAGCATTGATAATATTTAATATCTTATATAAAAAAAACAACCGCTTTATACTTGCACGTTGCAGCGAAGACGTAAAATTGTGATAAAAAAACCAAAGTTTAAATGTTAATACCCGCGTGTTACGGTGGAGCCGTACGATGACATTAACGTGGGTAAGGGCTCGTTTACGAACTTAGTTATGCGTGTTGTGATGCTGACATTAACGTGCTTAAGTACCGAATTTGAGGCGGATCGGTTTTGAAGATTAAACCATAGCTAGAAAAAGTATCTTGTCTATAATTTAAAGAAAAAGTAATAAAAACTAAAAAAAATAACAAATCTAAACAGGAAAAAAAGAAAATAAAACCCACAAAAAAAGTTGTTGAGGCAGGCATGGTCGCAGAAGTCGCTAGGCGCTGCCAGGTCGGTCAACTTGGGAGTTGCGAGTACTCAACCTAGGCGGGAAGTAATCAGGGAATACTTGGAGATGGTAAATTACAAAAAAAATTATTTTTTGAGAAGTTATATATCTGTCAAATTTCATAAGTTACTAATATTTATAACAAGATACGTGAATATCTGTAACATCCCGGTTTTTCGGATAAAAGCGATTTTTGTATTTTATGTTAATAAATGTGACATATTATAGAGAGCGAGCCGGGAGTAACGAAGAATTGTATATATGTTAATAAAACAAAGAGTTATCAAGTAGTTAACGGGATTAGTATATATGCATATATTGTATATAGTGGACGGAAGTTCAACGGAAAGTTATTGAGACATATCCGAAGGCGTAAAAGACGTGATTTTGTACATACAAGTTAAATGTAAATAGTTAGCGGGTTTTACATTAAAAAATACGAACGGACCTAGCCCGGTCCGAGGGAAAACCCTTTAAGGTGTTACGCAAAGGGGGGAACCCCATTTTTCTTCACTTGCGGCTGCCGAGAACAAGGAGGGAGGAGAGGAGAGGAGTTCGTCGCGTTTCATGTCCGGATCAAGGTATTTTCGTGTCGTTAATCCCCCGTACGTGTTTCGATCATCGGCCAACGTTATAAAACGTTTATAATTTGATGGTTTTTGCAAGGATTGACGTTTCGCCAGGAATCGAGCAAAAAATGGAAATCCGAAAAGGATTTTCGGCCACTGTTCGCGACTCTGGCGACGATGGTAGGAGGTGGAAGGGCTTGGGGACACGGTCGCGTGGATAAATTATTTTTCCAATTCCGAGTTCGTTTGATAGGGATTCGAGCAGCGCGAAGACATACGCGCGAAAAGGGCGAATTCCGGCTACTGTTCGGCTTTCCGGCGACAGCGATTGGGGGGTCTGAAAGGGCTCGGTGATACGGACGCGTGGACGTATTATTTCCCTAAAACGGAGTCCATTCGGGTTGGTTTTAGTCTACTCGTAAAGTGAAGCTCAAAACCGAACGTGCTGAAAGACGAGTATGCGTTCTGGCAGCACCGGTGGCGGCGGTGGCCGACACGAATTTTTTTTTTCTGAGGTCAGGTGTTTCGAGACGAACGCGTGGATAGGTGGATCGCGCGAAACAACTTTTCCTCTTGCGTGGTGCTCAGCAGTTTCGTACGAAACCGCTTAGAACGGTTTGTACGCAAATGTATGACCCCATAGAACTTTATATTCATTGTTGGGGACTATTTTGGGATGTGAGAAAATTTTCGGGGACGACATTCGGGAACGTTTTTCAGTAACTTTAATTTAGGAGTTTTTGTACTCGAACGAGCGCGTCGGTTGTACGCTTTGGGATGACTTAGACCGAGCTTGTAGCTGCTGGTCCAAATTAGGTGGGATAGTGTTATTGCGGTAATAGGGTTGATCTAGGTAATTTGTTTGACGACAGGTTCGTGTCGGACTCTGCGTTTGCGGGTATGCGGCTTACGGAAGGAAAGTTTCGCACCCGGTGAGTTTCTAATCCCCTCTTTTAATGTTTTTAAACGTTTTACTATTTTTGGGGCTATCGTACACACTTATGAAATAAGTTTACTCTATTGAATGGGTTAAGGATTTCGGGTTCTAACCCGATGCGTTTTGAATATAAAACAATTGTTAAGTGATCGTAGGGTCTATGGTGGGACCATGGAAAAGTATGAGTTAAGGGTATGGGTTATTAGTGCGTGTCGTGTTAAGGGCCGTACGGAAAGAGTCGTGTCGTACATTAAATGCTTATGACATATTGTGTGAGAAATATGTTGTTCTAGTGTTATGCGTGAGGTGCAAGTATAGTTAATGAGTCATGTAATTGCTAGTATGTTGTTTGTGTTGTGTGTTCGGCGTTGTATGTTTGCATCGTGTCTTTATGGCACAACAAATGGGATTGTGAAGGACGAGGTCCTTCGGGAAGTCACCAACGGTGACGTTTATTTAACAGGTTAATGATGAGGTCGGGGTGTGTTGAACGCCTTGACGAGGGTAACCTAACGAGGGTGCAATGACGAGGTTTGTGTTTATGTGAGCATTTATATATGTGTAGTATTGCATGCAAACGTTGAGTTATGTTGATTATGCATGCGATGATATTAATGTGGTAATGTTAGTATGATGTGCAGATGATATTGTTATGGTATGTAGATTTAGATTGACCGTTGTGTCAGGATTGTGACGTGACGTGTATACATGTCGTGTTAGTTAATTATGAGAGTCTAGGTTAGGACTGAGTATGCCGATGTCTAGAGTATGTTGTGTTAACCAAGGGACGAGTTAATACTTGTTCTTGGGTATGAGTTATTAGTATATTAAGTTAAGTCTATGTCAACGAGTTGGTAAGATTATTATTATTATCGGTAGTGCGGGTTGAGTCTCGAATGATGAACGGTTATGGGATGTCTTGGGATAACAGGGGGTTAACGAATCGTAAAACTATTTTATTAAGGATCGGAGAGTCCTGAGTGGAATAAACTAATGAACATGACGTGATGGTTTTTGTTCAAATTAAACTATTAGAGCTCACTCAGCGTAGCTGACTTTGTGTGTATGTTAGATTGTTTTGCAGGTAAGTGTAGCGTTGACGTATCTTGACTTGGGATCGGTGTTACTCGGATTGGTGTGCAGGTATTCGTGAGGTAATCTATACTATCATTAAATAACATTAAACAGAATTTAGAAAGACTTCCGCTGTAGTTTGATTAGTAAGAAATGCGTTTTTAAGGAGAATGACCCGTTATGAGAACCAACTGTAGGATGCCCGGGTTGGGGTCTTACAATATCAATATAATTATATAAATCAAAATGATATATGTATAAATACTAAATTATTTTAAAATTTGATATTCATTGTTTAATAATATTATAAACATAGTAATCATTTAATTCTCTTCTTCCAATGTATCTTCGCGAAAAATATAGAAAATTCAACTAGAATCGGCGAAAAACAGCGAAATTGGTGAAATACAGTGAAAATCCGACTTGACTGAGTTGAACCGAGTTGGCTCGATTTGGACCGAGTTTGGCCGATTTGTATCAATTCCGAGTAATGCTGACCGAGTCGAAAAAAATCGTCTAAGCACCATACCGAGTACATAGTACTCGCGGAGTACCCGACCGCGTTTTACAACACTAGAGGCAGGGATTAAACCTACGACGAACCCACAAAAGGCATCAGAGCTCTAACTACCCGTCCAAAAGCATCATATGATAATGAAATGGAAAATGAAATATAAAACTTACAACAATGACTTAGGGTGATGGGGGCACCCTACCCGGATGAAACCGAGTAGGAAAGATGGTAATCGAGTAAAGAGGGTACACCACCCCCAACGGATCGGGTAATCGCGAGTAGGGAGGCTCGAGTAGATGGAACGAGTAAATTTACTTGGGTGTGGACACTCTATCTTCACTCTCATTTTAGTGGACCCCACCACTACCACACACCATTTATAATTAAATATTTTCTTTTAAAAAAAAAAAATGGGTGAGTAAATGAATAGGGTGTTTCCAATAAAATCTGAGTATATTAGTAAATGAGTAGTTTTGAGGTGACAGAATTCTATTAGCTTTAGTGAGTAAATGAGTAAATGGGTTAATGACCTCCTTCACCCTTAGTTACCGATTTTTCATTGGTCACTAACATTATCTTTTAAGGTTAAGTAAATAGATATAATAAATGTTATACACAGAAGATGACATAATTTCGTTAATTATAAAAGACAAACATGAAACGTAATATGCATAATGTACAAGACTTCATTGCTTTGGTGATGTCATGATGCCATTAGCTTTTTGAATATTTCAGCTACGTCAGCTCATGTAGTTTCTCATTTTCACATACCAGAAATAGGGGTGTTCAAAAAAATTCGAAACCGAATCCGAATTATCCGAATCTAAATTATCCAAAAATCTGGATATCCGAATTTTCGGATTCGGATTCAGATATTGATTTTGAATATTTTCGGATATTTCATATGTCTGAATCCAAAATATAAAATTTAGTTATTTTCTATTTATCTATTATATTTAAACTAGCTTTAACCACGTGTGTTACACAAGGTGAAAATTTAAGATTAGATTGATTAATATTTTCACATCTTTTTTATACAACATTTGATGTTGTAATGATGTACTAAACGGGGTTGAGTACTAAAAATGATGCAATAAAAAAATCTAAAAATACTTCATACAATCTACAAATATACAAGTACAATTACAATTTACAAACATCTAAATACTTATTTGTATATAACATTTGTTGTAAGTTCGCCGTCAAACGTTTATAACCCGATTAACCATCCAATCCAATCCCAACACGAATTGCCACCATAGGTGAAATGGCTCAAACAGGTAAAAGTCACCAAACTATACTTTAAATAAATGAAATCTCTAAAATCATTACCACCAAATTGAAATGATATCTTTTTTTTAATCATAGCCGACACCTGTAACAATTTTTGGAAGGAAAAAAAAGTGTTTTTTCTTTAGATAAAACCTGAATTGTAGTCGAGATCATCCAAAGACTTTGAATGGAATCTGCAATCTAAATGCATTATGAAAGCAGGAAGGTAAGCTATTCATTATGAAGCCAAGCCAATATAGAATGCGTCTTCAACTTCCAGGTAGTCCTTCATAAGACTCCAAATTTCATCAGAAAGTTCATCATTTTCAACCTCCAAAAAGCAAAGGCCCTCTTTCAAATTCTCCAAGCATGTATCTATGTGAACATGTCCAATTAATAATAAACATACATAAAACCATAACAACCATAATTGATAGAAGAGCGTAAGTTCCCCTTGCAGAGCATAACTGAACATTTGCCTCGTTAAGATTCAAAATGTTCAGCTTTGATAGGAGTTTGGTGTATTTCAGGCTAAAGTCATATTTTTTGTTGAAACAATTGAATTGATAAAATTCATACAATAAAACGTAGAAAAAATAACAGGTACATTCAGTTTTTTGGGACTCTTAACTAACTAAAAAATCCCTCCTTAGTTTTAACTAAAACAAAGGTAATTCAAATTAAGCTGGTTTTAATGGAAGGGGACACAAAAAATACAATAAAAAAGTCACCAGTGTAATGTGTGCATGTGCTGCCTTGTTTTCACAGTAGTTGAAACTTGTCACAACCAGAGAAAGTCCAAATGTCCAACAGAGGTCTTTTTTCCATTACCAATTAATGTATTAGTTGCACGTAATCAGGCATACATGGTAAGTTGCTAGTGGGTGTGTGCTTGTATCAATATGTGTCAATGCAGGGTGTCAACATGACAACATCATGTAAAAATATATATAATATGTACCAAAAACTCCAGGTTGTAAGGAACCTTAGGTTCAGGTTAAACTTTTGAATTTTGAAATTTAATTCTTTATGCATTTTATCTAGCTTTTTTGCCATACTTCTTTCCCAAAGTAGCACTTAATCCGGATTACGATAATTAGCTTTTGAATGTGTATAAATTTCAAAGAATTTATATCAAAATAAGATATTGATAGTTAGTGATTTTGACCTTAAAAAGTCAAAAGTTACATTGTGGCTAAACTAAATAAACAATGACAGTTCTAATTAGTGCCCTTACAGCTTTTATTGCCCACAACATCAGGTAAAAACCAATATTATATGTTTTGACCTTTCAGGTCAAACTTTTTAACTTTTAAAGTTCAATTCTTTATGGATTTCATCAATCTCTTTTGTCAGACTTCTTTCTCAAAGTAGTATTTGATCTAGTTTATGATAATAGCTTTTGAATTATTTATAAATTTCAAAGAATTCATACTAATTAAGATCTCCAAGTTACTGATTTTGACCTTAAAGGTAAATAATTACAATAAAGTCCAAACAATCAATGGTTTCGAATCAATTATCTTCCAATTTGGATGAAAACATACCAGAAATCCCTGAAAACCCGTTTGAATCTTGATTGCTGCACAATACTCTCCTTCTTTAACACCAATATCACCATCTAAAACTTGCTTCGGTTCATCAATTTCTTGAACCACAAGAAACCCTTCCGGTTTCACCTTCTCTGATGATTTTGGTCTCTCTACAAGTGTTGATTGAGAGGTTAACCTCTTCAGTTTATGCCTCCCAAACACCCACCTTCTCTTCTTTTCCTAAAAGTGCAACAATCTTAGCACAATGTACAATTAACCAAACATGGGTGTTGGTGTTCTTGATCAAATATGATTATATAAATTTACCTTTGATCTACTTTGACACCTTTCTAAGATGAGAAACCTCTTGATCAGACTGAGCCTTCTTCTTTTTGCCATTTTTTGCCATCTCTAACTGTCTATTGAAAGTATGTGCCTCCTTTAAATTCAAAAGTGCTTATCTAATTGTAAAAAAACGCCATAAGCAGATCAACTAAACAGATAAACAATCCCAAACACCCCAATAACAGGTAGTTATATTAAATGATAAGCCTTATTTTAGTTAATTCCCCAAACTTACTGCTCTATAAAGAGACCTCAAACTGTGCTACTACATCCCAATCACACCTACTTTTCAAATTACTACAGTTTAATTAGATTACCCATAACCTTATGTTCTCGTTTGGTCAATTTTCTTAGTTGTTTCATCAGATACAATAATTTTTGCAACACACAATCCTAATCTAGTAACATATATATGTGAGATTGAAATATATGTGATTGATTTGAATCTTATTAATGAGTAGAGGGATAACACCAAGCAAACTTATCAAATTTCAAAACTACAAAGGTAAAAAAAGTATTACCTTTTCAGATTGATAAGGTGAAGAACGTGATTGAAATAGTAAAAGGTAGACATCGAATTTGAGAGCAAATGCGATCATGAGAACCACCACCGAACCCTACGCTATCATCACTTTTGAATATCAGTGGTTCCAAAATAATCAAATCAAGAAAGGAAAAGGAGTGAATCGAAAGGAAAACAAGAGAAACACGAATGAAAATTAAAATGGATATGGAATCGTACCGTGCGTGGAAGAACCAGTCGTGATTAGGGTTTGGTGGCGATGATTCTTGGTGGAGAATATGATGAAGAAGAAGAGACCAGAGAAAATCGAGTGTGAGGAAGAATGAGGCGACGATTAGGGTTTAGGGGTTCAGATGCGCGTGTGATTACAAAGCGGGTCAAAAGATCCGCTTGATTTCTAAGTCACGTATATGAGCGGGAAAAGTAAGATGAGAGTGAATGTGAGCCTGACAAGTGGCGAAATATTTAGGCTTTTTTTTATTAGAATAGGGATATATAACATATTAAGAAGGAGAAACCCTAAATCCCAAATCTCCTGCTCCAATCTTCAAGACTTCAACACCTCTGTAGCTTGCTCGACATTATCCACCTGCTCGCCCTGCGTTCCGACTGCCGTCACTGTTACCAGACCACCACCGACTCTCCTTCACCATTCAATCAGACCACCACCGTCTCTCCTTCACCATTCAATCGGACCATCGCTGGCTCTACTCGGCCTGCCTGTTCGACTTCCACGAAATTGAAAGGTACTAAAATAACTTAATCAGATTTCAAATCTTCTTTGAAAGTCACAGAAAACTAATGGTTGATGAAAAATGGTAGCGACTTAGGGTTTTCAGAAAACTAATGGTTGACGAAAAAATGGGCTCGAAGAACCAAAGCTGAAACCAAACAGTTCTGAAACCAACTATGTTTGGTTTAGTTATTGATTCGAACACATTTTTAAAAACCGGTTCCTTTCTCCTTCGCCTTATTCTACTGAACTTTTACTTAGTTATAATAATTAATATATATATATATATATATATATATATATATATATATATATATATATATATATATATATGGTTATTGATTGGTATATATTTGCTGCAATTGTGAAATTTACTTACAAATTGGAACATGTTTAATTTTTTTTTTCAGAATTTGTACATAGTTATACATTTTTTTTCTTCATATTTCGGATACGAATTCGGATATTAAAATCAATTATCCGAAATTTTCGACGGATATCTGAAATTTCGGATATCCGGTTTTGAACACCCCTAACCAGAAGTTACTAAAGGCAGAAGAATCCTTATTTTGTTACAAGTAACATATGTCTTAAAAGTTGTACCATGTGCTCAATTTTATTATGAAAAATAGAGAGTTCATTTCAAGGCAATGACTGTTTTGTTAATCTCGATAATTTTTATATATATAATAAACAAATTACATAAAATATATCATTTATTAAGCATCTATATCTATACTACTATATAATAAGGATTAGGAGGATAACAATGTAATTTTATAAAAGTATTAAGACACCCTTGTACCATTATTGCTACATGATATACACATTCATAAAGCCTCAAACGAGTGTAATTATCTTCTAACCCTTATTTATAATCAAAACTTAGTAATTACCTTTTAACCCATTCCCTTAAACCTTAACTGAGACATATTTAATAGGTATATATGTATTTTAGCAACTCAAATAAATTCACTTAATCAATGATTTAAATAAACCACCCAAATGATTAATTGTATGGCTATCAAATTAAAAATCCATAATACATATTGAATGAACATTATTATAATTTACTTTATTTTTTAAGACATCAAGTACAACTTTTTTTACATATGATATAAGTTATTAATACATTAAATGATTTAACCCTCTCTGCCCTTAAAAAAAACCCAAGCAGTGTTTAATTCATCCTCTTAAATTCACTCCGTTAAAACTTCTCAGTCGTTTTCTTTCTCCACGCCATTGAAAGGCCGTTCTTTTTCCTCCATGCGATTTCCCTACACTGCAACTTGCTTTTATGTGATTTTCTTGTTCCCCATTTCACACCTTCACCATCCAGATTGAGAGAGAAGAGGGTTGTAATCGGGAGAAGAGAGAGAGAGAGTGGCGGAGGAGGAAGCCACCGTCGTAGGCGAAGATGGTGATGTCGTTTGAGCCCGATGGTAGTGATGGTGACGACGACGACACTCCAAAACCAATATCGACCTACATATTGCAGGTTCGTTGAATGGCAGGTTGCAATTTTGGAAACCATAATCGATTTCCAATTTCCGGTTTGGTTCTGCAGGTTTGATTCCTAAATCAAAATTGTTGATGTTTGTTGTAGGTTCAAATCGATATCTCGGAATAAATTCGCACGTACCAAACTGAATCCATCTCATAACGTTCTGCTTGACTAGCCCCTTTTGTCATGGTGAGTAAATTGAACTTTAAATGGATGTGATTAAACATACTTTGTTTAGTAATTTTATAGATTTTTTAAATGTCTTTTATTATAGATTCAGAACCAATGTTTTTTTTCATCAATTTTGTCACATATTTTGTGTTTGATGTATTTGTAGTTGAATGATATCAAGAACATGGTTGCTCACATGGAATGTTGATATGATGAGATTAGTTTTTGTATTATTTATCATTGTATTTATTAATGAAGTATCGGTATTAGCCGCTAAAAGAAAAAGTGAAATGTTTTCTGATCATCTTCTTATTTTCTAATGCAGGAAGCTCACCTAAAAAAAAGATTAATAGTATGTTCAATGGGGAGCATGTAAGTAAAGTTATAAACTTTGATTTATTCAGATGTTACTCTCATGGAGTGACTTATTTGATTTGACGACAATCGTTTTGATTATAAAACTAGATTATTGCATTAGTAATCTAACCGTTTTATATAAAATGACGTAGAAGGTTTTATGTTGAATACACTTGGGAGGGTTTCAACTATTTAACATGTTACAGATAAAGCCTTACCCAAATCTTGAATACGTAAATCGAGGAAGAAAATAAACAAAGACTTAACAGATTTTGACAACATAAGAAAATGTACGCCTTAGTTTTAGTTTTTCATCTATGATAGTTTAGAACATAATATTTTTTTAGGAAATTTGTGATAAGCTCGAACGAGGTCCAAATGTCGATTACGTGGTGCTTTCGTTTGGTGTGATTCTATTAATTTATATAGCTTTTTGTTATTGACTTATTGGTATTCATATTGATTACTTGGGTTTTTTTTATGTTTTGGTATTCATATGAAGTTGACACTTTGAATTTGATTAAACAAGAACAATTATTTATAAGTGTATTGAACTTGTAGTCGTGTATGTTGTAAATTTTAATTGAAATTACTTGGGTTTTTTTTATGTTTTGGTATTTATATGAAGTTGATACTTTGAATTTGATTAACAAGAACAATTATTTATATAAGTGTATTGAACTTGTAGTCGTGTATGTTGCAAATTTTAATTGAAATTGATGTGTTGATGACATTTGTGAGCATGGACTTGAACTTTTTTTCTTATCAGGGATACCCAATTTCCCGTTCGTTCGTTCCCGACCGAAACCCATTCCCGATTGTGTGACCTAGGGACGGGATTTGTGTCATACCCTAATAAAAATTCGGGATTGGATTACCCTAATTGACTCAGGAATCCTGAAACGCTTAGCCGTAAATGACTGACAAGTTTCATGTATTATTTTTTCATTTTCGGCTTACGGTGTTGCATAGTTTTTTCCTTCTAAAGTTCAAATGTTGAGTTTTACACTTTTGTGTTGAAATTAAACATATGTGGTGTAGGTATCTCTTCTTATTCTTCAAATTTTATTTTAGAGCATTTCTTTTTAATAGACTATGTTTTTTTCCTTTATTTTTTATTTGTGTTTTTGATAATTTGTATCATATCTAAAATTTGATACGCTTGATTGTGGTGGACTTCCCGGCGCAACGCCTGGGTAACCCACTAGTATTAAATTATCCTTGAATGGAAATAATTAGTGCCGCTTGATTTTTTTTGAATTTTTTTTTATTTTTTCTTTGATTTCTTTTTCTGATTTATTTTCTGTATTTATTTCATGATTTCTTTTTTTTTTTCTGCTTTATTTTTTTTTTACTTTTCAGTTTTTTTTTAGTATTGGTTTCTTTCTTCTTTTATTAGTTTTTTTAAGCATTACGTTAGAACTCTTTTTTTCCTGATTTCAATAGGTTTTCTCTAATCTGTTTTTTTTTTCATTTCTTTTCTTGATTGAAACAAATTTCCTTTTTTATGTCTTCTTTTTTTTACATACTTACGTTTACATTTAAATTAATATATTTTTTGGTTTGTTGTTTCTTACTTTTTTATTTTATTTTTTAAATTCATTTTTAAGCCACATTCAACTTTTAATTTTCTATTTTCTTTTGCTTTTTTCAACTTCTTCTCTCAATTAACTAAATATATAAATGCAGTTTTGAAATGCTAAATTTAATAGTTTAATTAGTGATCTTTTATTTTTTTAGGTTTTATTTACAATTTTAATTTTTTAATTTAATCTTTATCATTAATTTTAGCAATATTTTGTTTCTTTCTTATAACTTTCAAATAAAACATTTTAAATCCATATAAATTTTGATCCGCCGCGAATCACAAGGTAAACCCGCTAGTTGATAAACAAATAAAGGAATAATAATGTATTTGTAAGTTTGAAACAAATCATAAATGCTATTAAATTGTTAAATGATTGATGAAATTAATACATGGGGCTTTGCATAAATCATAGGCATTGATTGACCAATCCATCCCCTAACTTACACCTGGTCCAAATCACTGGCTTTGGTCCAGTGATAAGGCAATGAAGGATTGAACGAAGTCACGTAAGTTCAAACCCGAGTCAACCCGGGTTTTAGTCCGGAGTACGTTACGTTAGCGGGTCTTGGCCCGTGTAGCGGCGCAACTGCTGTCAAGTGGAAGCAGGCTCCATTGTTTCCCGGGGAACGCCTAACCCCTCGCTTTGAACCCGCGGGCCCGGTTCAGACAACGTAGTGGTCAGGTATTGAGGGGTGATGGGTTGCGACTGCCACTCAAAAATGAAAGTCGCCGTTCAAAAAAAAAAACACGTACACCTGGTCCACTATCTTAAAATCATCAATTCTTGTAGGGCATGTCTTCGTTGTTTAAAGAATTAATTACACAGATAGCCCATGTGGTTTACTCAGATTTTACTTTTGGCTCATGGAATGCTAAACTACAACTTTGGCCTAATAGTTTGCACGATTGTAACACTAATGGCCTCTAACCTGGATGTCCGTCTATTTTAAACGTTAAGTCCCCTCACATGAATCCCACGTGAGGGTAATTAGGTATTTTCATATACCCATTTTAAATGGCATTTAAAATGTCGTTTTAAACCCACATGACTTCTTCTTTTTCTTCCTTAATCCCAGATCCATCTTCGTCTTCTTCTCTATGACCTAGATTCATCTTCTACTTCCTTAAGAAATCCTTACCTACAAGACCTACATCTCCATGGATGTATGCTACTGTTGAAGAAGGGCAATCATTCGCACTTCTTGGACTGATCAAAATCCTGGTCGACGGTTCTACTCTTGTCCTCTACCGGTAAGTACACGGATTTCTTCTTCTTTAACAAAACTTTGTTTTTTTAATGATTTTGGTATTTTTTTAAACAGAATTCCAAATGCCGATTTATCTGTTGGGTTGACCCACCAATGTAACCACGTTCTGTTCAGATTATTTCGGGTATCCTGAAGTCAAAAAACAAACTTGAGAAGGAAGTGAAGGTGCTGGAAGCTAAACTTCATAAGAAGAAAAGTCAAAATGTATTCATGTTCTTAGGGTTAGGTTTATTAATTGTGATTGTTGCTTTTCTTTTGTAAAGTATTTCATTCATGTAATGGGAATGCTTTATGTTTTGTAATAGGAATGCTTGATGTTTCATTCATGGCTGTTTTGTTAAAAATTCACACAATTGCAGACCAAATTGTAGGCCAAAATGGTTATAAATGGTTACCTGCATACATACAAATTTTCAGACCAAATGTAGACCAAATTGTATAAAAAAACGGTTATAAATGGTTACCTGCATACATACAAAGTTGCAGACCAAATGCAGACCAAATTGTAGGCCGAAATGGTATGCTTTTTTAAGACCTAATGTTCCTGTTACAAATGGTTACCTGTATACAAAATGCAGACCAAATGCATACCATTCCTGACCAAAATGCATACAAAATGCAGACCAAAATGCACTTTTGACCTGTTTTGTATTTAAATTACATAGCAAACATTAAGTACATCTCCTAAAACACATTCAAACAGTAGGTGGAGGATCTCCCTGTCCTTTGCAACTCCTTGCATTGTGGCCATAATTCTTGCATTTAGAACACGTCATAGATTTATACCTTCTTGTTAACTTGTTCCAACTCATCCTGAAGTTCAACTTGGTTTTTTCTCCTCTTCTTTTTTGGCCTGCCAATTGGGTTGTTAATGAATTGGGGGGGGGGGGGGGTTGAGAGTGGTTGGATAGTTAGACTTAGGCCACATGTTCTTCCCATTAAGTGGGCCAATTTTGAATTAGTATACTTTTTTCCATGTCGTAAGTTTGTAACAAGAATGTGCCCAACATTATGGTGGTACCACCTGTTGGCCATTCAGTGCCATATCCCAGTTTATAGCAACAACATGTTTACATGGCAATCATGTTAACTCCCACCTTCTACATGTACATCTCCTATCAATTACATCAATAACCACTTGGTCACCCCAAGGACCACTTACCTGGTATTTTGGTCCACCATGCCACATCACAGTATATTTGACAGCCTCTGTCTTTATACCCTCCATAAGCTTTGTGGCAGTTGGTGTAAGTGGCCCATTTCTTTTCTCAATAACCTTGATTACATTGACAATCCTTTTGGCATGATACTCCCTAATAAATTCCAGGGCAGAGATGATTGGTTTGTCTCTTCCTTCAACAAGCTTCCCATTTAAGACCTCACACATGTTATTCAGTAGAACATCTGTTTTTGCTCTTCCTATACAAAGAAATAAACTTATAAATGTTAACCATTTAAGTAAACAGAAATAAACTTATAAATGTTGTTCATTACCTGTGAAATGTGATCTTGACTAATGTTGTGGTGGGATACTTGACAACCACTTGTGAGCTTCACTATTGAAAGTCCTAAGTTCCTCCATCTTCACTCTTATTTCTTGGACTGTTGTAGTATCATTTTTATGACTAGGGATCCTGAGCCTCTGGCAGTCTTCAGTATCCTGACAGGTTTTGAGATCCTTGACCTTTATAACGCTAACCGTTGTATCCTTCTCCCATCTTGATTTATTCGTAGGTAGAACGTGTGGAGTCAACCTCATCCCTGAAGAATCGGCCATGGAGTTAGGAAAAACGTGTGTAAGATGCGGGAAAGAGTCTACAACGGTCATATTTGAAGACCTAGAAAAGCTCCGGGATTCTCGGATAGTTTGTTATTTCTTTTTTGTATTTATCCAGCAGCTTGATCGATTATGAGACATAATTCACAAATCTCACAACATAAAACACCCCTGTAACACTTAGATTTCGATCATTCACTGTCACATTTGTACTTTTTTCATCAATTTATACAAGAGCAGGAGGCAAGTGACTTTCAGTCACTTCCCGAGGTTTTATGCCGGCAATCCTAAGGGATTTAGGGCTTTCCTCGTATATCATCGTGTCAATCTTTACTTTTTCGTTCATAAGTTTACATTTTGATCAAGCACACTACCTCACAAACAAAGTTTGATCACTTAATTAGTTTGGTTAATTTTTGGTCAAAACAATTTGGCGCCCACCATGGGACAAGTGGTGCTTTTTATCTTAAAATATTTGCTAAAATTTGTGTTCAATCACTATCTTTCAAAACTAATTTAAAAAATTTCTCCCCAATCCAAAAATGTTTCTGCTCCATCTTCAAGCTTTGGGTTGAACAACCCTATTCCCCCTCCTTCATTCCAAAAGAGTGTTAATCAACCGAAGAAAACTACTTTTGCAGGTTTTTCGGGATCCGGAATACCTGCTGGTGGACCTGTGATCGTATCAAACAATGATATCCTCGATCTATTCTCGGAGATAAAACAACAAATGGAGCAGCAGAGGAAGACTAACCTGATGTTGTTCAGAGAGCTTGAAAAAGTCAAAGAATCGAAGAAACCAGTGGAAGTGACAACCCTGCTAAGGATCCTGGACTTTAATTATTTGGGATCCTAAGGAATCCATAAGAGAGACTTCATCCCCATGTCTAGAACCACTACAGTTAGCCGGACTCCGGCTGTTGGAATCACCGCAAACCAGAATCTTGGAATCACCCCAGGATTCTCATCGCGGTATCCTCACATTGGTAACAGATTCAATCAATTATTAAACGCTAACGAACTTATGCAAGATACAGGGATCAGTCTAGTCATGGCCAAGGAGTTGAAAAATCTGAAGGATATGATCTCCGACGTACAAGGTGTGGTAGAACCAATACCGGAAGCATCCTCAGCCAGTCACATGATCTCCAGATTCGCTCCCCCGATATGCGATGAAGAGATCCCGAAACGCTTCCAGACTCCCAACATGAAGTTATATGATGGAACTACCGATCCCGAAGAGCATGTCGCTCAATATAAAGATAGAATGGAGATCAATCCTTTCCCTCTGGATCTGAAAGAGGCCTGTCTGTGTAAAGTCTTTGGATCAACCTTAACAGGATCTGCCTTGAAATGACTATTAAATGTTCCTCCCTATTCTATTACTTCGTTTGCTCATTTAATGAATTTATTTAACAACTAGTTTTCTTACAACATAACCTTTGAAAGACTAACTAGTGACTTGTACAGAGTAACCCAAGATGCTGACGAGTCCCTTAGGGATTATGTAGGCAAGTTTGGTCGAGAATCCTTGGATATCCCGAACCTTGACATTACTACGATAGTTCAAGCTTTCAAGATGGGATTGCTAAAGGACTCCCCCTTTTACGAAGATCTCGTAATGAATCCTTGCAGGAACTTGGACGAAGTCAGGAATCGGGCTCTGAGGTTCATAAGACTCGAAGATGACAAAAAGATCCAGAAAAGGATTGATGCACCCTCCAACTATGATTATCCCCACAGGAAATCTGAATCATTGTATTTCAAGCTTAATAGATCAAAGCCTTACTCGAGAGCTGGCAATCCTAGATTCAACAATGTAAAGGGCGATGAGGAAGAAGAAAAGATCTTGGGGACATGGTCAGATGGCCTAGGTAATCTGACAAGGCATCCGGATGGAAGGACAAATCTAAATGGTGTGCCTATCATGAAGACTTCGGGCACATGACTGAGGATTGTATTGCCCTTAGAAAAAAAATCTATCTTCTTAGCAAAGGCCACCTGAAGGAACTCTTGGGAAGAAACAAAGAAAGAAAAGAATCAGAATCCTGATGCTATCCAAGACGAGCAACATCCCCACCTAAGGATATCAATGTAAGAAGTTTCATATCTGGTAGGTCTAATGTATGTGGTACTTCTTATTCTGCAGCAAAGATAAACGCTAAGGAAGCAAAGACGGAGAAACAGGCCTACCAAAACATCCTCCTTAACCGAAAAGAAAGTAATCTCTTTCAAAAAATTGGACAAAGACAATGTACAGGATCCTCAGCATGACGACTTGGTAATCACTCGGTACATAGCCAATCACTTCATCCGCCGGATCCTGATTGATGGAGGAAGCTCAGTGAACATCATATAGTTAGAAGTCCTGAAGAGGATGGAGATCCCTGATTCCAAAATCATCTCAAAATCCCAGTCTTAGTAGGATTCAGTAGAGAGGTCAAAAGCACAGTTGGTGAAATAAAGCTACCAATCTACATCGAAGGGGGAGACCCTGGATACATGTCATCAGCACCTCTGCTAATGAAGCCAGAGGATGGTGAACCATTATCCCTATACTTGGCGGTATCTGAAAATGCTGTAAGTGATGTCTTAGTCAAGGATCATGAAGGACAACAACATCCCGTATACTATGTAAGTAAAGCTTGCTAGCAGCAGAGACCAGAGATGTCAGGAAGAATGGCTAAGTGGTCGGTCAAACTCAGTGCATGCGATCTAGTATATGAACCTACAACAACAATAAAGTCTCAAGCACTTGCGGACTTTGTGGCTGATTTCAGTAGTGACATTCAACATGAAGTAGACCTTGAAGTTCAAAATTTTGAAGAATCCAAGGATAAGTGGACCTTATTCACTGATGGTGCATCAAATGTTAGAGGAGCAGGTCTAGGCATCTTACTGAAATCGCTACAAGGGGACATAATACCACAATCTATAAGCTGTGAGTTCCAGGCAACTAATAATAAAGCGAAATATGAGGCGCTGATAGTAGGATTACAATTAGCCAGGGATATCAAGATCAGGTATCTCCGGGTATATGTAGATTCACTATTAATTGCTAACCATTTAAATGGCTCGTATGCAGTTTAGGGTGAGAGGTTAGCCGTATATCTCACAATAGTTAAGAAATTATCCGTGGAATTCAAAATTTTTAATATTACACAACAATTGAGAAGATAAATGAAGTATCCAACACTGAAGAAGAAGCATATATTCGGAATCTTGAACATAGTCAAGGATCCTGGATTTTACCTATAAAAAAATATTTGCAAGATGGTGAGATCCCAAATGGTGAAAAGAATCACAAGGCTTTTCGAATGAGGGTATCTCGTTTTATAATATTTCACAATATATTGTATATAAAGTGTATTGCAGGCCCATACTTGATCGACTCTGAAGCAGGCAAGGGTGCATATTGGTTGGCTACTATGGAAGGAGATATTCTGCCAAGTTCCTAGAACGCCATCTATCGCAAAACCTACTTTATGTAAGTTAGAAATTATATTCTAACTAAAAATGGTACGTCTTCTTTCCATAATTATTTTTATACTTGTTATTCTTTATAAAAGTACTGACTTGAGCGTCGGAGGGGTGTTTGCCAGTCTAACACCCACCTTCACCAAGGTTTCATGTTTTGCAGGAAGGATCCCCGAGGATCCTGACAGAAGACAGAGATTGGCCATCTCTCCTAAGTTTAAGGTATTCAAAATCCCTTCAAAGGTTTAAACGGCTTTCGCCTTTCTAAGTAGATTGGGTTTCTACACCTCGCCAGGAGCGCATGATATCCAAGTATAGTTTGAGGTGGTGCGACCAGTCCATGTAACAGTGGCTGATAATTTCATCACTGTTGGCTATATGTTGGACCTTACGAATATTATCAATGGAGTAACGCGGACGTGTTATACAGCCGGGCATGACCCAAGTAGTTTAACATTGACATGTTAACCAAAGGATATTGGTATTTACATGTCACTACGGGTACAACCCACTAAGTTGGCATATCCCAAGTTAATAACTCAAGATCCTGACACTCAAGCGGATTGGGGACACCCTTGAGAATCCTGAGGTACAATTACTAAGCAAACAATTTGTTTGACAGCTATACACAGGGGACAACTAAAAGTTATCATACTTTGAGTCTGTTTGGACTCCCTACATTATTTGGTATGTATATCTACCAAGCCTGATTCTCGATGAAGGTATTTACTTAAAATTGCTTATTAATTTTCAATTTTGGACAGACTCAAAATATTTGATGACTAAGTCATAGTATGATTGTAACTGGTATTTTTTCAAACTATATATCAGAAACAAGGTATGTTTTCCTAAACTAAAATTTAAACCTAAGATATTATTTACAAATGTTCATAAAGGATCTGGTATCCCAAAAAGACACCTAAATCTATTTTTCCATGTATCATAAGGCTTAACTGCCTAAAGATCCGTATTTTCGAAAAAATATGTCAAAAACATATCAAACACATAACAATCATGGCACATAGTCATAAGTTATTTACTAATATTGAGAGTGTAGGAAAATTAGTGATTCAGACTTCATCCAAAAGCTGGACCCATCCACCCGCATCACGGACCATCAGTCAAGAGTTGAAATTGTCTATCCCAAACTGGGATCTCCAAAGCAGAAAAAGTTCAGAATCCAGGATACTGAAAGTATGTTACCAGATGACTAGGGACATGAAGCTTCTTGTAGGCATCAACATAGTCTAGGCCTTCGTAGATAGCTACACTGGCAGTATCACAGAGCTTTCTCTTTTTGCTAATGGTGATTTTTGGGTGTAGAGTAGGAGCATCATGTAGCTTCAGCAGCAGGCCGAGTCTTTTCCTTTTTGACAACTTTGCTTTTAGAGACCGTGCTATCGATGTCGTCGAGGGAAAATCGAGAGCTTGACCTACGAGCGTCTGCTACAGGATAATGGGTTAGACTCTAAATATACGTTTAACTAACATATAGATACTTGTAAGGAAATCATACTTCGAGACAAAGCTGATTGGGAATCATACTTCGAGATTCCTATAAAGAGTCGGATAATTCAGAATTATGCAAATACTTGTAAGGAAAGAGCTGAAGATGGAAGTAAAAAGCTTTACCTGTTAGCTTTGAGAATATCCAAGTGAGAGAAGCGTGAAGGATTATGATTATATCATGCAGAAGCAACGGTCATTTCGCATTGGAACCCAGGAAGAGTCCTATCGAAACCTTATCGTCAATTTACAGTTTGAATTTAATAAAATTTTACAGATGTCGATAAAGTTAACAACTGTTAAATTTGGGGAAAATTGTTAGGGGTCATTTTTATGACTAGGGATCCTGAGTCTCCGGCAGTCTTCAGTATCCTAATAGGTTTCGGGATCCTTGACCTTTATAACACTAACTGTTGCATCCTTCTCCCATCTTGATTTATTCGCAGGTAGAACATGTGGAGTCAACCTCATCCCTGAAGAATCGGTCAGGGAGTTAGGAAAAACGTGTGAAAGATGCGGGAAAGAGTCCTCAAAGGTCATATTTGAAGACCTAGAAAAGCTCCGGGATTCTCAGACAGTTTGTTATTCCTTTTTTGTATTTATCCAGCAGGTTGATCGATTAGGAGACACAATTCACGACTCTCACAACACAAAACACCTCTGTAACACTTAGATTTCGATCATTCACTGCCACATTTGTACTTTTTTCATCAATTTATACAAGAGCAGGAGGCAAGTGACTTTCAGTCACTTCCCGAGGTTTTATGCCGGCAATCCTTAGGGATTAAGGGCTTTCCTCGTATATCATCATGTCAATCTTTACTTTTTCATTCATAAGTTTACATTTTGATCAAGCACACTACCTCACAAACAAAGTTTGATCACTTAACTAGTTTGGTTAATTTTTGGTCAAAACAACAGATACTTAAATGCTTTCCCCCTCCACCTCAGCTTCATGTTTTGATGCAAATGCCTTAGGTAAAATCTATGTTCAGCACCAGAAAAAACTTGGGCTAATGCAGGTATAAGTCCTTGTATAATAAAAGTAATCCCTAAATTAACCAGGCTGTTAACTAGTTATCTAAAATATAAGTTTAATACTAAACATACATTTTGCCTATCAGAGATGAAGGTGAAATTACATCTTTTGTCTTTGTCCAAATCATCAGCCACACATTGAAGAAACCATGTCCATGACATTTTATTTTCAGCTTCAACAATGGCATATGCTAGCTGATAAATGCCATTGTTTGGGTCAATACCAACAACATTCAATAGCTGACGTGGATTAGTCCTTTCATAAATGCTCCATATAAACCTAACAACTCCCTCTTACATGCTTTAAAACCATCCTTCATAGATGCTCCATCTAAATATCCTAGTTGGTGCATCTGCATTTCTTTCATCCTCTACAACAAACTTAACAGTGGTGTTTGGATTATTACCTTGAATCTCCCATATGTAGTCTCTTAAACTTGTGTACTGTACCTTGTAGTCACCCCTCAACTGATAGGTAGCCTTGGTCTTTGCCCTGATAGCCTTCATCTTGGAACATTTTAATTCATATCTTCTCAGCAACTCCTCCTGAACAGATTTTGTTAACACTTTTGGATTAGATTCAACTTGGTTTATCATCCAAGTTTCTTTTGCCATAAACCCAGCTGTGAAAGCTTTAACTTCTTTTGATTGAAGACATGTGTGTTTGGATTTGTATGTTTTCACCAACCATGTTTCTCCTGCTGCCTTTTCTTTGGTTGCATACAAAACCCAATGACATGATAAAGCTTTACCTTTTCTTTTTGTTTTGTCTTCACTTAACACACCACTTGCACTAGTTAGCCCACATGTTTGATTAGGCCCAACACCATCTTGATTAGGCCCATCAACCTGTTCTTATGTTTCATACTGTACCACATCCCCATTACATATTGCCCTTAATCTTCTAGCCTCATTTCTTAATAATGCCAAGTCCCTCCTAGTTTCAATGGCATGCCTTTTGATTAAATCCTTCAACTCCTGTTTGCTACCAAACATCTGGCCCACATAAAATCTTACTACTTGAACCCCAACAGTTTGTTCTTTCTTCTTTTTTTCCCCTTATTTCCCTCAACATTTTGCTCCTAGTTGATTCAATGTCATCAAATGACTCTGCAGTGCCACTGTCAAGTGACTCATCACTTAAGCCAACCACATACTCTTCTCCTTCATCCACATAGTCACCATTCTCTTCTCCTTAGTCATTGTCAGTTGCCCCAACATACTCTACTCCCTCATCTACATAGTCAACAAAATCTCTCATGTCCACTGAAAGCTCATCCACTTCATTATCTTTGTCAACTATGTAGTCGCTATCCTCACTGTGATCAACATTACCTACATCATGCATAGGAAACTTTGTGTCAAATTCAACATTATCAAAATCATATTCAAAACCATTCAAGTTTACATCTACTTCCTTCTCAACTCCAACAGTTTGCTTTTGAACAGCTTCAGTTTCATTCACATCAGCCTCAGTTTGCTGTTGAACATCCTCTGTTTCCTTCTCAACATATTCCACTTGCTCCTCAACTACAGCATATTGCTTCTTAACAGCCTCAGTTTCATTCAAAACAATCTCTGTTTCCTTATCAATAGATTCCACTTGCTCCTCAATTCCAACAGATTGCTTCTCAACAACCTCCATTTCATTTACAACACCCTCAGGTTCATTGTTAACAACCTCAGTAACCTTGGCAACATCCTCAGTTTCCTTCATAACATTCTTGTCAACACCCTCATGCCATCCTAAAAACAACTTCTTTGCCTTAAAAGGTTTTGGATTTATAAAATTATGGCTTCCTACATCCTCCAGCTCCTCAATCACTACTTTTGAACTTAGTGGGGATGTGAAGTAAGTTTTCAATCTGGTTTCACCATGTTTAATATACACATCAATACGATTGTGATCCTTCACATACCTAGCCAACTTTAACACATCACTAGCATTACCTAAAGCCACTAAACGAAAATCCAAGTCTGTGCCTGGGATCATAAAATGTTAATACAATTTTTTTTCCTCAAACTACCGTAACTACCTCATCATCCAGTCTATTTCGTGTATTGAAAACTCATCAATGTCACATAGATCAACATATGAAAATCTACCATAAGCATATCTCCTTCCAGGGAAGTTCCTAAACGATCCAACATGATGAATTCCTAATGAAAACATGTTTGAGGAAACCCTTGTCATTCAATGATTTTTGTTTTTAAAAAACACTTTAAAAATCCAACCTTGTTTCAGTTTTGTAAAAAAGAAATACAAATTTAAGAGTGATTGAATACATACCGTAAACTTCTTTCTCATCAATGTCAAGACCAAAACCTCTAATGCACTGCACCATCTTCGATTGCAGTGTCGTTGAACCTTTCGCAACTTCCAAACAAAGGGTTTCTTACAGAGATGCAGGTTACGTCGAACGAGAGTGATGAAAGCGATAGGAATGAAGAAGAAGAAGGATCGATGGAATGGGAGGGAACTTGAGAGGTCTGATACTAGTATTCTAGAAAATGGGGATATGAAAAGACCTAACTACCCTCACGTGGGATTCACATGAGGGGACTTAACATTTAAAATAGACTAACATCCAGGTTGGGGGCCATTAGTGTTACAATCGTTCAAACTATTGGGCCAAAGTTGTAGTTTAGCATTCCCAGGGTCTAAAAGTGAAATCTGAGTAAACTATATGGGGCCATCCGTGTAATTAATTCTTGTTTAAATTAGTATAAAGTCATTCGTAGTGGTTTCACGTCTCTTATTTCACATCCCACCACGATAGCGTTACATCAGTACACTGACAATCATAGTCCAGAATCACTAAGGTGGAAAAGAAAGGCGGTTGGCAAGAGGCGGTAGCCGACCGCTACCCCTTGCTTAGCGGTCCGCCACCAGGGCCATTTCAGCCCTATAAATAGATAGGCCTTGTTGTTCATTTGAAACAACAAAACACCAACCACCACCACTACACACACCAGCTCGAATACTGAGGAGCCTCGAACGATGGTTACGAGTGTAGAAGTTACGAGTGCGGTACGCTACGAGTGTGGTTTGAGTTCGGAGAAATGTTTAAAGCAAGGAACAAACTTAGGAACTACCTACGGATAATGTAAGTACACTGGACCCGTACCCTAGACCCAAATACATGAATTATGTGTTAAAATGATACGTGATATGTGATATGATGAGGGTACAAGGTAATGACGGATTAATCTAAACACTAAATGAGAATAATGGAGTAGTCACGACGTATACAAGGGGTGGTGGATACGCCGCTGGTACTTTTTATATATACACTTCTTGGTACTTCATGGTGAAACCATTATGAACGTTTAGGGGTATAGACTAATAAAGAATAAAGACATATAGTAAACGTATGGGAGAACATCCAACCGGTATGTAATTATCTGACAAACAGAATGTCCTGTCTAAAGAAAGAGTGGTGTATAAATATCTCCTAGACCCGTCACTCTTTCCTGGGGACATCTCTGTTGGAGGTACTACTATGGAAGGAAAATCACCCCAGTTTACAATATATGACGAATACGAATATGAGATGAAAGTATACCAAGCATAATGAATGTGAATACGTGATGAATATGAATACGTGAAATGCATGATAAATATGTGAATGCATGATGATACGTGCAAACATGAATGAGTATGATGGAACGAGTCTAAACTATAAAATGAAATAACGGAGTACTCACGAAGTGTTAGAGGGGTGGTGGATACGCCGCTGGTACTTCCTATATATAAACCCTTCTAATGCATCGTGGAGAAACCGTTACGAAGTTTTGAGGTGAGGACTGGTTGGTGAGTAAAATTAAGCATATATATGAAATGAAAACAAATGCTTGATACATTTGGGAGGCTGTGAGTCAAAGATACTCAAGATCCTAAATGAAATGAGATACTCGGCATGTAAGGTGGATCTCAATAAAGAAAGGAAAAGGAAACTCTACGCCTACGGGGCTGAAAGAGTAAAATATTCCAAGCCTACGAGGCTAAGGAATGAATGAGTCTTCGTGACAAATGCAAGGGGGTCTATACTGACGAGTATAAGAACCTTGCCAATACTCGGACCGGAGGTACGTCCTGTGATGGTTGAGAGGGGGTTAGCACACCGATAAAATATATATATAACGTGACCGGAGGTACGTCCGAAGATGGTCACGTGGGCGCCGAGAGCCCGAGAAAACTTGAACAATAAGAACCTAAAGGGTTCATAATAAAATGAACGATACAGTGTACTTACTTAGCGTAAGCTAATTCAAAAACGTTTTCCAAACACTGAAGGAAAGAAGCACATGGAATGAAGCTTCCTGTGGATAGAGCTATCGGAGTTGGAAAATCCCTATATAGGATAATGTAATTATATTATCCTTGTAAAACAATATATTATTATAAATGGAAAAGTTACATAAGCCATTATGGCAAGGTTTTTACTCATCTGGGACATGTTTTCTGCATCAAACTTTGATAAAATAATAGTAAAATAAGTAGGGTGTTTCATCAGGTGTGTTCTTGAGGTATGGATGGGTGTGTCAAGTGAAGAACTCAAGCCCTCTATTTAAAGGTCTCAAAATGAGCAATGCACGGTTGTGCATTGGGTTGCACGGTTGTGCATTGGGTTGCACGGTCGTGCAAAGGTCTAAGGAATCAAACCGGGTACAGAGGACAGTGTACGTGTCCTTGGGGAGGAAGATAGCCAATGCGTGTAATGGTTTGCACGACAGTGCATCCCCCCTTTTTCTTTCCTGGTTTGTATTTTAGCTCCTATTGACTATTGTTGATCGATTTTGACTTCTTGGGGATCAAAGCTCGGGAATAAACCTTCTAGAAGCTTGAATTCTTGGTTTTTTTTATAGGATTTAGCTTGATTTATATTATTAACACCGAATAACCTGCAATTACAAAATATTAACGTTTTAAGCATCAATTGCAAGGTTATTTGCTCAATTAGTACCATAATATGGGGATTATTATGCATGTAAAACATGTATAAATGATGACATATCACACGTGTAATTTGATATTCATTGTATTGTGGTGTTATTGTTTTGGTGTTGAATATTAATTGGACCGTTGTGTAAGCATGATGTCATGTTACGACTAATGTGTTAGTAGACCTTGTGAGAGTCTCGGTTAGGGCTTTTCAGGTCTATGTGTAGGAGTAGATTGAGTTGATCGGATTTCGTGTTTATACGTGTTGTAGGATACAAGTTAATAGGGTAGTAAGCTCGATCCAAGTCGGTAAAACTTACTGGGTTATGGTTGTGGGTTGAGTCTTGGTTGTTAGACCCTTATGGGAAATGGTGGGTTAATAAGGGTTACCGGTATGTTATTAAAGGATAAAGCATTTTATAAAGGACTAGAATGTCCCGAGTTGAATTAAATGATATTGGTGATGAGAATGTTTCTTTTTAAAATAAACCATTAGAACTCACTAAATGTAGCTGATTTTGTATGTACGTTAGATTGTTTTGCATGTGAGTTTACGTGACGAGGTATCTTAACTTAGGAGCGGTGCTACGCAGATTGGTGTGCATGCATTCATAAGGTAAGGTTAAAAACTATAGTGAGTTCAAAAGATAAAACTATTTTAATTAAGACTTCAGCTGATGGTTTTTCCAATAAGGAAAAACTTCATCAAATAGTAACCAAGTTTCTTGAGTGTTCCATTTAAGTCACTCAAAGTTTCATTGTCCCTCTAAAGTCACTCAACTTTCACCAAGTGTTCCAATCCTATGTAATATTTTTATAAATGTTTAAATTTTTTAAAATTGAATGAGACAAATGAAATATGTATGAATATTAGTTACCAATAAGTGAAAATTTTATTCCAATTAATTTAAAATATGAGGTAATAATGAAGAAAAAAAATTCAGCAAATAATAAACAAGTTTCAAAATTGTTATATTCAAGTCGAATTGAAAAAAAATAATTGCTAAACAAGATTCATATATGTTTCATTTATCTCATTCAATTTTAAATAAATTTAAAAATTTATAAAAATATTACATAGGATTGGAACACTTGGTGAAAGTTGAGTGACTTTAGAGGGACAAAAAAACTTTGAGTGACTTAAATGGAACACTTGGCAAACTTGGTTACTATTGTGTAAAGTTACCCCAATAAATAAAACAAGTATTTTATAAAGAATACCTAGTGATGAGACCTAACAGTAGGATGCCCGGTTTTAGGGTCTTACAAGTTGGTATCAGAGCAGAGGTTTAAAAGAAAACCGATGTTTTATTAAATACCTTAACTTAAACCGAAAATGGGATGAGGGTAAACAAATGCCACCATGAGCAACCGTGAGCTGAAAGGTACGTCTTTTGATTGTAACATTAACTGTTAGAGTATCACTTGTGTAGTGTTACACAACGCGAGGTTGTTTGGTGTGAATATGTGGTTTAGGGATTCCGTGCATGATTATGTTTTGTAAGCTGCATGGTGTGAAATTGTTATATATGTGACTACGCGATAGCTATTAGATTGTGTTTTGTGGATTGTGTAGGATGCATGTACATCCATTGTGTGGAAGGTAGAAAGATAGTGTGAGTATGATGGGGAACGTTTAGAATTTAAGTAGCGACATGGACAACCGATCACATTTGACCGTGATTCGGTGGTCTATCGTTACTCTTATATTTTGAACTTGTTACCTGTAATAACCGCATAAATGTTCTATCTTGAGTAAGATTAGATGGCCAAGATGAAGCATACGAGATCGGACAGACGTGAAACTTTTGCTAGATTAGATGGCCAAGATGAAGCATACGATATTAAGCCGATGACAACTATAGATGGAACTACCATTGAGTTAGGAGTAGTGTTGGCACTTCCCGTGTCGAGTGTGATGAGAGCTTCGGTTGGCAACATGCAACATGGTTATATGATTGCAAAGATTGGATGGAAAAAGAGGGCGGTGCCGGCAGTACATGATTTCCCTCTAGGATGTGGACCAACATGGTCTAGGGATCAACCCATTGTGACAGTTCAGAGAGGTCTGTTCCAGGAGGACCTAGTGGATGACTCGAGAAGTGATGGGGGGAACCAGAAGAGACTCATGTGGAGGCCACGACAGATGCACCCTGATGAGGTCTAGTAGTGGTTTTGAGGACATCGCATGGATATTTGTTAGGTTAGATGATTAGCTGTTGTGATGGTTATCACGAGATATTTTGGGTAGTTTCGACGCAGACATTGGCGAGACACTGACGTCGTGAGTTTCTTATCTCGATTTTTGTTATCCATTGGTGATATTGATTGTGAGTCTTACCGCGTGTTGATTGTGATGTGATCGATGCTAGCTGTGATTATGATTGTGTACGAGTGTGCTTGCGATCGTTGATTATGTGCGGCATCGTGTGATTATGTGATTATATTTTGAATTGAGTTCGTATTAAATGTATTCTTTGCTGTGATGCTAGACCATGGTTGATTAGATTGTGTGAGTAGACTTGTATAGACATGAGTTTTGAATTTGTCTGTGTGTACGACATATATGCTAATGTTTAGGTAATGTTTGGAGTGTAGTGAGTGTCTTGCACTTTGTGTGAATAATTAGAACGGGGTCACGTGGGAGGAGACTATCATACATCTTTCTTATGTATGGGTGATCAGGACGTTGTCGTGTGATAGTGATAATTATACATCTTGGGTATGTATTATTATTTAGGATAATGTACGATGTGCGGCATCTGTGTTGTAACCCGTGTGACATGGTCTGGTGTCTAGTCTGAGTAGTGAGTTTTCTAAACCGTTGGTACGTCCCGGGTAGAGTAAGACCGTGTAGACTCTATAGGAGTGTGTAACGAAGCGTGGCAGGAGCCACCATTGAGATGAGCTAAACTGCTCTTCAGGTTTGTTAGACTACTCTTCGGGTGAGTTATGTGTTGGAAATTTAGTGAGAATGAGTTTTTCACTAACTTTAATGAATGGGATTTCGATCCCTAAGTTTAGTGGTTGGACTGAAAAATTTGAAACTTGGTGATTCAATTGGGAAGTTGTTGCATATTTTGAGTAAATATGTAACATATTTTGTCATGAATCATTTATAGACTTTTTGGTTTCTCTCTAAATTAAATGTGTGATTATTACTTTTAAATTGGTGCAATGACTAATTTTAATATGCACCTTTTTTTTATCTCCTAATTCAATGTATGGAGTTTTGATCTCCATTTTGTGAATAAAAAATAAACAATCTTGTTTATTTTTAGTAGTGGGAAAAATAGTTGTAAAATTCACACACCTTAGAGAAATGAGAGAACATCTTGGTCTTACAAAGTTCTATAGAATTGTGAGATGTGCTCTCTCTATTTTCTTCCACCATCTCATACTTCATCTTTTTCCTATCTTTTCTAAATACATAATTTCAGTGTTTTTAAACCCGGACCGGACCGGCCGGTCGGACCGGGAGCCGGTGGTCTGGACGGTCCGGTTATGTATGTTGAAATGGTCCTGCATTGAACCGGCGGTCGGACGGGAAAACCATTGGCCGGACCGGAAAAGCACAGTCGGACCGGAGATAACTTTGTAAAATACGGATCTGGACCAGCGCCGGCGATAGAGATGTGGTGGTTAGTCGGAGACTTGAGCAGGAGATGGAGACGGTGGAGATGCGATGGTTCGTTTAAGACTTTAGCGAGAGATGGAAACGGTGGAGATTTGGTGGTTCGTTGGAGACTTGAGCGGGAGATGGGGACGGTGGAGATGCTTGTGATTGAGATGCATGTTGTGGAGAGGCCAAGGAAGAAGAAGACGACTGGCGGCTGTAGAATTTAGAAAGTGATAGATGAAACATATTAGGTTTAAAATGTTTTATTTTTACCCCTTGTAAAGGATTATGTGTACACTTTTTAATCTTATTTATCTTTTATTTGTGCATTTAGTCACTCAATATGTAATAAGCTTCAATTAACTCCATTAACATTTATAGTCTATATTAAAAGGTATATAAATTATTTATTTAGTCATCCGGTTCTTAAATCCGGTCCGACGGACCGGTCGGACCAGTGAACCAGTAAGACGACCAGATCGTTGTCCGGTTCGGTTCTAAAAACATTGCATAATTTACCCGATGATACCTTGGGTGCGTGGACATCTCCGACAGTACACGTACTGTTGCGGTTGTTGTGCCCTGGGAGACAGACGCGCTCGTCTAAGAGGAGGCACGTAATATGTTTTAAGGGACCCATGTTGAACATGAATCCTCAACCAAAACCATCAACGTTTTTTAGTGTGTTAATTGTTGCAGTCAAGGAGCATAGTTGAAGACTTAACGTGGTGAAGACTCGAGTAAAGATTACTCAAAAAGACGTTTGTTGGAGTAGCCGCTAATGACATCGGTTGAATGAATTTTGGCATATATAAATTGTATCTTATATCTATTTCCATTCGGTTTTGCGTACGATATTGTACTATTTATTTCCCATGATTAACGAGAGTATCGTTAATATTATTTTATAATTAAAAGTGACCCAACTCCCTACAATCATAAAATAGAATTTCGTGAGATTGTTGAGACAATCTTAAAACCTTTTATAAAGATTTTGGGTTCACGAAATGGTTTAAAAATAAAAATATTTTAGAGATTTTTGTATAATCTTATATATATATATATATATATATATATATATATATATTGGGAAATATCGCGTGTAGTACTTTTTGCTATGTTTAGATTTATAAAGATTGGAGTACAATCTTAAATCATATACCGTGTTACAAAATGAATGGTTTGATTCAATCATTTGGTTTTAAAACGATTTTGTAATCGTTTATTTTTTTTTCTAACATGTGTGTTAGATCGGGTTTATTGGAATAAACAATACGTTTCGTTTAAACGTTAAATTCTTTAACATTCATGTATACCGAGTTTATTTTATAAACAATACGTTTTTTTTGTTAAGGTTTCATTTTTTTAACATGCGTGTTAGATAACGGTTTATTGTATAAATCAACGGTTTTAAATACGTGTTGTCCAAATGTATTATTTTCTAATTAGCGTATTAGAAAATATTTAATGTATAGACGTTTTAAATGTTTAACAATCTAACATGTGTGTAAGAGAGATGGTTTATGTTTTCTAAGCCATATTTTTTGAACATGATTTTTGTGATCGTTTATTACGTGGGTATTAAAATCGGTTTATTGAGATAAACTATTAAAAAAATATACATATATGATTTTTGTAATGGTATATTTTCTAACACTCGTGTTAGAACCGGTCTAATTTGCATAAACGGAAGCTTTAAAACGTTTTTTGTAACCATTTACGTCTAGCAATTGTGTTAGAAAAAGTTTATTTTATATAAACAAATAAAGCTTTAAAAACGATTTTGTAATCTTCATGTCTAACAATCATGTTGGAATCGGTTTATTGTGTTAAACCTTACATTTTAAAGCGATTTGGAATCGTTTTATTTTCTAACGAGCGTGTTAGATACCTGTTTTTTAATAAAACTATTTTTGAGTTTATGTTGTTGATTTTGTAATCAAAACATAAAATAAATATAGTTTAATTTTTAAATAACCGCAAAGCTAAGAAATGTCTTGAAAGAATAAAACATGTGTTTTGTTTATAAATTGGTTCGCTACTCGTGCGAGAAGAAGCATGTATTGAACCATATAATAGTCTCGGGAAGACTATTTGGTGAAAAACAACTAAATGTTGTTATGAATAGTTATAATTGTTCAAATATAACCACTTGCGAGTATGTTATTATATAAACAACTTTGTTGTATTGTTTTGGACAATTTTGTGACCATTTAAGTTTAGAGTTTTTAGATGAAACGAGTAACTTGATGTGTGCATGGAGTTTACGGAAGGAGTACCCCAAGAAATGCTACAATACGATATTATTGAGATGATTTCGGTTTGGTGATATTATCATTGATATATGCGTTTAAATTATTATTAATTAAAGTGTTTTATATTTTATTGATTTTATTTCAAGTGTTATAATCTTGTTTTGTGTTCAATATCTTCAGATAACACATACAATTTTAAACAAATAAATAAATCAATAATGTATGAAAAACGTAAAATATATATTATATGAAAAATAATGTTAAACAATATGGATATGGTTTAAACGGATAGTGCAAGAACGGATTTGCACACCTACAATTTGAGAGTTGTTATATTGTCTAATGAGATAAGACAAAATACATAAATATGAGATATGTAACATACTTCATATGAATACCTTTGAGTGGTATATTATTGCGTAGCATCCTAACTTGAACACGCGCGTGTGCCGCGTGTGCAGCGTGGGCGATGGGCGCGACGTGGCGCATTGATGGTGTACTTGGTCACTCGCACACTCGCATTAACAACGAGCCACATGATAGCCGCTTTTGTATCATGATCGATGATAGCGTGTGATAAGTATATAAAAATATAATAAATATATTTTTAAGATGATTTCACAAGATCAGGTTTTAAATTTATAAATTAAAATGATAATTACGTTAACTTAAAACACACACAATAGGCAAGTGTACATATGGCAACGTAATATAGTTAGGTAAGAACCAAGTATCGAACCAATAGGCACGGTCGAGTTCCAATACTCAACTTTTGTTATCGTTTAGCTGGATTAATTAGTGAGTGGGTTTTGTGTGCTTGTGAAGCAGAAAAATAAATGACGGTAAAGTAAATAACATAAAAGTAAAAATGTGTGTAGCAGAAATATAACTAGCAGAATAGTAAATAGCAGAAAAGTAAATAAAGCGAAAATGATCAGATTACGAAATGTATTGCTTCGGGATTCGAATCAGCTTAGTACGTGATAATGTTAAGTTAACTAATTTAGTGGTATGACTACTACAAAATTGTGACCTGGGTCACCGCTAGGGCCTCGTCCTCACTACATTTGATTTGCAAATTATATTCTTTAAAAAGTCGTAGTGCCTCCCGTTAGGGACAACATTTACCCTGAACCCATCGAATGGTCATCTCCAGGTTGGTTTAAGACATCGGTCTCAAAATGCTTTATATTAAAGTTAAATAGGTGATTATATTTTGCTCACCGGGAGGCGGTGTAAAAATGGGACCAAGTATAAAGACGTACCGTTCCCAACATGAGTTCACCAATTCTTAGTCGCATAATAATCTCGTATAAAGACGTACGATCTTAGAAGTATAGACCAAGCCTTGGCTTATCAATCTATGCTCGTATAAAGAAGTACGAGTTTCAAAGAAAGTTTGATTAAAACGGGTTTTACGATCTTGCTCTTTAAAATCAAGACAATCACAAATATAAAGACGGGTTTAGACAATAGTAAAAGCCCATCAAAAGATGGTTTTTGAGAACGAATTAGTTAAAGAAATAAACATACCACTTCATTAATAGGTTAAACATTAACATGCACCAAACATCATCTTCACCCTAGCAATACAAAGAAGTTTTAGCCACGAATAGCCATAACGACTAGCGGAATGATGAGTTTCGTAGGCTCCCCTATTGTGGAACAAGGAGGAAGAGCCCCTCTACTCTATACTCTCTACTCTAACTATGAGAATGTTCTCTTCTTGAGTGTTCTTTAGATCTGGATTGGTGTGTAAAGGTGTGAAGAATGAAGAACCCTAGCCATCTATTTATAGGCCTCGAAATGACCAATGCACGACCGTGCATTGGTTTGCACGGGCGTGAAAACACCTCAGGAATCTTTTAGGGTACAGAGGACACTGTACTTGAGCCTTGGGGAGCAAGAGAGGTATTGCACGACCGTGAAATGGGATGCACGGCCGTGCATCCCCCTCCTGCTTCCCTGTTTTGTCTTTTAGCTGCTAGATGACTTGTTGTTGACCTGGTTTGACTTCTTGGGGGTCAAAGCTCGGGAATGATCTTCCAAAAGGCTTGATTTCTTGGTGTTTTTTTATGGGATTTAGCTTGATTTATATTTCTAACACCGAATAACCTACAATTACAAAATATTAACGTTTTAAGCATCAATTGCAAGGTTATTATTCAATTAGTACCATAATATGGGGATTATTATGCATGTAAAATATGTATAAATGATGACATATCAATCGCTTACGCGTGGTCCGGAACATAGGTGTCGCGAGGCGGGTGGTGGCCGTCTGGGTCCCGTGTGGTGTGGGCGCCTTGAGGAGTCCGGGTGGCATGATCCTTTGTGGCGGGTTTCCGGGGGGCACAGGCATGAGTCTCGGGCAAGGCATGACGTTGCCTGAGCGCATGATTAGGGTGCATTGCACCACATTGTGGCTCATGACGTACAAGTGGGGCGGTCCCGTGTATTCACAAGTGTGAATTTTGACATATGAAAGAAATATATGTTAATATAAATTTTTAATGAATCGAGTGAGATTAGTTACAAAAGATTTACCATTTTTTGTTGGAAGTAGTAGAGGTTTTAACCTTCAACTTGGGAGAGTATTCTAAATATACATAACTTCAAGGAAACAACAAGGTAAGTGTGCAAATCACTTAAAGACAAATGAGTTGAATGTCATGTTGTTAAGTATCAATCTAATTGATTTCATCTCAACATAAAAGTGATTGTACACTTATACATTTAAGCCTTTTGTGGGTGATAAAGTGTTCACCGGTTACTCGGGTTAAGACTTATGGTTAAATGCTTATGAATTAATGGTGAAGCTTTGAAAATTAAAGGTAAACAAGTTATGTTCCTAACTTGAATGAAGAATAAGTCTCATGACTTGTCTAAACTGAGGCATGAATGTTGACAAGGAATATTGTGATATACCTTAAGGCTGTGAAAAATCAGAATGGTGCATCTTCTGTTCACATGCTTGAGTATTGTAGTCTAAAGCATGCTAGACTAGTACTAGTTAATTATGATGCTCTGAGGAGACATATTTACTACAAACATTAAAAATGTACTTAGACACAAGAAAGAATTTGAGTATGGACAAAAAGATTATATTCATTCAATATAAGGAGATTGATATATATGAAAAACTTGATTAACTATTTCATAGTAAATGATGTTATCTAGTTTATTGAGGAGAACTCATACTGACTTAGAATCTGTCTAAGTATGTGACTTATGATAAGGTTAGTTAAAACATTAGTAAGTGTTGAAAGCTTAAACTAAGACATGTTTTGCTTTGGTTAGCTCAGAAGCTCTTGTGAGCTAAATAATTTGAGTTGAAACAATGATAAACTCATTAATACAAAGATGTATATCTTTTCACGAGTGTCTAAATGTCGTCATAAGTGAAGTTTGATCAAATAACAAGAAATGTGGGGGGAGAAGCCATTTAAGAAACAACCCTTTTGGGTATGCTTGTGTGAGAAGTTTTCTCAAGCATATGTAGAAAGGGAGAACCTTTCATTACCCCATGTGGATGTTATCTAATAACGCTTAAATGTGGGTTTGACTTGCATTTGAATCTAGAAAGTTTGGCAATAAGTATTTGGTAATCCGAATTGATATTGCAAATGCGTGTTCAAGTGGAGTACAAAAAGGTCATAAGGCGTCTATCTAGCGTAACTAGTTACATGAATCGATGCCAATTGGTTAGAATCTTGCTAGATATCTGATACCAAAGGCATATTGGAGATATGTTCGCCTTGAAATGAGAATTGTACTCTTCAAAGACAATCATTATAACAAGATGTTATAGTCTTAAAGAGCTTGACAATGGGCAATATTAACTTACTAGTTAAGAACACATTATAACAACTGATCTTAACTGCAATATCTGTATTGACTTGACGAAGTGATAGATAATGGGTTTGGATCCAACAACCCGAGGGTTGACGAGAGATGGAGTTGTGGAAGGATACTAAAACCCATGAAAGACGGTATATGAAGGATCCCTAACTTAGTTTACTTGAGATCTCTAGATCTAAGTTCAATAGGACAACCGACTCATATATCTAAGGGTGGTCACTGTGGGGGCATAACTAAGTTGCTATAAAAGCTAATGCATATGTTTATATATATCCTCCTAAATTGTAAAGATGTTTAATTACTTCCTAGTCCATTCCTATGACATCCAGTGACAAATTGTGAGGCTAATCATAATATGTGGTAAATGATTTAGGTAAATCTCAGTAACCATAATGCTTTTAATAATTTTAGGACAAATCACCTATGTTAGAGAGAAGTGGGGTCGCTTCGAATGGAATTTGGGGCACAATTCCTAAAGCTCTCGCAGAACGAGGAAAGTGTTCCAGGACCATTATTTGACACTACAGTGTGGGGATGTGCCCGGCTAAGGAGAGTCATGTGTGGAGTATATTGTCGCTTATACAAATAGTCGTAGGTTCAAGGACATCGTGTCTACCAACAGCTAGTAAGCTAAGTATGTTTTACAAGGGAAGGTTCAAAGGGTAATTCCTACCTATCCTATGCAAGACTCAACTGTCGAGGTGTAATTGAGTATTTTTGTGTTTTGATCGATCTCCATTCATGTGGGGAATTGTTGGAAATTTAGTGAAAATGGGGTTTTCACTAACTTTGATGAATGGGATTTCGATCCTCAAGTTTAGTGGTTGGATTGAAAAATTTGAAACTTGGTGATTCAATTGGGAACTTGTTGCATATTTTGAGTAAATATGTACATATTTTGTCATGAATCATTTAGAGACTTTTTGGTTTCTCTCTAAATTAAATGTGTGATTATTACTATTAAATTGGTGTAATGACTAATTTTAATATGCACCTTTTTGTTTATAACTTAATTCAATGTATGGAGTTTTGATCTCCATTTTGTGAATAAAAAATGAACATCTTATTTATTTTTAGTAGAGGGAAAAATAGTAGTAAAATTTACACACCTTAGAGAAATGAGAGAACATCTTGGTCTTACAAAGTTCTATAGAATTGAAAGATGTTTTCTCTCTATTTTCTTCCACCATCTCATACTTCATTTATTTCCTACCTTTTCTAAATACATAATTTACCCGGTGATGCCTCGGGTGCGTGGACATCTCCGGTAGTACACGTACTGTTCCGGTTGTTGTAACCTGGGAGATAGACTCGTTCGTCTAAGAGGAAGCGCTTAATCTGTTTTAAGGGACCCGTGTTGAACACGAATCCTCAACCAAAACCGTCAACGTTTTTTAGTGTGTTAATTGTTGCAGTCAAGGAGCATAGTTGAAGTCTCAACGTGGTGAAGACTCGAGTCAAGAATATTCAAGAAGACGTTCGTTGGAGTACCGGATAACGACATCGGTTGAATGAATTTTGGCATATATAAATAGTATCTTATATCTATTTCCATTCGACTTTGTGTACGATATTGTACTATTTATTTCCCGTGATTAACGAGAGTATCGTTAATATTAATTTATTATTATTTTATAATTAAAAGTGACCCAACTTCCTACAATCTTAAAAAAGAATTTCATGAGATTATTAAGACAATCTTAAAACCTTTTATAAAGATTTTGGGTTCACGAAATACCAGTTTCATACCTAAACCACCTACTAATATTATTTTTTTGGAAAGTTACACTATAGGTACATTACAGTAAATTCAAGGATAGGTCATATATTACTGTTCTGTAACATAATTTTTCCTTCACTAGGGTTGAGCGAAAACCAGTCTAGGCTGCTAAATCGGCCCAAGTATGTAGGAAGTGGTCCGTTTTTGTTAACTACGGTTCCGCCGTTAATAGCCATATACTTGGCTGATTCTGCCATGGAAGTGAAATTTGTGAGTTTCAAAGTATACACAAAGTTATTGAGAGAAAATAAAGCTTTGAATTTATTTACTTTTTGGTTTCTTGTATTTTAGAAAAAAAAAGTTCCTATATTTTTATAAATTTTGTAAAAGAATGTTTGATTTTGGTTAATTTGGTATTTAGTTTGGTTACCGACCCAATTCAGGTCTGTTTTTGAATTTTTTGCAACTACTGATATTCAAAAGGCATCCCTGACGTTTACAGGTTAGTTTGCGTTTAGATTGAAATTTGTTCTAAATATGGTGTCGTGATCCGATTTGGTCTGTGATCGGACTTAAAATGCTTCGATTTTTGGTGAATGTAGAAGTCGGGTCAGCAATGGTAGAGTAGATCATTGGGTTGAAGTGGTCGTAGCAGGCTCATAACAGAGAACGTTTCACCTAAAGGTCAGTTGCTTGGACTTCACAAAATGAAATGGGGACCTCTAAACTTCAGATTTTTGCCTGGGTAAGCTTCCATTTTATGTTTTGAGGTTTGCTGATCATCGAAACCCAATGCTTAATCTTCCTGCCTTTAAATTATTTTTCATTTTAAAAAGAATAAAAATTGGATCGAATTCCAAGGATGTGTGATTTTAAACAGAAGAGGTCATAGAAATGAATTGCTTCTGTTTTTATTAAATGTTGTGATTGATTATCAAATCTCCATTCTATAAATTTTACTTTATATTTTCTTATTGTTTTGTGGTCAATTTAACAAATAATCTTTTCAATGTTCTCTGCAGATTTGACACGCTACATACCTTAAATCCACAAGAAGAAAGCACGAGTTTATTGGGCTAGAGAAATAATTTGTCATTTCTACAGTGTAGTTTTGCTACTGAACAGAGCCTTATCTAATAGTTAAACCAAAAGATTTTAAAAAGAATAAAACTAGCATCTCCATGTCATTAATCAAAGCATCACAAGACGTTCTAATTCCTTCATTATTCTTTTAGATAAATTTATTTTCTTGTAAAAAACATCCTATGAACCAAATGCGAAGCACTAAGCACATTGGATATTTAACTTGTACTCAATTAGCAATGTCGGTGGGTTTTCCAGCGAAACACAAACACCCCCTTACACTTTAGTTAAGTTGCATTACTACCCCTCTACTTTGTCAAATTTCACTTTGACCCTTTCAGTTTCCAAAGTTTCGAGATTATCAACTATAGTATATATATAATCTGATTTTTCCTCAATAACTTTAGTTTATTTTACGCGTAGGTTTCTTTTGATCGTACCTCCCCGCCGCAATGCTCGTACATTTCTTTTAATCGTGCCGATCAACGCGTGAGTAGCGTGAAAAATTAGACTGACATCGACCAAAAAACGTCAGTACCCTTATATAACTGTATTTTATCATGATTATGTACCAATGTTAATTTTATACATTTCCTTTTTGTGCTTAGCCACACATTAATGTCACCGCATCAACCGTTTAATGTCCGTCTTTCGCCGTGGAGTGCGCGCCGACGGTTCTCTATTTAACTACGTTTTTATTTTCCTTAGCCACGTTAGTGTTATCGCCTCAAACGTTTAGGGTCCGCGGAGCGCTGGGGAAAATTTATTTAACCACATTTTTTTTGTTTACCCACCCTTGAACCCAAAACTTGAGGTCTGTAAGACTCATTTCATAAATAGACCACATCGATGCTATGAATAAGAAAAGTAAAAGAAGTAATATACAATATATCACGAGAGCATTGATAAAATAACAGAAAACGAGTAACGCGTTGTAAATTGTCGCCACTGTCAAATCACGCGGGGTCTGACTAGTATATATATATATATATTATTTTAATCTTTTATTATCTTTACTATTTCTACTTTAATTTTTTTTTCAATGCTACTCCTTTTAATTTCTTTCATCAACTTATTTTAAATTCTGATAAAATATATATAGAAATTTTGTGAATTTTAAAAACTTATTAACATACCTAGTGACCCCTATGGGCACGTCAGTACACCATGTGATACCACTGGGTCGCAACGATATATTCATAAATTTAAAAACTTATTAACATAACTAATTAATCATAATAGTTATTAAATAAAAAGTTAAAAAAGTTAATATAATGGAATAACAGTATACTTCTTTCTTAATTGCATAAGAAAAACAAAAAGAAATGATTGGGTGATCAAACCTTTGTTAATTTTTTTCAGATTGTAAACTTATTTAACTAACGAAAAAGAGGGACACAAGAAGCAAACTAAATGGAGTTGGTACTGCTTATTGATGTTGCTAATATAGTTATGTATAATCTGAGTTTATATACCATATCCTATACACTTTAAAGTTAACGTTAACGGTTAATGTTCTTGATTGGCGCTCATGGGCAGCTTCTCCAGGCCACGATTTTTTTTTACGTTTGATTTGTTGGTTATATAGATTTGTTTTAAATAATTAAAAGAACTGTTCAAGCAGTGCAATGGTCACTACTCTAGCCTGTGTTCCAACCCACCTGTTTCACCCGTGTTCGAAACCTAGCCCCTCCCCTTGCGCCTTTTTCTCTCTCGTTTTTTGTGGTTTCTTTTTTTTTTTTTATAAATTCCTTTTTGCCATATTTTTTTGTTTTCTTTTTTTTTTTTCAATTTGTTTATATGTTTCTTTTTTTCTCTCTTATTTTTATGTTAAAATTTTAACGTGCCCATTATTTAAACACGAACTGGAGTTACGGCACTGTCGTGGAGTGCGGGGTGTCCTCCTAGTTGCTTTAATTTTAAAGTAAACTATTGTATTAGTTAGATATTTTAAAATGATATATATTACACTATTTTGTTAATAAAGTACAATTTTCAACCTCAATTTTCATATTTATTATGAGTCATCATTATTTCTTCATTGTGTATTTGTGTGGAATTCGGACAAGTACAACAAAGATATCCCCATCTTTGCCTTTGCAAAACAATAGGGAAAACAAAATGCGAAGACATTAAAAATGGCCACAGAAATTGGAAAGATAAGGTGATGAGTTTTTGTGGGGTTTTGGCTCATCTTCTTTGTAAGTTTAGAAATAATCTTAAAAGTTGAAATTAAATGATGTGTAACTATTATGAAATTAACTAGAAACATCCTTTTTATTTTATAAAATCTATACTATATAATAAAGAAAGGTTTTTGTATGCCACGTGTCGTCACCATATTCAATCTCATCATTGTTTTCCCGCCTCTCTCTCTTATTAAATGAATCCATATCTTTTAATAAATTAATAATATACTAATAAAACACATTTATTTTTAAGTTATCCTTTATTATAAAAAAAACTTTGAAATCTAATTATATAATTTTTATTTTCAATCAAATAGTAAATGAAAGTCAAATTAAATTAAATAATAATTGACGTATTTTCGAAACCCAATTATATATTATTTTTTACATATTTTGAATTTTGTTTTATATCTTTAATATACAGTAATACATTTTTACACCTGTAAAATACATAAATAAAATTTAAAAAATTTATGTATTGATATTATTCACCCGTGTGTATTACACGGGATCTAAGCTAGTTACTAATATATCGTTGTGATGATTTTTTATCTACGCCTTGAGATATCTGAACCGAGTGTTACAGATTTCACATAACATCAATGTCCACCCCGATGTAACGCACGGATTTACGTGTACTAGTTATAGCTATTTATCTTTATTTTTTGAACGGCGTGGGCTCAATTGGCATGTCCCATCAATGGAGGCTCGTATATCAGTCTAACCAAACAACTCTAAGAAATTCAAAATCTACAAAGGATATTCCTAGTTTTTTTATGAAATGCACCTTATAGCTATTTATCTATTTTTGTTATTGAAAAAAAAAACATATCCACGAGCATTTACTATTAAAGCAGGAATTTGTAACTGTAACAAAAATTCTAAGTGTATATGTAGCGAACATGTTAAATTCGCATAAGGGAATGTTTAGGCGAACTTACTAAGTTCCCCTATAGAGTTATGTGCGAACTTGTTAAGTTCCATGCAGACTCAATTTGCCTATAAATATGACATTAATTTGTTCATTTGTAGTAAGTAATGCTAGAGATAGCATACACAGAGAGGGAGTGGTTCTCTGTGTGAAGTGAGTCACATTCCCTAGGTAGAGTTCATCTAGGGATTGCAATTGGAGCTTCAACGTAGAGATGTACACTTTTTCGGTATTGTAATATGTGATGACGACTTCGTTATCGATTATATATACGAACGATTATGTTTCATCTATATTCTATGTTCGTGTTTGTGTTTGATTCACTTCATGCTTCCGTCTCAATGCAAATCATCGAGTAATGCATTTGATCGTGGTTATTCTACTCGTTAGAAAACGCCACAGGGACTTTCAAGTAGAAGTTGAAACCTCTAATACTTATTTTTTTATTTTAACTTGAAAAAAAAAAGAGTTCATATATTTGAATTGCATGATTGAAATTATTTGAATATGGAATAAAAGAAAAAAAAACTATTTTAACTTTTTTACGAACGTTCTTTTTGTGACACCTGATCAACCAAGTTCACATGATTTGATGGAAGGCATTTATCTCTATGTCACTAAGGCACTAGATCCCAGAATAACCGGATATCACATGACTATTTAGAATAATTCATTTCACATAACCATATGCTACAAATTATGCACAATACATCACATAACTACGTCTTGCATCAAATTTTGATTTAAACCCAATAATTTATAATATTTCAACATATCATCATGTTTTTACAATATAAAAATCATCAATTCTATCTAATATAATTATCAGCATCCTTACCTATATATAACTTTATTGTATCATCATAAGTAATTCTTACATCGATCGTGAATATAAGAGATGTGGGTTCTTAAGCAATGACATGCCTCAAATACCATTATTGCACTATGGGTTCAATGATTATGGATGAGAAGAACTTTACATTTAACATAAATGCGTGGAGTCAATTCTAGGATGTGTGGTCTTCCCCAAAATCTCTACCCAAGCAACAAAAAAACAAACTATTTATCTACTAGTGGGATAACAAATAATATACGTTGGTATGATTGTTCGAACAGTAAAAATGGTATCAAAGTCAATCTTATGTTGTTCAAGATGGTGGGGACTAACTGATGTGTTTTAGAGCGTATATAAAAATGATCGTTTTTTACACAAAAGCTTTAAATTTATAAAAACGGAATTATTTTCAATTACTACAACACACTTAGGGTAAGTGCATCCATCGTAGACGTAATATAGTGTTGGTAAGACCGAGTATCGATCCAAGGATACAAAGGCTCCTAGTATCGGACTTTGGTTGATGTATAATCTTTCCAGAATTTAAAAACTTGTTTGATTTTTTATTTTTGTAGTTTTAGAGAATACAACAAAATGGTAGAAGTTAGTAGTAGAATTCATTAATAAGGATAAATCACTTTGGTTCTAATTCCCTCCAATGTTGTAGTTAGCTTTCGTTTATGGATTCTTAAAAGATCACTATATTGCAACACACAATGGTCGTCACTTAAGTCCTTAAACCATATAGCTCGGGTTGATTTTGTCTTCCCGATGGTAGTAGTTTGAAGAACATGGCAACCGCAATATTTAGTTAGACATGGTTCCTGGTTCGGGACACCATGTCACAATGACTAAACAGCTCTACCAAAAAGCTCGCCTAAAATGGTGCAAGAAATGGCCTAATTATAGTCTGTTTATGAGATCCAGCACGGGCCGTTCTGGGTGAAGCACGGGCCGTTCCGGGTGAGGCACGGCCCCGTATGTACCCTAAATGTTGCTCCACTAACTTGGTCGAGGCAGACATGGACATTAGAATGTGCACGGGGCATGCTGAACTTTGGCACGTGTTGTGCCCGGTGAGGCACGACCCCGTATGTACCATAAATGTTGCTCCACTAACTTGGTCGAGGCAGACCTGGACATTATAGTGCGCACGAGGGCATGCTGAACTTTGGCACGTGGCGTGCTAGACCTTTGACATCGGGGCGTGTTGCCTTATACACGGGGATGTGGTTCCCATATGTTTGTTTGTCTCCTTACCTTGCGCACGGGGGCGTGCTTGATGGGGCACAGCCCATGCCCGACTTGCTGAGTTGATCAAATCTCTTAGTTTTTGTACTGTTTTTGCTCCTTTGTACTGTATATACATAAATCGGCTTTATTCTTGCATGACTTGCTGAGTTGATCAAAACTCAATATGAATCAATTAAGGCACTAATGTACAAGAATCTTAATAAACAAGCAAAAAAGGTATGACATTTAATGTGAAAAATATGTATAATTTGGTGCACATCACTAACCTTATTAAGGAAGTTTAGTTCGCAGCGTGTTGAGACCTAATGAATCCAACATCCCTGATTGGGTTGGTGGGGTAAACCTCATATAATATGATGAATCCATAAAGGGATGATTGTAACCACAGGAAATATCCTACATGCTCATTGACAAAAGATATGTTAGAATCATAACGAACCATGTCTCAAATATCATCAACACGTCTTGGTTGCATTAGGCATGGTTGAGAGGAGAACTATACAATTAAGCATGCTTGGTTGTGGTAAATTCCATTATGTGTGACCTTCTGGAAAGTCTCTATCTAGCCATTAAAAACAAAACTACAGGCTCATAGTGACAAAGTGAACAATATTTGTTTGTATAAGGGGCTAGATGTTAGACTTAACGACACATAAAAGAGGTATTTAAGCATAAAGGCGGGTATTGGCATAAATGATAAATTTGATGTATATTCCATTTATATATTATATATGTAGTCACTGTAACAACCGAGTAGGGGTGAATGTTTCATTGTTTGTTTTTATAGAAAGAATTTGAGATTTTATAAACAACTCATAAGAATACCTTTAAATAAAACTTATAGATAAGGGAAGTGAATAGTATCGCCACTCAAACACAACGTTATATAGTGGTTCGACTGAAAGCAAACAATTTCACTGTACCTCCACTCCTTGATGCTCAATCAACATGTTTCTTCACTGTGAACTTCTGCCTAAGATCGATAGAGATAGTCGTTAAAACGTCCCACTAAGATGATAGTGATCATCAAATGCTTTCTCTATAAAGGTAGAGATATTCTATAATTCTCCATTATTACATCTTGGAAGGGATCACTAATCTACACGGTTTATAAGTAATTGGTTTGAGTAGCGGGTTGTGAGCTTTTCTATCTTATTTTATCTCTTCTCGATTAGTGATCTTGGGCCAAAGGATGGTATGCATAATCACTCAAGAATATAAGATTGGATTATATGTTTTTAGGTTTGCAATAGGTGATTCAAAGTGTAAGAATGTTAGTTCATTAAATAGCCAAAATGAGAGAGAATAGAAAGTTTGTCTGAACCTTTATGGTTGATGCTATAGTTGGACTGTTCAACAATAGTGTATATTGTGAGCCTTTTTTTATCTTATAAAGTTGACCCCTAAGACAAACATTGAGTTTATCTTTTGCTTAGGCTTTAAACAATAAGAAAATAAGTCAGAATCAAATAGGTTTTGACTTAGAAAAAGATGAGATAGACAAAAGCATTCTTGAGTACTTATTTTTCTTTAACTTTGACTTCATAGTATGTTGATTGTTGTTTCGTTATTAAAGAGCATTTGGTTCCATTCCCTCAAGTATTGATGGTCTTTGTTTTGATGATGGTACATTTTATCCGTCATGTCGTGACATCAACCGTGGAGTGCAACATTGGTTCCATTCCTATTAGTTTTGGTCTTTTGGATGATCAACAATATGCTTTCCAAATCAAAATTTTGTAACAAAAGACATATAATGTGGAAAATCATATCATAACACCAAGATAGTTGTTTATGTTAACATCAACATAAGTTTAAGACCTCTATACAGGAATTAACCAAATTGATTTCACAACATACTCAACCCCAAAAGAGATCCCAATCTGAGCGCTTGACACCCGAGGTTTAATTCAGAGCTTTTCCTATATCGTAAACACCCTATAAATCCTACTAGTAATAGTATAGACATTCCCCAATACCCCCAAGGGTATAACTCAAGTAAAACCAAAATTCAAAAAAGTCAGCGTATCGGAGCAGCGTTTACAAAAACAGTTTGGCATTAAGAACGTTGGGCAGCTGATAGAACGTCAGGAGCAACGTTCCATATGCTGGTCCTACCTCTGCACACCTAAATGTAGAAATTCAGCTACACCAACCCCCATCGATCCAAATGTTTGCAACCAAACATGTATTTGCAAAATTTTTGCAACCAAACATGTATTTGCCACTTTTTAACATGTACCATGTATTATACATGTCATTACCAAATCAAATACAAATCCTAAATTTGAACACACAATATTTAAATAATTTAAATTCTCAATTACATCACCGTTAGTGAGATCTAATTCCCATTTTCACATAAGAGATCAAGTGTCCAAATATATCCATTAGATCAAAGTCTTAAGTAACACCCATGAGATCAAAGTCTCAAGTAACACCCATGAGATCAAAGTCTCAAGATAACACCCATGAGATCAAGTATGAAGTTAATACCGAGGAGATCAAAGTCTCAAGATAACACACGAATCAAGGAAGCACCCAAAACACACAATCAAACATCCTAATTATGTGTAGGAACTTTAAACAAACTTCAAACACCTAAACACATAACATAATTTACTAATAGGTAAGAATCACCATTTACTTTCTAAACACCCAAACACATAGCATAAATCAACTTATATGTAAGAAACACCAAACAACTATTAGTCACTGATGTGTTGCAAAACACATAAGTATATCCTAGTGTAATTGTGCGAAAATGTATAGTTTTGTACTCGTTTTGTGTCGTTTTTGGTTCGTTCTGAGTCTAGGTCGTATTTGCAAAAATAGAGTAAAATCCTGGAGATATCGAGCACACGAAAGATCAAGAGTTTGAAAGAAGGAAAGATTAATTTTCTGTAGATACGCGAGGAGGAGACACAATTCCCTCGTGGTACGCGAGGGAAGCCAGGAGAGGCCCCGACTATTTTGTCCCTCGCGGTACGTGAGGGACCTTCCCAATTCTCTCGCGGTATGTGAGAGGGGCGCGAATTCGTAAAAAAGCCTAATTTGTAGGTTTAATTGTTTTAAATGACTATCTTCTTGATTATTCAACATATTACCGACAAGAGAGAGTTTTTGGGCGAATTTGGGCAAAGGAAGAAGCTTTGGATCAAGAACTTGAAGGTTTTCATTGAATCAGGTTAGACATTGAATCGTTTGGTCATGATTGATTGAGTTGGTTGTTTTGATTTGTTTCTGAACCTTTTGTTTGCTATGTTTGACTTTGAACATTCTGTTTCTACCATGATTCTTGGCTAAAACCATAGATCTACCTAGGTTAATGATGGATGTTTGCTAAAGATTGAATTTTTATCGGTTTAGGGATCTTGTTATGGATTTTATGATTTAGACTAGATCTGATTTCACTTGTTTAATGAGTTTGCATGCTTGGTTTTGATTATATATAGGTTGATTGTTCTGTGCATGTCTTGATTGAATGTCTTTTATGTTTAGATGTGTATTAGATCTCTTACTGTGTGTTTGTGATTCGTATGTGGTTTTGTAGACGCCAGTGACCATAGGAATATCAATTAATCAGTTAATAAACTTAGTGCTCTTCTTATCTAAAAACCTGAAAAGTGATGGATAATCGGTTAGTCTTCGGTATAGGGTTTCTGAGAGTGAACAGTCTGAGAGGACGTTTCCTTAGGGTTCTAGTGTCCTTGTTAATTCGTGTTACACAGGTTGAATTCAGATTGCTCCTTGCATCTCAGATGTATTGAGATAGTGATACCGTGAGGTGAGCTGTCTTTTGAGTTCTATAGCATAATTAGTGAGACCGAGAGGTAATCTGAGTACTGGTGTATTAGTATCCTTTGAGTCTCCTTGTGGTCACATCCCGAGAGTGATCGGGAATCCATTAGGTGGTTTTAAAGGTGTCATATCATAGGATCCCAGTTCCATTACATATTCCATAGCCGATAGAACCCGAGTTTAGTAAACAGGATTCACAGCCTAGGTAGTGTCTTCCTTCCTTACTGATTTCCTGAGCCTTTGTCTTGTTGGTTAGTTGTCTTCTTTATTTAGTTTAATTAAGTTCAGTAGTTAAGTCCTAGTCAGAGTCTAGTTGGTGTTATAGTCAGTGTCTCGTGGGTTTGATATCCGGACTTCCTTTAGCTATGGTGCAATTGATAGGTACACTTGCCTGTCTCCGTGGTATAGTTTAGTAGGTTTGTCTAGAGTATAACTAGAGTGTCTAGGTTAGTTTCGTGTTTAATTTTATAGACCGTTTGACCGACATCAAGTTTTTGGCGCCGTTGCCGGGGACACTTGGCAATAGCAAAATTAGGTTTGATTAGTTTTTCTTTGATTATTTGTTTTATTTTCTCTTCTATTTTTAGTTTATTTCCTTAGTTTGTTTATTTTCTATTTGTGTCTTGAGTGCTACTTGTGTGTCATAGTTTGAGTCTTTCTTGCGTTCTTAGTTTCTTCTGTTTCTTCTTTGTTTTATGTCCAGTGTATGCAACGTACTCGTTCGCAGGGACCACCTGACTTGGAAGCCTATTCAGAGCCAGAGAGGGAACTTCACCAGCGTAGTCGAAAGTTTCGTGAGAATTTGTGTGAGCTAATCGAGAAAAAGGTACGCATTCCTATACCTATTGCAGACATGATTGACGCTAATCCCCCTGCTAGACGTACGGTTCACCAGAGGGCATGTGATGGTTTCACGGGTGCTAGGTCCTCTATTATCCATCTTGTTTTGCCTAATGCTAATAACTGGCAGATACCATCTCATGTGATGAACACTATCAGTACCTCTACTCAGTTCCACGGACTCAAGGACAAGGATGCACCAGGACATCTGTCCCGCTTTGCGCGTATTTGCGATACCTTTTGCATTACTGGTGCTACTGATGATGCCATCCTGTTGTGTCTTTTCCTGTTCACTCTCTAGTCACTCTGCCACTTGGTTGGATACCCTGCCCTAGGATTCCATTACCACGTGGGAGGATCTGTAGTACAAATTCCTGAAAAAGTATTATCCACCATCTAAGGGATCAGATCCACTCGTTCCGTATGGACCCCGATGAGCCTTACCACATTGCTTGGGAAAGCTTGAATACTCTGCTTAGCAAGTGTCCTCAACATGGCCTTTCTGATTGGGCATTAGTTGAAAAGTTCTATAATGGTCTAACATTTGAGAAACAACAGATGTTCAATACAGCTGCAGGAGGTCATATCATGGACAAGAAGGGAGCCGGAGGAGTGTGAGGAGATGTTTTAGAGTTTTGCCCAAGCTGAGCAACAACAGCCTTCTACTAGGAATTTCATTCCTAGTGCTAGGACACCTACTTCTGCCACTAGAGGTGTTCCTCAGGTCAACACTGATACTAGCATGGCCGCTGCACTTGCAACTATGGCAAAGGAGATTAAGGAGCTAAAGATGAGTGCTATGAAGTGTGAGGCGTGTAGAGGAGGTCAAGACACCATCGATTGCCCTGTCGCTCAACAGGAACAGGTGGACTTCCTGGGGAACCAAACCCCCCCCCCCCCCCTGTTCAATTCTGTATGGAGAAACCACCCGAACTTCAGTTGAAGATCTGGCAGGAAACCACCTGGGTTTCAACCCTATTAGAATCAGTATGTAGGAGATAGAGATGGAGGACAGAATTCTGGTAGTAGTTCGGGAGAGAAGGAGATTAAGGATATGTTGGCTACCCAGACTCAGTTGCTTGCTCAGTTGGTGAGAACAGATCAAGAGGCTCAGAGCAAGTTGAAGGAGCATGACACATTACTGAGAAGTCAGCAGTCTGCATTCTTAGATTTGCAGCGTACAATGGGAGACATTGCACGCCAGCTGACTGACAGATCTGGAGGTTCCTTTTCGTCTCGTACTGAGACTAACCCTACGCCTCCCTGAAGGCTGTGACCACGCGCAGTGGTAAGGGGTTAGGGAGTGAGCAGACACCGGTAGATGATGATGATGAGGCGGTTGATGAGGAGATAAAGTTGGAGACACCTGAAGGGGCACATGAGAGGCGAGTCCCAGTAAGTATCGTGCCCAAAGGTGAGTCTCCCGCTGAGAAGGAGGAGAATGAGGGGAAGAAGAAGACCCTTGATGTTGATCTGAGTCGTGTTCCATATCCTGCTCGCCTGATGCAGCAAAAATATGCTAAGGATTATGGACACTTTCTGGAGTTGTTTAAGCAGCTCAAAATTAATCTTCCGTTTGTTGAAGCCCTCCGGTATATGCCTAAATATGCTACATTCCTTAAGGATCTTCTGTCTAATAAGAAGAAGCTGGGGGATGAAAATGTCACGTTTAATGTCATGAAATAGATGTAGAATTCTAGTGGTCAGGACGATTCTGTGTTCTTTCTACACACTTTCATATCTCACATGGATCGTTTCCTTGACTATGTGTGTGGCGCTGATTTGCTTAACACACAACACTTGGGTGAGGAGGACCAGGAGGTTGAGACTGATGCTCCTCCCGAGCAAGGTCCGAGTCACCCGGCTTGTACACCTCGTGAGTACCCACAGGTATTTGAGGTTGCTGAGGTTACCGAGGAGGAGAAGAAGCCCTAAGTTGAGGCACCACCATCCCTTGAGCTCATAGAGCTACCCTTCTATTTGGAGTATGCATTCTTGGATGGTGAGGCCGGTTTACCCGTCGTGATTTCTACTACACTGACGGAGGAGGAGAAGGTGGGATTGATAGAGGTTTTAAAGGCTAACAAACAAGCCATTGCGTGGAAACTCATTTATATAAAGGGCATAAGCTCTACCTTCTGCACGCATAGGATACTCATGGAGGAGGAGCACAAGCCTGTTGTGCAACCTCAAAGGAGGCTTAACCCTATCAAGTCTGATGTGGTGAAGAAGGAGGTTCTTAAACCCCTCGATGTTGGATTGATATATCCTAATTCTGATTCAGCATGGGTTAGCCTTACTCAGGTCATCCCGAAGAAGGGTGGGATGACAGTTGTTAAGAATGAGAATGATGAGTTGATCCCTACTAGGACAGTAACCGGCTGGAGAGTGTGCATTGACTATAGGCTACTGAATGATACCACTAGGAAGGACCATTTCCCCCTTCCTTTCATTGACCAGATGTTGGAGCGCCTATCGGGGCAGCAATTCTACTGTTTCCTAAATGGTTTCTTAGGTTATTTCCAGATCCCCATTGCACTGGAGGATCAGGAGAAGATCACTTTTACATGCCTGTACGGTACCTTCGCGTACCGGCGTATGACATTCGGTTTGTGTAATGCTCCAGCCACCTTTCAGAGATGCATGGTGGCTATCTTTCAGGACATGATCGAGACTTCTATGGAGGTTTTCATGGATGATTTTTCTATATTCGGAAGTTCATTCGATCATTTTTTGCTTAACCTAGAGAAGATGATGAGGAGATGCATAGACACGAAGTTGATGCTTAATCGGGAGAAGTGTCACTTCATGGTGACTGAGGGGATTGTGTTAGGGCACAAAGTTTCACGTGCTGGTATTGAAGTGGATAGAGGTAAGATTTATACTAATAGTAGACTTCCACCGCCGACAAATGTCAAATCCGTTCATAGTTTCTTAGGTCATGCAGGTTTCTATAGGCGATTCATTAAAAAAATTTCAAAGATCACCCGACCCATGACCCGTCTTCTTGAAAAGGACGTCCAGTTTGAGTTTGATGCCGATTTTCTTAAGGCGTTTGAGTTCTTGAAGGAGCAGTTAGTTTGTGCTACCATCTTGATAGCGCCCGACTGGAGCTTGCCCTTTGAGCTCATGTGTGATGCAAGTGATTTCGCAGTCGGGGCTGTCTTAGGTCAAAGGAGAGAGAAGCACTTCCACCCGATCTATTACACGAGTAAAACTCTTAACGATGCTCAAGAGAATTACACAACTACCGATAAGGAGTTGTTAGCAGTGGTGTTTGCTTTCGATAAATTATGTTCCTATTTAGTTCTCTCTAAGACCATCGTTAACACGAATAATGCGGCATTACGATATATGTTCACCAAGAAAGATGCCAAACCTAGATTGATTTGATGGATTCTCTTACTTTCTGAGTTTGATATCGAAATTAAAGATAAGAAGGGAGCAGAGAATGTAACAGCCGACCATTTGTCGTAGTTTGAGGATCCCAGGAGGGAAGAGATCCGGGAGGAGGCCATAGGGGACACATTTCCCGATGAGTCCTTGATGATGGTGAGTGTGAGACCGGCCATAAAGCGGGTGTTTTACATGAGTGCCGAGGCGCAAGTTTTGCCATGGTTTTCTGACATAGCAAACTACTTGGCTAATGGCGTAGTTGTCACATCCCGGATTTAGCCTACCTGGGCATGGGACCAACGATTGGTACTAGTCTTATTATATTATCACTATTTCATAAACACAGCGGAATATTTTTGTTATCTCAGGATCTTTTCAAAAGGCTGGGAATCTCCCGTTTCCTTTCATTTCATAAACAGGGATAACCTTGATATTGTTCACAAATGATTATTTACAAAACCGAGGTTTAACATGAGCCATTTCTTTCAACGGATGTCTACGGTGGACATTCCCTTTGTCATGACATCACAGATCTGATCATTTCATTGCTAATCAATAAAATCATCCTTGGTTATCTGTAAAACATTTGAAAATATTTGATCAGTATCAACTTGTGAATACAAGTATATTTAAAATCATAATCTAACAAGCTTGAATAAATAGAACAATTTGCTCATAGTTTCCGGTTAATTTACACAGTCAACTTTCTAACCACTAGCCACACCAGGGACCTTGGATATATTTTTACGTCTATTCAATAGTCTGCCTCTCGCCTTAAGCGACATGCCTTTCACAACAACCAAGGGTTCAACTCCTAGTACTGTTACAGCGTCTCATCTGTAACACGTGTATGCATATGTGACTCTATGGGCTGACTGTTATATAGTAAATCACCATATGCAATGAATGGTTATATAAATTCATTCAAGTCAGATCATAATCAAAACCATTTTCAGTTTTGAAATCATTTTATAAAAATACAAGTATTCACCTTGATAGAGTCTCGGCTTAATGAGTTTCTAGAGTGGGAGTCCTAGTGGGCAGCGTCTCTGCTTAATTTGTCTACCTTGGATTCTCTGGAAGAGCGTTTCCTAGCTTCTCGGCTTTCTCCTACGATAACCGACACCTCGGGAACTTAAACGTATGATCGGGAATGGTTTTAGGAGGGTGGACCGCTACAGGCTACCATAGCGGACCGTTATGGTAGCGGGTAGCGGTCCGCTACTGCCTTAACCCTTATTTGTCAGCATGACATGTGTCAAGCTCTGGTGTTGCGACGCATTTTGCAGCTAGCGGACCGTTAAGCTATAAGGTAGCGGTCCGCTACCCAACTGAGGTAGCCGTAGCAGACTGACATGAACCTTGTAGTGATCCGCTACCTGTGACACGCGTCGGAAACCCTAATGAGTCATCAGAACACGTGTCATTCTCTCATCATTGTCGTTGGGACTACGTAGCAGACGATTATGTATATGTTAGCGGTCCGCTACCGATGAATATTCAGATACTTTCATTTTTAGTCCTTGATCTTTTCTGTATTTATACTTATGGTCCTTTAACTTATATATTTTATATTTTTGGCACAAAAATTTTATGAATGTTACATTCTCCCCACCTTTTGAATAATCTCATCCTCGAGATTTACTAGAACAGGTGTGGGTATTTCTTTTTCATTTATGATTCTAGTTCCCAAGTGTATTTTGGACCACGTCTAGAATTCCACTTGACTTTTACGAGCTTTAATCTTTTCTTTTTCAAAAATTTCATTTGATGATCTTCTATTTGTAGAGGTTGTTCTAAAAATCTTAATTTCTCGTTTATCTCTATATCTTCTAGAGGCATTGTTAAGGATTCATCAGCTAGACATTTGAGAAGATTTGATATGTGAAATACATCATGTATTCCATTCATTGCTTCTGGTACGTCTAACTGATAAGCCACTGGACTAATTCGTTTTAAAATTTTGAAGGGTCCAACAAATGTAGGACTTAGTTTACCCTTCTTTCTAAATTGAGCAACACCTTTCAAAGGTGAAACTTTAATAACACCTTACCTCCGATACTAAATTCTAGTGGCTTTCTTCTTTTATCAGCGTAGCTCTTTTGTCTATCTCTTACTGCTTTTAATCGTTCTTGTATCTGAGCTACTTTGTCAGTGGTCTCCTGAACAAGTTCAGGACCGAATAATTGATTTTCTCCAATATCAGCTCAGCATATAGGCATTCTGCATTTTCTTCCATATAGGGCTTCAAATGGTGCTGCCTTTATACTTGTGTGATAACTATTATTATATGAGAATTCCATTAGGGGTAAGTGATCATACCAACTACCACCTTCGGAGCATATCTTCCAAAGTCTGAATTGTTCTTTCACTTTGCACATCTATTTGTGGATGATAGGCAGTGCTTAAGTTCAGACTAGTTCCCATGGCTTTCTAGAAACTTTGCTAGAATCAAGATGTAAAACGACTATCTCTATCTAACACTATGGATAATGGCACTCCATGTAATGATACAATTTCATTTACATAAATATGAGCCAATCTATCCATATTGAAGGTTTCTTTCATTGGAAGGAAATGAGCAGATTTAGTTAATCTGTTAACAATGACCCAGATAGTATCGTTCCCTTGACTGGTTCGGGGAAGTTTAGTGATAAAATCCATTGTTATCATTTCCATTTCCATACTGGTATTTCTAGTTGTTTCAATAAACAGAAGGTTTCTGATGTTCTACCTTAACTTGACCACAAGTAAGCCATTTTGCAACGTGTATGGCAATATCCTTCTTCATACCAATCCACCAGTAATTATCTTTCAGATTTTTGTACATTTTATCACTCCCTATGTGCATCATATATTTGGATTTATGTGCTTCTTCGAGTATTCTTTCTCGAAGATTTTCGGAGATCGGAACCCAGATTCTTTTATTCATATGGAATATTTCATCTTCTCCTTTTGTTAATTGTTGAATCATGCTCGTCATTCCTTCTTGTTTAAGACCTTCTTCTGTCTGAATAGAATGTTGAGCATCTTTTATTTGAGATAAGAGATGAACACGAAGTTCAAGTCTGAGAGCACGAACTCGTTTAGGTTTCTCTCTTTCTTTTCTACTTAAGGCATCTGCAACAACATTTGCCTTACCTTAGTGGTAACATATTTCACAATCATAGTCACTTAAGATCTCTAACCATCTTCTTTGTCTCATGTTTAGTTCTTTCTGACCAAAGATATATTTTAAACTCGTGTGGTCAGTATAAACTGTGAATCTAACTCCATAGAGATAGTGTCTCCATAATTTCAGGGCGAAAATTATGGCACCAAACTCTAAATCATGAGTTGTATAATTCTTTTCATGAGTCTTTAACTGACGAGATGCATAGGCAATTAGTTTGTTTCTTTGCATCAACACACAACCTAGACTGTTGTGGGATGCATCACAATAAACTATAAAGTCTTCATTGCTATCTGGCAAAGCCAGTACAGGAGCATGAGTCAGTTTCTCTTTCAGTGTTTGAAAAGCTTCTTCTTGCTTTGTTCCCCATTCGTACTTTACATTCTTGTGAGTCAAAGTAGTCAAAGGAATTGCAATTTTTAAAAAATCTTGAATAAATCGTCTTTAGTATCCTGCAAGACCCAAGAAACTACGGATTTCGGTTGGATATTTTGGAATTTCCCATTTGGATATAGCTTTAATTTTGGATGGATCAACTTGAATACCTTCTGTATTCACAATATGACCCATAAATTGTACTTCTCTTAGAAAATTTAGCATACAATTTCTCTTTTCTCAGAAGTTCAAGTATCGTTCTGAGATGATTTCCATGATCTTCCGCATTTCTAGAGTAAATAAGTATATCGTCAATGAAAACGATAACAAATTTATCTAGATAGGTTTTACATATACGATTCATCATATCCATAAATGCGGCAGGAGCATTAGTAAGTCCAAACGGCATAACCGTGAACTCATAATGTCCATATCTGGTTCGAAATGTAGTTTTATGAATATCTTCTTCTATATTAGAGAACCGATAACTTTCAATTGATGATATCCCGATTGAAGATATATATTAGAGAAATGGCAAGCGCCTTGTAATTGATCAAAGAGATCATCGATTATAGGGAGTGGATATCGATTCTTGATGGTTACTTTATTTAACTCTCGGTAGTCAATTCACATCCGCATTGTACCGTCTTTCTTTTTAACGAAAAGAATTGGAGCACCCGAAGGAGATGAACTTGGGCGAATGAATCCTTTCTCAAGTAATTCATCTAATTGATTCTTCAATTCTTTCATTTCGGTAGGAGCTAAACGGTACGGAGCTTTAGCTATAGGAGTTGTTCCAGGTACAAGATTGATCTTAAATTCTACTTCTCTTTCAGGTGGTATACCTGGTAGTTCATCTGGAAACACATCCGTATATTCTGCTACTATCGGTACATCTTCAATCTTATTTTCTTTTGTACTGGTAGAAATTTGAACTAAGTATGCCATGCAACCTTTCAGAAGGCACTTAGTTGCTTTCAACATCGAGATTATTCCCAGAGGTCGATTTTGTTAATCACCGTATATTATAATTGATTTTCCGAAAGGAATACATATTTCTATGGCTTTCTTAATACAAAGGATATGGGCTTGATTACTGGCTAACCAATCCATTCCTAAGACAACATAAAATTCCTGCTAATGTTATAGGCATTAATTGCACAGGTATGACGTGTCCAGCTACTGTGATAGTACAATCTTCTTGAAATTCAGAAATTTTAACTAAATTTCCTTCGGCAGTCTCTACTTCATAAATCTTATCTAATGGAACTAAAGGTTTGTTTAATAGATTATAAAATTTATAATCTATAAAACTCAAATTTACCAGAGTCAAATAATACTCTAGCATAAATATTGTTAATAAGGAATGTACCAGTGACTGCATCTGGGGTATTTGCAACATCACGAGTATTTAGTACGAAAGCTCGTACATTTTTCTTGTTTCCATCATTGGCCCTTGTTCCACTAGATCCTGCTTGAATAAGCTTTGGGCAAGATGATTTAAAATGGCCAGTCTCTCCACAATTAAAACAAGCGAAATTTCTTTTCTTTGGGCAGTTCTCAAACACATGCCCGGTCTGCTTACATAAATGACAATAAGTTTTCTTGAAGAAACACTCTCCCGTTTGCTTCTTCTTGCAAATTTTACATTTAGGGATGGAAGAATTAAATCTTCCTTTGGCAGGTTGATTATTATTCTTCCAAGGGGAGTTGCTTTTCTAATGTTCAATTGCTTTCTTAGTCAACTCTTGTGCCTTCCCTTCTTCTTGTTTTCTAATCATTCCGTCAGTCTGGATTCCTCCTAACTGCATGGCAGAAGCAATGGTCTGATGCATAGTAGCCTTAACCATATCCCAAATCTCTTCAGCTAGACCCCAAATGTATCTTTTAATTAAATTGGATTCAGGGGTTGAGATATGTGGAACTAAACGAGCATATTCAAACATTTTGGAGACATACTCCTGATGTTTAGTTCCTACCATATGAAGATTTAGAAATTTCGTTTCAATTCTTTCTCTTTCATTGATGGGACAAAATTTTTGAATTACCATCTCTTTAAATTCTTACCATTCCATGGCATAGGCTCTGTGCCGACCCATGGCTTGAATGATGGAGTTCCACCATTCCAATGCTTCATCTTTAAACAGATTTGATGCATATAGCACCATATCTTCATCAGCACATTTGCTAATGGAGATAACCGATTCAGCCTTCTCCATCAATCTCAGGGTTGCTATTGCTCCTTCACTCCCAGCATATTCCATTGGTTGACATGCCCAGAATGTACGGAACATACATACTTTCTTCTTCTTTTTTTTCTTACTTATTTCTTCATGATCCGAATCAGAATTAGAATTATCTCCATTTGAACTATAATTCTCTTCTTGATTTATTTTGGATTCAACCAATTTGTTTTGTATTTTATCTTCTTTCATAGCTTTCAAGATTTTAGGAAGGGTTTACTCGATTCCTTCAACAATAAGCTTTTTCATATCAAGTTTCTGCTGAATTTGTTTAGAAGTTTCATTTTGAATTTGCTTCCTTTTTCCTCTGGTATTATGAGAAGGAACTTGTTTCGACATTCTATTCATAAGAAGGAGTTTATTAATATTCTGAAAAGGTATTACAAAATAAGAAAGAAGATTTACATATAACCCTGATTACGGGCATTTTCTAGCATTTGTTTTAACGCTCTATTTTGGGAGTCTATAGATGCTAGTCATTTTCTCTTTCTAATTTTGATACTCGTTCCTGAAGAGCTCTTATGTGATCATTAGAATTTTTCTTATTCTCCTGAGAGGTTTGTACATTTATAGGCTCATAATATTCATATGGACTATTCGAATCTTCTCTTTCTTCTCCTTCGGAGACAGGATTATTATCATAAGGAATTTCAGGTAATCCCTCATAAATAGTATAGATTTTCTCCATGATCAGGATTCCGGCTTGCTTCCGTTAAAGCATAATGAAAACTGATAGAAGGTACATATGGTTGAGAAGGAGGTGTTAGTTCTCCTCAACTTTGATATGTACTTCCAGTATTTCTTGAACTAGATCCAGGTTCTATATCAGTTTCATTTGTTGGTTGAAATTCATATCCAAGAGGAGCATATTTTTGAACTAAAGAATGACCTTTACCTTTGCCTGTCATCTGAACAGAATAAAATACTTTTATTTATCGTTTTATACTTTACATAAGGATATTTCATGTTATTTTGTCACATAAACCAGGATGGTTATCTTCTCATAGTAGTACCTCCAACTTAAATATTCCCAGGTAAGAATGACGGGTCAAGAAGGGATTTATACACCATTCTTTCCTAGACAGAACACCAAGTTTGTCAGATATCTACATACTGATCAGAAAGTTACCTTTTGTTTATAGTGACACTTATTATTTCTTTTTATCTTTTCTTTTTCTTTTTCTAATTGACGAACGCTTTCTTTAAGCTGTCTTGCTTCCTTCTTGACTTCATCTGTTTCTCTCAAAGCACGATCAAGGAATTCTATTGGGGTTCCAAGATGAGCTGAAGGATAGTTATATTGAGGAGGTGGTTCACGAATACCAAATAATATGTCATTAAACACATTATGGTAGGGATCATCAGGTTCATCAGTTGGTTCATTGATATACTCTTCCAGCATTGACGATAGGGTATAAGGATGTTCCTCATCCATAGGATAAAGATATGGATCCCTTGTCTCTATTTTTTTGTACCTCTTGGTATACCTCTTGCATTTCCTCAGATGATACGTGTACATGCTCCGTAGGAGTTCGTACATGCATCTTGGGTTACCAGGTCCTGCCTCATTATGTGATGAAGGCGGAGTCCCTGTTCCCCAGTTATCAAAATTTGATGCTCCTATCATCTAGGAAGAAGTTGAGCCATTAAGGTTCTCAGAGTTTGCTTGTGGCATAGGTGAATCGTCAGAATTGACTATTATTTCCTCACTATCTAAAATAACTACAGGCTCTTCTCTTGATCCGGTTGGATGGTATTGTCTTCCTTCAGTTTGTCCAAAGATGTAATTATAGTAATTATCTCCTGACATCTGTATGTTTATTACTTATAAGAATCTACCTACTATACTTTAGTTTGCAATCTATCCTGGTTTTAAGCTTAGATACCTTACTTGAGTATCTTATTAGCTAAAAAAATCTCCCGTTTCATTTCATTTCATAAACAGGGATAACCCTAATATTGTTTACAAACGATTATTTACAAAACCAAGGTTTAACATGAGTCATTTCTTTCAACTGATGTCTAGGGTAGACATTCACTTTGTCATGACATCACAGATCCGATCATTTCATTACTAATCAATAAAATCATCATTGGTTACCTGTAAAACGTTTGAAAATATTTGATTAGTATCAACCGGTGAATACAAAATAGAACAATTTGCTCATAGTTTCCGGTTAATTTTCACAGTCAACTTTCTAACCACTAGCCACACCACGAACCTTGGATATATTTTTACCTCTATTCAACAGTCTGCCTCTCGCCTTAAGCGACATGTCTTTCACAACAACCAAGGGTTCAACCCCTAGCCCTGTTACAATGTCTCATCTGTAACACGTGTATGCATACTTGACTCTATGGGCTGACTGCTATATTGTAAATCACCTTATACAACGAATGTTTATATAAATTCATTCAAGTCAGATCATAATCAAAACCATTTTCAGTTTTAAAATCATTTTATAAAAATACAAGTATTCACCTTGATAGAGTCTCGGCTTAATGAGTTTCTAGAGTGGGAGTCCTAGTGGGCAGTGTATCTGCTTAAATCGTCTAGCTTGGATTCTCTAGAAGAGCGTTTCCTAGCTTCCCGGCTTTCTCCTACGATAATCGACACCTCAAAAACTTAAAGGTATGAGTGGGAATGGTTTTAGGAGAGTGGAAATAATGGGAATGGTTCTGGAAATCATGATGGGTTGTTTGGAATTCGAACGACAATTGAAATCTATTTATAGGCTGAGTTCGGGTCCGTAGCAGACCGTTATGGTAGCGGGTAGCGGTCCGCTACCGCCTTAACCCTAATTAGTCAGCATGACACATGTCAAGCTCTGGTGTTGTGGCGCATTTTACACATAGCGGACCATTAAGCTACAAGTTAGCGGTCCGCTACCCAACTGAGGTAGCCGTAGCGGACCGACCTGAATCTGGTAGCGATCCGCTACCTGTGACATGCGTCAGAAACCCTAATGAGTCATCAGAACACGTATCATTCTCTCATCCAGTATTGTAAAAATCGCTAGGCGCTAGTCGGGCGGTGGGGTAGGGCCTAGGCGCGATTAATCGGGGCCTAGGCGCGATTAATCGGATTGAAATTTTTATATGTAATTTTCAGTTTTTTATATATATACACACATTTTTATATGTAATTTTTTTAAAAATGTTCATTTTTAAACCACACCAAAGGTTTCACCAGAATTTGGCCGGATATTTCAGGTTTTTGCCGGAATTTGGCCGAAAATTTCAGGTTTTCGCCGGAATGTTCGCCGGAATCTGGCTGCCTAGGCCTGCCTAGGCGCGATTTGTACCGCCTAGCGACTAATTGACCGACTAGGCCAAAATTAGGCCTTAACGAGCCGCCTAGCGATTTTTAGGCGCCTAGGCGCGATTTTTACAACCATGCTCTCATCATTGTCGTTGGGACTACGTAGCAGACTGTTATGTATATGGTAGCGGTCCGCTACCAATGAAAATTCAGAAATTTTCATTTTTAGTCCTTGATCTTTTATGTATTTATACTTTTGGTCCTTTAACTTATATATTTTATACTTTTGGCACAAAAATTTTATGAATGTTATAGTAGTGGTTAAGGGCATGACATCCCAAACAGAGGCGTAAATTCTTTACAGATGCCGACCACTACATTTCGGATTCTCCACATTTGTTTCGTGTAGGAGCTAATAGAGTGTTGAGGAGATGTGTGAGCAAGGAGGAAGTTGTTGAGATCCTTAAGCATTGTCATGAATGCTTAACAGGAGGTCACAACGGACCATCCTACACCGCCAAAAAGGTGTTTGACTCTGTTTTTTATTGGGCTACAGTGTTTAAGGATGCTCATGAGTTAGTAAAACGGTGTGATGCATGTCAACGCACAGGTAATATCTCATCCCGGAATGAGATGCCCCAGAACCCGTTCCAGGTTATTAAAGTGTTTGATATTTGGGGCATTGACTTCATACCGTTCCTTACATCACGAGGGAATCATTACATTCTTGTGGCAATTGACTATGTTTCTATGTGGGTCTAGGTTCAGGCCTTTCCTACAAATGATGCCCGAGTAGTGGTGGGATTTCTAAAGAAGTTGTTCAGCAGGTTTGGTACTCCTAGAGCCCTGATTAGTGATAGGGGCACGCATTTCTGTAATACCCAGATGGAGAAGGTGTTGTCACGCTATAGGGTCACCCATCGGCTATCGACTGCCTATCATCCACAAACTAGTGGGCAAGTTGAAAATGCAAATAGGGGAGTGAAGAGGATCTTGGAGAAGACTGTCGGGAAGAATAGAAAGGATTGGTCCGACAAGTTAGATGATGCACTTTGGGCCTTTAGAACCGCTTTCAAAACACCTATAGGGACCACATCCTTTAGGATGATCTATGGCAAGGCATGTCATCCACCGGTGGAGCTAGAACACAAGGCATATTGGGCCTTAAAGGCAGTTAACCTTGACTTGCCTAAAGCAACACAACACCGGTTCCTCCAGTGACATGAGTTGGAAGAGTTACGTGACGAGGCATACGCACGTTCTTCGAGTTACAAAGAGCACACAAAGGCGTTGCACGAACGTCGGTTGAAAGGAGTGAAAGAATTTAAGTGTGGGGATAGAGTGTTGGTATACAATTCTAGATTAAAACTATTCCCAGGTAAGCTTAAGTATAGGTGGACAGGACCATACACGATAAAGAAGGCATTTCCATACACTACAGTGGAGCTACATGATGGTGAAGGTAGCTCGTTGAAGGTAAACGGTCATAGACTGAAGCATTACATCGGCGGACAGATTAGGAATGTTGAGGGGATGAGATTCTCCTCGACAAGCTAGGAAATTTAAACTAAGTGAGGGTGAATCCTCGGGCGAAGGCCCAAGTGTAAAGTTTGTAAACTTCTGTGTTCTCTTTAAAATTTTAGTTTTTGTATATTTTCGGTTTGTGTTTTATCTGTTCTCGTGTGTGTCAGGGGATTGTGTCCAAAGTGGCGAAGGAAAACCATCAAAATCAATGTTCCAGGTTTGTATGCTTTAAAAATCTAAGGTTGGAACATGTTTTAAAAAGCAAAATGAAAAAAAATGTTAAGTGGTGAAATTTTTTCTATGTATAAATTCGACCTTAACTTTCTGTGAATGAAGGGTTCTCGCGGTATGCGAGGGTGTTTAAAGTGTCTCTCGCGATACGCGAGAGACAAATGACCCTGCCTACCACTTGTGATCCCTTCTGATATGATGATATCCAAGCCTAAACTCCTCTAAACAGTCTTTAGAATGGCGGAAAAACTCCAGAAATTGACTAACACCGATAAGATCGAATCAATCGCGAACTAGAATGAGAAACGCCACAAGCATGAAATGCACAATCAAACTCATGATTTCCGTTGATAATATCTGATTAATACAACCTGATTCAACAAACAATAAGCTTTGATTTCACTTAGACAATTCTGATAAAAAACATACAAGTGTGAAATCTACTTACAAAATACAAAAGACAACTTATATATACTAGAAGGATTTCGTCCGAAAAACTGTGATCGAAAAGTGTTTTCGGCCGAAAACACTTATTGATCGAAAACATTAGTTTTCGACCAAAAACCTTAGAATTGTACAAAATCAGCCTATAATTGATTTCTATGGACTACTAGGTTCCAACAATCTCCCCCTAGTCAACAGAACATCAATTCTTCATTTGTTCTCTTTAGCAGGCTTGGCTTTGGCTTAGGCTTTCTTGGCATCCAGCTCAGCAACTCTTTTCTTGATTACATTCGCTTCATATCTTCTTGATAAGCATCGTGCTACGACTCTCATACACAACTTTGCTTCAGCCTTTATCCATGTGATCATATCACACTCAATTGGATTGTGGTACAAAATCTTCAAATCTTCGTCAGAAAGCTAAACAGATCCACTGGATTGAAGAATCTGACCTCTGGTAAACCATGTTGTGTGATCACAGCTTCCTGAGTTCTGCTATCATACTCCCATCTCTTGAAGCTTTTGATGAACACTTCTTTTCGTGCTAGGATGTAGACAGTTGAAACTGTATCAGCTGGCTTGACAATGTATCTGAATCTTCTTTTGCCACCTTTATCTTTCCTCTTTAGCTGTCTACAGTCAGGAATCTGTGGCTTTAAGCTTTCAAACTTGTCTTTAGAACACTCTTTCTTGATATATTCTTCAAAATTGGCAGTAAAGGTATTCTTGGATGGATTGATCAACTTTAGGTGACTCAACTCTCGAAAATCCCAATATGGTATTTTTTAACTTTGAGCTTCGATCAAAGTACTGGATATTCCCTTCACATTTTTTTTATCACATACATCTTCTTCTTGTCATCATACATCCAGCCTAAAATTTCTCTAGTCAAAGCTTATTCTAGATTTCTTATAGTCTGTGTAATCCTTTCAACTATGGTTGGCTTCTCTATAATAGTCCACCAATTACTTTTCGCGAACATTAAATGTGACAATCACGACTTTTACATAAGCAGTTGTTCTTGAATGATCAGAAGATTCTTCATTCTCTTCGGGAACATTAAATGTGACAATCACGACTTTTACGGTCAACGCCTATGTTCGACGAGTTCATATAATAATAATAGTATTATTATTATGTTGAAATATACTTTCATACGAAAGGAAATCGTTAGTGAACAAAAGATAATAGCAAAATTTATTTTGGTGTTATATTGTCAAAAAGTTGATCAAGTTCAGGCTATACGTGTTAATACCCGAGTCGAGCGGTTTCGTAAAATTTAATTTAAATCCGAAAATATATATATTTACGAGACGAAAGGAATCTAGGGAAAATTATAAATTATAACGAGTTATTTTTTGGGTAACATAACGTCGTTATTTTTATTGGGTTCGGTTCAGCGGTATACCGTCATCACAACACGCGGTACAACACCACCACACTATATATAGTGGGTCACCCCACTAAATCTCTCATTTTCAACTTTTAGAGAGAGAAAGTTAGAGAGAGGGCAGAGAATTCAGGTGGTGGTCCGGCCGTGGTCCGAGCGGTGGTCTGGCGGGGGCAGCGGATGGAGGTCCGCGGTGGTCCGGCGGTGATCGAAAGTGGCCGGAGATGTCGTTTTTCACTTGGAACCATTTGTCGACGCTACAAACGCAATGGTAAGCTCAGATTTGTCTAAATCCTTGCTTAAATTCGTTAAAAAGGTCAAATATGAATCTGTCCAGAATGTTGTTGCATTCACAGTCTCAAAGATCAGACGATCCCCGGATATCCGACCGTTAGAAATGCATGAATTTTGGATATAATGTTGCCAACACAAAGAAGCAAAACCCTATCGTAGGAATTCTTGATCATAGGCCAACCAGAGGAATTGTTGATCATAGCCCTCTAGGTATGCTTTTCATACCCTCGAATGCGACTGATTGAACTTTCGGATTTGAAAAGCTGAGTCTTAATGAATCGTCGATCCCTGGAGATCCGACCGTTTGATCGTGACGCTTTTTGGATAGTAGTTTCTAAACATATATATGAATGTTTTTCACCAAAGGAAATTCCGATCAGATGTTGGAAATTATAATTTTGAATGCGAACAGATTGTAACAGTTTGTAGGATCGAAAACTGGAAATTGATCGAGTTGCATGTCCATCCAAACGGCATTGCGTGTTGATTTTGAGCATATGGAAATGCTCGGGAGATAAAAACGATCCTAATGGTGATTTTGGTTCGTATTGCATGTGAAATACGGGTGGTTTCGCGTACGCGAACCATTTATACGAATGGTATAAACTTTACCCGTTAAGCTTTGATTTTATGTTAGAATAGTTTCATAAGTCATTGGTTGGGAATTGAACCCAAAATATTTAGTATTTAGATATTTGTTATTTTGAGTGGTTATTAGGTTATATACCCAACCACGGTTCACGTGGAACAAATAATGAAACTAATATATTTATTTTTATACAACAATTGTTTTTGATGGATTTTGTTTTTAAAAAATGTTGATTTGGCACAAAAAATTGTTTTTAAACAGTAGGATGTATTTTAAAATGAAGATTTGGAAATTTTGGTAATCAAAACCTTTATGGGTTATTTATTTAAATTCCTACAAGATTAATACATGAAAATTGTGAAAAATACCAATAAGTATTAGAAAAATCTAAATTTGGACAACAGTTAGTATATTATAAATGATGACTCCCGCCCGAATTTCGTGAAAATTGGAATTGTTTAAGTAGGTGTTTAGTATTTATAAAGTTTTAACAAATAAATTTAGGATCATACACTTCTGGACAACATCTGGACTTGAAATTTTGTATGGAATCTCATATGGAGTTAAAACTAATCTGGTAAAACTTTGGTAAAGTTTGGACAAGTTTAACTACTTTTTTTTCCAAATTTGTTACGTTTTAACAATATTATATTCATAATAAATAATATGGATATTTAAAAATTATGAAAATTGGTCAGAAATTCTTATTTATGTATATGCTCAATTGGTGAAAGTTTCAAGTAGTAACTTTATGTATAAGTACGGTTTTGGAATTTTGGTCAATTAAAACGTTATAAAAGTTACTATTTTTAAAATTTTTTGTATAAATTGTTTTTATAAAAACGTTTTAGGGGATTTTGAACAGAAGTATGATCACATTTAAAAATATAAACTTGGACTTTTAAATTGGGTGCGAATGCCACACTAAAACCCTAATTTCGGACGAATCGGATTTTAAACCGTAAAACGGACTTTATGCGCGTAACCGCATTTTTGAGCAAACGAAACCGTCACTTGAGATTTTATTATATATGAATTTATAACTACTGTTGTTCTTTATTAAAATCTAAAACTTAAGATTTTAAGGTCATGAATTTATATAAAAGCCGGTTTTACAATTTCTAACTGTTTGTACCCATATGCATGAGTTTTGGGTATGCAACTGATTACATAGCCACGTTTTGTTTTGTTGACTTGGTCACAACCTTTAGGAGTCCTTAATGCATTGTTTGTGTCCAATTGACTAGCTGTTAGGACTCGGATTTTATCGGTTTTTGTCGACTGTGTCGCATCACTCGCCCGCATGGTCCAAGTAAGTTTTCGCGGCCCCTTTTCACTTACTGTTTTACTATTTTTGGGGGAAAGTTGTTTCTTTATTTATTTTTAGTCACATGTTATATGATACATTGATACATGAGTTATTTTTTTTATGCAATAAAGTCCCAAATTTTGGGTAATCAATTAGCTGAGCGTAGCCGTTGGTAAATTTGAATAGTACTACTTGGGTTGACACCCCGCTCATGGTTTGGTCATGCCAACCGGACTTGTAGGGTCACTTGGGCGCAAAGTTAGCTAATTTTTAGGCGGTTGTTTGCATTAGAATTCCGAATGGGGTACTTTATTTTATTTTGTCGAGGCTTTGATTGCGCCTCATGGTAATATGCTATCTAATACATGTGGACTTAACTTTTAGAATTTTATCATAAACTTTTTGTTGTGTCGCAAACCACCGAACTCACCAACTATTTATATAGTTGACTCATTTTCGAAACATGCTTTCAGGTAAACAGAATTGAAGAAGAGATTTTTATGGGGGCTCACTTTTGGATTAGAATTATTGTTTGTAGTTTTGAATATGTACTTCGTTTAGCCAGGCATTTTAGATACAGTGTATCGATTTGGGATTTTTGTTTTTATACTTTTGTTGGAAGCATGTAGTATGGTTCAATGAAATGCACCATTTTCCTTTTAGTTTTTCTTGTACTTGTGTTCAATGAGATATACCGGTTACATCTCGTACTTCCGCCTTGGCGGGGTGTGACAGACTTGGTATCAGAGCACTGGTTATAGAGAATTAGGTTTACTCGAGACTAGACCTAGACTATAACTCTTAAGTTTATTGCATTGAACCTTAGGAATTATGTGTGCATTACATACTACCTTTTGCTTATCTTCTACACATTGCTTTGTTATAATGATGTCATCATCAAATCACTACGCATACTCTTTAGATGATTCCGGTTAAGTTTGCAGTAGTCCATATTTGTTTCTTTTAGTCATGGTTTCCAATAAGCAGGACCCCGCAGAATATCACAAATGTTATTATTAGCCAAGGATGACGGGGATTCGGTGCATTAACCCTGGAGGATCGAGTTATGAGTTGAACTCAGGTGATGATAGTAATCACCAGTCACCAGTCTTGGTGTTACAACGGGCTGTACCTGTACTTACACCACACCTACATCTACTTCAGCTGTGGAGTCGGCTTTCTTGTTGACATCTATTGTTTTCACTATGTGCGGTATATACTTCCTTTCGTGATCTGTTGGATTAGATGGCTAGAACTTTCGCCATGAGATATGGCATACAGAATTGCTTTATCTAAAGGGAACCCGAGGTGGAGAAGTAGGACTAAACGGGAGAGAACTCTAAGGGTCAAGAGACCTATTGACTTTTTTCGTTTTGTTGGATCATTAGATCCACGTATATGCACAAATTTGTAGCATGATTTGCTCGACTTTGATTCGGGGATCTCTGCACTATTATTATTACCCGACTTCTGCCACACACTTTTTTCTTTTATTAGAGGATACTGGTTGTGCCCCTCTACAATTGCCTCCATCCAGCAAAATCCTTAGTCGGCAGATCCATAGGTATTGATGCAAATTATTAAAAATGATCAGATAGAACATTCACACTTTTATGCAAAAGTGAAACACGATCTAATGAACATTTCAGATCCCCTTTAGCTGAGAGCTTGGGATAGGGGAAACACTATAGGGACCATGCAAAGTAAATTATTATTATGGGTGCACACGTAATCATAATTTGCAGTGCATGAAAACTCTAGTGAGTCTTACTGTCCGAGTTAATGTTCATAATTAATCTATATTTCTAACCCCGACTCCCAGTCAATCGAATATTGAAAAAAACTATCATCACCTTAGGGTTGAGCCAAAGACATCAAATGATGCGATGTGCTACCTCATGTGACATGGGAATTTATATTGTCTCTTCTATCGTTAAATCGTAATGGATCCAAAACTCTTATCAAGATTTCTTTTGCATGCCAATTTAGACCGAGACACTGAAGAAATCTGTTCTCAGTTGATTTAACCTCAGTATTTGGACCGGATTTGACAATTATTTGTTAAGTATTGCTTCACCTTGGAGATCCAGCTGAATAATTTTATGTTTTCGATTTCGCTACTTGTCTATCGACGCATGTGACCAACTCTCGGTCTAGCGTGAATCGGACCTCGACATTTCTGACTCCCCTAATGGATATTTGTGTACTGTGAATTCAATATGGGTCATGGTAATATGCAGTTCTGAAGGAACAAGAGAAATTCGAATTTGATCTAATCGATTCCTTAGTGAACCTTGAGCAACGAAGATTATATCTCATCCATTTTTTATTTGCTAAATCACATCCTTTGAGATTTTACTCGCCATGTGAATTCAATATGGGTCTTTACAATGCTTGACACTTGCAGTAAGTGTACAACTATCATCAGAGGTCCCGACATAATCTTGGATTTTATCTTATAATCCAAGCGCACTCTAACATCGATGGAATAACAATAGGATGGAGAAATTCCTTAAATCAGTTTAAGCTTCTTTTCTTGAGCAATACAACCTTTCTATATGATCATTCATATAAATCCTCATTTTGGTGTTTGTCATTCTCACTATACTCATGATATATATATTCTTAGTAATTCAGTTTCACACCTACTTGAAATTCCCATTGCGATTGCTCCGCACTCACTATGAAAATTTGGTACACTCAATCCTGATTCTCTTAACCGCGATACTCATATTCTGGAAATCTGACATGAAAAACTTGTTTACTTGGGAGGAGCCATCTCTACGACGTTCATTGTCACGTTTATTTCTATCATGTTGTATTTTAACTACGATCAATGAGCGGCTTGTGCTCAAGTTTCTTTTGGTTGTATTTACAATTTTTTTTTCTTTTCCTTTCATGTTTGGAATATCTATGGCTTAGTATGAAACTAATGCCCTTTTTGGTGAACATTTCCACGTATGTTTTACAAATCTTGATTTCTCTTTGTGCTTCGATTTCTTATTGAAAACCATTTTGATGGAGAAAATGAAACTTTATGTTGGAATGATTCTTTGTGTAGCGAAAACAAATTTAGTCATCATTTAAAGTTTATTTATGGTGATTATCCCTATTTGTTACTCTTCGTATACTGTCCTTATAGATCCGAATAGGATAGTCTCATATCCTGTTTGTACTTACTCTATCTCAAAGGTCACTTTCTTGATTGACTTTCTGATTTCTAAGTAGGTATAGACGTATACGCATCCCTTATCTCAATCTCCTGTACCTAGAAAGCCTTAGAGAAACTACTATTTAGAAACGACTTCTTAACACATGCCCTGAGGGAATACAAATCTATGACATTCAAACAGTCTTTCCATCAACATTATGGCTTAAACCCTTATGCAAAAGATTTTAAGGCTATAACCAATATATGTGAAATACGAAATGGTAAGTCATAATGGTACCGTTTGAAATCCAAGGAAGTTGTAGGCATGTTGTACTACCAGTTATTGGCAGATAATCAATTCGACCCTCTTCAACGTGATATATAAGGACAAAATCTTAAACCTTATGGTCCATTTTCACCGACTTTAATGGAAAGCGAGGACCTAAGTTGAAATTTGAAAACCTTATCATTTGAAAGATGTGTCCTAAAATCAGAGGAGGGCAATTTTGAATTTATTTATATGTTTTACGATTCTTAACCGATTAAAGCAGTACGCTACCAGGAAGAGGAACACGTGACGAATCATAGTTGACTTTACTCTCTTAAAGATCCGCTTGGGATTGCATTATCTTTAAGGGACCTATGAGCATGATGTCCTCACATATGGCAAATTCCTTAAGTTTACTTGATCCTCTCTCCTATTTTCTGACGTCTACCTTATGAGAATCAAACCCCAGGCTAAATTGACAATGATATTACATCAAAGTCTACCCATTTTGTGGGTTAACAATCTCATAATCATTTTCGAGGGACATAATTATTATGAGATTATCTCCACAATGTGACTGTTTATTTCCTCATCTAGATGAATAGCGGATTACTTCCGAATCAATTCAATACATATAAAGAAAGACGTAGACATCTAATGTTATCCTATCAAATTTGGACGACTCGATTTGTGAAGTAGACCATTTTTTTATATGGACTTCTTGTTAAAATTTTGGAATTCCTTTTCTAACCGTTAATCAAATTCGATTTCTGGTGGTAGTCAATTCAATGTCCAAATATTGAACTTGCACCTAGTCTTTTAACTAATCTACTTGACTAGATCATTATGGATTTTTAGTCGCTTTCTCTATTTAGATCTTGTGGTGACTTGATTATCATATAACCCAATGCTAACTTCGGTAATAGGTATATTAACCTTTAGTTGAAAATCATCAAACAAGGTTATATTATATCGAGACTAACACACGAGTTAGTACCAATCCCAATGCTTTGTGATGAGGTTATATAGGACCGGGTCATCGGTGGCATCTATTTTATGATGACTCATTTCCTGTACCATTGATAAGATTGAGTAACTTTGACTCTCAGCAAATTTTTCTTGTCAGAATCTTAGTATAATCTCCTATGTTTGTTAATCTTCGTTTCACGACTCGAGTTTGGTACTTAATATATACTTTCTTTGTAAAGCTTTAAGCTTGGATTACTCTTTATTAATTCATTCTCTAATGACTAATTGCCACTCTTTAATTCTTGTACAAGAAGTGTGAATCTCGTCCTTTTGTTTTATTGATTTTCAAAATTTCCTTGTATCTACTTTTACGGTTATGTTGTATTCACACCAACCATGTTGTGTCACCTTATGACGCAATAATGTACTAACCTTTATGAGTAATTACTATTACTATAAATAAGTAGATACAACAACCCGAGATTCCACAAAGAGATGTGGGAACAAATTTCAATAGATTTCGTTACTAGGCCTGCCTAGAACATTGGACGGCTATGATTCATTTTGGGACATTATTAACCAATTAACGAACTCTTCATGTTTCCTACTTATCCGAGAGAACTTCTAGATAGTAAAGCTAGCTCGATCGTATAGTAGTGAAATTTGAGCAAGGCATGGAGTGCTTGTTTCCTTTATCTCTGATAGGGATAGTCGCTTTACATCCCATTTCTGATACAGAAAACTTTGAGAACGCGCTTAGATACGAGCACCGCTTACTATCCTCAAGCTGACGGTCTAAGTGAATGAACTATTCATGCATTGGAGGATATGATCAGGGCTTGTGTGATAGAATTCGGAGGTAATTTGGATACTCTTTTACCTTAGGTCGAATATCCTTACACTAACAGTTATCACACTAGCATCATATAAGCACCACTGGAAGCTCTGTTTTAACACAAATTTTGATCACCTATTTGGTGAGTTGAGGTTGGTAATAATCATTTGATTAGTCTTATTATGTATGAACTGAAACTACTTCAACAACTTAATGGTATACACGATACTTATCGTATAAGTGTTTAGCCAATGAATCCGTAATACCACCTAAGGAAGTTCGTATTGACAACAACTTTCATTTTAATGAGGTGTTATCTCTCTGTATTCTAACTACATGATATGATCATTCTTCATGACCTTCAACATTGGTTATTAATGTGGCATGTTTTATTCTCAATGAGTCGTGGTGAAATCTACTGATTTTTTTTTAACTCTAATAGCCCCTCTTCTGATAAAGACTTTCTTGTCGCTATGTGTGATATTATTCCTTCATGGAACGAAGTATGATGATACTTTCCTACGCTAGTAGAAGGATACAAAATCACCAAAATTTTTGTATCGATATCATTCTGAATTCGTACCAACTTTGTATACCTGTGTATATCAATCCTATGGCAGATTTCTTAATCTTCAGAATTACACTAGCAATGTACATTTTGACTGATTCGATGAAACATTGATCTATAGATTCTTTGAAATTTGAAGGATTTTTCTCTCAGGATTATTCAATTTGCTTTTGAGCTTAACTAGGTGTAAACTACTCTCTGTTATTCTTAGATCTCGATTTGTCAAATCTCCATGCTATATCTAGGAAACTAGATTTCCCTTGATGATTATACATGAATCAAGTTACGAAAAATAACTTGTCAACTATTATACCAGTTGAATTTCGGGACAGAATTATGTTAACGGGGGGAGAATGTGACAACCGCGACTTTTACAGTCAACACCTGTGTTCGACGAGTTCGTATAATAATAATAGATTTATTATTATGATGAAATATACTTTCATACGAAAGGAACTCGTTAGTGTGGGAAGGATAATAGCAAAATTTATTTTGGTGTTATAATGTCAAAAAGTTGATCAAGTTCAGGTCTATACGTGTTAACACCCGAGTCGAACGGTTTCGTAAAATTTAATTTAAATCCGAAAGTATATATATTTATGAGACGCAAGGACTCTATGGAAAATATTAAATTATAACGAGTAATTTTTGGGTAACATAACGTCGTTATTTTTATCGGGTTCGGTTCAGCAGTATACCGTTATTATAACACGCGGTACAACACCACCACACTATATATAGTGGGTCACCCCCACTAAATCTCTCATTTGCAACTTTTAGAGAGAGAAAGTTAGAGAGAGAGGGCAGAGAATTCAGGTGGTGGTGGTGGTCCGGCGGTGGTCTGGTGGCAGCCGACGGCGGTCCGCGGTGGCCGGAGATGTGGCTTTTCACTTGGAACCATTTTTCGACGCTACGAATGCAATGGTAAGCTCATATTTGTCTAAATTCTTGCTTAAATTCATTAAAAGGGTCAAATATGAATCTGTCCAGAATGTTGTTGCATGCACAGTCTCAAAGATCGGACGATCCCCACAAAACCGACCGTTAGAAATGCATGAATTTTGGATATAATGTTGCCAACACATAGAAGCAAAACTCTATTAGAGGAATTTTTGATCAAAGCTCTCTAGGTATGCTTTTCATACCCTCGAATGCGACTGATCGAACTTTCAGATTTAAAAAACTGGATCTTAAAGAATCGTCGATCCCTAGATATCCGACCGTTGGATCTTGACGATTTTTGGACAGTAGTTTCTAAACATATATATGAATGTTTTTACCGAAGGAAATTACAATCAGATGTTGGAAACTATAATTTTGAATACGAACATATTGTAACAGTTTGTAGGATCGAAAACAGGAAATTGATCGGGTTGCATGGCCATCCAAACAACATTGCATGTTGATTTTGAGCATATGGAAATGCTCGGTAGATAAAAATGATCCTAATGGTGATTTTGGTTCGTGTTGCATGTGAAATACGGGTGGTTCCGCGTACGTGAACCATTTATACGAAAGGTATAAACTTTACCCGTTAAGCTTTGATTTTATGTTAGAATAGTTTTATAAGTCATTGGTTGGTAATTGAACACAAAATGTTTAGTATTTAGATATTTGTTATTTTGAGTGGTTATTAGGTTATATACCAACCCCTGTTCACGTGGAACAAATAATGAAACTAATATATTTATTTTTATACAACAATTGTTTTTTATGGATTTTGTTTTTAAAAAATGTTCATTTGGCACCCAAAATTGTGTTTTAAACAGTAGGATGTGTTTTAAAATGAAGATTTGTAAATTTTGGTAACCAAACCCTTTATAGATTATTTATTAAAATTCTTACAAGATTAATACAAGAAAATTGTGAAAAATACCTATGAGTATTAGAAAAATCTAGTATTTGGAAAGCGGTTAGTATATTATAAATGATGGCTCCTATCCAAATTTCGTGAAAATTGGAGTTGTTTAAGTAGGTGTTTAGTATTTACAAAGTTTTAACAAATGAATTTAGGATCATATATTTCTGGACAACTTCTGGACTTGAAATTTTGTATGGAATCTCATATGGACCTAAAACTAATGTAGTAAAACTTTGGTGAAGTTTGGATAAGTTTAACTATTTTTTTCCGAATTTGTTACGTTTTAACAATATTATATTCATAATAAATAATATGGATATTTAAAATCTTTGAAAATTGGTCAGAAATTCTTATTTATATATATGCTCAAATGGTGAAAGTTTCAAGTAGTAACTTTATATCTAAGTATTGTTGTAGAATTTTGGTCCATTAAAACGTTATAAAAAGTTACTATTTTTGAAATTTTTTGTATAAATTGTTTTTATAAAAACGCTTTAAGGGGTTTTGAACAGAATTATGATCACATTTAAAAACAAAAATTTGGACTTTTAAATTTGGTGCTAATGTCACACTAAAACCCTAATTTTGGACGGATCAGATTTTAAACCGTAAACCGGACTTTACGCGCGTAACCACATTTTTGATTAAACGAAACCGTGACTTGGGATTTTATTATATATGACTTTATAACTACTGTTGTTCTTTATTAAAATCTAAAACATAAGGTTTTAAGGTCACAAATTTATATAAAAGCGGGTTTTACAATTTCTAACAGTTTGTACGCGTATGCATAGGTTTTGGGTATACAACCGATTACATAGCCAAGTTTTGTTTTGTTGACTTGCTCACAACCTTTAGGAGTCCTTAATGCATTGTTTGTGTCTAATTGACTAGTAAGAACATGTTAGGACTCGGATTTTATCGGTTTTTGTCGACTGTGTCGCATCACTCGCCCGCATGGTCCAAGTAAGTTTTCGCGGCCCCTTTTCACTTACTGTTTTACTATTTTTGGGGGAAAGCTGTTTCTTTATTTATTTTTAGTCACATGTTATATGATACATTGATACATGAGTTATTTTTTTTATGCAATAAAGTCCCAAATTTTGGGTAATCAATTAGCTGAGCGTAGCCGTTGGTAAATTTGAGTAGTACTACTTGGGTTGACACCCCCGCTCATGGTTTGGTCATGCCAACCGGACTTGTAGGGTCACTTGGGCGCAAAGTTAGCTAATTTTTAGGTGGTTGTTTGCATTAGAATTTCGAATGGGGTACTTTATTTTATTTTGTCGAGGCTTTGATTGCGCCTCATGGTAATATGCTATCTAATACATGTGAACTTAACTTTTAGAATTTTATCATAAACTTTTTGTTGTGTCGCAAACCACCGAACTCACCAACTATTTATATAGTTGACTCATTTTCGAAACATGCTTTTAAGTAAACAGAATTGAAGAATAGATTTTTATGGGGGATCGTTTTTTTATTAGAATTATTGTTTTTAGTTTTAAATATGTACTTGGTTTAGCCAGGCATTTTAGATACATTGTACCGATTTGGGATTTTTGTTTTTGTACTTTTGTTAGAATCATGTAGTATGGTTCAATGGAATGCACATGTTTCCTTTTAGTTTCTCTTCTACTTGTGTTCAATGCGATATACCGGTTGCATCTCGTACTTCCGCCTTGGCGAGGTGTGACATTAAATGGCTCTCTTTCATCTATCAGCTTGTCCATTTTTCCAATAACTAACCCATCTTTTTCAAAATAAGTTTGTTGTTGCTCATATTCATACTTTTTATACTCAGTGTTGGTCTCAGCCTCTTTGTCAGTTACTTCTGCAGTTTTTTTCCGGATTCACCAACACCTCCAGCTCCACTACTATCATTATCATCATTAGAAGAATGATCATCACCTTTCTTTTCACCGGTTATCACCAACTCTTCATCATCTTCTTCCTCTTTCTCAATTTCATCATTCTCATCAATCATCTCCATTCCTTCACCTTCATTGTTCAGCAGCATATCAACATCAAACATTGTATTATCTTCATACATTTTAGCATCAAATACTGGAGAATGAATAGGTTTAGTAGAAGAAGGAATGGGTTCTGTAGCAGCTGGACTTCCTTGATCTTCAATGTTTTCTTCTTGATTATCCAACACGAGCTATTAAATCCTGCACCATCCTTTGAAGTTGATCAATTTGTTGTTGTTATTGAGTAATAATACCTTGCTGTCTGTTACTTTTAGTCTTTAATTCTCTGATCTCTCTTGAATTTGCAGTTTCTCTGCTCTGTAAGTTAGATATTTGAGTCTTTAACTGACTGACAACATCAGTTGTTTCTCTGGTTGCATAGTTTAGAAAATCTTCATCTACCAGATTGTAGTCTTTTGACCTTTTAGACTTTTGCCTTTCTGGAAGTTCTTTTTCCTTGCCCTTGCCTTTGTCAAGCTTTGTAGTTGTTGTTTTCTTTTGTTTCTTCATCTCTGGATCTGTAAACACGATACCTTTAGACGGAGGAGGTCTAGAAGGCACGGTTTTAGTCACTTCAGCCTCTTTTCTCTTCTTTGATGGAGTTGTTGCAGTTGCTTGAACATCAGATTCATCAATCACTTCGGTATTCACACTCATCACATCATTATTTTCAATCACTAACTCTTTAGTATGACTAAATATTGGTTCACTGATTTCAGCATTAACTTCAGAAGCTATATTATCTTCAACATTTACATCAGTAGCTTCATATTCACCAACATTTGTATCAATCCTCTGTTCTACTTCCTGTACTTGTACTTCTGGTTGCACTTCAGGTATAACATTACCCTCACCACCATCATTACCCTGATCATCATCATCACCACCATCACTATCACTATCAACACCATCTTCAATGTCACTAGCCATCAGATCATCTACCTCATCATCTATATTGAAGTCTGGATCAGGATTCTCACCCAACATGTTTGGAAACAACGGTGTCATAGTACCGATGAATCTACTTGTCTTCCTGGCATTGTTCATGCTGCTGAAGACAACCTCTTGCATTGATTCTATGTAAGACCCCAACCCGGGCATCCTACAGTTGGTTCTCATAACGGGTCGTATTCATTAAAAACACATTTATTGTAATTAAAACTACAACGGAAGCCTTTCTAAAAACATTTATGACCATTTATAAATCCTTAGGTTTACCTTACGAATGCCTGCACACCGATCCGAGTATCGTCGCTCCCAAGCCAAGATACGCCAACGCAACGCTTACCTACAAAACAATCTAACGTACACACAAAGTCAGCTACGCTGAGTGCGTTCTAATAGTTTAACTAAAAGAAAAACCATCACACCAAGTTCTTCGGTTTAATTCACTTGGACACTCCGGTTCTTATAAAGTATAATTACTCTTTATTAAGGAATGACTACTCCCGTATCACCCCAAAACATCCTGTAACCATTTACTTACCCCAAGACTCAACCCGTACTACTAATACATATAGTAATAACCTTACCTTACAACCGCATAGACTCAACATGCTATGCTAGCGACTCATACCCAAGAATACATATTGACTCGACTCTAGGTTAACACAAAACACTAACACATCCGGCCTTAACCAAGGCTCTCACAATTAACTGACACGACCCTTATACGCGTCACGTCACAAGTCCTAACTCAACGGTCAGTCTAACCCTACAAGTCACAATTCAACACGTCATAATAACACTAGCTCATAGACAGTAAATACAATTAATCATTAGCATACACATTAACACTTATATATATACGCATGCAAACACATACATCATCGTTGTACCTTCGTCAGGGCGATCAACGCACCCCGAGCTCATCATTAACCTGTCAACTAACTATCACCTTTGGTGACTTCCTGAAGGACCTCGTCCTTCACGATCCCGTTTGCCGTGCCACATGGACAACGAGGCAAACCCGACACATAAATATAAACACGTAATATCACACCTTATACATATGACTCATTAATTACACACACCTCACGCATAACCCTAGAACAACACATTTAATATCATAGATTCCTTAGCATTTAATACCGTGCACAACCGTTCCCGTTCGGCCCTTAACACGTCACACACTAACAAACCATATCATTGACTCACACATAAAATCATGGACATTTAACTTAAAGCCTGTAACACCCAAAAATAAAAAGAAAAGAAAATTTTAAAATTTCACTCCCTCGCGGTACGCGAGGGAGATTTTGACAAAACCTCGCGGTACGCGAGGGGACTGCTTATGCGCCAGAAAATCATCTTCTCGCGGTACGCGAGAAGATTTCCAACCAAGCCTCGCGGTACGCGAGGGAATAGTACACGCGTCAGGACCAGAAAACACGTGTCATTCACCCTTGCCACCAGCCGACACGTGTCATGCTGACTCAGCACCGTTCGTGACACCTCATCCTCTCGCGGTACGCGAGAGATTCCCTTGGCCAGCCTCGCGGTACGCGAGGGACTGGAAAATCAGCCTATAAAAGGCCTTCAACGGGAATGAAATTCTGTACAGTTTCCAAACATTCGTTTCACACAAACCCGATCTCTCAAAACTCTACAACGTCCCGAAGCGCTGTTCAAGAATCCAACGAAACCCTGCTCAAGCCGTAGTTCCGTCCAAATCCCGCAAAGTAGGTATCGTTAAAACTATTCATATATATATAGCCGCAATTATATATATATTCTCTCATATATATTCTCGTTAATCGTGTCTTCCCTAGGAAGAAACGTGTCGAGGTTCTGCTCAAATTCAAGCCTACAACCCTACCAGCCATAAAAATCAAGGTGAACACGTTTAACGCTTTTCAAACGATAAAACCATTTTATTTACGAAAACGGCATGAAACAAATTAAATACTTTAATCATAAGGGTAATCTACGTGATAGCATTCAGGCCATAAGCATACGTAGATTTGATCAAATGTTATACATGTGACGGGTGAAAGTCCGGTCCGTGGCTGGGTACAGATCATGAAAGGGGGTATCATAAGACTGAGGATATGGTTCCTTAGCAGATTATACGAAGGACGAGTTCCTGAGTATCATATAAGACTAAGAACAAGGTTCTTAGCATCACGACCCTGGGAATAGGCTATCAGTCTGAGACATAGAGCTCAGCCAGTTGACCCCATGGCAGTTAACCCAGTGTATGTAGGTGGTATATATTTCAGGTGAAAAAGACTGCTGAATGTGTAGATTTACCATACAGAAACGTGCTTAAAAGCTTTAATTTGGTTTATGTTAGAAATCATTTTCGTGTCAGTTAAATGTGATTCACCGGCTTTATGCTGATGTTCATTTTCAAAACGTTTTTCACAGGTAGTGAAAGAAATCATTAAATTCAGGGTGGTGCAGTAAAGACAAGATCTTTAGGCATATTTAAATCCCTGTGGCAGACTAATACAAGACCAAATGTTGGAACGAACGTAGATCCTAGACATTTTAAATGGCTTGTATTATGTAAATTAATTCAGCAGATGTACATTATATAATAGACTTTGAATGTCTATTATCATGAAATGAAAAGGGACGTGGATCCCAAGTTTTGACAAAAAGTACAGAATTAACCCTTGAGGTTATTTACATAACATTTCATTACAAAAAGGGCATCAAGTAAAAACAAAGACTTCCGCTGTCCAATTATATGGGACCTCATTCAGATACCAGCATTGTCTCGCGACGCCCGGGCAGGGGTAGCCCGGGGTTGTGACAAAGCCCGACTCTCCTCGATCCACCCTTAGCACTCCATTGACCCTACGACTCTTAATACTCATTTTGTATTCAAAATATAGCGGGATAGAACCCGATACCCTTAATGTTATTAATTTTATTAACACCACGTGAATATGCGTACGTTAGCCCCAAAATAGTAAAACGTTTAAAAGAAGGGGGGATTAGAAACTCACCAGTTACCAAGACCGAATCCCTGCTCTACACCTTGATCACCCGCTCAATATCCAAACCTGTCAATGTACGGTCACCTGATAAGGCACATTCTAAACACAAGTCTAATAACGCATAAAATAACACAATCTCGTCACTTGGTCTCATCTGCTCGTCCGTACGCTTTGTCTAACCCGTAGATCCACGAACACGCCTACTGGGTCATGCTTGATCCGTTTAAAAAAATGAACACCCGAACCGGGTTTCCATGCATGCATGCATGCATGCACGTCGCACGCAAAGCCCTCGACTAGCAAAACCTCAATCGGGTGACAGCCGACCCCATGCTCTTCCCTTATTCATTGCCGGGAACCACCACCACCGCGCATCACCACCAAACATCTCCCCTCGTGAGCCACCATCGCGTTCCATCATCTCGAGTCACCGAGTTCCCGACGTTCACCGCTGTTCCCAAACACCCTAGTCGGGTTCCCCTTTCGTGCGGAAACACCACCACCTTCACCCCGATGTCCGCTGTCGTGGAGCACCACTACAGCCGGCTCCCGCCCTCGCCGGAACCACCATCTCCGTCACTACAACAACAACTGAGCACCACAGGCGTCTTTGCCGCCTTCTCCACCTTCGCGGCACAACCACCGCCGCCACTCAGCCGCAAAGCACCACCACTGCTGCTCTCGCCATCCCCGCTACACTCCCTTTTCGGCCATACACATCACAAATCATCACCCATAACTACCACCTGCCGCTGCCGAGTCGGCCTCCCCAAGCTCCCTCGCGACTCTCTACCGACCCTCACCGTCACGCGACCCTGCTGCCACCACCGGTCCTCCTACTACCCTTGTCTCCTTCTCCGGCCACCATACACGCGAATAAAACCCTAGTCAGGTTTCCTTGCAATACCGAAACTAAATAATGACACAAGGTAGAAACATAAACGAGGAGTTACCTTCGTTACGTATGGAGTCTTCTGCTTAAGGCCGCCTTGGGACAACCGTGAATCCTTCGCACGTTCGCCTTCATCGTGCTCGCCTCTTTCTCCTTCGACAACTCGCTCTCTCTCTCTCTCTCTCAGTTCTTTCTACCGTCGCACGCAAGACCAAAACCGAATGGTTTAGGGTTTTGCGCAAAGGTGGCTTTTAAACGCCTCGATATTTCGCTCTGGGTCCTTCGTAAATCCTTTAACGCATTCTTCGCTCAAACCTTGGTAATAGAGGTTAAATGGTTCCCCTTAATCTTGCTAAATCAAGCCTTATGCATCGATCCCAACCGACCATGTCGTCAACTCGAAGTTCGGGTTACTTCTTAACCCGACTCATTAGTTATTTGGTTTTAGGGATGTTACAACTCACATAACTTATCCTTTCGTGCTCACTTGCGCACCAAGTTCTTTTGGTGTCAAGAATTCGTCTTCACGTTTACCAGGTCCATCACTTTGATCCCCTCTCGACCACCCTCTTGGAGTTCGAAGAGGTATCCTTATTGCCTGCTTTCAACTTTGGGACTTGTAGGATCACTTACAAATCCCCTTATTACTCGCCTTCCCAGCAGGTACCTAAGGCTCTCCTTGCCAATTAGTTTCTTACTAATTGCACACATTAATCCGTTCGCATCATACATGACGTCACTTTCTTTTTATAATCTCGGGTGACCTTGTTACTCCGACAGTCACACCCTGGTAGGGTCCTTACTATTCCATTAGCGTCCTAATCGCCACCTGGCGATGATCCTTTGAAACTCGGTCACCACAGTCTTTCTCACAGATGCTAGACGTCTATTCCTCTCCTGTGATCACCAAGAGTCCATGTCAAGCTTTGCTGATCTCATCTCAGGTCTTGCTACTACAGCACCTCCTTACTACCTTACCTTGTGCTCATTACATCTCATTGGTAAGAACGTGCTGCTTATCATTAGCCTTCGGCCACCATCCTCTGATGACTTTGCTTAATCAGTCACGTTTGTTTTAAACTCATAACATTATCTCCTTTGATACTCCGCAGGAGCTTGCTCCTTATAACTTCGTCGTATGCGTACCAGCGTAAGCATTCCTTTTTTTTACCATCACTTATGTGCAACCCTGCACTTTCCCTTATCCCATTCCACTGTTCTCGTTAGTGCTTGGTCATTTGCCACACGATCGCCGATCACGTTTCATTCCTCGAGTACATACGGGAAATCCATTCTAGCATTAACTTTCCCTAACCATCGACTCGTTCTGAGTAAACATCCATATCCTTTGGTATCTCACATTAGTCCTATCCCCATTGTGAAATGTATCTCCTGAGGATTTCTTCGTTACTCCGTGCTGAGATTTCTAGCGGTCACCTCAATCACGTCATGACTGGCTCCAATCAAGCATCCACGTGACGCTTTTATCATCATCCTTCGCAGCTACGCCCCTTGGCTTTGTGTTTTGAATTCGCAAGATATATGTATAGGTATCTCATAAGAACACCTTGTCGATCGACTCTAATATCGTTGAAACTCCGCGTATCACATCGATGCATCACCATTGGGAAAATCGTATAGATAGAAACACTATACCTGAGCTCATCGTTCATTCATCCTATGCACGATAAAGCATGCACTACAAGGACACACTGACACAACATAACTACAGATCAACATGAGTACTAATAACCACACATTCTAGCTCGCACCAAGTGTTCACAATTAATTAGACCTAATTAGATTTACATGCGTACTATCAGACCTCTCCATTTATAAGCACACGAACTCTAGACCCTATCCTCTATTTATATTGACGGTAGCTCCTGCCACACGCCCTCACATATTCACTCAAAATTCTCACAGTCGTATTTCTACGGGTAGCAATAATGATTTAAGGCAACACTCTACTCAATCTAAACACAAGTCAACTCTCTACACATGCATATATACCATATTTATAAGCATTAATTTCCATAGGGCCTTGCCCTAGTCGTTCACACAAGGTGCAACACACCTCTTATACTTCATAGTCGCACCTAGCCCTTAACTCATAGATAACACTATCACACTTTCGTTAACACAGAGAATTTCATGACCCATAGCTACACAGGTCTACGCATAATATTTAATCAATCACATTGGCATGAACTCACGTCATGCAAAATCACATCACACCACACTGCATATAGCTTCATATCGCAAGCACCATACAACACATTCACGAACACAATTATTTTAATCACGTCTAAATCACATCATGACAAAGCAAAACTTAATATCAAAATCAAATAGTCACATCCCAGTCAAGCACCACAATTCATAAGCATCTAATCCACAATAAGAACCCCAAAACAAATATCTCGTCACACAATCAAACTACTACTAATGAAAACATGTCAGCCCTCCCATGGAAATATATCGACGCTCTACCCCTCGAACAACCCAAAGTTGTCGCCTACCTGCTCCTCCTCATCTGACTCCTCAAGCCATCCGTTGCTCGACCAGAAATCATGTCTCGGTGGTTGTTGTCTAACTGCAAATGCATTACCCCCCAACCAGCCGCTCCTCCTATATAAGGAACTAGTGAGTCCCATCGCAGCTGCCCTAGTAGCATTGGGTGCATTAGGTGTCGAGAGTGCCATTCCCGAATTAAAAGGTTTTTATTTATCCAATTATCCATCTTATTATTCCACTTATTTATTAATTTACAAACAGGAGTACAAATTTCAATTACCTGTTTATTTACAAACAAAAAGCACAAATTAGATATTCATGTACACATTATACAGATTAACTGCAAAACCTTCCCATCACATTGCACCTTCGGGAATGTATGAGTTTACTAGTCACTTCAAAGAGATAAATCATTTCGCATAGGCGTTAACCACCCATATAAACCTCAACAAAAATTGAAAACTTAAAACCCAACTACCTACATGATACATGAATGTCAAGCAACATGCTTGGCTACAAAACTCAATCACCTACGAAATTTGATAGCTTACGTTACTCATGAGAGTCGATTACTTACATATGAACGTTCACATTGTACGTGAAAACTGATTTGTTTACATCATAGACGTAACTTAATTAGTCACATTATACACGAAACTTGGTTGTTTGCAATATGCATGATACTAGATTGTTCACATCACACTTGAAACTTACTCGTTTGCAATATACATGATACTAGCTTGTTCACATGATACAAATACTTGTTTGTTTACAATATACATGATACTATATTGATCACATTATAGACAATACTTGATTTCTTGCAACATGCATGACACTAGATTGTTCACACGATACGTGATACTTGGTAAATTACAATATGCATAGTACTATATTATTTATGCTATACATTTAACTTGAGTGCCTACATTACACACTAAACTAGACCGTTTACATTGTTTGCAATTAATTGCCCACTGTATACATGAGGCATGATCGTTCACTTTATCCATGAAACTTGATAGCTATAAACTTTGAACTACTCGGGGTTTGATGTATTCTTGTTCAAACATGAGAAAGCTATAAACTTTGAGTTACTCGGGGTTTGATGTATTCTTGTTCAAACAAGAGAGAGCTATAAACTTTATGGATAACACGGAGGGTATGCCATCTACTTAGGGCACCCATGTATGTGGTTGTGCCACCTTGTTAGTCTTTACTCCCTGATTGACTTTACCATCTAGACACACAATTATTCATTAGCAACTCATGTATGAAAACAATAATAAACTAAATGTTTTTGGGTGTTTCCCCCACCACTGTACCCACACGTAATAGAATAATTTATACGGACCATACGACGATTTGAGTAATTACGGGTGCACACGTAATTACAAAATCAGCGCATGGAAAACATAGTAAATTCTGTCGTGTGCGATGACATAAAACCTATGGTGAAATATAGTAACGAAACTAACGGGATATGATAAGGGCATAGTAGATATATCGTTGGTACATCCTATATATATGTGCTCCTATCATATTGTAAGAAGTAACGTTATCCGTATTCACGTAGGATTTTCCTATTACTCTGACCTTGACTAATAGTTTTGAAATATCGTCGGTACATCCTATATATATGTGCTCCTATCATATTGTAAGAAGTAACGTTATCCGTATTCACGTAGGATTTTCCTATTACTCTGACCTTGACTAATAGTTTTGAAAAAATCATTCTCGGGCAATCTTTTCCTTATTTCCACTCAAACAAAACCCACTACCACCATCCATACCTCACACGATGACCTGACCTAAAGCTTGCCATCAACTATACTCCTCAAATCGAAACGCAAAACTAGTTGAGAATCCAAACACATTTCTCTTCCTTGGACCCTTCTCCTAAATAATTTCGGGACGAAATTTCCTAAAGTAGGGGAGAATGTAATCCCTAGGAAATTCCGACCTTTATTTTAACTATTCCGGAAAATTGTAATTTCATTATTTTATTATTCGTATTTTTGAAGGTATCCTATTTATTCATTACAATTCATGAGTGTGCATACATACTTATATGATTGTTATGAAATAAATATATACACTTTGTTATAATAACCAAATCTAAACTTACAAGCTTTGATTATAAATTGATATCCTTTATGTGTATACTTATAAATATGTATATGTGACTATATATATACACACATGATAAATAAACCATTTAAACAATTTATTATGAAAATATAACATTGTTAATTAACATTGCAAGTATTTTTAAATTACTAAAGGTAAATAAAACAAATAAGTATATAATTACATTTATAAACATTTTAAATATGAATTATGATGAAATGAAGTCATAAACATAAAATTAATGAGCACTTAAGTTAAAATATGTTATGAAATTAAAAACTATTCTTCATATTTATCTTAGTCCTTATAACAAATTAAATTTTGTGAATAAGCCCCTGGTACTACCATATAAATAGAGCCCGTATTTTCTAATGCATTATTCGCACCTCAACGATCCTCTAGGGTTCTCTAGCTACTAAAGGTCGTTCTTCTCATATTTTGGAAGATTCTAGCTTAAACCCTTCCATTTTAAGTAAGTTCTTCTTATGTTCTTGATTGTTCATACTTTTCCTTTCAAAAATCCATAATAACTAGATAGATCTATGATCCCTAACATGTTTATGTTATAATCATAGACCTATCCAAGATCAAAAGCCCTATTTTAATTAAACTTGTTTAAACTTTTATTTAAAAGCTTGGTTTGATCTTTCTTAATCCTTTCAATTTCAAAAATCATGTTTTTACTAAAAATCTTTATTTTCAAATTAAATTATTTAATATTCAATTTCTATCTTTACTAAACTCATATTTTCACTTTAGCCCATATACTTTCCAAACACAACCTAAACTTGGTTAAGTATGTAAATAGAGTAAATTTCAAACCAGTATGTAGTTATATGACAAACATTAAAGTTCTGGCTAGGAAAAGACGGGGTTTTGATCCGACCAACTCTTTCCTGAAAACTTTTCTGTTGGAGGTACTACTCTTGAATGATAACCATTCTAGTGTATAACAACCACCTTCAACTAATTATGATTATAATTATAAACTCATTTCTTTACAAATATTTATACAAACTTTTATATAATTTATTTTTATTATATGACATTTAAAACACAATTCTATACTTTTAATTAATAATTAAATTATGGTTAATTATTAATTAATTAGAACATTATTATACTTTAAATTTTGGTTTAATTACCAACTAATTAAATCATTATTTTTAACACTTATTTTTCATAAATCAAATGAAAGGTTTTATTCATTTATTTATGTAGTAATTATTTAATTACTCAACTAATTATTACTCATTTATTTATTCATCTATCCATCTATTAATTTATGCGATTACAAATAAAAGAAAACTATTCATTTATTTATTTGTGTATTTATTTACAAACAAAAGAAACCTAATTATTTATTCATACGTTTATATAATTATTACAAACAAACAAAATCTTTATTCATTCTTTCACTTATTACAATAAAAATATTTATCAAACATTTACATAAAATATTATTTGCAACTCAAATAATTATTTTACTATTAAAATAAGGACACCCACATCAATCTCCTCGCACATTAGGATTCTCTGTTTCAGTTGTACAAATCATTGATACATATATTCCATCAAACATAGGTTAACATTGTGGTTAGCTAGAACATTTGTGCAACAAACAATATACTTGTATGACATCTAACCTACTCATTGCAAGGTGAGTTTACATATCCCCTTTTTACTATTTTTACTTTTTGGGGTGGAACATGTCATTAACAATATTTCATACACAATTCAATACCTTTGTTCTTATGCTTTGGTCTTTATGTTTTATGTCTTAAACTACTTGTTGACCATTACATGTGTTCATGTTAATACATTCATTAACTTGTAGCTCAAGCCTAAGGTAGTAACTAACATGATCATTTATACGGGAATCCGAAACTATAACTTACCACAAAACCTTGGCGGGTTTTGTTGGGTATCAACTATAACTTGGAGTATATGCTTGCTCCCTTTTTTTTAAAATAGCAATCAGTGGGATTGCGTATCTAGTTTTCTATTATCAGGCTTGAATTGTACACTTGGAACCTTGTATGTTTTCACATATTTGCTTAAGACATGCTTTGAACATATTGAGTTGTAAACCTATACTTAACTTTTGTTTGGTGTCAAAACCTATGTTACTCACCAACTACTTGTAGTTGACATTTACTCACATATTTCAGGTGCACCGGTTTGAGGACACTACTTGATCACTTAGCACTTTGGACCTAGCTTAATTAAAGATTAAATTCAACTTATGTCATGTTTGAACTCTTTGTTTTCCATTTCTATTTGTAACGGATGTTTTAATTATGATGAAATAATATTATCACTTGTTAATAGATGATCATGTGCTTATGAACAACAGCGTCAGCCCCGGCGTATAATCCGTCGCCGGCCGGGGTGTGACATAGCAGCCAAACGTCTCGCCCGACGCTCTGTCGTCCTCCTGTTAAGAGCCCTCATCTGATCCATCTCGTCCTGATCGTCGTAGCCATCAGTACCTGCACAAGATAGAACGTTGGAGTGATTACTATGGGCTCAAACTCAGAATATGAGAGTAATAATAGGCTGCCAAATTATGGTGATCAAATGCAATTTGGTGATCCACATTACTGCTCGTACTCTAAACCTTTCCCAACATCTTCACACTAGCTTTCTATCTTTCCCACACGTCGGATACACATGCATCCCACACCACTCATTTAACACCACACAATTATATAGCAAATCATCACATATATCACACTTACACATCACACGTAGTTACACACAAATTCGTTATACGAAGCTAACACACCAAGCTATGTCACAGAACGTAATTAATGCTACTTTACATTATTCAACTCACAATTATGATTTCACCCAATCACGCCACGCAATTTCACATAATTCTACACTCTACCATAACACATATCACACATCATGTTCCCACACGAAACGTAGATTACTCATTCACACTAACCGCTCTACCTATCGTAATACTACACAAATAGTAAATAATAATTAATGCTCAACTTGAAAGACGTACGTCTTAGCTCGCGATTACTCGTAGTGGCATTCGTTTCACCCTTGTCCCATTTTCGTTTAAGTTAAAGTAATTTATTTGTTTAAAAATACCAGTTTTCTCTTAAACCACAGCTCTGATACCAACTTGTAAGACCCCAACCCGGGCATCCTACAGTTGGTTCTAAAAACATTTATAACCATTTATAAATCCTTAGGTTTACCTTACGAATGCCTGCACACCGATCCGAGTAACGTCGCTCCCAAGCCAAGATACGCCAACACAACGCTTACCTGCAAAACAATCTAACGTACACACAAAGTCAGCTACGCTGAGTGAGTTCTAATAGTTTAATTCAAAGAAAAACCACTACACCAAGTTTTTCGGGTTAATTCACTTGTACACATCGGTCCTTATAAAGTATAATTACTCTTTATTAAGGAATGACTAATCTCGTACCACCCCATGACATCTCGTAACCGTTTACTTACCCAAGACTCAACCCGTACTACCAATACAGATAGTAATAACCTTACCTTACAACCTCATAGACTCAACATGTTATGCTAGAGACTCCTACCCAAGAATACATATTGACTCGACTCTGGGTTAACACAACCTACCCTAAAACACTAACACATCCGGCCTTAACCAAGGCTCTCACAATTAACTGACACGACCCTTATATGCGTCACGTCACAAGTCCTGACTCAACGGTCAGTCTAACCCTACAAGTCACAATTCAACACGTCACAATAACACTAACTCATACACAGTAAATACAATTAATCATTAGCATGCACATTAACACTTATATATATACGCATGCAAACACATACCTCATCGATGTACCCTTGTCAGGTTTACCCTCATCAGGGCGATAAACACACCCCGAGCTCATCATTAACCTGTCAACTAACTGCCACCTTTAGTGACTTCCCAAAGGACCTCGTCCTTCACGATCCCGTTTGCCGTGCCACATTGATAACGAGGCAAACCCGACACATAAATATAAACACGTAATATCACACCTTATACATATGACTCATTAATTACACACACCTCATGCATAACCCTAGAACAGCACATTTAATATCATAAATTCCTTAGCATTTAATATCGGGCACAACCATTCCCGTTCGGCCCTTAAAACGGCACGCACTCACAAACCATATCATTGACTCACACATAAAATCATAGACATTTAACTTAGAGCCCGACTCTCCCCGATCCACCCTTAGCACACCATTGACCCTACGACTCTTAATACTCATTTTGTATTCAAAATATAGCGGGTTAGAACCCGATACCCTTAACGTTATTAATTTTATTAACACCACGTGATTGTACGTACGTTAGCCCCAAAATAGTAAAACGTTTAACAGGAGGGGGATTAGAAACTCACCAGTTACCAAGTCTGAATCCCTGCTCTACACCTTGATCACCCGCTCAATATCCAAACCTGTCAATGTACACCTTATGAGGCACGTTCTAAACACAAGTCTAAAAAACGCATAAAATAACACAATCCTGTTGCTTGGTCTCATCTACTCGTCCGTACGCTTTGTCGAACCCGTAGATCCACGAACACGCCTACCGGGTCGTCCTTGACCCGTTTAAAAAAATGAACACCCGAACCGGGTTTCCATGCATGCATGCATGCATGCACGTCGCACGCAAAGCCCTCGACTAGTAAAACCTCAATCGGGTGATAGCCGACCCCATGCTCCTCCTTTGTTCATTGCCGGTAACCACCACCACCGCGCATCACCACCAAACATCTACCATCGTGAGCCACCATCGTGTTCAATCATCTCGAGTCACCGAGTTCTCGATGTTCACCGTTGTTCCCAAACACCCTAGTCGGGTTCCCCTTTCTCGCGGAAACACCACCACCACCTTCACCCCGCTTTCCGCTATCGTGGAGCACCCATGCAGCCGGCTCCCGCCGCCACCGGAACCACCATCTCCATCACTACAACAACAGCCGAGCATCACAGCCGTCGTCGCCGCCTCCTCCACCTTCACAACACCACCACCGCCGTCGCACAGCCGCAGAGCACCACCACTTCAGCTCTTGCCGTCCCCGCTACACTCCCTTCCCGTCCGTACGCATCACACACCATCACCCATAACCACCACTTGCCTCTGTCGAGTCGGCCTCCCCAAGCTCCCTCGCGTCTCTCCACTGACCCTCACCATCACTGCACCCTGCTACCACCATCGGTCCTCCTACTACCCTTGTCTCCTTCTCCGACCACCAAACACGCGAATAAAACCCTAGTCGGGTTTCCTTGCAATACTGAAACTAAATAATGACACAAGGTAGAAACATAAACGAGGAGTTACCTTGGTTATTGAAAGGACCCAAACCGGGTACCTCTCACAGTTGGCAAACATTGCATATACATAGTTCTTAAACTTTGAATCAAACATTAAACCAACAGCGGAAGTCTTTACAAAATTCAGAGTCAATTAAAACTTAAAATTTAAACATAGTTCAACAATCTAAAACTAGCAAATGGGGATGTCAGTCTTCATCAGCAGCAGCCATCCAGCCATTCACTCCTAAGCCCTCGCGGCATCATTTCTTTTCCTTTCCTCTGCTACCTGATGTGCATACTAAAATAGTCAGCTAACGCTGGTGAGTTCAAGTTTTCTTTAGCTTTATATATATATAAAAAGGATTTTCCCTTTTAAATATACGTATTATATTATACACGTAATACAATGAAATCTTTCTTTATTCTTTAAATACATACACATTAAAATATGTCTTCCTTCTTTAAAATACATACGTATAAAAATCTTTCTTTCTTCTTCTATATTCATACGTATTTACTTTGTACTCTTTTCTTTAAGTCATACATTAATGTCTACAATCTGTTCTGTGCCCCCGAGCGGGCTTCTTCGTTCTTACTTCCCGAAGGAACTCTTTCTCGCGGTTATTGTTCCCTAAGGCTCAACGTCCAAAGGCCGATAACCGACTTTCTGTGCCCCCAAGCGGGCTTCTTCATTCTTTCTTAGCGACCGTCGCCGCTAGAGTAACCGTCGTTACTCATCTTAACCAGTTGCAACATCCTCGTTACAATGCCCTGCCGAGCACTGTCCCGATTTTTCTCATGGTACATCATGGACTTGTCCATGACGCAGCATCGGCTTCGGGTAGCACTAGTCTCAAGGACTATACTACTACCTCAAGACTTGCTACTATGCTTAGAGTAGCACTAGCCTCTAGGACTACGCTACTACTCCAAGTCTTTCGTCGTATAAGCATACTCTTACAGATTAGACAATGTATTTGACTTATTATTCTTCTCTTCGTTTATAAAACATATAGTTAAGTAAACCATCCTTTCTTCTCTTTCTCTTGTTTATAAATCATATAGTTAAATAACCCATTCTTTCTTCTCTTTCTCTTGTTTATAAAACATATAGTTAAATAAACCATTCTTCTTTCTTTCTTTCTTTCAAAACATTCGGTTTAACAACCGTTATCTTTCTTTCTTACAAAACGTTTAATTAAATAATATACATTTATTTATAAACGTCTAATTCTTGAGTATGCACACCACCCTAAAACAGTAAAATAGGGATCTTGAACTCACCTGATGGGTGGTCTCAGAAATGCTCTCAATTGGTCACTTAGCGTCACTAGGGTTACTCACGATCTGTATAATAAAGTTATATGCATAAGGTATTGCTCCTAAATGACACTAGACATTACTAAGTATAAACCCCGTAGTTTCGAGTCATACCCTTTCTATCGAAACTAGGTAGTTTCGAGTCATACTTTGCCTATCGAAACTATGTAGTTTCGAGTCATACTTTGTCTATCGAAACTATGTAGTTTCGAGTTATACTTTTGTCTATCGAAACTATGTAGTTTCGAGTGGTACTCTGTCTATCGAAACTATGTAGTTTCGAGTCATACTTTGCCTATCGAAACTATGTAGTTTCGAGTGGTGACTTGTGTAAAATCTTAGTAGTTTAAGTTTAGGGTCTGTATCGAAACTATGTAGTTTCGATGGGTCTGCTACAATCGAAACTCGGTAGTTTCGAGTCATACTTTGTCTATCGAAACTATGTAGTTTCGATGACTCAGTCATCTTCCCCAAACAGAAACCCTAGATCTGACCATTTATTCTAATCGATCAAGCTTTGAACTTTTTACGTTCGAAACGTTCCTTTACTTCCCATGAACCCAAATATGTGGTTTGTTTCAAGTTTCACACGTAAAATCTACCTCTTCACTCGATTTTTACCCTTTAACCCGAAAGTTACAAAAACTCAGATTTAGGTATAGCGATTACCTGTTACTGATTCTTTCCTGTTTCTTTATGCTCCAGAGGTAGTGAGCAACAAATCTTCGAGACTTTGAGCTTGATCCCGATCTTTCTCTCTCTAGACTGAGCTCTCTCTTTCTCTTTCTAGTCTTGCGCAAATGAGAGGATGGGGAGAGGCTGTGTGCAGATGTAGAAGGGTTTCCTTCTAATATCGGCCCATGGGCCGAAATCTGGGCCAAGCCCACTTGTTCTTTTCCTTTTTATTTACTTTCTATTATTTGGGATGTTACAAGTCTACCCTTCTTATTAGAGGTTTCGCCCTCGAAACCTTTCATGGGTCAAACATCTGAGGGTACAACTCCCTCATTTCCGACTCCGTCTCCCACGTGGCTTCTGATCCTTTTCGATGTTTCCATTGAACTTTGACTAGCGGGATAACTTTATTGCGTAGTCGCTTCTCTTTTCTGTCTAGGATTGCTGTGGGCTCCTCAATATAGTTAAGCTTATTGTCTACTTCGATGTCATCGAGTGACACTTGTGCCGATTCGTCAGCTAGGCACTTTCGCAATTGCGAAACGTGAAAAGTAGGGTGGATTCCACTCAATTTTTCAGGCAGTTCTAGTCGATAAGCCACCTTTCCAACTCGTGCCACAATCTTAAATGGTCCGACAAACCTCGGACTTAGTTTCCCTCTTTTTCGGAATCGAATTATTCCCTTCCACGGAGACACCTTCAATAGTACTTTATCTCCAACCTGGAATTCAAGGTCTCTCCTTCTCTTATCAGCGTAAGACTTTTGCCTATCCTTAGCGGCTTTCATTCGCGCTTTGATTTGGTCAAACTTCTCAGAAGTTGCTTTGACTACGTCAAGGCTTGCGAAATCTTTCTGCCCAATTTCGCCCCAACATACGGGCGTTCTACACTTCCTTCCATATAACATCTCATAAGGCGGCATTCCAATGGTCACATGGTAACTGTTGTTGTAAGAAAACTCCGCCAGTGGTATGTGACTATCCCAACTACCTCCAAAGTCAATGATACATGCCCGCAGCATGTCCTCTAGAGTTTGGATAGTCCTTTCGGACTGGCCATCGGTTTGCGGGTGGTAAGCTGTACTGATATTAAGTCTCGTACCCTTTCCCTCATGGAATTGCCTCCAGAACCTTGATGTGAATCTCATGTCCCGGTCTGACACAATTGACAATGGCATACCGTGTCTGGCCACGATCTCGTTAATGAATAGTTCTGCTAGTTTTTCTGACGAGTAACTCTCACGCATGGGCAAGAAGTGAGCACTCTTCGTCAGTCTATCCACAATTACCCATATAGTATCATGTCCCTTAGCTGTACGCGGTAGCTTGGTTATGAAATCCATGGTAATGTGTTCCCACTTCCATTCAGGAATGAATAGTGGTTGCATCTTTCCGCACGGCTTCTGGTGTTCGGCCTTCACTTGAGAGCAAGTTAGGCATTTGCTCACATAATCGGTTACATCATTTTTCATGCCGGGCCACCAGTATTCCTTCTTCAAATCATGGTACATCTTGTTAGTTCCGGGATGGATAGAGTAACGAGACTTGTGAGCCTCGTCAAGGATTTTGACTCTAAGTTCGCCACCTTTGGGTATCCACATCCTCCCGAACCGAGTTCGTACCCCATAAGCATTGGTTTCTAACTTTTCTTGCTGACCCACTATCCTTTCCCTCTTGACATTTTCCTCTTTCAAGGCTTCATCTTGGGCACGTTCTATTTCTGTCATAAGATCTGGAGTCACGATTAGTTGATAGGATTTCACTTCGATAGGAGTTGTCGCCTCCTTTCGACTCAAGGCGTCGGCCACCACATTCGCCTTTCCGGGGTGGTAAAGGATTTCACAGTCGTAGTCTTTCAATAATTCTAACCATCGCCGCTGCCTCATGTTCAACTCTTTTTGTTTGAAGAAATACTTCAAGCTTTTGTGGTCGGAGTAGATGGTGCATCTGACTCCATAGAGGTAATGTCTCCAAATCTTTAAGGCAAAGACAACGGCCGCGAGTTCAAGGTCGTGAGTCGGGTAGTTGACTTCGTGAGTCTTTAATTGTCGTGATGCATACGCAATCACCTTTCCTCGTTGCATAAGCACACAGCCTAACCCCTGGCCTGAGGCGTCAGAATACACCACTAGGTCCTCGTTACCATCGGGTAGGGTCAGCACCGGTGCTCGGGTTAATCTCTTCTTTAATTCTTCGAAGGCAGTGGTTTGGGCCTGGCCCCATTCATATTTTACGTCCTTACGAGTCAATTTGGTTAGAGGTGAGGCTATCTTAGAGAAGTCTTGTATAAACCTCCGGTAGTAGCCTGCCAAACCTAGAAAACTTCGTACATCCGTTGGTGTTTTCGGAATTTCCCAATTCCACACTGCATCAATCTTTGCTGGGTCTACCATGATGCCTTCAGCGTTAATCACATGACCTAAGAATTGGACTTCCTTTAGCCAGAACGCGCATTTCGTGAACTTAGCATAAAGCTTCTCTGTCTTTAATGTGTCTAGAACTTCTCGCAGGTGACATGCATGATCACCCTTGCTCTTAGAATATACGAGTATATCGTCGATGAAGACTATCACTGACCGGTCTAACATTGGTCGACACACTCTGTTCATCATATCCATGAAGGCTGCGGGAGCATTTGTAAGCCCAAAGGACATCACTCGGAACTCGTAGTGTCCATATCGCGTTCGGAATGCGGTTTTAGGTATGTCTTCCTCTCTTACCTTTAGTTGATGATAACCTGACCGCAGGTCGATCTTTGAGAACCATTTGGCGCCCTGTAATTGGTCGAATAGATCGTCGATTCTGGGTAGTGGGTACTTATTCTTCACAGTTCTTTTGTTCAATTCTCTGTAGTCGATGCACATTCTCATGGCACCATCTTTCTTCTTGACAAACAGCACCGGAGCACCCCATGGTGAAATGCTCGGTCTGATAAATCCCTTTTCCAAAAGTTCTTCCAGTTGGGTCATCAGCTCTTTCATCTCAAGTGGCGCTAGCCGGTAAGGTGCTTTGGCAACGGGCTGGGCACCTGGCATTAAATCTATTTGGAATTCTGTCTCCCGATCAGGCGGCAATCCGGGCAGTTCCTCAGGGAACACTTCCGGATAATGGCACACCACGGGTACTTCGCTTAACTCTTTTACTTTTACGTCTTTATCGATCACGTACGCCAAGTAGGCCTCACACCCACGCCTCATATACTTTTCTGCTTTCATTTGTGAGATTACATTAGTCAACGGAATGTCTCGTTCCCCATAAATTACGACCTCGCTGCCGTCAGGAGCGTTGAGCTGAATCACTTTTCGTTTACACACAATCCGAGCTTCATTGGCAGATAACCAATCCATTCCCAGTACTACATCGAATCCTCCCAAGGCTATAACGAATAATCTAACCGGAAATCTATGGCCCTCTATCTTTATGGTAAGATCGTCTACCAACTCTACCACTTTAGTGTTTCTACCCACTGCAGTCTCAACATTAAAGGCTCTTTCTATCTTGGAAGTTTTGTATTTCAGTCTTTTACAGAACGAGGAGGATATAAAACTTTTACTAGCACCTGAATCAAACAGAACAGAAACAAAGGTGTGGCCAAGGATGAACGTACCTGACACCACGTTGGGATCTCCCCTTGCTTCCTCCTGTGTCAGGGCATAGGCTCTGGTTCTTGCTCCCCCTTTCTCAGCCTCCTTTGCCTTCTCATTGTTTGTTGTTCTTGGTTTACGGCAATCCTTGGAGAAATGTCCTGATCCACCACAGTTGTGGCACTTTCTATTGTTTGCAGAACCGGGAGCGTTGGGACATTCACGAGAGATGTGCCCGGTCTTGCCACAACGGTAACATATGTTCAACCCATACTTGCACTCCCCAAGATGTGGCCTATCACATTTGCTACAGTTGACCCTTTCCTCCGGTCTTGGCTTCTTACTTTTTGAGGCAGACCAATCCCCGCCCGAGCGCTTAGTGGCGTTAGACCATTTCTTTTGAGTTTCAGCGGGGGTTACGCCTTCTGCGGCCACATCATCAAAAATCTTTCCACTCATAGCCACCACCGAGTCAAAGTCTCCAGGGGTGTTGGCATTAATGATTGTGCGAACTCTTGGAGGTAGCTTCTGGATATAGCATTTGATCCTTCTTTCTTCTGTGTTCACCAAGTGGGGAACCAGCTGAGTTAACTCATTAAACCTGGAGGTGAACTGTCGATGAGTCAGGCTACCAGCCCTGAGTTCCACGAAGGCTTCTTCCATCTTATCAATCTCATTTTGGGGACAGAACTTCTGAATAACCAGTGTTTTTAGATCTTCCCACTTCATTCTATCAATATCCCTTTCAGACTTAGCTTTCTTCACATTCTCCCACCAGCTCAGTGCCTCGAAGGCGAAAGAATGAGCGGCAAACCCTACCGCTTGGTCAGCACGGCATTCACTCATCTTAATGACTGCAGTCATGCGGTCAATCCAGTAGTATGCGGCAATAGCATCTTTCTTCCCATCAAAAGTTGGCGGATCACAATTTCGAAAGGACTTGTAGTCGCATCCGCGTTTCTCTTCATAGTCAGAGTCCTCACCTTCAGACTCAGGTTCGATCATATTTCTATCTTCGGCCCGTAAGCCCCTTTCTCTCTCCCCTTCCACAGTCTTCAGGGCTTCAGCGAGTGCTGCAGGTAGAGTATTCTTCAGAACTGCAGCCACTTCGTCGGCTATCGCTCTCCTGACAATTGGCTCCAAAACTAAGCCTTCTTCATCCTGTGCTCCGGGGTTACTCGGAGCATCCTCATTAGTAGTATGGATCGACACCGACCCATGAACAGAGGGTTCACTTTCTTCTATTTCAACCCGGTTGACACGGGGCCTGCCCCTACGTCCCGTACCGGCTCCCCCCTTTGCACCTTTCCTTCCAGCCATGACGTTTTCTCACTGCGAACAAGGAGATACTCATGTTATCCTGATAGGTAATTATTTAGAACACCTTTAGTAATGTAAATTACTAATTACAGAGACCGGTATGAAATTACTAATTTACTTTACTTCCTGGGTTCTGAACATTCCCCGTCAGAGTGACGTTTGTACTCAAGTCCAGAGTTTCTACATCAAGGCACCTTCGCTCTACTTTCTATTCTAAGGTATTTGGTGTCTATGTTTCTAAACTAGGACATGGACTACCTTACTATTCTAAGGCCCTTTACTGTTTACTGTTTCTACAGTCACTAATTACTAAGGCCTTACTGTTCTCCTTTCGTGGCTTGGCTGTTCTGACTGACATCCCATTCTTCTGTCCCATTCTCAGTTCAAGTTCAGACATTTTGGCGAATGTCCGAATCTCTCAAACTATGGCTCTGATACCAACTTGAAAGGACCCAAACCGGGTACCTCTCACAGTTGGCAAACATTGCATATACATAGTTCTTAAACTTTGAATCAAACATTAAACCAACAGCGGAAGTCTTTACAAAATTCAGAGTCAATTAAAACTTAAAATTTAAACATAGTTCAACAATCTAAAACTAGCAAATGGGGATGTCAGTCTTCATCAGCAGCAGCCATCCAGCCATTCACTCCTAAGCCCTCGCGGCATCATTTCTTTTCCTTTCCTCTGCTACCTGATGTGCATACTAAAATAGTCAGCTAACGCTGGTGAGTTCAAGTTTTCTTTAGCTTTATATATATATAAAAAGGATTTTCCCTTTTAAATATACGTATTATATTATACACGTAATACAATGAAATCTTTCTTTATTCTTTAAATACATACACATTAAAATATGTCTTCCTTCTTTAAAATACATACGTATAAAAATCTTTCTTTCTTCTTCTATATTCATACGTATTTACTTTGTACTCTTTTCTTTAAGTCATACATTAATGTCTACAATCTGTTCTGTGCCCCCGAGCGGGCTTCTTCGTTCTTACTTCCCGAAGGAACTCTTTCTCGCGGTTATTGTTCCCTAAGGCTCAACGTCCAAAGGCCGATAACCGACTTTCTGTGCCCCCAAGCGGGCTTCTTCATTCTTTCTTAGCGACCGTCGCCGCTAGAGTAACCGTCGTTACTCATCTTAACCAGTTGCAACATCCTCGTTACAATGCCCTGCCGAGCACTGTCCCGATTTTTCTCATGGTACATCATGGACTTGTCCATGACGCAGCATCGGCTTCGGGTAGCACTAGTCTCAAGGACTATACTACTACCTCAAGACTTGCTACTATGCTTAGAGTAGCACTAGCCTCTAGGACTACGCTACTACTCCAAGTCTTTCGTCGTATAAGCATACTCTTACAGATTAGACAATGTATTTGACTTATTATTCTTCTCTTCGTTTATAAAACATATAGTTAAGTAAACCATTCTTTCTTCTCTTTCTCTTGTTTATAAATCATATAGTTAAATAACCCATTCTTTCTTCTCTTTCTCTTGTTTATAAAACATATAGTTAAATAAACCATTCTTCTTTCTTTCTTTCTTTCAAAACGTTCGGTTTAACAACCGTTATCTTTCTTCCTGTCAAAACATTCGGTTTAACAACCGTTATCTTTCTTTCTTACAAAACGTTTAATTAAATAATATACATTTATTTATAAACGTCTAATTCTTGAGTATGCACACCACCCTAAAACAGTAAAATAGGGATCTTGAACTCACTTGATGGGTGGTCTTAGAAATGCTCTCAATTGGTCACTGAGCGTCACTAGGGTTACTCACGATCTGTATAATAAAGTTATATGCATAAGGTATTGCTCCTAAATGACACTAGACATTACTAAGTATAAACCCCGTAGTTTCGAGTCATACCCTTTCTATCGAAACTAGGTAGTTTCGAGTCATACTTTGCCTATCGAAACTATGTAGTTTCGAGTCATACTTTGTCTATCGAAACTATGTAGTTTCGAGTTATACTTTTGTCTATCGAAACTATGTAGTTTCGAGTGGTACTCTGTCTATCGAAACTATGTAGTTTCGAGTCATACTTTGCCTATCGAAACTATGTAGTTTCGAGTGGTGACTTGTGTAAAATCTTAGTAGTTTAAGTTTAGGGTCTGTATCGAAACTATGTAGTTTCGATGGGTCTGCTACAATCGAAACTCGGTAGTTTCGAGTCATACTTTGTCTATCGAAACTATGTAGTTTCGATGACTCAGTCATCTTCCCCAAACAGAAACCCTAGATCTGACCATTTATTCTAATCGATCAAGCTTTGAACTTTTTACGTTCGAAACGTTCCTTTACTTCCCATGAACCCAAATATGTGGTTTGTTTCAAGTTTCACACGTAAAATCTACCTCTTCACTCGATTTTTACCCTTTAACCCGAAAGTTACAAAAACTCAGATTTAGGTATAGCGATTACCTGTTACTGATTCTTTCCTGTTTCTTTATGCTCCAGAGGTAGTGAGCAACAAATCTTCGAGACTTTGAGCTTGATCCCGATCTTTCTCTCTCTAGACTGAGCTCTCTCTTTCTCTTTCTAGTCTTGCGCAAATGAGAGGATGGGGAGAGGCTGTGTGCAGATGTAGAAGGGTTTCCTTCTAATATCGGCCCATGGGCCGAAATCTGGGCCAAGCCCACTTGTTCTTTTCCTTTTTATTTACTTTCTATTATTTGGGATGTTACAGTTATGTATGGAGTCTTCCGCTTAAGGCCGCCTTGGGACCACCGTGAATCTGTCACACGTTCGCCTTCGCCATGCTCGCCTCCTTCTCCTTCGACAACTCACTCTCTCTCCCTCTCTCTCGGTTCTTTCTATCGTCGCACGCAAGCCCAAAACCCGACTATCATTGGTAAGCACGTGCCGCTTATCATTAGCCTTCGGCCACCGTCTTCTGATGACTTTGCTTAATCAATCATGTTTGTTTTAAACTCATAACATTATCTCCTTTGATACTCCGCAGAAGCTAGCTCCTTATAAATCCATCGTATGCATACCAGCGTAAGCATTCCTTTTTTTTTTACCGTCACTTATCTGCAACCCTACACTTACCCTCATCCCATTCCACTATTCTCGTCAGTGCTTGGTCATTTCCCACACGATCGCCGATCGTGTTTCATTCCTCGAGTAAATACGGGAAATCCATTATAGCATTAGCTCTCCCTAACCATCGACTCGTTCTGTGTAAACATCCATATCCTCTGGTATCTCACATTGGTCGTATACCCACTGTGAAACGTATCCCCTAAGGATCTCTTCGTTACTTCATTCACTCCGTGCTGAGATTTCTAGCGGTCACCTCAATCACGTCATGACTGGCTCCAATCAAGCATCCACGTGACGCTCTTATCATCATCCTTCGCAGCTATGCCCCTTGGATTTGTGTTCTGAATTCGCGAGATATATGTATAGGTATCTAAAAAGAACACCTCGTCGGTCATCTCAAATATCGTTGAAACTCCGCCTATCGCATCGATGCATCACCGTTGGGAAAATCGTATAGATAGAAACACTATACCTGAGCTCATCGTCCATTCGTCCTATGCACGATAAAGCATGCACTACAAGGACACACTGACACAACATACTACAGATCAAACCATTTTCTACATGAGTACTAATAACCACACATTCGCTCCGGGTCCTTCGTAAATCCTTTAACGCGTTCTTCACTCAAACCTTGGTAATAGCGGTTAATTGGTCCCCTTAATCTTGCTAAACCAAGCCTTACGCATCGATCCCAACCGACCATGTCGTCAACGCGAAGTACGTGTTACTTCTTAACCCGACTCATTAGTTATTTGGTTTTAGGGATGTTACATTCTAATAGAAGTTCAACTCCATCATTTTGAAGATTTGGCAACAATGTATTGATTATCATTTGGATGAACCTCAGATAAATCAGAAACTTGTAATTTTGTCTTGGTCCCACAGAGTTACTAATCATAGCTTCAAATATCATTCTTGAGAAATTAAACCGCCTGTGTGTAGCCAAACATACTAAAGCCCTGCTAAACACTTCTCTAATCTGATCAATGGCAGATGTTCTTGGACTCATGCAGTGTATTAACACATGTACTAGGTATCTCCACTGTTTCCCGAACATCGTCTTGGTAACTTGCCTTCTCAAGAAATTTCCCTCATAACTCATAGTCAAGATAATTCCTGAAACTGCTGTGTGACTGATCTTGTAAGGAAAATCTGATGCATCTCTGAAATTCAGTACTTCTCGAATAACTTGGTCAGTAACCTTTATTGTATTGCCACCCACTGTACTTTCAATCCAAATTTCTTTGTTCACATGCTTATATTCAACATTATTCCAAAATTCTCTAACATACTTCTCAAATACCCTGACTTGGGTGGATATTGCTGTGCGAATCCTCGAATTTATCAAAAACCAAACAATCTCTTCATAACCACGAGATTTCTTTGTATTAGTGGTAAAAAATGCACAGATATTGTGCTTCGGTTCGAATTTCAAACGATTCATATCTGTAATGAACATCAACATAGAATTAGAACCTTTTTACAATTTCTGAAAAATTTCATATCTCTTAACATTTCGGTGAAAAAACCATTAAACTCTCACTTTTTCTATAAAAAACCTCTTTTGAACCTTTTTGATCAAACCTAGAAAATTTACAACATTTAACTTTTCGACCGAAAAACCCTTCTAATAATATATCAACATTTCGATCGAAAACTCTGAGTTAACAAATTGATCAACAAACTTTTAAACTCTCAACATTTCGATCAAAATCTTTCTGATCACAGAATCAACAATTTGAGCAAAAATCAAATCGAACTTATAATTTAAACTATGAACATTTCGACTGAAAACCCCTGATCTTAAAACTTTTCGATCGAAAACTTTGATTTTTTTAAAACATTTTCAAACTTAAACTTTTTCAATCGAAAACACTTTTTCGGTCGAAAACACCTTTCGGACAGATCAGAAATAACTCTTCATTTCGTACGAAATCTTTGCACTTAAAGAAATCCAACCGAGAGAAACGACGATGACGGTGATGAAGTGGGAAAAGTTTTTTCAGTCAAAAATTCTAATATTTAAAGATTTTGAGAACTCGACCGAAAACTTCGGTTTTGATATTTCGATCAGAAAGACTTTTCGAACAGTCTTTTTCGGACAAAGAGATTTCGACCGAAAACTTTGAACTTTATAAAACTTTTAACAACCACGATTTTTATTTTTTATTTTCTTGTCCATTTTGACATTATTAAGACTTGTTCCAGATTTTTAATTTTCACAGACTAAACAAACAAACTTAAACAAAAATCGAGAACATGACAACAACTTTATTTACATAACCTACGAACACTTGATATCAAAAAAAAACTTTCACTTTATTTAACAGAAACAATGCACATAATCAACATATTAAACTTTCAACACAAAGTTATATCCACATTTATTTATTCACTATAAACTTCATTTTTTTTATCTTTTCTCAATTCTTTTACAACCTTCTTTTTTATTTTTCTTTTGATAAACTGAACTGACTTAGGATCATAAATGTATACTGTCTTAACTACACTGCATATCAACTCAGGATCTAAACAGTTCAACCTTGATTGCCAGTATGTTTTTTTTAGCATAAACTCAAACATCATATTTCAGCAAGTAATGTGTGACATTTAAGTTAATATTTATCAATACAGAGTGTATCCAAACATCGAGATGGAATGAACTATGAATTAACACAAAATTTCACCAAAACATGATCTAATCACCAGCATGAGGGTAGCGTTCTTAGCATAGAAAAAATAATTCAAGTGGATTTGATATGAATCTTTTTTTATTCTGAATCGTTTGATTCTGAATCGTTTGATTCTTTTTGTCTTGGTTTCTAATGAGATGAATACTGAATCATGTCGAATTGTAAGAAATGGAATGTGTCAAGAATCATGTTTGATTCAGGTGAATGAATATGGATATGATATTTAGTGATGAGCTTTCTGAATCAGGTTTGATTCAGGTATGTGGATATCCATAAAATATTGGATATGTCAATTGAAATCACGAATGATTCAAAGGGCGAAACAGACTGACTTCCTGGTTTCCATCCTAGATTTTCACCAGAACCATCAGCTGTATAAGGGTGTTTAACTCTAAATCGTATATTTGACGGGTATTTCCAATAGAGTAAACAATTGTGCTAAGAACTCATCAAGATCCTGGTCTCTTGGTATGAATGGATTCACTTTGCATTCGAAGAATGAAAGTACCGATATTCGATGAAGATAACACTAAGATTGCAGTTTAGTTAATCACACAAATACCGCCTAATTTACATATTCAGAGCCTACCGACACATCAAAAATTATAACCGATGTCACCATCATATCCAATTCATGCATAAGCTCAGCACACAAATGTACTATCATTTCCAGCTTATATATATATATATATATATATATATATATATATGATTTTCAGAATTTTCTTTTCTTAATATCACGAACTTCAACTTTATTCACATAGTCACATAATACATCATACTTATCAGGAGAGATATTGCAAAACACTTAAGATCAGAAAAGCTCAACATATTTTTCTTTTTCTTTTATTATCCCCTAAAATTGTGATGTAACTTTATTTATGACGTTGAACACTATGAGAAGAAATACGTACTATACTAGCACAAACACCTATTATACTAGCACATTGTTAACAACTAGATGCATAGAAAACATAATGCACAACTTCAACATAATTTTAAACACTAAAAGAAAATCTTTTTGATGAACATTTTTATGGTCTTTCAGTTCAAATATGGACTTTTATCCTTTTGAAAACGTATTATGTAAGATGTGACCCTTTTTTTATTTATTTAAAATGAGATCATCCCCAACATCTCAACCAGAGAGTTAAACCGATCTGTTGAAAAAGCTTTTGTAAAAATGTCGGCTTTTTGCTCTAAGGTATCGACGTGGACCACTTTAACCAAACCGTTCTCAAAACAATCACGAATAAAATGTAACCTGATTGCAATGTGCTTTGTCTTTTAGTGCTGAATTGGATTCTTTACTATACCGAGCACCGCCTTATTGTCACAGAAGATCGGGGTTTCCAAGAAATTAACTCCAAAATCTAGCATTTGATGTTGTATCCAAATGACTTGGGAGCAACAGCTCGAAGCGGCTGTGTACTCTGCCTCAGCAGTTGAAGTGGATACATTTGTTTATTTCTTACACTTCCATGAGACAAGTCTCTCCCTCAAAAATTGACAACCACCTGATGTAGATTTCCTGTCCAAATTACATCCACCCCTAATCGTTGTCAGTATAAGCATAAAAATTAAATTCAGAATTAGAAGGATACCATAAACCTAGATTTACTCCCCTTTAGATAATGAAAAAAAAATTTAACAGCCGATTCATGAGATTCTTTTGGAGCTGCCTGATATCTAGCACACGAGCAAACTACGAACATAATATCAGGTCTACTTGCAGTCAGATACATCAATGAGTCATTCATTGACCGGTACATCTTTTGATTAACTTCAACTCCAGATAAATCCACAACGAGAGATTCATGGGGAGCAATGGGTGTAGAAGCTGATTTACAATCATTCATTTTGAACTTTGTCAGAATATATATAACACCCTGAATTTTTTAGACCTTAAAATTAAATGTTTTTATGAGTTGTTAAATAATGAATACATAATTTATGGGAATTTAATGTAGTTATTTTAATTATTTGTAAATACAGCCCTTGAACCATCAAATTAATTCATGGAAACGTTGCCAAAAGAATCATACACGTAAACCACAAATCACGCACACGTTAAAGCTTTCAAATCTCATTTGATTCGGGCATTTATACCCCCCCCCCAAATCACGGGATTTCCAAATTTGCAAAACGCGTTGTTAAGCCTACAAATTCAATGGAATTCATTCGTTTTAATACACACCGCAGTCGATAGCCCTTTCCCCATACTCGAAAATTCCCCTCTATGTGAAGTTTCGCCGCCGCCGCCGCCACCACGGGAAGTCCGACCAATCTCCGCCATCTCTGATTTAAGCTCCGGTTCCAGGTAAATTATAGTCCTACCTACTCGTTTTGAGCTAATGAATAAAAGCCCCAAGGTTTTGATTTGCAATATTGTTATGATATCGAGAATGGTCGCTAAAATAAGCGAGAATGATAAACGAGATCGCTAAAACTAGCGAGAATGATAAACGAGAAAAAAAATTGAGAGAGAATAATTGAGGGTAAACTGATATAAATTGATTGATTACTTGAATAATGTTACAAAGAAGCTATTTATAGACAAAGCTAAACAAATTACCGAACCAGGCGAACTTAATAAGTTCGCCCCTACTGAACCAGGCGAACTTAATAAATTCGCCCTTCACTAAACAAGCGAACTTATAAGTTAAATATCTAATCATGGAAATCGAATTTGGGTTATGTATTTGGAGGGAGTCACTTTTGCTTCTGTGTTTGTTAATTGGAGAAGAAGACACAGTGAATTTCTTGTTAATAGTCTTATTTTTGAAATCTTAACCAAATCGTATGGTTAGTCCAGTGGTAAAACCTTTCAAAACACGAAACGCAGGTCTCAGGTTCTAGACCCGGCACCTGCACTCTCTCTTTACCTTTTTCTGTTTTGGGTTTGAACACAATCCACATATCAATACCAATATATAATATATACTTAATGTATAATCTGTTTTCAAAAGTTTTTGAAATTCAAGAATCAATTTTTTGTTATATTTATAAATCAAGTTTTATAAGTTTACGATTAAACAAGTTAGTTTTGTTTTCATACAAGTTATTACTAAATCAAACTTCTGTCTATTAATCTTTTGTTTTAAAATAAATGACTAGATCTAACACTAAATAAATGGACGGTTATTGCATGTTTTAATAACACAAATGAATCGGCAAATGTTAACGTAATCGTATTGTAACAAAACGACATTGTAGGCTTCCGCATCGTTTATTTTTCGCTAGCAAGGTTTTATTCCGGTTATCACTTGTCGTCATTAAGGTACGGACTTTTCGAACAACATATGTGTACGGATTTGGTTTCCAATACTCCGTTGTTGGGATCTAAATTCGTTGTTAAGTGCTTATGTGTATTATATGTATATATAGATATATTGTTTATAAGTATTGAATTATTGAATATGACGCGCCGTGCGCATATAACTATAGAATATGGTCCCTTGAAAGCACTGAATTACTGAATATGGTCCCTCAAAAGCACTGAATTACTGAAAATGGTCCCTCGAAAGCACTGAATTACTAAATATTGTCCCTCGAAAGCACTGAATTACCGAATATGGCCCATCGAAAGCATCGAACTATTGAAATGTCGCTTCATGCGCATTGAACTATTGAAATGTCGCTTTGTGCGCATTGAACTATCGAATGTGTTATGTGACTCATCGAATGTGATCTATCGTTATGTTGCTCGTCGAATGTGTAATGAATGTGTATGTATATATTGTTTGATAGATATTTTTAAGTAATTGTATTTTATATAGTTGTTGTCCCACTGAGTAAAACCAAGTTTACTCAGCTGTACATTTTTCCTGTTATGTATGTTAGGTTGCAGGGATTACTGGGAAGACTTGGCGAGAGTGTTCGAGAGAATAAAAGATCAAGAGTTTTTAATTTAAACAAATTGTAATGTTTTGTATTTTCTTTTATTAAATGTAATGTTTTTATCATTAATGGATTGATGTATTGAATTCTGACTACTGTATAAGTGATATGTTAGCCCTAGATACAGTTGGGGTGTTACAATATCCTTCACATATTTTGCCTGATGAATAAGAATTCCACCATCAGACTGTTCCACTTGCAAACCCAAAAAGAACTGCATTTTTCCCATTAAGCTCACTTCAAATTTGAGTTTCATGATAGCTTCAAAATCTTTATACAAAGACTCATTTGTTGATCCATAAATGGTGTCATCAACGTAGACTTGAACAATCAGCAAATCAGAATCAAACTTCTTTAGAAACAATGTCTTGTCAATTGTACCATGAACGAAGCCATTTGATATGAGATGTGTTGACAAGGTTTCATACCACGCATGAGGCGCTTGATGTAACCCATACAATGCCTTATCGTGCTTATACACCTAGAATGGATGATCAGGATCTTCAAAACCAGGTGGTTGATTTACATAAACCTCTTCCTTTACTACTCCATAAAGAAAAGATGTCTTCACATCCATTTGGTAGACCTTAAACTTCTTGTAAGAGGCATAAGCCAAGAATATACGTATAGCTTCAATTCGGGCAACAGGAGCAAAACATCATCATAATCCAACCCTTCTTCTTGATAAAACCCTTGGACACCAAGACGAGCTTTGTTACGAACCACAATTCCACGATCATCTCTCTTGTTGTGAAACACTCACTTTGTTCCAATTGGATATTTCCCTTCAGGTAAATCTACAAGATGTCACACTCTTAGCTTCTTGAACTGGAGAAGTTCTTCTTGCATGGCCTCAATCCAACTTGGATCTTGTAATGCTATTGTAACATTCTTAGGTTCTTCTTGTGACAAGAAACAGGAGTATAAACACACATTAATGTTTCCAGCTTGACTCCTTGTTTTAACGCCATCTTCAAGGGAACCAATAATATTTTTCAACTGGATGAGCAGAATGAATTCTATGAATTTGAACCTCATCAACTTGCACTGATTCGGGCATATTTGAAATATTTAAATCAGGTGATTGAACATTTGAATCTGCAACACTTGAAGAACTTGTCTGATTTATATCCTCATTTTGATCATTTGATGAATCTAACTGAACTTCAGTAACTATTGGTTCATCATTAGTATTTTGAAATTCTTATACTTCAGAATCAACATTAGTGACTGAATTGTCAAGATGTTCTTCTTGTGTTTGTGAAGATGAAACAACATCTTCAAAAATTTCATTTTGAACCATCACTTGTTGTGGACCAATCATAAAATTTTCAACAGACTGATCAAGCTTTGTAAAAGACTCAATCACTACATTTGAAGAACTTGCTCCATCCAAATCTACTAGTAGTTGTTGATTAAATGTTCTGAAAATTACATCCGCATCAAAAAAACCAGTCAGACCCATTTTGTTCTGGAGAAGTGTTCATCTCTTGCCATTCTACATAAAAGGACTCCTGGTCAATTTTTGTTCTCTTGTTATAAACTATGTATGCCTTTTGATATGAAGAATATCCTAGATAATAACATTCATCTCCAACAGTAGCAAATTTTGGCAAAGAATCTTGTGTATTTAGGAGTGTACACGAACAACCAAACATTCTGAAAAACTTGATATACGGCTTTCTTTTGAAAAAGAGTTCATAGGAAATCTTTGTGTGTTGCTTCACCATTAGAACTCGATTCAATACATAACATGTCGTGTTTACTGCTTCAGCCCAGAAAATAATAGGCAACTTTGAGTCTACAAGCATCGTACGAGCAACTTCAATTAATGTTCTATTCTTTCTTTTATCCACTCCATTCTGTTGTGGTGTACTGGCTGCACTAAACTGGTGTTATTCCTTTTTCTACACAAAATACATTTATCATTTTATTTTTAAACTCTGTTCCATTGTCACTGCGAATGATTGAGACTTTGCTATCACAGATGTTTTCAATCCTTTTTATAAATTTAATGATTGTTTCACGTGTCTCATCCTTTGTTGCAAGGAAAAACACCCATGAAAATCTTGAAAAATCATTTGTGATAACAAGACAATAAGATTTTTTCACAATGCTTTTGACACGAACTGGACCAAATAAATCCATATGAACAAGAAATAAAGGTCTAGTATATGTTGTCGCAGTCTTTCTAGGATGAGACTTTTTGTGTTGTTTTCCCTTTACACATGACATACAGCTCTCTTGAATTATGAATTCTTTCTTGGGTAAACCTCGCACCAAATCTTTATGAACCAAATTATTCATGTTTTTCAAGTTTACATGTCCCATTCGACGATGCAACAGATACGATTCTGAACCAGTTGCTTTTGATAACAAGCACGGAACATTTACTAGTGTAGAATGATCATTCATATCAACCACATATGTGTTGAATTTTCTTGGAGCATGCATTAGAATCATGTCTTCAGGAATGACCGATCCAGGCTTTAAGAATAAGCATTCCTTTGCTGTAAAATGAATTGTTATGTCTTTATCGCACACTTGTGAGACACTAAGTAGATTAAACTCCAACTGAGACACGAAATTAACTTTCTCAAGTGTAATAAAATCATTTGACACTGTTCCCAGACCAGTAATTTTCCCTCCCTTTTTGTCTCCAACAAAAGCAACAAAACCACCATCAAAAGATCGAAAATTATCCAGAATCTCTCTTTGTCTTGTCATATGCCTTGAGCAACCGCTATCAACATGCCAAGCAATATTAATAGTCCTCCCGGTTAAACTCTACACATTTAAGACTATCTTAATAAGAAACAGGTACCCAGATCATCTTTGACCCAGGCGAAATTTGACTTTTTACTTAGTCACTTGTTCCTTCAATTTTTCAACATTCTTTGTTCTGACGATATGTGAAGTTTGTTCATTTTTAAATTTCCAAAAACAACCAACATTTTTCCCATATTTCATAGTGAATTTTTCTTTAGCAAAATAGCTTGGTTGGTTATTTTTCTTCACATATCTTGAACTATTTTGGACCCTTTTGTCCACTAATTTTGGTAACACATAATCACAACAAGCATTTGAATATGAATCATAACAATATTTTGAAAGCAAGTAAGCACGACTGTAACGTTGTTTCACTCCGAACTTAGACACACTGTCTTTCTCAGACACTTTCTTGAAATGCTTTGTGATATTTCTTTTAGCTCTCTCTTTGCTCCCTTTGAACTTTGACTCACTTGAAATGTGTTTGCAATTTCTTGCAAAATATCCAACTTGACCACAAGCATAACAATTGTAACTTTTAGTCTTTAACTTTGACCTTGACTTTGAACACTCGCCTACTTCAAACACAGACTTTTCTTTGTCACTCTTTGACCCACAAACACCTTTACTCAAGTGTTCTTTGCTATGACCAGTCTTGTCTTTAACATCAATGAACTTGTCTTTGACATCAACTGATTTGCCTTTGACACAAATTGACACTATTTGGACTTTTGTTGGTTCACTGATTTTTACTTTGACACTATCTTGCTCACTTGTAAGTATATGATTCTCTGGTGCTATGAACTCATTTTTCTTAGGTCTTTCACTTGACAAATCATACTCTTGAATTAATGAATTCCCAAACTCATTTAGTACAACATCATCAGCTAGACTTAAGACTTTGTGAAGCGGTACAGTCTCTAGCTGTGTGCACCACTTTATCAAAGAAAGTAGATGTTGTTGCCACCTCAGACACACAATCAGAATCATCACAAACATTAGTAGAAAAAGCACAAACAAATGAACTATCAAAGTCAGAAAAACTGTTTACATCACATGTCTTAGAATCACTAACAAATCTATTTAGATCACAATTAAGATCTAGATATTGCTTGCAATCTCTAATAAACTCCCTAGTACATTGTTTATTAAATGCAGAAAAACTCTTAACACCTTCAAGATCAACCTCATCTTCAACACAACCTGTGTTTAAATCTGCACTAACATACATGTCATGAAAATTAGAATCTTTTTTAATTTATCAACTCATTTGATTTATGTGGTTCAGGAAATGATACAAAATTATCGGGATGAGGTACCTTGTTATAACCCAAACCATGTTTGATATACACCGTTCTCTGTTTGCTTACACAATCATCAAACATATTTTGTTGCATTCACCACTTAGCAACAATTACTCGTTCTTTTATTAGTTCAGTAATAATTTTTCAGAAAGATCTTTTATCAAAACATCCTTTTTATCCAGATACTCTTTAAAAGTAACATTATCTTTCAAAAAAGCTTTGATTTTTCTGGTATAATTAACCTCATTTTGTTTTAATTCTTTGTTTACCCTCTTCAGTTTATCATTCTCAGCAAGTAAGAAAGTATTTGTTGCATGATAATTCTGCATTTTGTTAACACAATCAGAGGAACAAATACCAAACTCATTTTCAGAATATACCTCACTCTCAGAAGAAATCTCATCAGAATCATTAACAGCTTTGCCTTTTGCTTTGTCATCAGTTTTGAGTGCACAATCACTAGCAATTCCAGCTGTTTTCTTTGAGACTTCAATCTCAGCCATCAGGGCCTCATCAAACTCACCCTCAGCATCTTCAATTTCATTTTCCCACTCACAGTTACTAAGTTGCTTTGACATAAGAGCAGTTGGGGCTTTCTTTGACTTTTCATCCTCTTTAATCATCTCCACAAGCTTCAGACCATTACCTTCAAATTTCTTTTTCTTGTTTTTAGGACATTCACGAGAAAAGTGTCCAAGTTGTTGGCAATTATAGCATCTGAGCTTTGCTTTGTCAAAACCAACTTTCTTTCCGAATTGGAGTTTGTCTTTCCCGACCTTTTGAAGATACTTCTTTGCCCTCACAGCAATCATGGCCATTTGCCATTGTAAATCCATGTACTCTAGATCATCAGGATTAATTTTCACAAGGTCATCAACATCATGCACAGCAGGTTGAAGCTTTCCAATTACCAAATCATCATAACTACTCATAAAGGCTCCAAACAAGGCAATCTGATCTTCATAAATCTGACCAGAAGTCTTAGCCTTCTCCCAGATGAATGATCACAACAACCCTTACCCTTTTCAGACTTATAACCATTTCTTCCATCACTATATCCAAAAAACAAAGATGCATTAGTTGAACCTGAAACATTTTGCTTGTCTTGATTGTTCTGCTCTCGTTTCTTTGCATATAACTCATATGACTCAAGTAAGCAGATTATATCATCAAAGTGATTTGTTCTTCAAGTTTGGAGTATTATTTTTTTATCAGCATACATGGTATGCTCCAACAATCAGGTAGAGAATCCAATAGCTTCTTTCCCAAATCATATTCTTCAAACTTGACACCCATCTTTCTTAGCCTGTTAATCATAGTAGTGAATCATGTAACTTGTTCACTCAGAGTCTCATTCTTTTTGTAACTAAACATGTTGTATTGCTTCAACAAAAGATCAGTTCTACTTTTTTTAGTGTTGCATTTCCTTTAAACCTCAAACACAAAGCATTCCACAATCCCTGAGCTGTCTCACGTTGCTCAAAATTGATATACAATTCAGTCGGAAGTGCTAAGATGATTGATTCCAAAGCTCGGTTATATCTCTCAATCAGCTTCTTGTCTTCCTAAGAGTACAAATTAGGATCTGCAATAGGGACTAACCCATCAACATTTGTAGTTTTCGGTATATGAGAACCTTTTACAATAGACTCCCATAGAGTATGCTCAATGAACTTGAAGTATGCTTTCATCATAACTTTCCAGTTGGAAAACTCTAAGATTAACTTTAACATCGGTGGCAATTTTCCCACAACCCTCTCAGTATCATAAACCTTTCCAGCCATCTTACACTTGTACTTTTAACACTTAGTCAAAATCTGAAAAACTTCAAACTCGGGACTTTTCGATCGAAAACTTATATCGATCGAAAACTTTTTTTCGGACAAGACTTTTCGGTCGAAAAGCCTATATTTTCGGACACATGAGATTTTCGATTCTGAGATTTTGGATAACACTTTTTCGATCGAAAAAATGAACACTATTCGGTCGAAAGAAGATTTCGACTTCTTCAAACAGACTTTTCGGGCAATTCTTCCCAAGAACACTTGAATCGACCAAAAACTTTCTGCAACAATCCGGATCCAAAATCAAGTCTCCAAACCAATTGTAGACTTCATCTCCATCACTTTTAGCTCAAAAAGTACAATGGCACACAACAACACTCTGATTCGATCGATTTTGACGAAAAAATACTTGAATACCAAGAGCTTTAACCAATAGCTCTGATACCACTTGTGATCCTTTCTGATCTGATGATATCCAAGCCTAAACTCCTCTAAACAGTCTCTAGAATGGCGAAAACACTCCAGAAATTGACTAACACCGATAAGATCGAATCAATCACGAACTAGAATGAGAAACACCACAAGCATGAAATGCACAATCAAACTCATGATTTCCATTGATAATCTCTGATTATTACAACTTGATTCAACAAACAATAAGCTTTGATTTCACTTAGACAATTCTGATAAAAAAAACATACAAGTGTGAAATCTACATACAAAAGACAACTTATATATACTAGAAGGATTTCGACCGAAAAACTGTGATCGAAAAGTGTTTTTGGCCGAAAACACTTTTCGATCGAAAACATTAGTTTTCGACCGAAAACATTAGAGTTGTACAAAATCAGCCTATAGTTGATTTCTATGGACTACTAGGTTCCAACAATTTCGTTCCTCCGCGGTACGCGAGAGCACATATCCAATACCTCGCGGTACGCGGGGCAATGAATAGCCTCCACCGCCTCTTCAGCCTATCGCGGTACCGGAGACCTGTGAAGCCAACACCCCGCGGTACGCGGGAGCTTTCAAATATCAGAAAAAAATATAAAATTAACAAAACCCCCCGGTGGGGTTCTTCTTCCATTTCCACCCCCATCACCACCCGACTTCGTCGCAACCACCATTCACCACCGTCGCCTGCAATCACCCACCGCAGTCACCACCGCCAAGTGCTGCCTTCACCATCATCCAATTCCACCACCTAACCACAATCGACCACCTCCTTTCACCACCACCGAACGCCACCGGCCACCCAATCACCACTACACCACCATCGCCTACCACTCACCACCGCCCATTACTAAGCACCTACCGCCGACCTCTTCCACCTGCCACCATCCAATTCCACCGATTCCATCACCAACCGCCACCACCTTCACAGCAGGGTACACCAAAAGGGGGGTTTGAGTCGACTTTTACCTTCAGGTTACCAGGTTCTTCATCACCGACGTACAATTTCTTGTTTCACCTTGTAATAGAGTCAAATTAGTGTAAATTGAGTCGGGTCTCGGTGCCATGTGCATATTTGTTGCCAATCATGTATAAACACGCATCACTTAGATCATTTAGTCGTTAATTTCAGTTTGTAATGTAACTTGTGTCAAGTAAAGTTCAATTGTAGAAAATTTGAGACGTTTTTATGCTAATTTGATTTAGGATGTTCCATATTGATCGTAGGAAGTTCTGGAACAATAAAGTGACTATAATTCAGACGGGTTGGTCAAAATGGTAACTAAGTGTTTGGAAATTGATATATATGGATTTGGTTGCCCCATAATAGGTCGTGTTGGGACTGTCAATTGAGTTGTTTATTTTTCTATTTGTGATGGGTCGTAGAGTGATTTGAGTTGGGATTGATGCCATGAGGCTAATTGTACATACTAATGACCTGTGTAGGTCGTGGCTTGATTGTAAATTAAGTCGTTTTACTTTGCTAAATTGAGTCGAGTTGAGTCCAGTATTGTGTAATTTGAGTCACTTCAAGTGTAGATTTTCCGTGAACTTTTGTCAAGTACTTGGCAATTAAAGTAAATCGAGTCGTGTATTGTATTTAACTGTTGCCAAATTGTAACTTGTGTCTTGGGATATCCTATATTCTTTCTTTGCAGGGTTAGACCGTCTCGCCCATACTCAATCTCCATTCGGACGAGTTTGTCTGGTTTTTATATAACAAAAAGGGTATTCTGAATTTTTCAATTTTTTTTTTATTTTTGTAGCGTCTTATTTGTATACTAACAGGCCGGACGACCGCGAATGAAATGCTATACGGTCGCCCGACCCGGTATCTTATCTGTTATAGTATATTTGTCATATTAACTCGTCATTGCAGGCATGTCTAATCGTGGCGAAACATACAACGCGGCCAGTGAGGCCAAGCGCAGACGTGGACCAGTACCCCATCCCAGGGGAGAGCCAGAGGCACCGCTCCCATATCAGTGGCCGTCACGTGTCATTCGATACGCGGTCCCTGAGGTTCGTCCAGCACCCAACGCGGAGCCGATTCCGTTAGACGCTAGAGTTCTTAGCCACCATACCCTCCTTCGTTTCGAGCTCATGACAGAGGAGTCTGTCCGTCTAGAGCGGTTTGTCGACATGGATCTATATCAGCATTGTCACACCTCCAAATTCCACTAACGGAGTTTTACCGTTTTGGAAGGTGACAAACCAGGATCTCAGACATTAGTTACTTCAAACGACACTATATGGGACTTGAAATGTAATAATATAAAAGATCAAGGTTCAGAGTGTATATGCGGAAGCGTTAAATGAAAGTAAATGCGCAAAACAACGCGCCCAAGTCCAATTACAAACAAAACATAAATATTATTCAGTAGATAATTATTTCAATTAGAGTCTAAGACACATGCATGACTTAACGTGATCCTGAGTGCCAACCTGAGAAAACATGTAAGAAAACGAGTCAACACTAGGTTGATGAGTTCACAGGTTTCAATCACTTTAAATAAAGCATTTGCGGATTATGTTCATTCAATATGCATATCAATAGGTTGCATGCCTATATTCATGTTTTGCTAAAGCGCTCGCAACCGAAACTGACAGTGTGTTTGTTTGTTTGCCTCCAGTCAGGTCTATCAACTCTGACTAATGTGTTAAGGTCAATATAACACCCGTTCGACCTCCAATCGAGTTAGCGCGACTAACACGGGTGGGGTTTGTCAAACCCAGTAGTACTACCAAATTACCACGTTCATACCATATTAACGGTCCGATGTGTGTGAGGACTTTTCATGATAGTGTGTTACGCTTAGCCTCAACAGTGATATCATATGAATTACAATAAACCAAAAAGGTTGTGACATGTTTTCTCCCCCAAATAAAAAAAGTAAAAGGGGCCGTGAAACTCACCTGCGTTGCATAGTAGGTAGTATCACACAAGTATGAGATTTATAATCTCAAGTGTTAGCCTGCACGGCCTACGTATGCCCTATAATTATAACACATAAGTTAGGGACATATGGGATTTATGACGACGACACGGAAGTTAGAACATCTTAACGCTTTCTAAGGATTTAAGAGTAGACGAACGTGTCTACGGAATTATATAAATTTCTTAATATAATCATTAAGGGAAAAGCGTTACGTGTCGTACGTTAATAACGAATAATAAATAAATACATTCGTACGTTAAAGTCGTTTACAAAAGTTAGGAAAATAATATAATTTAATATATTATTTTTAGGTTCGAATGATTAACTAAATAGTCATTTGTGTGGAAAAATAATAAATATATTATTTTTAATTGAGTATATAAACGTGGGTAAATAATATAACAATTATATTATTAATTGGTTTGAAACGTCACACGAGGTATAAAACGATACAAAATAATATACACATATATATTATTTAATAAGATTAGTCACGGTTTAAAAATAATATAAACATATTATTTTATACGAAGTTACGGTTTGAAAATAATATAAATATATATTTTTACTTATTAATAATAATAATGTATAACTAATAAGAGTGGGTATAATATTTTTAAAAATAACTAATATTTCAAACCCGAGCCTACGGGTTGTTTTCCGGGTTAAAACCCATTTATATAATAATACCATATTAAAAGGTTTGATTTTTATTAATTTAAAAATCCAGAAAACTGTTTCAAAAATGAATGTGGGAGCCCGGTCTCGAACCCGGGTCTCTCCCACACACACACATCGCTATAACCAGTCCGCTCGCTAGGGTCATCGCGAATATATCCAGTTCCAATTTCTTTTAACAACCAAGCCCAACGAGATTTCCTTCCCTAAACATACCCAGATCGAATCCCGTCCCAAACACTGAATTTTGATCGCGAATAAGGTCAGAATTCATAGGAGTTTTGATGCTAGATGATTGCGAGACTGATGATGTAACCAATTATAAAAATGGTTACGATTTCGGTTGTTAATTTCATTCAAACAGAGTCGAAACTCCGGGTTAAAAACACAGATTTGATTCGACTAAATCCTGTATTAAAACTTGATGAATTTATGGGGTTTTTAACAAAGATTGAACTGTGAATCTAACTATATAATTTAATTTGATTGAGGTTAAGTCTAGATTAGGGTTCGATTAAACTCAATACGTGATGAACCCTAGAATCGGTTCATCACAGATTCGATGTTACATACGTGAATTAACATAGGACTTTCATAGGGTTGATTAAGGCGATTCTAACCATACTGTTTAATTGGATTAACATTGAGTCTAGGTTATAGTTTGACTAAAACGTTTTTAAAATAAAATTCCAGAATCTGATTTTGTAAAATTTGATGTTGTTTGATTCAATTGACAGGGGGTTTTCATTATACTGAGCATTCCGAAACTACTGGTATGATTTAATTGCGATGAGAATGAGTCTTAAATCAAAAGCCCCAAATCCGATTTCTTAAGAACCCTAGAATCGGATTTTGATTAAATCGATAATGTAAGCCCTGATTAGGATAGGGCTTTCATTCTATAGCATGAAACGAATCTAAAGAATGTTTCAATTTCCTGGTTGAATATCGGATTGACAGAGCACGAGTAAGACAGGGTTCGACGGCTGCGGGTTGATCCTCGTCGTCTCTGGTTGCTTCTCCGGCACGGCTGGTGTGTGGGAAATCTTCTGATAGTCTCGTAAGAGGTTTGCAGGCGATTGATTTAAGAGTAGAATACGAGGATTAATCGAATTTGGTGATCAATTACAATGAGGCCGACGGTTATGAACATGATTATCATTATTTGCGTTTAATTCTATTAATAAGTATGATTAAGGCTTAATGATGATCGGTTAAAGCATTTAGGTGTTCATCAATTACAGAATTTGATTCAATTCCGTTATAACTCGCGAATTTGGAAATCAAAGAGTCTAATTTTGACTTTAAGAAGTCAACAGGATATAAATTTGTCAAATTTGACTTTGGGGAGTCAAATTATTCAGTTTGGTTTAATTACCCAATTAGTCCTTGCAGTTTTGAGTTAAATTTGTGACCGAACTAGTCCTTGGGGTTAGATTTGACTAACGGGGTTAAGTTTTTAATAAGAAACTTAACGGAATAGTTAACGGGGTTAACCTAAAAAGTCGGATTGTCACATCATCCCCTAGTTGAAAGAATTTTCGTCACGAAAATTAAATAAATAAATAAAAATTTCCGGATTGTCACATCATCCCCTAGTTGAAAGAATTTTCGTCCCGAAAATTAGAATAGTACCTTAAGAGTTTGACGTGAAGTGCTTGAACAGATTAGGATATTTGCGTATCATCTGATCCTCGTGCTCCCACGTGAATTCCAGTCTGCGTTTCGAGTTCCAACGAACTCTGACAATCGGTATTTTACTGCGTTTTAGCGTTTTAATTTCCTTATCCATGACTTCCACCGGTTCTTCAATGAACCGCAGTAGTTCATCGATGTGTAGTTCCTCAAGAGGAACCGCGAGTGTTTCGTCTGCTAGACATTTCTTCAAGTTTGAGACATGAAAGACATCGTGTACACCACTAAGTCCTTCAGGTAGGTCCAGCTGATACACTACGGGGCAAGTCTCTTCACTATCTTGAACGGTCCAACATAACAAGAATTCAGTTCGCCTCGTTTCCTGAAGCGAATTACACCCTTCTAAGGTGAGACTTTGAGTAGAACCATGTTGTCTATTTGAAACTCTAACGATTTACGACGCTTATCGGCATAGCTCTTTTGACGCTCACGAGCTGCCGCCATACGGTTTCGGGTTTGAACGATCTTTTCAGAGGTTTCGAATACAAGTTCGGGACCTGTAAGTTGGCTATCCCCAACTTCAGCCCAACAGATAGGAGATCGGCATTTACATCCGTACAATGTCTCGAATGGTACCGCCTTAACGATAGTGTGATAACTATTATATAGAAGAACTCCATTAAAGGTAAGTGAGACTATTATTTGTGTATTCATGAAGGATATGATGCCCATCACAGCACCACTCCTTTCGCCTTGAACGGAGAGGATTTTTCCATTAGAAAGAGGAAGGCGAACGATTTTCTCGCGACAGATAATCTCAGCTTGGATCTTAGATAATCAGTCCATTGCGACAATCACGTCGAAACTACCGAGTGTGACCGGCATGAGATCAAAGTCAAATTTATGACTAGTCAGTTCAAGTTTACAACCCTTAAGATCATGGGTTGCTTATATTACTTGTCCGTTGGTTATTTCTATGGTGTATCTGTTTTCTAACAGGGTTGGGAGTTTTTCTTAGTAGGTTGCTAAGTTTATTAGTCATGGAATTCCTATCAACATCAGTGTCAAATAGTACAGAAGCAAAATAGTTGTTTAGAAGGAACTTACCGGTAACCACGTTGTGGTCATAACGAGCTTTTCCGGATCCTAGCACAAAGGCTCGCCCCTTTGCACCATTCCCTGCATTATTTCCCTGGTTGTTATTATTGTTTTGGTGGTTGTTGTTGTTGTCGATGTCACCCTTCTTTAATTGTGGACAATCCTTCCGGAAGTGTCTCTCTTTTCCACATTCAAAACAACCTTTGGTAAAACCCGGTTGTTGGAAGGGCTGCTTGGCTTGTAATTCCCCTCTGCAGTCTTTGGCAGCATGGCTCACCTTGCCACACCGCTGACAACGGTTTTTGTTACAAGAACCGAGGTGGTAGTAATTACATTTGTTACACCTGGGGTGTCTCCCAATATAACCACTTTAATGCTGACCCGAAGAGGTCGACTGGTTGAAGTTCTTCGTAGGTTCAAACCTACGATGTTGTTGTTGCTGTGGCTGATTTGACTAAAATCCCATGTTGTTATTGCTACTGTCAAACTTCCTCTTGTTGTTGTCAGTAGACTTGGATGCTGACTTCCTGGGAGGTAGTGTCCCTTGGGTAACGGCTTGGTCCGTCGGTTTGTGAGCAAGACGGATGGTTTGTTGAATGGTAGTGGGGTTGGATGAAGTAACCATGCTCTGGATTTGTGGTACTAATCCACTGATGAACATTTCGATTCTCTTGTAGGGTGGTGTGACCATGTGAGGACACATCCCCGCTAGCTCATGCGAGTGAGTAGTGTAGAGTTCTATTTCAGAACCTTCCATTTTCAGATTCCAGAATTCCCCCTCGAGTTTCTGGATCTCATCCCTGGGACAGTACTCTTCCTTCATCATGATCTTGAAATCTTCCCATGGTGATGCATTGGCCATGTCCAGACCTAGCATCTGGACCTGAGCATTCCACCATGTGAGGGCAGGACCCTCTAAAGTTCCCGATGCAAATTTGACTCAGTCGGCCACAGGGCAGTTACACATGGAGAACACAGATTCAATCTTTTCAAACCATCGGAGTAATCCGACAGCTCCCTCAGCTCCACTGAATGTGTGGGGCTTGCAGTCCATAAATGTCTTGAAGGTACAGACATGTTGATTGTTCTGTGGATTGTTCGCTTGCCCTAAATTGGAAAGAGTAGGTTGGGTTAAGGAAAGAGTGGAATAAATGCGTACGGTTGGTTATCCAGAGTTAACGGTTAACAGGTTTACCTGCAATGTGTGCTGTTAAGGCTTCAGCAACACTGTCATTAATTAACGCGGTCAGTTCGGCTGGAGTCAGGTTTATATTTCCACGACCACCGTTGCGACCGCCACGTCCACGTCCGGCCATGATTCTTCATATTCACAAACACAAGAAATGAGTAAATACATCGCATATTGACATCACTCAAGTGTAAGCAAACAGAAAGAGATGTGTAAAGACATGCAGGTTTATGATTTCAGTATAAGGCTAACTTAAATCATAAGGCCATAGAATAAATGGTTCAACTCAAACATTTCACTAAGATTTTATTGGAATGGGAACATCCTTACCCATTTAGGTTTTTATTTGAAACATAAAGAAATGACAAAATAAGATAAGATAGAATAGAATGGAATATCAAGCTCCACTGCCGGCGGATGAGATGACTGACTCAGCATCATCCTCCTCTACTTCCTCGGGCTCATCCTCAGGCTCAAAATTGGGTATTTCAGCTGGCTCTAAAGCTGCTGCAAGTTGTATCTCTAACTCTCCAATTCTTTCCTGAGATTCTACTTCAGCCTCCTCGAGTACATTCACTCTAGCCTGCAACGCCCTTACCCCGTCCACTAATGCATTATGCAAGCGGTCAGTGCTTGCCAGTTCGGCTACTAGCAGATCTATCCTGTGATCCGTTTGTTTCTCTCCTCTTAACAGACCTGTGATCGCTCCTGCTGCGTCTCTCATATTCCGGATCTCTCGATCCATAGTTGCTACAAATGCTGCAAAGGCTTGCTCCAAGTGACAAGGTAATAATGGTAAACGTGGTCCTGATGATGACGAAGCTCCAAAGTACGGTGATGGAACTCGTTCCTGTCTAACCCATTTGCTCAGTAAACCGGGGGTACCAATCCCAGTCATTCCCATTCCGGATATGCATGGGCTCTCCATACACAATAGAGTTATCAATGGGTTCAAGCCTACGCCTCTTGGGCTCCGGTGATGCAATGGCAGGAATGTCATGTTCCTGATTGGTAGGTGGTGAAGATAGTGGTGTAGACATAATTCCTGAAACATAAGGAGTAAGTGTCTATGCCAAGTAACTAATGTGTGTGGCTATAGTCTAGAACGCAGTCCTAGTTCTCTATAATCAATGGCTCTGATACCAATCTGTCACACACCCAAATTCCACTAACAGAGTTTTACCGTTTTGGAAGGTGACAAACCAGGATCTTAGACATCAGTTACTTCAAACGACACTATATGGGACTTGAAATGTAATAATATAAAAGATCAAGGTTCAGAGTGTATATGCAGAAGCGTTAAATGAAAGTAAATGCGCCAAAAAAACGCGCCCAAGTCCAATTACAAACAAAACATAAATATTATTCAGTAGATAATTATTTCAATTGGAGTCCAAGACACATGCATGACTTAACGTGATCCTGAGTGCCAACCTGAGAAAACATGTAAGAAAACGAGTCAACACTAGGTTGGTGAGTTCACAGGTTTCAATCATTTTAAGTAAAGCATTTGCGGATTATGTTCATTCAAAATGCATATCAATAGGTTGCATGCCTATATTCATGTTTTGCTAAAGCGCTCGCAACCGAAACTGACAGTGTGTTTGTTTGTTTGCCTCCAGTCAGGTCTATCAACTCTGACTAATGTGTTAAGGTCAATATAACACCCGTTCGACCTCCAATCGAGTTAGCGCGACTAACACGGGTGGGGTTTATCAAACCCAGTAGTACTACCAAAATTACCTCGTTCATACCATATTAACGGTCCGATGTGTGTGAGGACTTTTCATGATAGTGTGTTACGCTTAGCCTCAACAGTGATATCATATGAATTACAATAAACCAAAAAGGTTGTGACATGTTTTCTCCCCCAAATAAAAAAAGTAAAAGGGGCCGTGAAACTCACATGCGTTGCATAGTAGGTAGTATCACACAAGTATGAGATTTATAATCTCAAGTGTTAGCCTGCACGGCTTACGTATGCCCTATAATTATAACACATAAGTTAGGGACATATGGGATTTGTGACGACGACACGGAAGTTAGAACATCTTAACGCTTTCTAAGGATTTAAGAGTAGACGAACGTGTCTACGGAATTATATAAATTTCTTAATATAATCATTAAGGGAAAAGCGTTACGTGTCGTACGTTAATAACGAATAATAAATAAATAAATACATTCGTACGTTAAAGTCGTTTACAAAAGTTAGGAAAATAATATAATTTAATATATTATTTTTAGGTTCGAATGATTAACTAAATAGTCATTTGTGTGGAAAAATAATAAATATATTATTTTTAATTGAGTATATAAACGTGGGTAAATAATATAACAATTATATTATTAATTGGTTTGAAACGTCACACGAGGTATAAAACGATACAAAATAATATACACATATATATTATTTAATAAGATTAGTCACGGTTTAAAAATAATATAAACATATTATTTTATACGAAGTTACGGTTTGAAAATAATATAAATATATATTTTTACTTATTAATAATAATAATGTATAACTAATAAGAGTGGGTATAATATTTTTTTAAAATAACTAATATTTCAAACCCGAGCCTACGGGTTGTTTTCCGGGTTAAAACCCATTTATATAATAATACCATATTAAAAGGTTTGATTTTTATTAATTTAAAAATCCAGAAAACTGTTTCAAAAATGAATGTGGGAGCCCGGTCTCGAACCCGGGTCTCTCCCACACACACACATCGCTATAACCAGTCCGCTCGCTAGGGTCATCGCGAATATATCCAGTTCCAATTTCTTTTAACAACCAAGCCCAACGAGATTTCCTTCCCTAAACATACCCAGATCGAATCCCGTCCCAAACACTGAATTTTGATCGCGAATAAGGTCAGAATTCATAGGAGTTTTGATGCTAGATGATTGCGAGACTGATGATGTAACCAATTATAAAAATGGTTACGATTTCGGTTGTTAATTTCATTCAAACAGAGTCGAAACTCCGGGTTAAAAACACAGATTTGATTCGAAATCCTGTATTAAAACTTGATGAATTTATGGGGTTTTTTACAAAGATTGAACTGCGAATCTAACTATATAATTTAATTTGATTGAGGTTAAGTCTAGATTAGGGTTCGATTAAACTCAATACGTGATGAACCCTAGAATCGGTTCATCACAGATTCGATGTTACATACGTGAATTAACATAGGACTTTCATAGGGTTGATTAAGGCGATTCTAACCATATTGTTTAATTGGATTAACATTGAGTCTAGGTTATAGTTTGACTAAAACGTTTTCAAATAAAATTCCAGAATCTGATTTTGTAAAATTTGATGTTGTTTGATTCAATTGACAGGGGGTTTTCATTATACTGAGCATTCCGAAACTACTGGTATGATTTAATTGCGATGAGAATGAGTCTTAAATCAAAAGCCCCAAATCCGATTTCTTAAGAACCCTATAATCGGATTTTGATTAAATCGATAATGTAAGCCCTGATTAGGATAGGGCTTTCATTCTATAGCATGAAACGAATCTAAAGAATGTTTCAATTTCCTGGTTGAATATCGGATTGACAGAGCACGAGTAAGACAGGGTTCGACGGCTGCGGGTTGATCCTCGTCGTCTCTGGTTGCTTCTCCGGCACGGCTGGTGTGTGGGAAATCTTCTGATAGTCTCGTAAGAGGTTTGCAGGCGATTGATTTAAGAGTAGAATACGAGGATTAATCGAATTTGGTGATCAATTACAATGAGGCCGACGGTTATGAACATGATTATCATTATTTGCATTTAATTCTATTAATAAGTATGATTAAGGCTTAATGATGATCGGTTAAAGCATTTAGGTGTTCATCAATTACAGAATTTGATTCAATTCCGTTATAACTCGCGAATTTGGAAATCAAAGAGTCTAATTTTGACTTTAAGAAGTCAACAGGATACAAATTTGTCAAATTTGACTTTGGGGAGTCAAATTATTCAGTTTGGTTTAATTACCCAATTAGTCCTTGCAGTTTTGAGTTAAATTTGTGACCGAACTAGTCCTTGGGGTTAGATTTGACTAACGGGGTTAAGTTTTTAATAAGAAACTTAACGGAATAGTTAACGGGGTTAACCTAAAAAGTCGGATTGTCACAAGCATCGCGCTATTGACTAGCCACTCATAGAGGAGTTAGGGCAGCTACAGCGGTTGCAAGAGCTGTTAGGTGACCGTTAGACCGCGGCCTTGGCCTGTGACACGACGCAGTACCAGGACCTCACCACCGAGTTCCACTCCACTTTTAGGTACGTCACAGGCAAGTTCGAGAAGCGGACCACGGTTTCCTTTTCTCTGGGCCGACACGTCTACGAGATGTCGATACCATAGTTCGTCGTGGCCACCAGCCGGTACACAGAGGTCGAGGTGGCGGAGCAGAGGTTTACCCATAGTTTGCGTGGTTTATTCAGGAGGCGACACGATCAGGGGTCAGCGACAGTCAGTTACGTAACTTTTGGCATTCCATCGCCGATGGACCGTACCCCGCATGTCTCTTGGAGTCGTCCATTCGCGACCCCCTCATCCGATACATTCACCGGATCTTGGCTTGCACTCTCATTAGACGTCGGTCCGGTATTGAGAAGTACAGCCAAATCGATATATTTTTCCTTTATTGTATAGTTGGCCACCACGAGGCCAACCTAGCATCCATTCTGATTTCATCCATAGCTAGGGGTCGTCAAGGTGGGTCGGAGGCCAGGTTGGAGCTCGGGCCATACATTAGCAGGTTAGCAGAGCGATTGGGAGTTTTTGATCGTTATCCGGGTCGTCTACTCACAACGGGCCCGAATACGATTCCATATGGTTTAGTAAAGTTGAGGTTGGTGGGGATCATTACCACGGACGATCCGCCACGGTTTGTACAGATCCGGCAGGGTCCGCAGGTCCCGGGTTTTTAAACTAAAAAGAGTGAGAATGATTTATGGCCATTAGATCAAATTAAGAAGGATTTAATGGTTGAGATCAAATTGTAAGAGAAAAAAATGTTAGAATGATATTTTAGTCATGGTCATTTTTGTTGACCTTTTATTAAGTTCCCTTTTTTTTAAACATTCATAACTTTTACATACGACATTATTTAAAAAAAAAATACACCATAAAAACGGGCGTGGTTTTATCTTTAAAACGATTATAGTGTCGTTATATACAAAAACGAAAACAAAAATTACGTTTTCCAGCTCATTGTGTAATTTGCTCGTCATTGTGTCTAATGTCAGGTTATTGTGTTTAATGTCAAGTAATTGTGTCAAATATTTTTAGAATGTTAGGTCATTGTGTCAAATATTTCCATCACTTTGTTATATATAATACATAAAAAGCAGTGGCAAAAATAACATGAAATTATCTAAAACGTAAAACACAATGATGAATACATATAACACAATGATTAAAAATATTTGACACAATGGCCAAACCTGACTTTTGACACTATAAAAACGAGTGTTTTTATCTTTAAAACGATTATAGGGTCGTTATACATAAAAAAACAAAAAAAAAATTACGTTTCCATCTCATTGTGTAACTTGTTCGTCATTGTGTCTAACAAGTTTACGCAAACCCGCGCGTTGCGGCGGGAGTTTGAGTATTCTAATAAAAGCTTAACGTTTATGATAATCGACCTATTAATTTCTAATTGACTATCAAAACATAGATGCAAAGTACACAACTATCGTCTAAACTGATAGCATTAACAACCAATTTGTTTTTCATATTTACATAGACCACATGTTAATAAATAAAGTTTCAAATATATGACACTTAATTATACTTCAAGTTTTTACAAAAGAATATGCTACAACAGAATGATAACTTCCAATTCCTGCAAAAAAGAAGAGAACTTATTTTAAAATATGTAAGAAAAATGATGGTGTGTGAAAAAGTTAAATAGAACTGATAAGGTTCAAAATTACAATAATCAACAAGAATTTGAAGTTACGTACACTATTTGTGGTGCTGTCAATACCTACAGTTTTGTGTCATTGCGTTTTTTTTGTTGGCAGTACCATGTTCTGTTGAGTATCACCAAAGGATAAGTTTGTATGTTTTGAAAAAAAGTAACAAAGTAATAATAATTTTAAAGAATTTTTGTACTCCGAAGATGTTAAATTTGAAAAACTACCTTATGAAACTAATAGATTTGGATGGCCTAAATAAACAGATAGGGACCTTATCGGAGGATCAACAATTTATACACCTCCAACTAATAGATTGCAAGTGTTTTCCATAGGACATCTACATGATAGTGTTGCAGCCAATTCTTCATGCTGCTTTATAGACTCTTACAAAATTTATGATGTTTTTAAACCTCATCTCATACATCTTTTATTAATTCTCACTATACCTTCTTACTTGTAGCTGCAAATAACTTTAGGTCTATTATCTATTAACATGTTCTGACCCATAAATAATAAACTAAAATAAAGAGGCCCAATACTAAATGGGGTAGATTGCTAAAAAAAGACTTCAAAGTTGCATGATTTTAGGCACAACACATACTAAAAAATCACTATCTTTTTAATGTAAAATGGGGTTGGTTTTGGTTTGATGATGTAAAGATATAATATCCCTGCAAGCAGAAGATTTCTAACCTAAAGCAAGATGCTTGATATCCACAAATCAACAACAGTTTTCAATCATGTAACGTCAAACACATAGATAGATAGATAAACCCTAATCAATATAAAGTATACAATAAACCAATATTTTTTACCTAACAAATCTCCTTAATCTCAATCAGACTCCAATTTACCTTTAAAAGCAACATATTTTGAAGATTAAGTTGCAAAATTTGATGAACTAAGACTGGTTATTATTGGTTTAAATCAGAACTTATAGTACGGTTTTGTTAAAATATGAATTGACCTTTCATCAAGATCAATGCCGATCAACACCCAAAATCCCCTATAAACATTACATAGTTGTCTCCAATGCCCCATAACAATGATATGCATGTAATCAATGGAAAAGGTTTAACTGATAGGGTTACATCCGATTAAAACCGAACTTGAATCCGAATTATGGGGCTTCTTTATATCTGGTTCAATTCTAAATTCAAATATCATGAATTCTAAATTCATTAACCAAGAAGCGACATAAATATAATCAAAACTTTGGCAGTAGTATATAATCAAAACTTATTAATAGGATTCACGAATCGCAAATAAAACACAGAAAGAAGTAACAATTTGTTTTTAATGATTTCTGATTGTTTGAATGTTGTCTGAATGGAAACAATTTTTGATATTAATGGGATTCATGAATCGCAAATAAAACATAGAAAGAAGTCGCAAATTCAGAACATGCAAAGGGAGTAAGAAATCATACACGAATCGCGAAGAAAAGTCGACCAATTTGGAGATGAACCATATGAAGGTGGTAAACCTAATGGAAGAAAGAGAGGAATGAAAGGGGGGAAGAAGAATGGCGATAGAAAATGGAGGCGGTTAATCGGTTAGGGTAAATAAGAAAACAAAATAACTAAAGTAAGAAAGGTATTGAATTTGGATAAAAAAGAAAATAAAACGGAGGCGTAAAAAGGAAGCGTTGACTATTTTTATATATTAGGAATTCATATTATAAGGTGAGAAAGTGGTTGCTGGTTGCAAATTGTATATATTAGTAATTTCAAGTTATTGTGTCAAAAACAGTTTTTATTATTGTATTTAATGTCGAGTATTTTTCTAATATGAGGTGATTTGATTTAAAATGTTAGTTTATTGTGTTAAATATTTTTTATCACTGTGTTATATATAATACGTAAAAAATAATGACAAAAATAACACGAAATTATCTAAAACGTAAAACACAATGACGAAAACGAGCTTTTTTATCTTTAAAACGAGTATAGTGTCGTTATATATACAAAAACGAAAAACAAATTACGTTTTCCAGCTCATTGTGTAATTTGCTCGTAATTATGTCTAATATCAGCTCATTGTGTCTAATATCAAGACTGGTCATATTGGTCAATGTGTCAAATATGTCAAGTAATTGTGTAATTTCAGTTCTGGTCATTGTGTAATATCAACTCTGGTCATTATGTTTAATGTCAGATCATTGTGTCAAATATTTTTTTTTATCAATATGTTATATATAATACATAAAAACAATGACAAAAATAACACGAATTTATATATAACATAAAACACAATGATAAATACATATAATGTAATGATGAAAAATATTTGATACAATGACCTGACATTAGACACAATGACCAGACCTGACATTACACAATAACCAATGTGTTTTCCCTTCAAAAACAATAAAATGATACATGTTAATCTCAGAATCATTCTTACCCTATTTATTTTTAAAACTCTTTTTACCATATCGTAGGAATTAATATCTAAGTTTTACACTTTTATTTTAGTATTTATATTGTATTTATAACACTTTTTAGGAAATAATATCTAATTTTTAACTTTTATTTTTTTATTTATATAATATTTCGGATATCCGAACTATCCAAAATTTTTCAAAAAATGTTATCCGAATCCGAACTCGAAAATTCAAATATCTGAATTTTCGATAATTCGGATTCGAAATTTTGGGTTTTCGGATCGGATATTCGTATTCAGATATTTTTAAACACCCCTAATGGATATGATTTGGAAGTCTTACTTACAGTTCCTTGAAGGCACTCATATGATGGAAGACGATCTATCAGAACATTTTTTCCATTTGGAAATTTGTGTGTAAGTTTCTCCTATAAGCTTTTATAATAAAATGTATTGAATGAGTCTAAATAATGAAATACTTTTTAGCCATAAAATTTATTGAACGAGTTAAAACAAAAGTAGTAGTTTTCGGATTTTACCATTATTATTCTAAAATATAAACATATGAACTAATAATAAAAAGTGAGAAAGATCATGACTTTATTACATGATGATTTCTTGCCTTGTTTGTTGTTATGGCTAAAAAGATTAAAAAGGCCTATAGGCTTCATATCATCAAAGTGGGATATGAGATGCAAAAATGCTTTGAATGAGTGGTGAGTAACTTATTTTTACCATTTTTCTATTTTTGATTTGAGAGATTGACAGTGGTCCATGGCTTCTTATTCCGACACGTGGGCCAATAACTTAATGACACATAACCCCATCCAATGCCTTGCTACAAAAGATGCTCATTATGAGAATATTTTCTATTTCTAATCAATATTTTCAAAACATGGTTTCAGATTTTACGAGGGTGATTCTAAATAAACACGTAATATTCTTATCCAGACACGTCATAATTTTATATGTTTTGTTTAGGGCAATATAAGGTATACAGGGTTTAAGTCTACAGACACAGAATGTCACGTGTTATTTTCTTTGTTTGACGGATGGGCCTATACGCGGCATATAAGTCACTTGTAATATATTTTGCTTCAAACTTGACATATACGAGACGTATAGCTCAGTGTTTGGTTAGCAAATCTCGTGCCTTGTTAGTGTTACCCTTTTATAAATGTACAATATTGACGTAAATGTTGTGTTATAAATGTAAAAACTATTAATTTAATCCCGCACGATGCAACGAGAGACATGTTTAATTACTCAAATGTTTTCAATGTATAATAAAAAATAAAGCCGAAACATGCCTTAACAATAATATAACACGTGTTTTTAAATTAATAGTATCGTACATTTTTATTTTAAAAATGAGTGTAAAACGTGTAACTAAACTGTAAAAGATAGTGGGGGCTATTTTTTTATGTGATCATCGTCCAAATTTGGAAAAGAGAAAAAATAATAAAAATAAGAAAAGAGAAAAAATAATAAAAATAAGGCAAGCTGGTTTTTAATAATCCAAATTATAACCTACTGGCTGATAATAATTTATACTACCAATTTGGCTGGTGACAATCCCGACTTTTACTTTCGCTCAAAATGATGATATTGAATGAAATTGAGAAACACACAAGCGAAATCAAGTGGAAACCGAGTCTAAATCCTGTATGATTACATTATTGGGATTGCCCTTGACAACAAAAATGAAAGTTGAGATTGGAACCAGTCAAACTGTTAGTATAGATTATTATAAGCGAATGAGTCGTAGTTTATATTATTAAAAACCAATTTACCTAATACTACTAATAATAATAATAATAAAGTCAATATAATAAAAGCTAACTAAAACTAATAATAATAATAATAATAATAATAATAATAATAATAATAATAATAATAATAATAATAATAATAGCAAAGCAAAGTAAGTATGACTTGTATAAAAAAAAAGTTGCTAAAAATGAAACAAACAAATCTTGAAGGACAACTTTTATAACTAGAAAAGTTATTCACAAAAGCCAGTTAGAATAACTTCCAGTGAGAATCGAACCCAAGTCTTGGGTGCAATAGGGGCAAACGCATGTCACTAAACTCGTTTTATATTTATGAAATAGTAATATACAAATTATAATAGACGTGGCAAAATATTATTGATAGAGTTGCTATTCATCATTTCTAAAAAAAAATGTTATTGATAGAGTTAGTATTCATCATTTCTAAATTGTTATGTATATAATAAAGTACCAATCAAGAAATTTTGGATCATGAAATGCTAAAAAGTAGAAATGTTTAGTACAAAAAGCAATTTTAAATATATATAAATCATTTACTTATAAAAATAAACTTGAACTTCATATTGGATTTACCTCTTATATTAGTTAGGGGCTTGCACGAATTGGTTTGATTCCGTGTTTAAAACGAACTTATAATCAATATTTTGGTTTTTAGCTTTCATTAGGAGTGAAAGAATCATCATAAAACTATCTAATCGTTTCGATTATCAGAAAAGATTGTTCGGTTAATTCAGTTAGCCGTGGATTCTGAACGTGAGTTAATTGATAATATCACAAAAGTATGAAGGAAAAACAGAGGACACCTAAAAAAACATTTTCGAATATATCTATTATTTCAATGAAAAAAAAATATAAATTTTGGTTTTAATAGCAGTTTGAATATTTATATACATATAATCATAACTGAATTATAAAACTTAGTTATGAAAATATTTTCTCTTTAACATAAAATGTGCTATATCTGGGATATTTGAAATGGAAACAAAGTTTTTAAAGGTTTTTAAAAAGTAATTTTGACCTAGAAATTGGTTGAGTCAATAGCTCACTTCTTAGTAGAGTGCGACATCATCCTTGTGTTTTAAGTCATTTAAATTGCTTTTTATTATTTTTATTATGTTCATAGTATTCTTGAATATGTGGAATATCCTTTCTTGATATTTTCAATAAGTTTTAATCTTCAATAACGCTCCCACCACTAACGACACGAGTTTGAATTCTAAATCTGAAACCTAAAACAATTAAAAACTCTTAAATCTGAAACTTGAAATAATATGAAAGGTAAATAGAAATTGATGAATAAATCTAAAACTTAAATGTTAATACCGTATAAAACTATGGTGCCATTTCATTTTACGCGAAAAAATAACTGAACTCAATGTAGGTTATATAAACTAAAAGGCACTAAGAGATAACTATATGATTTTAAGAACTGCTCCATACCCTTTAAAATAACCAAATGGAACCAAAGATGGATCTCAGATGAGTACAAAAGTATCACGGTTAATGCATGGGTTGATCATGGATCGCAAGTAAGGCCTTTACTCAAAATGCACACAGGAAGTGTAACGGACCATTTTCGGGTTTAATAAATAATATGTGAAAAACATCTTATAAGGATGTACATAAACCAAAATGAAAGTGGAGGGTTTGGTTACAATTGAGCAATCTTGACTTTCTAGCCAAAAGGATCAAAAATTGAAGGTCTAGGGGTTGTTTGGTAATTTAGAAAAATCTGATTTCATATGTGTGTGTGGGGGGGGGGGTGTTATGTGCATAACACATACTCTTGTGTGTGTGTTCTTGCGATTTTCATCAAATAAAAAGGGAGAGAGCTCAAATTTGGAATTGAAGGCTTGCATGTGATATTCTATAGGATTTGGCCCATTCATATCCTTCTAATCAACAAGTAAGTAGCAATCTCACCTTTAAAGCTCTATTTTATGTTCTTGATGAATTATGGATAAGAAACTCTAGAAATTAGTGATTAATTTTTTTTATTAAAAGTAATAATCTAGCTTATCTAAAGCTAATGGTTGCGTAGTTCCATGGTTTTAACATATATATTAGAATTATGAGAAATTTGGGTTCTTGAGGTAAATTGGAGGGTTTCTCATTTTGGATGTTTGAATGTTATGTTAAGGTTTATTAAGAGCTTAGATTAAGCAAACGTCAAATGAAATCTTTACACAATTTGGTGAATTAAGGATTTAGGAGTTTGGGTCAAAGATGGATGAAACCTTAATGAGTCAAATGGGTTGTATTAAACTGATTATGGGTATTATTGATTTTGGGAACTTAGGTTTGGTTAAGGTTTAATTAACAAAATTAAGTTAAAGCTTAGGCCTTTAAGCCTTAGGTGTATGTGTTGAGTCTCAATTTGGTGAATATATTGAGATTCAGTGGATTACTAAACAAGGTGTGTATGTTTTGGTAATCAACCTTTGAAAAGGGAAGAACAACCCAGACCCTCAAAAGCAAAAGGTAAGTGTTCGAAACTTACTTAGTAATTGGTATTATGTGATTGTGGTTTGCGTACCTATAAAATAGATATTATACTATACGTTTAGGTGACTGATGTCGGTCAAACGGTCTATAAAATTAAACACGAAACTAACCTAGACACTCTAGTTATACTCTAGACAAACCTACTAAACTAGACCACAAAGACAGGCAAGTGTACCTATCAATTGCAACACAGATAAAGGAAGTCCGGATATCGAACCCACAAGACATTGAATATAACACCAACTAGACTCTGACTAGAACTTAACTGTTTTACTTGATTGGGGGGAATTCTATTAACTAAGGTTAACTACTGAACTTAATTAAACTGAATAAAGAAGACAACTAACCAACAAGACAAAGGCTCGGGAAATCAGTAAGGAAGGAAGACACTACCTAGGCTGTGAATCCTGTTTACTAAACTCGGATTCTATCGGCTATGGAATATGTAATGGAACTGGGATCCTATGATATGACACCTTTAAAACCACCTAATGGATTCCTGATCACTCTCGGGATGTGACCACAAGGAGACTCAAAGGCTACTAATACACCAGTACTCGGATTATCTCTTGGTCTCACTGATTATGCTGTAGAACTCAAAAGACAGCTCACCTCTCGGTATCACTGTCTAAATACATCTAAGATGCAAGAAGCAATCTACCTGTTTAACACGAATTAACAACGACACTAGAACCCTAATGAAACGTCCTCTCAGACTGTTCACTCTCAGAAACCCTAATACCGAAGACTAACCGATTATCTATCACTTTTTTGGTTTTTAGATAAGAAGAACACTAAGTTTATTAACTGATTAATTAATATTCCTATGGTCACTGACGTCTAGCAAACCATATACGAATCACAAACACACAATAAGCGATCTAATACACATCTAAACATGAAAGACATTCAATCAAGACATGCACGGAACAATCAACCAATAAAGAATCAAAACCAAGCATGCAAACTCATTAAATAAGTGAAATCAGATTTGGTCTAAAACCTAAAATCCATAACTAGATCCATAAACCGGCAAAAATTCAATCTTTAGCAAGCATTCATCATTAACCCAGGTAGATCTATGGTTTTAGCCAAGAATCATGGTAGAAACAGAATGTTCAAACTCAAACATAGCAAACAAAAGGTTCAAAAACAAATCAAAACAACCAACTCGATCAATCGTGACCGAACGATTCAATGTCTAACCCGATTTAATGAAAACCTTCAAGTTCTTGATCCAAAGCTTCTTCCTTTGCCTAAATTCACCCAAAAACTCTCTATTGACGACAATATGTTGAATAATCAACTACCAAAAAACTGATAAGTTTGCGACAGCAGATTTCGTCGGTAATTTGTCGGAATTGGCCGTTAGCGACAAGTTTCCGACAAAAACTGTTTGTCGGAAAAACCCTCGTAGGAAAAAAAATTTCCGACAAAGTTCAGACAAAATTTCCAACGAATTAGCGACAAAGCTCTTTCGTCGGTAATCTCCGACAATATTCCGATGATTATATTCTTTAAGGTCTGTGACGAAATTGCGACGAGTTTCCCACAAAACAGTTTTTTAAGTATTATTATTTTAATTATTAATAATAATACAAACAATAATAATAATAATAACTAATCAGTATTACTAGTATTTAATTTTTCATTTATTATGATACCGACAAATTTCCGACAACTTTTAAAAAAAGTTTCCGACATTTTTCCGACAATTCTAAATTTTATTTTATATTTTTTCTAATAATACAATTCCTACAAATTTACGACAACTTTTTTAAAAAATTTCTGACAATTTTCCTACAATCTTAACCTCTTTTCTGGTTTACAATACCAACAAGTTTCCGACAATTCTAAATTAAAATAATAAAAAAACTAAAATTGCAGAAAAATAGCAAAAATAATTGCAGAAAAACAGGAGAAAAATTCCAAAAAAAATGTTTCAATATATCAATCACAGTTTACAACCAAAAAACATATTTTAACAATTACTATTACTAATCGGCTAATTTTTTCAAAATTTCTTCAAGTTGTTTTTGTAATTTTTGCTCCTTTGCATCTCGTTCGGCCCGCTCTTGTTCCCTTTCAACTCGTTCTCGTTCGGCCCGCTCTTGTTCCCTTTCAACTCGTTCTCGTTCTCGGCCTCCCGTTCTTTTTGTAGTTCAGACAGATCAAATATCTTGGACCTAAAATTTGTTAAAACATATATAATTAATACATAATACACACTTACATACATGCATATGCTCAAAATAGGTACGGGTCAAGGGTTGTGCTCAAAATATGCACGGATCAAAACGAGTTGTGATCAAAATAGGTATGGGTCAAAATGAGCCGATCTAAGAAATATCAAATAAGCAACTTTCAACTTAAATGGGTCAAAATTACCCGAACCCGTTTTATGAAACTATAATAATCAATTTTCTTTATAAAACTATAACAATCAACTTTTAGTTTAAATGGATCAAAATAACCCGAACCAACTTTATAAAACTATAGCAATCAACTTTAAATTTAAATGGATCAAAATGACCCAAACCCAATTTATGAAACTATAACAATCAACTTTCAATTTAAATGGGTCAAAAATGATCCGAACCCACTTTATGAAACTATAACATTCATCTTTCAATCTAAATGGGTAGAAATGACCCAAACCCACTTTATGAAACTATAATAATCAACTTTCGATTTAAATGGGTCAAAATGACACAAACACATACATATACATAAAAACACACATACACATACATACTTATAAACCTAACAATTTAAGATACACATACATACAAACACAAACATATAATAATCATAATAATAGTTTCCTAACCCGGCAAGAGCAATGCCTAAACAAACCATGCAATGCAACATGAAAACAACGATTTCCAAAACCGGTCCTCCTAACCCGGAAACAATAATGCCCATCTATAGTTTGCCTTTCAATGTTAGTAACAATACTGAAATTAATGTACCAAACATGCCATTTAGACATCAAACTGCCGCAGTAAATTTAACAATTGGAGTTCTTCAAAAGGTTCTACTGTTCCAAGAAAAAAGCTTTATTTGACCTTTTGAAGTCAAACCTCCTACTTTCCTATGCACAATTTTTATGGATTTTATTGTTGCCAACAAACTGCTTATAGCACACAAACTACAACAAAAATCCCCAAAATTTTCTTATATAGGTAGTGACTTTCCCCGGAAAAATCCCCAAAATTTTCTTTAATGCTTACAACCTATTGAATCAATTTTAATCGTATTTAGCACACAAACTACAACAAAAAAAACTTGGAAACAATATATACCTGATTTGACGGTCTTGGAATACACGCTCTGTAGTGCTTGCATTTTCTTCCATAGTTTCCTTCAACCGGATAGCATTAACCTGTACACACATTTTATAATGTCAAACTTGATTGTGTATCTAGGAAAACAACAAGATCAGTTAATAATTCTTTTAAGGGTAGCAAAACAATTGTAAGAAACTGAATTCAATTAAATTAAAAATTAAAAAACCACCTTTTGTAGAACACGGACTTAGATCAACGCAAGCACATCCAGACCCATACAAAAAGAGAAAACTTTTGTATTCTTGCTTGCATTAAAGGTATGGTAAAACGAAATCTGAAAGTAAACAAATCATAAGGACTTTTCCACTTATTTGTAGATTAAAACCCTTAAAATTGCATACCTGAACTGGTATTAGTCGAAAGAGTGAGGGGTTGGGGTACAGGTCGTCGACGCAGTCAGCGCAGTGAGAACGGAGATGAGCGGAGATGAGCGGAGATAAGCGGCGATGAGCAGTCGGCGATGAGGGTTCTGCCCTAATTTCTTGAAACGAGAATCACTCCTAAACGATGAAAGAGATGTAGTAGCTTCGATTCTTTGGAAAACTGAAGCCATTTATATGAAACGGGAGAGGGATTGCTGTGAATCGAGATTTGATAGAGAAAGTGAGCGATAGATAGGGTATAGAATTAGGATATGGAGGGAAACTGAAAGTATTCGGGGAAAAGCAAGAGGGGGAAAATTATTTGGGGAAAAGCAAGTTAGCGGTATTTGGGGAAAAAACTGAATTTATATATATATGTTTTTCATTTTTTTAAAACAACGAGAAATTTTTTTAAATATCGAATATACCGTTATAACGTGCTTATTTCTACCTATGTTTCGGTTAGATGTTCACAACCGAATCGTCACAACATACCACCCGCCGCAACGCACGGGGTATAATACTAATTAACGTTACAAATGAAAATTATATTTTTAAGATTATGATTTATGACTGTAGGGCTTAATGGACCCTATTTGACCATGAATGACCATAATTAACTAACAACAACCCTATGATGAAGTGTTTTGACTAACATGAAGAGTTCTTGAGATAAGATCGTAAAGGTTATGATGACATAACAGTCAAAGACATCTATCTTTAGAGTTAAGATAAGAACACCAAAGACTATCAAAGTTACCAATGAAAGACTTCTATTAGTAACTACGTATTCTGCGAGTTGGAAAGGGTTTCAAAAGGTTTTCCTTATAAGTTTCATTAATAGAATCGTGAAACTTGGAGACACCGTGTTAAATAAAGTTCACACATATCAAAATCTACCTAAACCATTCACTAAGCCTATACCTCAAGCTATACGTTTTAGAATCCTTGAATATTGTATTCTAAAAGTCCGTAGTCGATCAGATTCATGGTAATCAATTTGAACGTGAGTAGTTTGTTTAGACCACTTTGAATTAAAGACGAGAACAAGAATGGTTAAACAATATATGAGAAATGACTAGTATCCATGTCTCATGTTCAAAGTTTACCCTAAACAGTAATGATATATAAATAGTTGACAATTGTAATAAGTCATACCTTGTTAGGGGGAGTGAGATGCAGCTAGGCATCCACCATTATCTAAGTTGAAATGATCAATCGATGAATCGTCCATGTGGGAGATTGTTGGACATTAGATGTCTGATCGTCAATTATATCAATGTTGATATCGAGGTATGATCCAAATAGTTACACTTTAGACAACGTGCAATTAATAATATTTAATCATAAACATTATACATCACGAAACACGTATATATAAATTCAATGGATAAATATTTAAACAGTAAATTCAGTGATTAATTATTTAAAAAAATAATTAGAGGTAAAAGACTTAAATAGTAACACACACATACACACATATGCATATACACATACAATAATGCACACCCTCATACACATACATACACTAACACATATGCATATACACATACAGTAACATACATATACATATGTTAATAATAATTTCAATCCTTAATTATTATAAAAGTATTTAATTATTAATATTATGTTAAATGATAATAATACTAATAATTACTAATGATTTTCGTTACTAATATTATAAAATTAAAAAAATGACATATTTATTTTTTTTAATAAAATTTAGTAAACATAATGTTACATTATTTATAAGCTACTTTACTTAAAAAAAATTTATAAAATAAATAGGGTAACTTCCTTAATAAATAGTCGAATATATATATTTTTGTGGGAAACTTGTCGAAAATATTTATATATTCCGACGATTTTCCGACGATTTAAAAAAAAACCTATCTTTAAAATATTAAATAAATAAAAAACCATATTTAAATAAATATATTAAATGAATTTAAAAATAAAAAATTACATTTGTGGGAAACTTGTCGAAAACAATTATATATTCCGACGATTTTCCGACCATTTTGAAAAGGTCTATTATTTAAATATTAAAAAAATAAGTTAACTTTATTAATAAATATGTTAAAAGGATAAAAAAAATAAAAAATTAGTTTTGTGGGAAACTTGTCGGAAATATTTATATATTCCGACAATTTTGATGAAAACCTATTTTTTAAAATATTAAATAAATAAATAACCTTATTTAATATATATATCAAACTAATTTAAAAATATAAAATTATATTTGTGGGAAACTTGTCGGAAATAATTATATATTCCGACGATTTTCCGATAATTTTGAAAAAGCCTAATTTTTAAATATTAAATAAATAAGTTAACTTTATTGATAAATATGTTAAACAAATTAAAAAAATAATATAAATACTTTTGTGGGAAACTTGTCGGAAATAATTATATATTCCGACAATTTTCCAACAATTTTGAAAAAGCCTAATTTTTAAATATTAAATAAATAAGTTAACTTTATTGATAAATATGTTAAACGAATTAAAAAACAAAAATAATTACTTTTGTGGGAAACTTGTCGGAAATAGTTATATATTCCGACGATTTTCCGACAATTTTGAAAAAGCCTAATTTTTAAATATTAAATAAATAAGTTAAGTTTATTGATAAATATGTTAAACAAATTAAAAAAAATAATATAAATACTTTTGTGGGAAACTTGTCGGAAATAGTTATATATTCCGACGATTTTCCGACAGTTTTGAAAAAGCCTAATTTTTAAATATTAAATAAATAAGTTAACTTTATTGATAAATATGTTAAACGAATTAAAAAAATAAAATAATTACTTTTGTGGGAAACTTGTCGGAAATAAATATATATTCCGACGATTTTCCGACCAAGTAAAAAAAGTTATTTTTAAATATTAAATAAATAAGTTAACTTATTTAATAAATATATCATATGAATTAAAAAATAGAAAAAAAATATTTTTGTGGGAAACTTGTCGGAAGTAGCTTATAATTGGCGACGGAATAGCGACAACTTTATTTTTGTTGGAATTTTGTCGGAAAATTGTAGGAAATATTATGGTTACTTTTTTGTTTTTTGTTTTGTTGGAAAGTTGTCGTTAACTCGTGGAAAATTAGTTTTGTTGGTAATTTGTCGGAAACTTTTGTAGGAAAAACCCATGTTTTCTAGTAGTGAGAAGATAGTCATTTAAAACAATTAAACCTAGAAATTACGCTTTTTTACGGACTGGCTCCCTCTCGCGTTCTACGAGAGAATTGGGAAGGTCCCTTGCGTACCGCGAGGGACAAAACAGTCGGGGCCTCTCTTGGCTCCCCTTATGTCTCCTCCTCGCCTACTGCGGGAAGATGATTTTTACAGAAAATTAATAATTCCTTCTTTCAAACTCTTGATCTTCCGTGTGCTCGATATCTCAAGGATTTTACTCTATTTTCCGCTTCCTTAGCACACTATAGCCTGCAAATACGACCCAGACTCAGAACAAAGCAAAAACGACACAAAACGAGTATAAAATTATACATTTTCGTACAATTACACTAGGATATACTTATGTGTTTTGCAACACATCAAACATCCCCACACTTACTCTTTTTTCGTCCTCGAAAAAGATATCTGCAATGGAATCATAACTGGACATAGAATCAATCTCTATTATTATTTAACACAAATATAATCACGCATTAAAGTGCAATAACCGGTATTTCTTTCCGACTAAACCCAAACACCAAATTTCAAGCCCCCGAGAAGTGTTCTAATTCCATTTTATACAACATATTAGTCTATCTATTGGTCTCACACTTAAAAGCTACAGTTCCACCTAATCCCGTCTCACGGTCATGTTTAGGCCCGGGTTAGATCATGTAGATCTTCCCACCACGATAAACTCAAATTTACATGTTTTTAAAAATTTTGATGGATAATGGGTCGGATGTTAAGACCATTCTTAAATTTATGAATAAACCTCACCTAGGGGTGCGTCTCCCAAGTCACCATCCCGAAAGGTAGCACATAGACTGCAGTCATATCACTTAAAGCACATAAGACTTCAATTTAGAGGCGTATCCACCAAGTCACCATCTCGGTGGGAAACACATAAATCAAAGCTTATTTATCTAAAGTATCGATCACAAGAGTTCCCACCCATGGGTGTATCCACCAAGTCGCCATCCCGATGGGAAACGCGTAGGTGAAAATTCAAGCTTTCAATTTATTAATTATGCTCATGAATAGATGGAATTATGGATGCGGGCGCCACCGAAACTCGGATTTATTTTCATAAAAAGAGATTGGTGTGCCATTAGAAATTTTAAAAACCTCTAAATTTCAGCTTACCGTGGTACCTATCACCCTATGTTGACAGTTTCAGTTTTACCGTTTCCCTAAGATGAGAACCCACGAGATTTCATGATTTAATTAAGTTATTAGTCCTAAATAACACTCTCAGGATGTTTAAGCTTTTAATACTCGCTGGGCCTCGATTCATCACAACTTACACACATTTTCTATTGTTTATTTTATTTCAATTTAAAACACAGTTTATGCCCAGTTTTAACTATCATTTTCCATGTGCTTGCAAGATTTCTAATTCAAAAGAAAATTTTTTATTTTTTTTTAATAATGTTTTTTTCAGACTCAAAGTACAAAACCTAGACTAATGTCTCTCATCCCCACACTTAAAATTCACATTGTCCTCAATGTGGACCGAGAAACGACAGTAAAATAAAAGAATTATACAAAAATAAAATAAGAAAATGAAAATAAGACGGAAATAAAAGAAAAATAAAGTATACAAAAATCGAAACAGACTTCCCTGATATAATGATTGTGATATTCCTCGTAAATCGTGTTCCATAGCCTTCCGATCGAACGCGCTCAACTCACCAAGATTCCAATAATTCCTTACGAACGAAAGCGGCTGATTTCTAAACAAACTAGCAATCACATCAAACAACCACGATAATATATATCCAACACACCCAAACCTGCCGAGCCCCTAAATACAAAATAATATATACATCAGTAATTTATTACATGCCAAAATAAAATAAAAGAAATACATAAAAAGAAATATAAAATGAAAAATACAAAAGACTATATACAACCCGGCATAAGGTGTTGTCGATGATCACTGATCTCCACCTGTATCTGGCTGATCCGGCTGATGTTGGTCTGGTGCCAAGAAAAACGGTGGAATCTCGACTCCTTGTTGAGTCATCAAATACCTAATCACGTCATCCTGCCTGTCCAGCCTCGCAAATAACTGATCTCTGAGGTCCTCAAGGGTAAGTGGTACAGGTGGATGAGGACGTAACGGATACTGAATCCGGGGGCGCTCTATATGGTGTGGAAGTATATGGTTTTTATGTTACAGTGTTTAGTTTTCTTTATTTATAAAAAAACTAAAACTTATTCACGTCGTAATTTCGTAAATTACTCAAAATATGGTTTTTATTTTTTTTAATTATTTCATAAAGATGATGTTTATTTAGTAAATTTTGTATATATAGAATTTATGTTATGTGTTTAGTTTTGTTATTTTTGTAAACAACTAAAACGTATTCGCATCGTAAACAAAAATCAAGTTTTTTTTTTGGCAAAACACGGTTAATACGGTTTTTTTAATACCCGAACCCAAACTATCTCGTTTGAAAAAGAAAAAAGCGTAGGTCTTATTGCCGAAAAACACAGGTATATTTAGAAAAGGGAATAAAATTTAAAAAAAATCAGAACGGATATACGTTTCACTATCCGAATCTGTATTCGAGATTTCGGATATCCGAAATTTTGGATACGGATTCGGATAGTGAATTCAACTATCTAAAATTTCAGATATCCAAATTTTCGTATATCTGATTTTGAACACTCTTGGTCTTCATCTCGTGCTTTCATTGTCGACACTCCTTGTCATTGGACTATATGTATTCTCACCCATTACTTTTTATATATTTTGACGTAATGGGTTTAGAACAATTTAGAAAGATATATACAACATTGTTGTATTTCTAATTTACTTCAAACAAAAACAACAGTTATAGAAACTACAATAGTAGTAGTAGTAATAATAATAAGTTACTGTAAAAGCTTGTATTTTATGCTAAAAAATAAAATAAATAAAAGTTAATATTAATAAAATTAAAAATAATAGCATATGAGAGACAAACCCACTAGGGTTACATTTTTTTGATTTTATATGTTACGTATACTACCAAAATTTGATTGATCCTAAATTTCTTCTATAAACAATTGGTGAAGAATAAAAACAAAGATGACACATGGAGCAGTCAACCTTGTTTTCCTTTAGTTAAAAAAAAATTGAAACCATTATCAAATCTCTAAATTAACTCTTCTCTCCTCTCTCCTCTCTCCTCTATCCTAATCTACGATCAAAATTCAAAAACACTACATATATGTAGCAATGAAAAAAAATCAAGCATGTTCAACAATGAACTTCGATGAAATTGAATAATTAGCATAACTAAATTATTCAAATGAAAAAGTTATATACATGTAACGACATGATCTATGTATATGAAACTTGATAAATTACATGGATGTAGCTTATACAAGGATAAAGAAATATGATACGAGATAAAGAACATGAATAAAAACACAACTACTATAAAGCGTTAAGTTACATATATGGAACTACATGGTTTGTATATATGTAGCTTGATGAATTAAATATATTTAACTTATATGGTTTACATATGTAGCCTATACAAGGATGAAGAAGATGATAGGAAATGAAAAACAAGACATGTATAGGTTACATATATGTAACTCATAGTAATATATAGCTTATCTAAGTTACATATATGTAATAATATAACTTACATATATGTAACTCATACTAATTACATGTATGTAACTCAAGAACTCATACCAATCGTAGCTCGTTCTCATTTGAAACCTTGACTCGATTAACTCGTTCATCCTTGATTCTTGATTCGTATAGCCATATAAATAGTTGATTCTTGATTTGAAACCTCGACCCATCAAACTCGTTTCATCCTTTATTCTTGAATCAAACTTGTTTCACTTGGTTCTCGTTTGAATCGTACTCTTCTCATCCTTGATCGAACCATCGAATTCGTTTCAACTTCCACTCATCAATATTTTCCACTTGATGTTGCCTTCAATATCAAGTTTAGAAATTTCATCTATAATATATGCACTAGATTTAATATAAATATGCATCGACACACAAATCATTTACAATAGCAAACACCTTAAATTATATGTCAGTAGATGGTAAATGGGCAAGTGGTCGGTATATGGTCACATGGTCAACTGTTATGTCTTTGGATTTCAGTATATGGTCAACTGTGCAACTGTTATGTCTTTAGTTTAATTTATATTAGTTTGATTTATAGAAGACCTAGTGAGGGAAACTGCTGGTGAGGTTGTTTTCCCAAAACCAGTAGGTGTGTCTATTTGAAATTAAAATGGTTAACTATTACTAATTGCTGCGATTATAGACCAATTGCAAATGGTCAGTATATGGTCAACTGTTATCAACTTATGGTCAAATGGTATGCAATTGTTGCAATTGTAGACCAATTGCAAATAACAAAACAAGGATCACGTGCATCAACCAAATACCAAAAAAATGAATATTATATATATATAATCATATTTTTTTACAAAAAAAATACATAATAAAAGACATAAATTAAAAAGTAGATCAATGTGACCTAGCATCAGATGACAAATCCTCATCCTCAGATGTGGACCGTTTGAGCATCATAGATGAAGGTGCGGTTCTCTCAGATGCAGATTTGGACCATGTATCTCCTTGACTGTGCTCGCATGGTATCCTTCTCTACCAAAACAGAGCATCAGAGGTAAAGGTGGAGTCCCGCTCCCTCACAATGTAGAGGGAGAGATAAGTAGCATCCCTCCCGTGAAAGGCCACAACCCTCATATCATTCTCACTTTGCACTTCAACTGCATTCTCCAATGACAGGTGTGGGATCCTAAAAAGGTGGTGAAATACTCAACTGTCGTGTATCCTAGAGCTTTAACCATATGGTCATGCTCTTTGTACGAGAAGAGATCAATCTTGCCCCTTGTGGTGGATCCTGAGCATGAAGGGCCTCGGATTACCTAAAATTTCAACTTTAGGTTACACGTTTTACCTTAAAAAACGCAACTTTAAGAATATTAGGCCCTGGTAGTGTGGTGTTGCACCACTGGTTGCTCGTACTCTCCATTGCGGCGCTATTTGATCGTTTTTTTTTGTTTCGAGAGAAGGGCGACGAAGGTTTTTTGGTTGAATGAAAACCTAATTTGGTGAATTGGTATTTACATAATGGTGCGCCCGGTCGGTCATCTTCTTCTGAAAAATTGAATTTGGCGACAGGAAGTGGAAAAACGATAATTACTTGGCCACACACACTATTAACCGTGTCCGATGTTTACTTTTAGCCACACATAAAACGTTTAACCGTGACCATAAAATACTTATAGCTATAACTATTTAAACACACGTGGCTAATAAACATTACTATATATCTTTGTATTATCATTTAGTCGCATCATCAAAAAAAAACAATGACAGTTCGTCACATTTAGCCACTGCTTTAGTTTCATTTACTAATTGCAAAACACTACTCTTTGGTCACACAAGCTAAAATAAGTGGCCATATCTATTAGCTCTTAGCTACATCACTAAAAATATACTATAGCAGTTCGTCACATTTGGCCACACTATTCGAAAGTGGCTAGTAAATGTCATATTTTTGTTTTAAACTGTGGCAAATAGTGTTGGAAATCGTGCACCGGTTTTAACATTTAAAACAATACTTTATAAAATCATATTTACAATGGCGGAAGCGTAAACAATACCACACGATAATAAAGTTCAGAACTTTATCCGACAGTGATCCGATTACAAAGCATTTAGACAATAATAATAAGTAAATAACACAACCATAGGGTGTTAGGATTTATAACTTTGACGAATAACCAGTTCAAAACACGTAGGTACAAAGAATGTCACGCTAGATGAAGACACACGAACTTGTCTCACGAAAAGCACCCCAATCGAGAACCCGGTTCTCTCCTTCTTTCGGTTTGGCTCGCGGATGAAGACGAAGGGGACACAGCGGTGGCGTGCGGCTGCCTGCACAAGGGGACGGGTTTCGGCTCCTTCTCTTTTGCGCGAAATTGGATGGAGGCTAGGATTAGATTTAGGGGTTAAGCATTATGATATATTTATAGTTACCATACTTACATAATGCACCCATGGGATTTAACAGTTAAATCCTTGTAACTAAATGTTTAATTACTGTTAATCCGAATGGTTTACTAAATATAATTATTAGTAAATCTTTAACGTTTAACACTTAAACGTTCTACTCTCCACATTTAGTTATTTCTCTTAAATAATTAATTACCAAATAATCATTAAATATTTCACTTAAATATTTATCCACTGATTCCAAATTCGTGTTTCGTGAAATAACATTTAACATTTAAACCTTATGATTTGTTCTTTGTCCAAAGTGTAACTCTTCGGATAGTACCTCGATAGTGACTTTGATATTAACGATGATCGAACATCTAATATCTAACAATCTCTCACTTGGATGATTTATCGATTAATAGGGTCAACGTAGACAGTGGTGGACGCCTAGCTGTATCTCACTGCCCCTAACATGGTATGATGCATGTATACTCGACAACTAATTCCTTGTGTTCAAGTAACCCTTACTTAATCAAGTACAATAACCATGGCAAACATATCTATGTATCCTTTCTGTTTAGGTCATCCATTGAACATGTGGCATTGATACAAGTCACTTCTCATATGTGTTCAACTATTCTTGTTCTCGTTCTCCAATTCAAGAATGGTCTAAACAAACTACTCTTTAGTTTGTGCGTGGCCACGTGATTTATACCAGTTTGAATCAACGAGGGTGCCACAATGTCCAACTCCTAATTAAAAGAGAACAGAATTCCTTTAGTCACGTACAACTCCCACTTAACTTCAGATTCATTCCTAATCATACCCTTATTACTTCATATTAAGGTAAAACGTTAGATAATATTAAAGAACAAACTTTAGTCAAAGTTAGTTCTAGTGTGTGCCTTGGGTCGAGGATCAATAGATCTTACCATATTCAAAACTTTTCAGGACCTTGATCCATGAAGATAGTTTTGAAACGTGTTACGTTCAATAATCAGTCGCTAATGAATATCTGTGAATATGATGTCCAACTAATAGGACTTTCATTCCTAATGAACCAATCATCCAATTCACAATAGTCTTTCATTCTGATTGATTCCCATGAATCTGATCGACTACGAACATTCAGAATATAATATTCAAGGATTTCTAAAACGTACAAAATGTTGAATATAGAAATATCTATTTATGATGCATTTAACCATTAAATCAATATAAAACACTAATTTTTCTATATGTTGTTCGAAAGCACCCAATACTAACATACAAATCAAACTCAAGTCTAGTATGTCTGACACCTATCATCATGCTTCTCATATACATATTGAGGCATAGGCTTAGCGAATGGATCATCTAGATATTGATTTGTGTGAATTTCGTTTTAGCATGATGTCTCTAAGTTTCATGATCCAATTAATGAAAACTTATGGTGGAAACCCCTCTTTCGGAACTCCTTTCCAACTATTAGAAGTTATCTGAACTCTTTTCAGAATATTATCTTCAAATGTTTCCAATTCATAACATCTCATGTTTATGTAATTGTCATTGATCTCTTTTATCCAATATCGTTGAGGTATCTTATGGACCATTCTTAATGATCGTCTTTTGGTGTTTATATCTTAACCTTTTAAGACAATAGCATTTGACTGATAAGTTGTCATAACTAATTATGATCTTGTTTCGAGAACCCTTCTTGATAGTCAAAGCTAGTACTCTTGATACCTATCCGATAAGATAGCATTATCTGATCATAACACTTTTTGGTCATCACCATATTGTGCTTCTCAAGCAATTTCCTTCTGTTATGTCATAGTTAAATTTCAAAGTTCTTTCATCATTTTAAAGTATTGACATAACTCATTTTCCTTTAGATGAAACTACATGAACCTTTTCACTTTCATCATATCCCAATGTAATTAAGGATTACGGATAATGTTAGTATTTTGTCTTTATTGATCTGTCATACAAAACATTAAGACATTTGTACTAATGTCAATAGATTGTTGTGATTCTTACTTTAGAATCACTCCTTTATATATCTTATACACGTATGCAATCAATGCAAGCATTGAAATTAATCTCTAAAGATACTTTATCTTTTTGAATGACGTGTTTAAACTCGTATTTTCAGCAATGTATCACTATACATTCTATGATAACTTTTATTATCCTTTTTCTTGGTGTTCAGTGTATCTCTATAATAATGTGTCTCTACATATTCTCATTGTTATAAGTACTTACTCCCACTGGCCTTTTCATCTATCATATTGAACCTTCTTTGAATTGATCCTATCAATTTAATTATTCAATGGTCTCATACATATCTTGACTTTTATACTTTCCTTGAAGCTACTTTATTACAAGAACATTCTAGTATTCAAAACACATGTTCAGTTTAATTAGTTTGTTCAACTGTTCAAAATTTGTAATTTGTTTTGTCTTAAGGAAACTTGGAATGTGATTCCTATTTGATCAACTTTTGATAATACGTCGGGCTTCTAGTATGAACGATCCATTTCTTGTTTCCAAAAACAACTTCTACATCCTGATGAATCTTATTCATGTGTAGTCTGATCAAATCCTTATTTGTTATAACATGGATTGTGTGTATGGAACAGAACTAAATGATTTTACTAAAGAATTTTATTCTTTCATCACATGATCTATTATGTCTGTTGAAAAAGATCTCATTTTTTGCTTACGATAAACTTTCATATATTATTAAGGATCTCATCATTGCCTATATATATATATATGTGTGTGTGTGTATATATATATATAGTGTAATTCATAAGAAAACTAAAATTTAGGGAGAGAAGTAGAGAACTCCTCATTGAACGCAAAAAAATAATAAAAAATCATAACTCAAAATATAAATCAAAAACTAAAAAAGTGGTTCGGAGACCATGTTTCCCACGTCGTCCTCATTAAAAAAAACGCAAAGATGCCCGGTTTAGCTTTAGGGAGAGAACTAGAAAACTAACATTTAGGGGGCGATGGGTGGGGGGTTTAGGTTTTTGGGAATTGGGTGGGGTGGGGTTAGGTTTTTGGGTGGGGGTGGGGTGGGGGGTTAGGTTTTTGGGTGGGGGTGGGGTGGGGGTTAGGTTTTTGGGTGGGGGTGGGGGGTTAGGTTTTTGGGTGGGGGTGGGGTGGGGGGTTAGGTTTTTGAAGGTGAGTTAGGTTTTTGTGGTAATACTACACATATGCAGTATTGAAAATAAGAAGAAAAAAACGACGAGTTAATTCTTATTTTTTATAACTTTATTTATACTCAAATGAAAGATAAAGAAATTCTTGATTTAATGGTGCAATTTAGAAAAAAAAAAATAATAACGTATGCAAAAGATAGAAATTTTTAAAGATTTATATATTTTAAGTTCCAATTTTACTCTTCCTTTTTAAAATTTCACCCCTTATCTTTTTAGTGGTTCTCTAGTTATCTCATTAAAATGGGTTCTTTCATGAACCTAACCATATATATATATATATATATATATATATATATATATATTAATTAGTAAATTATAACTATATATATAAAGATGACAAAGTAATACAAAAAAAGAACTCTGCTCGATTTTTAGTGTACCTATACGATGAGATCATATGAAAAATGTAACTGGTTCTTTCGTTTCCTTAGGCCACTGGCCATCCGCCGGGAGTTTCAGGTTTAATACCGATATTTTAGTAACAAATCTAATAAACTTAAGGGTAGTGCTTAGGGTCTTGATCTTTTTTGGAAAGGAAGTGTGTGTGGGCTGTTTATTTTAAGAATAGGTTGGATCCAACCGGATGTACTTTTTTGTTATAACTAGGAAAGTTATATTTGAGAAAGAAGAGTGCATGATCTCGCGAATTACTTCTGAATAAATTCAGAAATCATGTGTAAGAACTATAGCATTTCGTAATTGATTGGAAAATCCACTTTGATTCTCTATCAACCAATAATGTGGGACCATTAACATGGTTAAAGCTAAACCGTTTGAAGTCTAGACGCAACATGGTATTCTTTCTACCACTATGTTAATATAGAGGTGGTTTCAAAATAAATAATCTATACTATATAATAAATAAAGGTTTTAAGTGACACGTGTCGCCTCCATATTCATTCTTATCATTTTTTTCTCGCATCTCTCTCTTATTTAATGCACTTATCTTTTAGTAATAATATATATTTAAAAAATACTAATTATACTAATAAAACACATTTATTTTAAATTATCCCTTATTATAAGAAACTTTGAAATTTAAGTATGTAACTTTTATTTCAATCAAATAGTAAATGAAAGTTAAATTACATTAAATGGTAATTAACGTATTTTTGAAACACAATTATATATTAACTTTTACATATTTTGAGTTTGTTTCTATCTTTAGTATATGTAATATATTTTACACCTGTAAAATATATACAAAAATATTTAAAAATATTGATATTTTTCAATCCGTGTGTAGACACGGGATCTAAACTAGTTTATCAATATAGAACACTCATATATGATAAAATGATTTGAACTACTTGTTGAGGGTTTTCTCCCCCTTGTTAGCCAATGTTGAATCGATTACCTATGTATTGTGTATAAAGCAATAAAAACTTCTTGGATTAAAAAATGTAAACAACTTTGCTGCAATTATATATGAAACAAAAATAATATCAAACCAACTAACTTATAATCGGGATTAATAATTCAATTTTTTTTTCATTGTTAACTAAATATATTGCTCAACATTCTAACAAACGCATATAAAATCAACCATCGAAAATTTTGATGATCCAAGATCTAACTCATTGACTAAAGTGTAAAAAAATCGGGTGATTCGTGTATTTGTAATGACCGGGATTCTCTGATAATCGAGATAGTTCACTTTCAGGTTGAATTATATTGAGGGTATACGAATATTCAATCGGATAAAAATCAGAGATTAAAAGAATGAAAAATGTGAAAAACTGTTAAGAATTTCGTATATTTTATTCTGATCAAATTGACTTTCATATAGGGGTAAAATGATGCAATTATTTTTCATGACGGTTATTGGTTGTAAACCGCCATAATCGTTAACCGTTTGAAAATTAACATTTGTTTCACTTTACTCCGGAAGACCAACTTGGTCCAGATGACCAACTTACTTCGGATGACCAACCTGGTCCAGAGTAACAAATCTACTACGGATGAACAAATCTACATCGAATGAACAAGTTAGTCCAGGGCAGTTTTTCATTTACGAAATTAATTTTCAAAATATAACAAAACATGAAAAAAAAATCCCAAGCTAACCTTTCGGCTTAACCCTAGCGAGGGTGTTGCCCCTTGGACCACACAAGGGGATGTTGCCCGTAGGACCCTGCTAAACATGGGCGCTGGCTTCGCATTTGATTATTAAGTAAATTTAATTATGCAAAATAGTTAGATGATACTAAAATCAACATTAAGGGTGGCTTTGGTTCGCAGAATTTCTCGGAATGTGAATTAGATTGGAGTTTGAAGGAATTAGATTTGAAATTGTAATTGTTCAAAAAACTTGGAATTTAAAGGAATTGGAATCTATTAAAAGAATTTGAATTCCTAATCATTTGAGTGAAAAAAACAATCATAAAGGAATTGGAATCTATCACAATTATCATCACTTACTTAATGTAGTCGTCGACCCCGTCAACCGCCGCCCGCCGCCGCCACCCCGACCCCGCCTCAGACCGCCCAGCCCCTGCGTAACCACCCACCAACCACCACCGATTGCCGCCGCCCCCGCCACGACCGCTGCCAACCCACCACCGACCCCCGACCGCCGCCGCCCCCCCCCGAATCCAACCACCACCCATGCCTGGCCGGTCGGGGGTCGAGGACGACGGCCGCCTGCGGCGACGATCTGAGGCGGAGACGGTCTGAGGCGGCAAAATCCATCTCTAGTACGCGATTCCATACATATTGGATATCCTGCAAGTCTATAGACAAATCATAAACAGATCCATTTGATCAGTTAAGTTAAAAAGTCACGAGGACATTTTTTTTGTGTGTGAAAAAGATGGATCGAAAATATTTAGCCTCCTGTTCATACAGATGTTTTTTTCCTTTTGTTTGGGAATGCTCAACGATAATAATCTCAAATACATCTTCTTTTCCTGAACGAAATAATCTGAAATATTAAACCCGATTGTCTCCACTATACTCACTCCGCCATTATTATGTCCATTTGAATCCTCTTTCTTCTCTCTGTCCGTCTCAGAGATTGGGGTCGGGGTAGGTGACGGGGTCGGGGGTCGTGGTCGGCAGCGGTGGTCGGAAGCGGCGGCGGTTGGTTAGGGGTTCGGGCGATGGTCAGTCGGTGATGGGGTTGGCGGTTGGTCGGGAGCCGGCAGCGATGGGCGGTTGAGAGCGTTAACGGCGGTGGCGATCGGGGGAAGGTGCGGGGGTCGGCGGCGGCAATCGGGTGTCGGCAGTCGATGATGGAGGCGGAAGTCGGTGGCGGAGGCGACGGTGGCTGGTGCCCGTTGGTCAACGGCGGCAGTCAACTGTCAGTCGCGGGGGTCGGTGGTCAGTGACGGAGGCGGCAGTGGTCGGTCAACGGCAGTAGGCGGTGGTTGCATCGGACGGTGGTTGGTGGCGGAGACGTTGGGTTGTGGCGGTGGTCGATGGCGTTGAGAATGGTAGACGATGGTCAGGTGTGGCTGCGACAACGGCGGCGGTGGTCGGTGGCGGCGGTCGGTTTTCGGAGATGGTTGGGGGTGGTGGCGGTGGTCGGTGACAGTGGGTGGCGGCGGCGGTCAGGTGTCGGCGGAAGTCGGTGGCAGAGGCGACGGTGGCTGGTGCAGATGGTCAGTTGGTCAACGGCAGCGGTCGACTGTCACTCGCGTTGGCCGGTGATCAGTGACGGAGGCGGCAGTGGTCGGTCAACAGCAGCAAGCGGTGTTGGCGTCGGACGGTGGTTGGTAGGGGGCATGGTGATTGGTGGCGGAGACGGTGGGTTGTGGCGGTGGTCGATGGCGTTGAGAATGGTAGACGATGGTCAGGTGTGGCTCCGACAACGGCGGCGATGGTCGGTGGCGGCGGTCAGTTTTCGGCGATGGTTGGGGGTGGTGGCGACGGTCGGTGACAGTGGGTGGCTGTCACACCCCAACCGACGGCGGAAAACGTCGGGGCGTGAAGCTGTGCAGACTGTTCATAGCTCATGGTTGCTAAAGTTTGAATAATTTAAACATTCATTTTCATTACACGTAGCAAGTTCATACCATACAAGAACCAAATGTAGCGATTACAAAATATAAATAGTTTAGATTAATTGCTAGGTCCAAATCCTATATGTAGCAGCTTGTAATACTTCAAACATTGTCACCTGAAACATGGTTAAAAACAAAGTCAACTAAAAAGTTGGTGAGAATACATAGGTTTTCGTGTCATGTAATAGAATATAGTGTTGTGTGTATACAATTCATACAAACATGGCAATTAAGGCATTTATGGAGAGATACCATCGTGTGACCTGGTAGTACAATCAAACCTATGTAACTAGCATGCAAAACAAACGCGTGTTGGCAGTAACAGTCACCCTACCTGGGTGGGTTTGTCAGACTCAATAGATCTATCACTGTTTACTGTAGGTTATAAAATAGTTAATGATTGCACGTGAATAGCAAACTGCGTGTTGGTCTACACACCTAGTACTCAAGCACAAAGCTCAAAATTGTAACACATGATTGTAGGGTGGAATTGTATATTGTGTAGTTTGTAAACATAGTAAATAGAACGCATGTTCCAACCCAAAAGTTTGAAAATAGAGTAAAAGAGGGGCTATGTAACTCACTTTGTTGGAGCGTGTAGTTTGCACAGATCAACAAAAATACCAAGTGTGTTGTAGGTCGCTACGTTTGACCTATTGAATGAGGGTATAACGCGTGTCACTTTTGTGTTATTTTGTGTCCAAAGTGGGTTCGTTGGTGGTTTGTGTGTTTAGGGTTGGTTTTGGAATAATAAATTAGTAGCGATATATATATATATATTTATTTAAATAAAATTTAATTAAACGATATTTGTTTAAATCAATATATATATATATTTGTATAAATAAAAATGATTATATAAATTCACGATTTCATCGGTTTTGAAATTATCGGGAATTAATCGTTTTAAATTTCTAAATCAGCGATTTGGTATATAAATGATTCCCGGGTTTTGGGATTTTATAACTTAAATTTTTATAAACAAGTTTTGAAATGTTTAAATAAAAACATATTAGATTAAGTTTGAAAATAATAAAATTAAAGTTTCTGGTCAAGGAGCACGACCGTGCTCAAGTAGGGCACGACCGCGCTCGTTGCCGGGCGTGACCGTGGTGGTCTGAGCGCGCCCGTGGTCGAGTCAGAAGGTACTTCCTAGGTTCTGGTCATAGAGCACGACCGTGCTCGTATCTGGCACGACCGCGTCTAGTGTTTGTTTTTGGTCAAGACTTGTTTGCTCGGTAAGCACGACCGGGCCACACCTGGGGCACGACTGTGCTTGGTCAGGCACGACCGCGCTCAGGGATGAGCGCGACCGTGTCGGGCCTTTTTCAGACACAATTCGATCGATTCTTATATTAATAGCTTCTAGATTCTTAGGGCTTTCACTTAGTGGATGATTACGAATGTTTCTACATAGTTTAATTGTATTTATATCATGTCTAGAGTGTAGTTCGAGTAAAATTTATGTTTCGGCTTTTTGGTTCAAAATCGGATCGATTTGAGTGTTTCTACAACGAATTGACATAGGGCTTTCGTAGTAGAGGTAGATACAAAGCTGAAGACGTGTTACTTACTTGTTGAAAGTGGGCAATTGAATGCGGTCGGCTACGGGTCGAGCGGCTTCGTTTCTTGGCGATCAATCTGACGACAGAGGTGTTGTGAGCGTCGAGTGAGAGTTCTGAGAGATCGAGTGGGTGTATAAGAGGGTGTAGGAAACGTGCAACTGACTCTATATCGACGAATTTGAGAGGCTCGGTTGTGGTGTGAATGGGATTAATTAATTGTGCAAATTGGACGACAATTGATGCGTGTTTTAGACGAATTTCAGTCGAGTATGGTCTGACGCGCGAAGACCGGCTTTTCTTTATTTTAATTTTCACGAATTCAAAAGGTATGGTATGGTTTGACTTTCTGCAGTCAAGTGGGTTCATCAGCGCGACCGTGCCTACTTTAGGCGCGACCGTGCTTAGGTCGGCAGGCGCGACCGTGCCTAGTCCTAGGCGCGACCGTGCTTGCCTAGTTTTGTAGTTTTTGAGTTTTGTCAGTTTTGGTCCTCGGGGTTTGTGAGATAATTGCGTTTTTGTTTAATTTGTTATTGTAATAGAATAGTTTGTATATGTAACTGCATCGTAGTTTGTTTGTACACGAATCGAAACTGAAATGTGTTTGTTTATTGAAATCAAACGATTACATGATGAAAATCAGAAATGTTACAGTCTCCCCTTGTTGAGGGGATTTCGTCCCGAAATTCAACTAGTTGAGGCTGCAGAATTGGTGAATTGGTGAGGATACTTGAGTTTCATTTGGTCTTCACGTTCCCAAGTAAACTCAGGACCACGTTTAGAATCCCAACGGACTTTGACTATAGGAATGCGGCTGCGTTTGAGTTGCTTGATCTCACGGTCCATGATTTCCACCGGTTTCTCGACAAAGTGCATCGTTTCATCAATGCGCACGTCGTCAAGAGGTATGTGGAGGTTCTCATCAGCAAGACATTTCTTCAGGTTGGACACGTGGAAGGTTGGATGAACATTGTTGAGTGCTGGAGGTAGCTCAAGTTTGTAAGCCACTTTCCCGATTCTTTCAAGGATCTTGAACGGGCCTACGTAACGAGGTGCTAGCTTGCCTTTCTTTCCAAAGCGGATCACACCCTTCCAAGGGGATACTTTGAGAAGCACAAGGTCACCCACTTGGAATTCCAAGGGTTTTCGTCGCTTGTCGGCATAGCTCTTTTGTCGACTTCTCGCTACTCGGATGTTGTCACGGATTTGAAGGATTTTGTCGGATGTTTCCTGAATTAACTCGGGACCGGTGATTTGTGCTTCACCAATCTCGTTCCAACAGATAGGAGAACGGCATTTGCGACCATAAAGAGCTTCGAATGGAGCCATGTTGATGCTGGTGTGGTAGCTGTTATTGTATGAGAATTCAATAAGTGCTAGATGTGAATCCCAATTGCCACCAAAGTCTATGACACAGGCTCTCAGCATGTCTTCGAGGGTTTGGATTGTTCGTTCAGTCTGGCCATCAGTTTGGGGATGGTAGGCTGTGCTTAAATCCAATCGTGTGCCAAGTGCCTTTTGCAGAGATTGCCAAAATCTGGAAGTGAAACGAGCATCTCTGTCGAAGATTATGTTCAAAGGTATGCCGTGTCGACTCACAATTTCGTTAATATAGATTCGGGCCAATTTCTCAACCCGATAGTCTTCACGGATGGGCAGGAAGTGTGCGGACTTTGTGAGACGGTTAATGATTACCCAAATGCTATCATAGCCGTTTGAAGTACGGGGGAGTTTAGTAATGAAGTCCATGGCTAGATTTTCCCATTTCCACACGGGGATTTCCGGTTGTTCAAGTAAACCGGAAGGACGTTGATGTTCGGCTTTGACTTTAGAGCAGGTTAGGCATTTTGCAACATAGAGTGCAATGTCTTTCTTCATACCAGGCCACCAATATTGTGGTCGAAGATTGTGATACATTTTATCCGCACCGGGATGGATAGAATACCGAGACTTGTGTGCTTCAGTCATGAGGAATTCCCGGAGATCATTGCGATTGGGAACCCAAATACGATCCAAGAAATAAAGCAAGCCATTGTTTTTAGTTTCTAGTTGGAATTCAGCACCACACGACATTTCCTCATACATATTGCCCTCGGTAATCGAGACGTGTTGAGCTGCTAGAATACGGGTTTGAATGTCGGAATGAATCTTGACACTTTGGAGCATGACGCGTTCTTTACGGCTCAGCGCATCGGCTACAACATTAGCCTTACCGGGATGATAACGAATCTCGCAATCGTAGTCATTGAGTAGTTCAACCCAACGTCGTTGCCTCATGTTGAGTTCTTTTTTATTGAAGATGTGTTGGAGGCTTTTGTGGTCGGTAAATACCACACATTTCGTGCCATATAGATAATGTCTCCAAATCTTCAAGGCAAAAATGACTGCACCTAGCTCCAGATCGTGCGTCGTATAGTTCTTTTCATGGATCTTGAGTTGCCTCGATGCATAAGCGATTACCTTGCCTCGTTGCATGAGAACACAACCAAGGCCTAGGTTAGAGGCATCACAGTAGACGACTAGGTCATCGTTTCCTTCGGGAAGAGTCAGAATAGGAGCATCACATAACTTCTGTTTAAGAGTTTGGAAAGCTTCTTCTTGTTTCGGCCCCCATTCATAAGGTTTACCTTTATGTGTCAAGGCGGTGAGGGGAACAGCAATCTTGGAGAAATTAGAAATGAACCTTCGGTAATAACCCGCTAAACCAAGAAACGAACGAACCTCGGTAGGGGTTTGAGGAGCACTCCAATTCTTGACAGCTTCGATCTTGGCAGGGTCGACATGTATTCCCCTATTGTTGATAACGTGACCCAAAAATTGAACCTCCTTTAACCAAAATTCACATTTGGAGAACTTGGCGTATAATTGTTCGGTTCTCAGGAGATCCAGAATCAGTCTAAGGTGTTGTTCATGTTCTTCCTCAGTCTTGGAATAGATCAAGATGTCGTCGATGAAAACGATCACGAATTTGTCAAGGTATGGTTTGCACATGCGGTTCATAAGGTCCATAAAGACAGCAGGTGCATTGGTCAACCCAAAAGGCATAACCGTGAACTCGTAATGACCATATCTTGTTCGGAAGGCGGTCTTTGGAATATCTTCTTCTCGGACACGCAGTTGGTGATAACCAGATCGAAGATCAATCTTTGAGAAACAAGTAGAACCTTGGAGTTGATCGAAGAGGTCGTCAATCCTAGGTAACGGGTAGCGGTTTTTGATTGTAAGCTTGTTGAGCTCTCGATAGTCAATACACATGCGGAATGAACCATCCTTCTTTTTAACAAACAAGACTGGTGCACCCCACGGTGAATGACTTGGCCGTATGAAACCTTTGTCAGCGAGTTCTTGAAGTTGACTTGCAAGTTCTTGCAATTCGGAAGGTGCAAGCCGGTATGGAGCTTTAGCCACAGGGTTTGCTCCGGGTATAAGATCGATTCAAAACTTTACTTCCCGAACAGGTGGAAGACCGGGTAAGTCATCGGGGAAAGACTTCGGGAAACTCCCGAATGATGGGAATATCTTCTATTCTTCTCTCCTTGTCTTCTTTTTGAATCACATGAGCTAGGAAAACCATGCACTTCTTTCGAATGTATTTCTGGGCAGTTATGCATGACATCAGTTTGAGTCCTTTGCAAGGTTTCTCGCCAAAGACTTTCAATATGTCTCCCGATGGAAGAGGTACTCGGATGTACTTTTCAAAGCACATGACCTCGGCATGGTTTTTAGATAACCAATCCATGCCGATGATGACGTCAAAGCTTCCCAATGGCATTGGTATAAGGTTGACTGGAAACGTGTGACCATTGAGTTCTAGTGAGCAGTCATGAATGATGGAGTCAATAGTGATGGAGTTTCCATCCGCTACTTCAACGGTGAAGGTTTTCTCGAGTTTGGATCGTGTTTTTGCAAGTAAAGGTTCAAAGTTAAGTGACACAAAACTCTTATCGGCTCCGGTATCAAATAGTATAGATGCAAATTGTTTATTTACAAGAAACGTACCGTTGACCACATGATCGTTGGCTTGAGCTTCATTGGCGTTGATGTTGAAAGCACGCCCACGAGCTCCGCCCTGATTATTGTTCACAAGCTTTGGACATTGGTTCCGGAAGTGGTTCGGGTTGCCACATTCATAGCATGCCCGTCCATTTGCATTGATTGGAACCACTTGATTAGCTCCGGGTTGATTAACCGGGTTGGCTTGAGTAGTAAGTGCCTTTTGTCGGCAGATATTGGCCGTATGGCCAAGTTTCCCACAATGATTGCAAAGGCGACATGGGACAGTTTGTGGGTGATGATAGTTGCAGTTGTTGCAGAGTGGGTAGGTACCTCCATAAGCTTTCTTGGCTGGATTTTGAGCCAAGGGTGCAACTTGATTAATTGGGGCGGCTGGAGTGACTATTGCAAAATTCTTCGCCTTTCTCTTCCTGGTGTTTCGATACTGTTCGTTTTGAACTTCTTTGACATGAGTAGGAGGAGTTGTGGTGTCAGAAACTTTCTTGGCCCCCTTTTTGGTAAGAGTACCTGCTTTAACGTGATTATCGGTCAGTGTGGCAGCTAGACGAATAGCATCTTCTAGGGTTGCAAGATTTCTTCCCAGAACAGTGTCCTGGATTTGTCTCGGTAGGCCACCGATATATTTTTCAATACACCTAGACAAAGGTGTAACCATGTGCGGTACCAGCATGCTGAGTTCGTGGAAACGGTTAGTGTACGCCAAGCTTTCACCGCTATCTTGGGTAAGATCCCAAAATTCCGCTTCCAGTTTCTTCATCTCATTTCGAGGATAGAATTCCTCGGTCATGATCCTTTTCAGCTCATCCCATGGCAGAGTCATTGCTACTTCTACTCCCCTTGTTCTCTTTTCCCCATTCCACCAGGTTAGTGCCCGTTTTTGGAAGACACTAGTGGCATGGCGGACACGCAGATTGTCCGGACAGTCACTATTGAGGAAGGTGCCCTCAATACTTTCGAACCATTGAAGGAGTCCCGTGGCTCCTTCGGTACCATAAAACTTCAGGGGATTGCAAGAGTTGAAATGCTTGAAGGTACATTGTAGCGGGTTGGCACCACCGCCACCACCAGTATTAGCACTACCACTGGCGTTCCCATTGTTGTTGTTATTGGCTTGAGTTAGTTGAGTTACCAGCTGAGTGAGGAGAGCAGCAAGGTCGGTATTATTGTTGTTGTTGGCATTGCTGGTATTGGTGTTGGTGCTATCGTTGGCGTTGTCGGTGTTGTTGCGGTTGATGTTACGACGAGGAGGCATTCTATAAAAAAGAGAATGATGCAAAAGTGTTGTGAGAATTTATAAAAATCCGTTGAAATTTAGGATAGGAGGAAAAATAACACATTTATTTCATAGTTCGGATTGTTTTCAAGTAATCACATTTCTACTTGAACACAATGACATATTAAGGTTAATTAGACTTATATAATTTTCAAGGAGACGTGCTTTAGCCTATAGGTAAACACTCATCCCGGGAATTCCCAGGAAAGCATACGGATCCCTCGGTTGATTGGGATTTATATGAAATGCTTTCCTAGACAGAAAACCCAGAATACAGGTGTCACCCTTCCAGATTGCACGTGTCCTCTAATAATTAACAGAGTCTAAAACCTTAACGGGTATGAAAAATATTTTTGATAGGCATAGGTCCACGAGTATGAGTTTTTCCACAAGTTATGGCGATGATGACATAGAAGCAGTTAAGGAGGATATGCGGCTTAGGATACGGGTATGGATACGATTTATTTTATTATTTACGTATGCTTATTAAGTCTTGTAGTCTAAACAATTTAAGTATCAAATAACTAACACATAAGGCATGTGACATATAGCAAATAGCACGTATCACATAAAACATGTAGCATGGCATTGTTGGGTGTCCTAAAGTTATAGTCTAGGTCAATGGTGTCTAATAACCTAATTCCCTATAACCAAGGCTCTGATACCAATCTGTCACACCCCAACCGACGGCGGAAAACGTCGGGGCGTGAAGCTGTGCAGACTGTTCATAGCTCATGGTTGCTAAAGTTTGAATAATTTAAACATTCATTTTCATTACACGTAGCAAGTTCATACCATACAAGAACCAAATGTAGCGATTACAAAATATAAATAGTTTAGATTAATTGCTAGGTCCAAATCCTATATGTAGCAGCTTGTAATACTTCAAACATTGTCACCTGAAACATGGTTAAAAACAAAGTCAACTAAAAAGTTGGTGAGAATACATAGGTTTTCGTGTCATGTAATAGAATATAGTGTTGTGTGTATACAATTCATACAAACATGGCAATTAAGGCATTTATGGAGAGATACCATCGTGTGACCTGGTAGTACAATCAAACCTTTGTAACTAGCATGCAAAACAAACGCGTGTTGGCAGTAACAGTCACCCTACCTGGGTGGGTTTGTCAGACTCAATAGATCTATCACTGTTTACTGTAGGCTATAAAATAGTTAATGATTGCACGTGAATAGCAAACTGCGTGTTGGTCTACACACCTAGTACTCAAGCACAAAGCTCAAAATTGTAACACATGATTGTAGGGTGGAATTGTATATTGTGTAGTTTGTAAACATAGTAAATAGAACGCATGTTCCACCCCAAAAGTTTGAAAATAGAGTAAAAGAGGGGCTATATAACTCACTTTGTTGGAGCGTGTAGTTTGCACAGATCAACAAAAATACCAAGTGTGTTGTAGGTCGCTACGTTTGACCTATTGAATGAGGGTATAACGCGTGTCACTGTTTGTGTTATTTTGTGTCCAAAGTGGGTTCGTTGGTGGTTTATGTGTTTAGGGTTGGTTTTGGAATAATAAATTAGTAGCGATATATATATATATATTTATTTAAATAAAATTTAATTAAACGATATTTGTTTAAATCAATATATATATATATTTGTATAAATAAAAATGATTATATAAATTCACGATTTCATCGGTTTTGAAATTATCGGGAATTAATCGTTTTAAATTTCTAAATCAGCGATTTGATATATAAATGATTCCCGGGTTTTGGGATTTTATAACTTAAATTTTTTTAAACAAGTTTTGAAATGTTTAAATAAAAACATATTAGATTAAGTTTGAAAATAATAAAATTAAAGTTTCTGGTCAAGGAGCACGACCGTGCTCAAGTAGGGCACGACCGCGCTCGTTGCCGGGCGTGACCGTGGTGGTCTGAGCGCGCCCGTGGTCGAGTCAGAAGGTACTTCCTAGGTTCTGGTCATAGAGCACGACCGTGCTCGTATCTGGCACGACCGCGTCTAGTGTTTGTTTTTGGTCAAGACTTGTTTGCTCGGTAAGCACGACCGGGCCACACCTGGGGCACGACTGTGCTTGGTCAGGCACGACCGCGCTCAGGGATGAGCGCGACCGTGTCGGGCCTTTTTCAGACACAATTCGATCGATTCTTATATTAATAGCTTCTAGATTCTTAGGGCTTTCACTTAGTGGATGATTACGAATGTTTCTACATAGTTTAATTGTATTTATATCATGTCTAGAGTGTAGTTCGAGTAAAATTTATGTTTCGGCTTTTTGGTTCAAAATCGGATCGATTTGAGTGTTTCTACAACGAATTGACATAGGGCTTTCGTAGTAGAGGTAGATACAAAGCTGAAGACGTGTTACTTACTTGTTGAAAGTGGGCTATTGAATGCGGTCGGCTACGGGTCGAGCGGCTTCGTTTCTTGGCGATCAATCTGACGACAGAGGTGTTGTGAGCGTCGAGTGAGAGTTCTGAGAGATCGAGTGGGTGTATAAGAGGGTGTAGGAAACGTGCAACTGACTCTATATCGACGAATTTGAGAGGCTCGGTTGTGGTGTGAATGGGATTAATTAATTGTGCAAATTGGACGACAATTGATGCGTGTTTTAGACGAATTTCAGTCGAGTATGGTCTGACGCGCGAAGACCGGCTTTTCTTTATTTTAATTTTCACGAATTCAGAAGGTATGGTATGGTTTGACTTTCTGCAGTCAAGTGGGTTCATCAGCGCGACCGTGCCTACTTTAGGCGCGACCGTGCTTAGGTCGGCAGGCGCGACCGTGCCTAGTCCTAGGCGCGACCGTGCTTGCCTAGTTTTGTAGTTTTTGAGTTTTGTCAGTTTTGGTCATCGGGGTTTGTGAGATAATTGCGTTTTTGTTTAATTTGTTATTGTAATAGAATAGTTTGTATATGTAACTGCATCGTAGTTTGTTTGTACACGAATCGAAACTGAAATGTGTTTGTTTATTGAAATCAAACGATTATATGATGAAAATCAGAAATGTTACAGTGGCGGCAGTCGTCGGTTGTGGCACTTCTATCATGGAGGAGATTCCATTTTTTTGTCGAATTCCTTCATAACTTGGATGGAATTTGAATTCTTTACTTAAAGGAATTTGAGAAAATTAATTCCAATTTTATTCTCAACCAAACACGTTAAGAATGAAATTTGAATTCAAATTTCAACAAATTTTACGAACCAAACATGTTAACCAAAGGAATTCATATTTCAATTTCATTGAATTTCCATTAATTCCTTCAAACCAAACGGGTCTTAGAAAACATAAGTATACAATCTTTTAACAATGTAACATAAATTGGCTTATAAAATAGTCTAAAAACAGAAGTCGAAGACGATTGATGAATGAATTATGTGTAAATTATTAGACAGACGAGAATGATGAAGTTAATCTTGAATAGAAGAAAAAAAAGGATTTATTGTATTATTTACAGTTTTTCGAATTAATAAAAAGAGTCGTGGGAGTTCAACAAAATAATCGTGTTCGTGTGTTTGATTTTGATCAAATTGCTCCAACAATTGGTATCAGAGCGTAGGTTCGTTATTTGCGTCTTGTGATAAATCGTGGGGTGCTTAATCACGATCAAGAAGTCTAAAGCTGAAAACAAATAGGGGTGAAGAACCTGTTTGTTTGTCGAAGAAGGAAATAGCAAGCAAGTAGGTCAAGGGAGTGGCGGCTGTTGCTTGAAAATAGAAAACAAAACAAGCAAGCAAGCTCCTGCAATAAGAAGTCACACAGGAAGAAGAATTGTTTAAGGAGAAATAATTTTTAAATTGTTTCAATCGAGAAAGTTCCAGGCAAGCAAGCTCCTTAGTCAATTGATTCAAAGTTTAAAAGTATTCGAGATAGCAGCAAATCGTGTTGATTCCTTGTTGGCTTCTGGGTTCTTAACAATGAAGGAAGCAACAAGATATATATTTTTTTTGTTCTCGGTTGTGGTCTGAAGCAAAAAAGAACAGCAGGTGGTGTTAGTTGTTTTTTTTCAAGTCTTTTAGTTTGTGAAGAATCAAGGAGATAAAACCGTGACGGTAATTAAGTTGTTGTGACAGCCGATTGCGAGAAGCGATCAAGAACAGGGTGAAAAAAAAAACGGTTATGTGAAGCAATCGTGTTTGCTGTGAAAGCAAGTTCGTGAAGAATTGATCCGTGAAGGAATCGGGTGACCCGTGTGAAAAAATCAAGGCGAGAAGCTAACCGGTGAGACGCCGTTTAAAACTTGTGTGAAACAAGTTGCGTGGAAGTAAAGCAAGGAAGAACCGTGTGACGCGGAAGAAGTAGAATCAAGAAAAGATGGCGGATGGTACGGTTGCACAAGTTCGTGAACCGAGCAATGTGACGTTGCAATGCCCGAAGTTGACGCCGACCAATTACACCGCATGGTCGATTATGATGGAGACAATCTTGGTGGCTAATGGTCTACAAGAGGCCATAGATCCTGTGACGGGAGGTGAAGTGGATGTTAAAAGGAAGTTCACGGCAAAGGAAATGATATACCAATCAATACCCGAAGACATTCTTCTTCAAGTTGCGAAGCACACAGAACCGAAATACGCGTGGGAAGCAATCCGCGTTCGGTATTTGGGTACAGATCGTGTTCAAAAGGCTCGCTTGCAAACACTTCGAAGTGAATTGGAGATGTTGAAGATGAAAGATACTGAAACAATTGATGTGTTCGCGGGTAAGTTAAGTATGTTACAATCGAAGTACAAGAGTCTCGGATCTTCACTTGAGGATGAGGTTATGGTGAGGAAATTTCTGAATTCTATGCCAAAGAAATATTTTCCAATCGTCGCTTGAATTGAACAATACTCGGATATCGAAACCATGGCGTTTGAAGAAGTCGTGGGTAGACTGAAAGCTTATGAGGAGAGGGTAAAATTCGAAGATGAAATTGAAGATATGCAAGGTAAGTTGTTGTTCACTCGTGATGAGGAACAAGTTAAACCGAGAAACGATAGTAATTATCGTCAACAAGGTCGTGAAGGTCGTGGATGGGTTAACCGTGATGGTCGAGGTCGTGGTAGAGGTCGAAGTTGAGGAAGAGGAAGAGGTCGTGAGAATCGATCAGGTTCAAGTTCAAGCGGTGACCAACAAGAACAAGTAGGAGGACGAGATAAGTCACAAATTCAATGTTATCGGTGTGATGAGTTTGGTCATTTTGCGTGGGAATGTCCAAAGGAAAAACCAAAGTACGCGGAAGCGAATTTAACACAAGAAGAAAGTATGCGTCCATTAATATGATATTAGACGTGGACCGTATTCAAGATTAAATGGGAGAATGATAAAGTTAATCTTGAATAGAAGAAAAAAAAAGGATTTATTTTATTAATTAAGTTTATGTTTATCTAGTATGGGTTCCTAGTTTGAGTTTAATTAGAGTTAATTTATTTAATTAGTTTAATAGAGTTTGAGGTAGAATAGGTTTGAGTTTATATTAGTATAAATAGATGGTATGATTATTGTATTATTTACAGTTTTTCAAATTAATAAAAAAAGTCGTGAAAGTTTCACAAAATAACCGTGTTTGATTTTTATCCAATTGCTCCAACAAAGAATATGTATGAAAATATGAAATAATATACCCATAATTTACTATTTGGCTTAACTGAACGAATTGTTTTGATAATCGAAACAAATGCAAAACCGAGATCTTAATCTATCTGAACATAACAAACCAAGAAATATAATCAAACGAAATTTTATCTTTTTTTTAAGAAATTTAATTATAGGAAGTGACCGACAGATTTTATACCTCAACTTTTAAAATATTTCAAAACTCACCCTTTAACTTTATGAAATGTCAATTTAACCCTTTTAAGTTTCTAAATTTAAAAGTTTACCCTTTTAATATATATAATCTAATTTTTTCTTATTAATTTTTGTTTTTTTCTTAACGTCTCGGTGTAAATTTTATTAAAAAAGTAAATGTATTCAAATTTAGGTATCGTGGGTTATATCTTATCTATATTTTGATCTCCACAACAGAGTCGTCGTAAAGTCATACGTTTCTTTTTACGTGTTTAACGATATTTTTTTAGTCATGTTAATATCACCGTATTAATCGTTTAAAATCCGCATCATGTCATATAGCGCTAGAAAAAATTCTCGTGTAAATCATTTAGTTTTCCATACTTTCATAAGTAGCAAGTAGTTGTCTTTTAACTGTATGGCTGTAACACGTAAAAAACTAGATAATAAAATATATGAACATAAAAAGTCAAAAGAATATACCAATATTCTAATATTTAAAATATTAGCAAAATTAAATATTAAAGGTATTTAAAATATTGGCTAGAGAAAGGCATAGCCCTTTAGAAGTTTGGCAGCCCCATAAAGCAAATTCAGGTGGTGTGACATCTGAAAAAGACTGTTTTAACCCCACAATACCTTTTAAAACAGAAGATGCGCAATTCAAAATATGGTTTAGGTGTGTCAAGGGCCCACCAATGTTTGTACTTGTACAATTCTTTCCACACATCATTCAATGAGGCCCTCACCATCAATATCCTTAAATATAATACTATTTATGTATTTATATTTCTTTAAAAATATACATAGACTTTATTTTAATAAAAAATTTTTTGTAAAAGGGTATGTATTTTAAATCATAATAATTCACCATTTACTTAATCAATCTAAATTTTACAAATTGGTTTAATGGATTTCTTAAACATACCATTTACATTAGGATAGAGAATCATGATAATCACTATTTTTGAAGTGTATTAATACTTGATTTTATCTTTATAGACTTGAAAAACATAAAATATTACGTATATTATAATAAATATTTTGAAATGTATAAAAAACACGAGTATCTATTTTTTTTTCCATTTACAACTAAATTATTGTTAAGTATTTACGTACCTACATTATTATTCTTTTTTAAGCAAATGATATTTATACATTTCAAAAGTCTTTTGATGATCACGTGAAATTTATTCACACAACTCATTAATTTTATCTAGATATTTCTCCATTAAAAAAAAACAATATTCTAAAATAATTCAAAAATTATTTTTGTCAAAAAAAAAACTTTTAAAAATCATAAATATTCTGAAGAACAAAAACATATGGATGTATGATTCAGAAGTACTAGTTCTCTTAAAATCTAACATCTGAATAGAACATGAAGCAGGATTCAAAGTTCTCTGCTACCAAATTAAAGAATACCATCATCATCTATCCTTCTGCTTAAAGAAACTTCACAAATTTTCAACATCGACCCACTTTCGGGTCAAAAAAACAAATCAAGATCACATTTTTTCCTCGGCCCGACTTGAAAGATCACACTATCAACTGTGCGGTTTTAAACGAGGCGTTAGAATTTTCCGTGATTGGACACAAATCTTGAAACGGGTACGAATCATCAGTAGTAACTGCTGCATCAGTGGCAAATCTGTATCTTGATTTCTTGGAAATTCATGAAGACAGAACCACCCGACATATCTTATAACCGGTACGAATGATCACTAACTCAAATCTAGCATGATTGCTACTGAAATTCTGTATGCAGATTGCTTTACATCTTGGAAATTTACAGAATCTTGACAAATTGAGGTGCATCTGCTCGCGGTCCATCAAGTGACCTATACATATAGAGTGTATCTACAAAATCACCCCGCTCGCCTCCTTCCTCCTCGTCCTCGTCCCTACGGAAAACCTCGACCACTAACTTTGGCAATCTTCTAGCAATCTCCAAACACCCTTGTGTTGTCACTCTACATGTCGACAGCCAAACGAATCTCATATTGTAAAAATGGGGCAAACCCGACTGTAAACCCGAGTCTCCAAACGGGCTATCTCTGATCTCAAGCTTTTGCAAATTCGTGCACCCCTCCAGCACGCATTTTAGCCCGGTATCACTGTCACCAGCAAAAGCCACAGATAACGTCCGCACCAATTTACCATATTGCCCTATGTAACTAAAGGCTCTATCTGTGAGCAAGCCAGAAATGGCTAGCCGAGTGAGTTTCTTACAGTTCTTGACAATGGCTCCAAAACCCTCGTCCATGGGCTCACCGGTGACTCGGTCGGGTCTGAAGCGGCCTATTATACAAAGCCGAAACACCACAAGATCCGGGCAGTTCTTGGACATGGCTATAACAGCTGCATTTGTCATCTGTTGACAGAAGTAAAGAATAGATTGCAGTTTTCTACAACCTAATGAAATTGCAAGGAGACCCACTTCAGAAACGGGCCCCTCAGCGTTTTCAGATGGGTGAACAGGAAATACACGAAGCTCACGGAGATCTTTACATGTATCTGCTACTGCTTGAAGTCCTTCATCACAAATTGAATCAAGTGCCTGGAAAAGGACATACAATACATAAATATTTAGAACTAAAGTTACAATTTTTTATAAAAAAAGTTATGAAACTTACCCAAAAAACCTGTAGTTTATGACAGTGGCGGATAACAGGCCTCAACTGCTCGGCATCAATGTGAGCATAGCTAAGATTCAACGAGGTGAGATTCGCACAGAGCGGGAAGATGGTCGGGAGATACTCAGGTGCAATTTCTCGAAAACCCGACAGGCAAACTATCGATCTGCACGCAGCAAAACCAGACCCGTAATCAGGTTCTTGATTATCAGCCTGTTGCTGCCCTATAATCTCCAACGGGCTGAACGAGCCAGTGCCCAAATGAGTCAACTGTGGTGCTCTAAAAGCCAACTGGTAAAGCTGCCCTATTGAAACAAACAGATTCAACTTAAGCTTCTTTAACAATGGTGATCTTGCTACTAGCCTCTGCAATGCATCAAAATTAACCGGCGCTTCAACACAATCGAAACACAAAGACTCCAAATTGCTTGTACCCTCAGGTGGAAAACAAGAAATCCAATCGACTTCATCGTCTGAAACCTCGTCTTCAGTCAGCTCAAGAACACGCAGATTCCTGATTTCACAATGAGATAGTATAATCATGTAAACAATCAATAGTGTCATCACATAATATCCATACTAGAAATTGGAATCAGATGCAAATTAACCAATTAGTAGTAACAACCATTAGTAGCAACTAAATCAGTTAACTAACTAACTAACTAAATCAGGTAGTAACTGCTATTAGTAGTAGCTATTATCATGTGTAACTGAACCAAAAATTAACTAATTTGTTCATGAAATTGATGGTGGAAATTGGAAACAATTACAGATCGATGTATGAATTTGATGTGTGTATATGGATACAAACAGATCTAATTTATCAGAAATTGAATTGAAACCCTAAATTGAAGAACCCTAATTTACCTGCACTCGGCAGCAATAACCGCCAGTCCACTGGTTCCAAAACCGTCACAACAAACCAAAACAAGCTCCTTGAAATTCGGGAACGAGTGAGCAATCACAGCGAGATCATCATCGGTGATCGACATGCGTTTCAGGTAGATCTTCTCCAGCGCACGATAAGCCATCGCCATAGCAGACGCCCAAGGGGTGAAGTGCGCACCCCAATCCGCCGGCAATAGACTAAAATCCGCAAACCGCGGTTTCCCCTTCAAACAAACCGCCCGGACTCTCTTGAACCGCTCCGTCACACGGCGCGGAGCCACGGCGTAACAGTTTCCGATGAACAGATCGGATCTAGTGTACGCCTCCGCACGGTACCACGATTTGCACACCAGCGACACCGCGCTCCGGTCACGCCGTGATTTCAGGAAAACCAAAACGTTTTCAAGCACGTTTTCCAGAACTTCATCGGCGTACGGCGTGAAGTAGTCTCCGGCGCCGGCGACCGGGTTTCTGCACTTTCCGGCGGCGGCGGCGGAGTCATCTTCAGACATTTTCAGATCAGAGATGGAATGGAAGATTGAGAGAAGGAAGGAAGGAAGGAGGATTGGATTGGATGGAATAATTTAGGGTTTTTTTGGCATAGGGATTCTCTTGTGCTAAATCAGTGGGTCTTTATTCATCTGCAAAATCTTATTGGGTAGAGAGAGGGGGGGGGGTCTATTATTTGGGGGTTTTGTCTTTTATATTGTACCGGTACTGCTAGTACATTCATCATAATTGTTACCCTTATGTCAAAGTGACTTTGTATTGGTCAAACTTTTCTTTCTAAATTCCTATTTCAATTCAATCTCATCACCCATTTTTTCATCTTTTACTTTTAATATTTATTATTATTGTTTATTTTTTTAAGGAATCAAAGTGTCTAATTTCTAAGATTTTGATGGAATAAGTAATTTGGCTTAAGCTCATTTCTAAGATTTTGATGGAATAAGTAATTTGGCTTAAGCTCATTTGTATCTGTTACGCTGTGTTTCCGAGTCTCATTTAAGAAGAGAAAAGAATGGAAAAGAAAGGAAGGGGAAATAACTTTGTTTCGGAGTTTTTTTTAAAGAGTGAAAAGAAAGGAAATAGGAGAAAGTGTGTTTCAGATATTTTTTTAAGGAGAAAAATAAAAGAAAAACAAGGTTTATCTTCATTCTTCTAAATTGGAGAGATTAGAAGAGAAAGAAAAAAAAGAGAAAAGAAGAGAGGGAAAAGAAGGGAAAAAAATCATTTCTTTTCTTTTCTTCTATTTAGTAAACTCGGGAACACAGCGTTAGAGCATCTTCAACGCTTTTTTTTATGAACGAGGGTATGTTGGTTTCCCTGGGTTTCTATCTCACGGACGAGAATCCTCCTCGTGGACCAGCATGTTTTTCCTCTCTCGTCCTCTCTTACAAAACTTGTAAATATCCCTCGCGGAGAATGAATCATCTCTTGCACTCTTTTCCATGTTGGAGTTCGTGGGGGGTGATGGACCTCGTTGTAGATATGAGTTGAAGTACCTCGCTTGTGTAAAACCCAAGCTGATTTGGCTAGAGTAAAGCACTATTTGGTTTGTATAAATTAGGTCATTGTCTTGTATATTAATAGTTTGGTATTATATTATTTAAAATATGTATAATTTGAGAATGTTAACTTGTTATTTGAAATTTTGTAGACAAGTCAAATACGAGTTTAATTCTTGCTTGGTTGGTTGACTCAACTCGTATTATAACTAACTTGGAAACTAAATGATACCTCGACATCGATATTGCTTTGAAAAAGCCTTGATATCAATGTTTTTTATATTTATTTCACTTATGGTTATTATTTTCTTTACAACGTTTTTATAGCTAATTTATGTTAAAAGTAAATTATTAAATACCTTTAAAAATCAACCTCGTTTATGTTTAAAATATAGGTTAAAAAGAGTTCATTTTTTAAAACATGTATGGCATATATTTAGTAGTCACTTTGTTTCTTTTCTACCTATGTAGTTTTAGATTAACGGTTATTATTTTTTCTCTACTATTAATGTTTTATTTAAAAAAAATCTATTTTTAAAAACAAAAAAAATGAATAACTTTTTGCATTGAATTTAATATAATTATTTTGATTATTTTGACAAGGACTTTATGATAAAGTTATGAAAATGAGTGATAGTTGTGATATAAATAATAATAATGTTTAATATGACACTTATAATGAACAAGTAATCAATTTTCATTATGTGCAGTAGTTTCATAATAAAACAGGCAATAAGACTTTGCTAAAATTATTTTTGGACACTTATTTTATATATTTAGGAGCATATCAACTAAAAAAACTATTGTTGTGACATGAATTAAAAAAAAAGAATGTATTGTATATTATCTGATAATTTTTTTTTATGTTATATACTTATATGACAATGAAGTGACACCGACACATACATCGAATATTTTAGAAAAATGACACCATACATCAAACATTTTAAAAAGGACACCAATAGAAAATTATTAGATCCGCTTCTATATATATATATATATATATATATATATATATATATATATATATATATATATATATATATATATATATATATATATATATACATGTTTTTAAAAAATGCATTGTTTTCTTATTAGATGCACTACGAAGAGAAAAAGATGAGATAATCACTCTTTTAAATGAAACAGATGAGATAATCACTCAAATTGATATCAGGGTTAAAAAGTATAATATTTTATATCAGGGTTAAAAAGTATAATATTTGTTGTTTATGAGTCTTAAGTTGTTTCTATTGTTTACGCTTTAAAGATATAATTTTTTTATCCGACCCATTTGAGACAGAAAATAACCAAAATGGGTCAAAACTGTTATTTTAATAGGATATCCAAAAAGAACTGGTCTCGGTCTGTTTCGTTTTTTTATTTACTAGGTTAAAATCCCGTGTATTACACGGGTTAAATAAATAAAATGTTATATATTTAGTAACAAAAATTTTATATTTTTAAAAACTCGTGTAATACACGGGTTGAATAAAGCAGTATATTACATTGGTTGAATAAAATATAATGTAATTTGTTAACAAACACATTTGTCAATATATGTTTTTTTTAAATGTAATTTGTCGTGACAGTTATAAGGTTTGTTATGTTAGTTTTTAAAACATTTTTTTTTCAACTAAGTATTAATTTTTTAATTTAATTGATAAATGTTAATTCATATTAAGTTCATTTGATTAATGATTTAATAATTATTTATAATTAAATAATAAGTATTCGTAATTAGATTTATTAATATAAAGATTATTATTTAATAGGAGAGAGCAATAGAAAATCTAATATTTAATAGGAGAGAGACGGAAAAATAAAGAAGATGTGTAACCAAAGAGTGACACGTGTACTGAAGAGATTTTCATTTATTAGAGTAGTAAGATATGTAACACTAGCTTATACCCCGTGTACTACACACGGAGTGAAAAATATCGATATATAAAACACTTAAGTTTTTGTGTATGTATTTTTCATGTGTAAACATATATTAGATATACCAAGGATAGAAAATAAAATTTAAAATATGTAAAAAGTAATATATAATTGGGTTTTAAAATTATATTAATTACTATTTAATTCAATTTTACTTTCATTGATACTTGATTTAAAATAAAAGTTACATAATTAGATTTTAAAAATTTTTATAATAACGGATAATTTAAAATAAATGTGTTTTATTAGTATTTTTTGAATATATTATTATTAATATATGGAAGTGTATTTAATAAGAGAGAGAGAGACGAGAAAAAATGATGAGAATAAATATGGAGATAACACGTGACATGAAAAAACTTTTATTTATTAGATAACTTGTTTAGATCCCGTGTCTACACACGTGGTGAAAAATATCAATATTTAAAACTTTTAAATCTTTATATATATATTTTGAGGTGTAAAAATATATTATGTATATTAAAGATAGAAACAAACTCAAAATATATAAAAATTAATATATAATTGAATTTTAAAAATACGTTAATTACTATTTAATGTAATTTTGTTTTCATTTTCTATTTGATTGAAATAAAGTTAAATAATTAAATTTCAAAGTTTTTTTATAATAAGATATAATTTAAAATAAATGTGTTTTATTAGTATAATTAATATTTTTCTAAAATATATATGTAATTATTAAAATATATAAGTGTATTAAATAAAAGAGAGAGTCGGGAAATAAATGGTGAGGATGAATATAGATGCGACACGTGTCACTAAAAATCTTTATCTATACTAATAAATAAAGGTTTGAGATGACACATGTCACTTTCTGGTTTCTTCTCATTTTTATTTTCTCGTCTTTCTCTCCTATTAAATACTATTTTTTTTGTTTTTCTCTCCTATTAAATAATATATATTAAGAAACATAACAAATTTAATTATTGATAGTTATTATATATTAACTAAATAAACTTAATATGAAATTAATCATGGATAGTTATAGTTAATGATGTTATTTATCTTTTTAAAAAATAAATTTGTATTATGAAAAGTTATTATATTATCAGACCGTTCTTACATTTTAATAAACTCCATTATTTTATACAACTAGATCATTTTTCGTTTGGATTTTTACCTACAGATTTATGAATTCAATTTTTTTTTATCATCAATCATATTTTTTATAAATTTTACAAACTGAAAACGATTTTATAGCCATTTAAGATCCAATTAAAAAACATTCAATCATATATTTACATATTCAAAGATCTAATATTTGTTATGATTTGTTAAATCTCACTGTGTTTTTGTCATATTATTATAGCCGGAAGTATTCAATTAATTATTTTCTTTTTTTCCTATTTCGATTTACATCATTACTTATTTTAACTATTTGTATATGTTTATATATGTTTTGTATATGTGGCAACTTCGACCTATTTTCTTCTGAACGGTTCAATTTGAGTTATGTTTTTTTCTCTAACGGGGTTAAACGGTTAAAATAAAATAAAAGTAGTATAAAATGAGAAGACATATCGATTGAAAGTCTCACTAAGTTTAAATTTTATGCAAATAAATATATTTAGATTGTTATATTATAATGAGAATAATATAAATTTTTAGTTATATTTGACAGTATGCTATACCTAATAAATAAGTAATTAGTCACATGTCACAATTCAGTGAGCTCAAGATTCTTGTAAGCATTTGAAATTTTTTTCGCTTATTTTCTTGTAAGACCAAGCTATACCAAATAAATAAGTAACTGGTTGACGTTTTTTTCACCTATTGTTTCTCGATTATTTATTATCTTATTTTCTTATTTATTAATATTTACTTTATAAATATTTTATTTATTTAATATTTATTTTCTCAATTATTTCCTTTGTTTTTTCACTTATTAATAAAATTTTAATATTTCATTAATCAAACCCCGTGTAATACACGGGTGTGTAACCTAGTTTATTATATAGTATAGGCTAGGTTAGATTCCCGTGTATTACACGAGTTAAATAAATGTAATGTTATATACTAAGTTGTAAGGCCCCAAACCCGGGAGGCCTCACTTGTTAGAATTACTCATTCACAAACAGTCCTTAAACATGAATATCAAATAACGCAGCGGAAAATTTCATTTAAACATAACTTAATCGTTGTTCATACATGCGGAAGCGTAAACATTGATTAAAACATATTTACATCATAACTAAACATAACGGGATGCCAGTCTTCAAAGCAGTCGGGTAACTCTTCATCTCTAGCCAAGCATCACCGTCCATCCTCATAACCTGCCTTAACCTGAATGTGTACACTTAAAAACGTCAGCTACGCTGGTGAGTTCTAGTTTTCGTTCGATTTAAGAAATGGTTCATCATTCAAGCATTCATTAGGGTTTAACATTCGTATAAGAAAACAGGGTCTTTCATTCGTAAACCGTCGCACATTTAAACACATTGAACGGATCATTTGTTTAAAACATTAACATTCATTTAAGTCATACATTACTATCTAAAATATGTATCGTTACGCGTCTCTATGTCCCCGTAGGAACCTTTAATGTTGTGGGCAACCGCTACGTATCGCCGTCATTGCCACAACCATTCATTACGTGGGGTCAACCGTTACGTATCGCCGTCATTGCCCAACACGCATCTTTCCTTTGGAAATTAACCGTTACGTATCGCCGTCATTAATATCCCATTACCATTCAATACGTGGGGTCAACCGTTACGTATCGCCGTCATTGCCCAACACGCATCTTTCCTTTGGAAATTAACCGTTACGTATCGCCGTCATTAATTTCCCATTACCCTTTCCCTTAGGATGATCGTCATCACCCGAGTAACCGTCGTTACTCCCTTACCAGTTGTACAACATCAAAACCATTGGCAGGCCACTAAGACACTACCCCTGTTGTTCTTATGGTAACTATGGCTCGCTGTCCATAATCTACCACAAGGTTGGGAATCTCGTTCCCAGACTTCATTCGTCAATTCCATTCATTCGACAGATTAGATTTGTAATGACTTCTTTAAAAACCTTTGCCCCTTTTTGTTTTCTTTTCATAAAACCTTTCCTTCACTTTCAAAACCCTTTACCTTTTCATTAAACCATTTCTTTATAACATTCGTTCGTAAACATTCCGTTCATAAACTTTCTTTCCATAAACCCTTCGTTCCAAATCATTTCCTTTCGTAAACGTAGTTTCATAAACATCATTTTATAAAACATCATTTCATAAAACATCATTTCATACGTGTACACACCAGCCCGAAAACATTATATAAAAACATTTAAAAGAGGGCTTCTAGAACTCACCTTATAAGCTAGTCTCGGTTGTCCTAAACAAAGGTCCAACAACTTCACTTCCGATCTGAATTGATTAGTTAAATACACATCAGACCAATCCCGACTCTAACGGTTTAACCATTCTAACATACTGACTTCACTTAATCAGTTCTGATGTCTGCGCACTTAGCAAGTGCGCAGACTCTGCTTCCTGCGCACTTAGCAAGTGCGCAGGTCCTTCCTCCTGCGCACTTAGCAAGTGCGCAGGTTCCTCTTCCTGCGCACTTAGCAAGTGCGCAGGACCTGCTCCGTGCGTACTTAGCAAGTGCGCAGGACCTGCTCCGTGCGTACTTAGCAAGTGCGCACGACCTGTTCTTCGCGAAAACCCTAACTTTCGCATTCGGGTCTGATCATGTCAAGATCCCGAACCTGTTGCATTCAAAACGTTCGTTTTCCATTAAGGAACTCAAATCCGTGATTATCTTTCAGTTCCATCCGTAAAAACGTTGCCTTTTCACCCAAAACCCGAAAAACCCAAAAACGAACAAAAACTCAGATTTAGGTCGGATCGTTACCTGAATCGAGCTTCTGATCCGGAGGTTCTTCTCACGAGTTATGGAGCAACACACTTCTCAAATCTCGGGTCGATCCGACAACTTTCTCTCTCTACGGTTTCTCTCTCTAGAAGTTGCAAATGAGAGAAATGGGTTGTGACCTTGGCTATTTATAGGGGAGGCTCTCCTTCTAGCCCATCCGACCCGACCCGACATGCCTCGTTCGTTTATTCCGTTATTATATCTGTCGTTTTATTTTTGGGATGTTACATAAGTGATGAAAATTTATGTCTTTAAAAACGTATGTGTTACACCAGTATAATCTGCTAATACATACATGCGTCAAAATATGTCTTTAAAAATATATTTTGACGTGACAGTTATAAGTTTTGTTAAGTTAATTTTTAAAACATTTTTTTTCTAGTCGGGGATTATTTTTTTTATATAATTAATAAATGTTAGTTTATATTAAATTCATTTAGTTAATGTATAATAATTATTATCCATAATCAAATCATTAGTATTCATAATTAGATTGATATTTAATAGAAGAGAGAAGCGAAAAAAATATGATGAGAATAAATATGGAGGCAACACGTGTCACTAAAAAATCTCTATTTTTTATATAGCATATATATAGACTTAATGTCAATCATTAGTAACTTTTTTACGTATTTTAGTTATTAATTTTTCATTTTTTACTCGTCTAATACACGGGTCACTAATCTAATTAATATATATATATATATATATGTGGGGAAATGTATTTTTTTCTTATTAAATCTTGATATATACAACTAATTAATAAATAAATAAAATTTTAATTTTTATGTTTCATCAAAAACAACTATATGTCAAGGAGAAGTATCCGTTTTCGTGGACCCGTGAGTACCTTTTGATAAATTTAATTTTCTTTTTTATATGTGTGATTAGTATACTATATTAATAAATCTATGATGACTATCAACATTTAAATCTGTATGAAATTGATGTGTTTGTTGATAGGTCCTTGTGTCCATTCTATTGTTGGATATGTGAAGTGACAATGAAGAGAAGATAATATAAATAAATATTATTAATTTTGTAAAACTGTATTATAATTATAAATTTAGACTAATGTTCAGAAAAAAAATCTTCTAATTATAGTCATATATTTAGCAAGTAATAAGGATATATGAACATTCTTTCATTAAATGTTTATAAAATTCCTTTTATTAAATATTGTTATGTCACGTTAACTATAGTAGGTAATACCCAGCGGAATAATAATCAAGTAAAAAGTAAAAAAATATATAAATTTTATGGTTTTTGGAGATGTTAGACAAATTAAAAGATTTGTGAAAAACCTTATGAAAAAGGGTTACAGTATCTGGTATATCCTATGAAGGGGGTGTGAGATCGATGAGGGGCGTAGAACTTGATGAGGGATGTGAAACATCACCTCCTTCTTGGTGTGAGGTGGGCGTGGTGTTTGGGCTTAAGATTTCTCAATGGAAAAAACTAGCCGTTATATATATTTTGACATTTCTTAAACGATAAACTCTATAAAAAGAAAATTATTTTTTACCACTATATATATATATATACATTTAAACACCCTACAAGCACATCTCTCATACAACTATTATCTCATAAAAATATTTTTCAAAATGTTGTCGTCATCATCTTCATCCGACTCCGGCGACAATGCTTTTCCGTGGTTTCTTAACCGCGGTGCTTCAGCGGTGGGAACAAGGCCAAACGTTGCAACCAAAAACTCGAAATGCTCGTCTCAACCGCGACCGCGCGATTGCTAACAATCTTCTACACAAAGATTATTTTGCGGAGCCGTGCACATACAAGCCTGATGACTTTAGTCGCAGGTTTCGAATGAGTCGAGGTTTATTTTTACGAATAAAAAATGACTTGGAAAGAAAGGTGCCTTGGTTCCGCCAACAGATTGATGCGAGATGTCGGGTTTGTTTTACCGCCTTAAAAAATTGTACCGCCACTATTCGTCAAATGGGTACGGAAATGCTAACGATGCATCGATGAGTACTTGAAGATGTCCAGGCAAACTATTAGGTCTTGTATTAAAAAATTTTGTAGAGGTATAATTCAATTGTATCACGGGATATATTTACAAAACCGTTGGCTAGCGACATTCAACAATTAAATGTTGCACATGATGCTAGATACGGCTTTCCCGGAATGCTTGGTAGCATCGATTGCACACATTGGGAGTGGTGAAACTACCCCAATGCGTGGCGAGGTCAGTTTTCATGTGTTAATCATCCTCATCAGTCTATTATGCTTGAAGATTTAGCTTCAAATTACCTATGGTTTTGGTATGCATTTTTTGGGGTTGTTGGTTCCAACAATGACAATAATGTTTTTGATCAATCGCCTTTAATCAACGATATGATAAATTGAATCGCACCAGACTCATCTTTTGAACTCAGAGGGACATATTACCAGTGTGGATATTATCTTGGTGATAAGATATATCCCGAATATGCTACAATTGTCAAATCTCTTACGTGTTCCGAAGGTATTAGGCGTACTACATATAAAGCAGCTCATGACGCAGTAAGAAAAGATGTCGAACAAGCGTTTGCTCTCTTGAATGATAAGTAGCATATCGTGTCAAGGCCGGCACTAAAAGACATAATCATGGAACTAGAAGCGTGGAATTAGATGACAAAGACGAAGATCTAATCGGATGCTAGCAGAGGTTAAAAGAGGCTAGTAGTGGAGTGGAACAGGAACTCTTGACGAAGGCTTGGAGTGTAAAACCCTTGACTAGGGTTTCTTTCTAGTTTAAAAGTTAGAGTGTAAAGTTTAAAAATAAAATAAAATGTTATGGGAAGGTAATAACCTAAAAAATTTAAAAATATAAAAGATTTAATGAAAGAAAATAAACAAACGAGCATAGACAACTGTAAATGAATTAGCGAACGTAAATGAACGAAAATAAATGAACACATTACCGAACATTCACCAAACAAAATTGAACGAACACGACCTCTGTTCATGTTCTTCTTTTAATTAATCTAATGAAATTTCTTATTCATGTTAGTCATTTATTACAATAATGAACGTAAATGAACTTCTAGCTGAACGGTTAATGAATGGTTCGTTGAACGCTCAGTTTATTTACAACCCTACTTAAGTCATGTAAACACAAAGTCATTAACTAACTAATTAAATATTGACTTAAGAAGTGTCTTAAGAAATAAATTATTATTTTTTCTTCAACGAATTGTTGAATGTTTTTTTTAACAACCGATGAATACTATAAGCTCGACCACCCCCGAGTAAACCCATTGACGAAATGTCACCCACGCCCGTGAATGCATACAACGTAGGTTACTCGGCCCGCCCATCATTCCAGGGGAAACACACCGTCTGAAGCCCCACTGTGGTAAAACCCCTGAGCCACTTGATCATATTGCACCAAGGGAGTCTCGAACCCATGACCTTCACATTGAAAGACCATTGGGGTCCCTCCTCCCAAGCCAATTGATCTGGGTTCATTGATGATAGTGTTATTTTTCTCCAAGTCGCAAATGCTACTTTTCTCCAAGTCAAAAAGAACTTTAATTGTATGTAACCAGTGGGATTTCCATGTTGTGCGGCGGGAATTTTTAGGTATCGGTTCGGTTCGTCATGGTACTGGTACTCGTTATAACAAACGAAAGAAAATATAAAAAATAGAGTCGTTACATGCCTAAAAGGACATCGACAGGTGTTTTACATCTATAGAAAACCAAAACAAAAAATATCGGTACCGATTCTGATAATAATAATGTTGGTACGATGGTGTTCTGCTAGGGACGATTAGGCGTTAAAATTTGTGATGTTCAGCTTCAACGACCTATAAAATCGTAGTCAACCCGACAAAAAAAATCATATTGAAACACTTATAAAAAACCACATGGAAACGGGCAATCCTGAATTCTCTGAAACATTATATTTAAGGTCGTAAAAGGAAAAAAATGAAACCTTAAAGCAGTTTCGAAGGCTTGTACGTTCGTGCTCGATGACTTGTACATTGTAACGAAAGCTCGGTTTTAAATGAAACTTATATCAAAACGTAGATAAAAATAAACATATCGCAACATACACCCGGAATTTTTTAAAACTTCATATTTTAAAAATTATAAAAGAAAAACAAAACGTGTACAAAATTAATTATAAATACTTAAAATAATATAAAAAAATCTTACCTATACATACATAGAGAGACGTGTACATATAAACTAAAATTGTTCACCCATTTATAATTGTATGCGTATATTATTTTTTTCGTATAATTGTATGCGTATATTATTTTTTCTTCAACGAATTGTTGAAAGTTTTTTTAACGACTAATGAATACTATAAGTCCGACCATCCGGGTAAACCCATTAGCGAAATGCCACCCACGCCTGTGAACGCAGACATCGTTGGTGACCCGGCTCGCTCACTATTCCAGGGGAAACCCACCATCAGAAGGTCCACTGTGTTAAAACCCTTGGGCCACCTGTGCATATTTCACCAAATGAGTTTTTAACTCATGACCTTCATATTGGAAAGCCATATGGATACATCATCCCAAACCAATTTATATGAGGCTCGTTGATCTATTTTTCTTCAAGTCATAAATGCTACTTTTCTCCCAGTCAAAAAGAACTTTAATGTTATGTAACCGGTGGGATTTCCATGCTACGCAGCGGGAATTTTTCGGTATCGATTCGGTTTATCATGGTACCGGTACTGGTTATAACAAACAAAAAATGCATATAAAAAAAGTAGAGTCGTTAGATGCCCAAAAGGATATCGACAAGTGTTTTACATCTATAGAAAACGAAAACAAAAAACATCGGTACAGATGTTATTTGCGTGGGTCGATTAGGCGTTAAAACTTGTAATGTTCGGTTTCAAAGGCTTATAAAATCGTAGTCAACCCGACAAAAAAATCATATTGAAACATTTATAAAAACCACGTGGAAACGGGAAATCCTGAATTCTATGAAACATTATATTTAAGGTCGTAAAAGGAAAACAAAAAAAATGAAACCTTAAAGCAGTTTCAAAGTCTTGTACGTTCGTGCTCAATGACTTGTACATTATAACGAAAACTCGGTTTTGAATGAAATTTGTATCAAAACGTAGATAAAAATAAACACATCGCAACATACACATGGAATTTTTTATAACTTCTTAGTTTAAAAGTTATAAAAGAAAAACAAAACGTGTACAAAATTAAATTATAAATACTTAAAATACTATAAAAAAATATTACCTATACATACACAGAGAGAGATGTACAGACAAAACTAAAACTGTTCAGCCATTTATAATTGTATGTATATAAATTATATATTTTTTTATTACCAATGAAATAACCTTATTTGACTCGGTTAATATTATAACCAATGTTTTCAGAATCGGACCGGACGTCGAACCGGTCGCTTTACTGGTTCACCGGTCGGACCGGTCCGACCGGTCGGGCCGGCTTTAAGAACCGGGTGACATTATAATTAATTAAAATTTTAAACTAATTAAAAGTTCTAATATAAAAGTTACACAAATGTATACATAAAATAAAATCAAGTATATCTGTTTTCTTTCAATTTACTTCAAGTGGGCCGATGATTTCAAAGGTTTTAATTATATGTGGGCCGATGGGTTCAGAAGAAATCATATAATTATATTAAGTTTTTAGGGTTACTAGGTTAAATTCACCCAAAAGATAGAGTACAAGCACCAGTCTTCTCCTCCATGCTATTTACCAATCTCAACCGCCAACTTCAGACGTTATTTTCCATCCAGATTTGTATAACAGCGATGATATTTGTTCCTATTTTTTCTATATATGCTTTGTGACATGGTAAGTTTAAAGGTTTCCCAGCTAGGAAAGACTTCCGGCATTCTTTTATGTCTAGATATGAGTTCCAACAACGATTTCCGGCATTCTTTGTCATTCAATCCGGTTAGACCGCCACCGGCCAACCGGTTCAACCGGTCCGACCACCGGGTCGTTGTAGGACCGTTTCAACACACAGAACCAGACTAGCTAGACCACCGGTTCCCGGTCCGACCGGCCGGTCCGGTCCGGGTTTAAAAACACTAATTATAACACCTTAAACTTCAAATCTTGGACTAATTTTCACGTCTAAACTAAATATAATTAGTTTGTGTATTTTATATTTAATTTTCCCAAAAACAAAAACCAATTTGAAGTAAAATGTCCCCTCGTTTTAGGAGAAAAGTATTAATGTTCAGGTCAAAATTAAGAACTTTCAAATGTAACTCACACAAAATTGATACAGTAAAATGTAAGATCTGTTCACGCAAAAACAAATTTTCAGTTGTTGTTATATTTCCACGATTGTAACATTAATTACTAATTTTGGTGTCATTAAGACAGTTTTTATGTACTTAAGAACCTCATCAACATTGACTGTCCACATAAAACCTATCGAACCATGTATTAGAGTTTGCATTAAAATTGCTTTACTTTAGATTATAGTTTAAAAATATAAATTTCAAAATGTAAGTTATGTCATATTTTATTGTTATTGTTATCATAAAAGTTACTATTGTGCAAATTATTTAAATTTTACCTTTTTATGTTTGATAAATTTTATTCCTTTATTTGACTTATTTTATGTTTTATAAGTTTTATTCTTTTATTATGTTACAAGGTTAGTGACTTGTGTACTACATGGGTGGAAAATGAAAATTGTGTAATTAAAATATGTAAAAAAATGTTACTAATGATTGGTTTTAAATGTTATATACAAATAAAAAATGAAACGTTCTATTTACAATTCACAAATCTATAAATACTTCTTTGTATACAACATTTGTTGCTTGTCTGCTAATTTTGTTGTCTTTATCTAATATTAAAAGTTTGTCTTTATCTTTTTTTTTAATTCAGAAGTATTCTTTATGTCAGTCAGAGTATCTAAATGATAATATTGATGAATGTTTATACCCATCTCATGTTCTAAATGGACTTAAAATATTAGGTTTGTTACACCATAACTTAGTTCTGAAGGTCGGTGTTCCAGTGATGCTAGTAAAAAATATTGATCAAAATAGTGGTTTATGTAATGGGACATGACTGTAAGTTATATAACTGGAAAGTTGTACGTTATTGAAGCAAATATAATATTCGAAATTAACATTGGTAATTACACTTTTATCCCTAGAATAAATTTGACGCCTTCAGACAAGACGATTCCTTCTAAATATCAAAGAAAACAGTTTCCACTAGCTGTGTGTTTTGCAAGACAATAAACAAAAGAAGAGTTATGTGTTTGCATAAAGAATACTTCTGAATTAAAAGAATATTAGATAAAGATAACAAACTTAGCAGGCAAACAACAAATATTGTATACAAAGAAGTATTTATATAGACTTATATGTGATATTTAAAATCAATTATTAGTAACATTTTTACATGTTTTAATTATACATTTCGTGTAGTACACGGGTCACTAAGCTAGTTGTATTAATAAGTAAGTTAAGAATTTAATTTAGTTAAAATCGTCTTGATGGAATTAATTTCATTAAGAGTTAGGTGTAGGTCCATATGACTCATCTACAGATCGATCTCGTGACAGGAAGTCTCGATAACACGGAGTGCGGAATCCTTCGTGTTAACGTATGTATACGAATTGACAATAGAAACAACAAGTAAATAAACTTTCTCTTTGTATTCCAACAAACACAGAGTTTACAGAATACAATCGTTCAAGTCAATATCCTTCTCTTCGCTACTGAACAGAATCTGTAAACTCCTAGATATAGACACAAACCCTGCAATAGGCGAACTTAACAAGTTCGCCTCAAATAGACTAGGCGAACTTAACAAGTTCACCTCACATGAGACTAGGCGAACTTAACAAGTTCGCCTCTAATAGACTAGGCGAACTAGACAAGTTCGCCTCTAGCAGAACTTGTTCTAACACTTAGACAAAATCTATACAATTACATAAAAACATAAAGACAATAAGACCTAAACTATTACAAAGCTTTTGTCATACATTCTATGTCCTAACAGACTCCCCCTTGACAATAGCTTGATCTTCTGTCTTCAGTCTTTATAACGAGCTCTTCCAGTTATCTAATAATCTGCTTCCTGCATGCACTCCGTATCTCTGATAGATCTCCAACACTCTTTTATACTGCAATCCTTGTTCTATCCATTCATCAGTAAACATAATCTCATTCTTTCTTAACGTCCTCTGATCTTTCTTTGAGAAGTTAATAAGATTCATTGCATCATAAAACTAACAATGACCTTATTATCTTTATCATCAATTCTAGCTTCACCGGTATTCACATCTACGTACCACCATTTCATATTCCCCAGAAAATCTTGTGTTATTTTCTTCAATGGTATCTTCTGTGCAGCACGTACTGGCTTGAACTTATACTTCTAGGTCACAATCTCAGTCTTTTGATCTACAATCTTCACTCTTTTTCCTTTCTGTGGCTTTAATCTTTCATACTTCCCTGATCCACCTTCTCTTTTAATCAAGTTGTCAATCACATCGGCTAATCCACACTTTGATCTACTAATCAGTGGTTTCGTAGCTAGACCATTCATTTCACACCTTGGCAAGGTATTGAAATACTTGATCCTAGGCTTTAAGTATTGAACACCGTCAGATCTCTTAAGAGAAAACAATTTCGTGTCATCATCATAAAACCAACTGATGATTCTTCCAATACACCTCTCTTTATTCACATATCTTTCTTTCTGAGCAGGTTGTATAAGTGACTTACGGTACATTCAGACCATCATTGCCTTCATATGTAACTTTATCTTTACTATTTTCTATCTCAATCTTTACAATCTCTCCTTCTTCAACTTCATTATCCAACACATCCTCTTCAACATCATTAAATAATTCATCAATATCATCCAGCCATTCTAACTTCTCAGCTTCTTCTTCAGAATCAGCAAAGAATTCCAATAATAAAATTTCTTCATTCAATCCAGAATCATTCTTGGTTCCTTCAATAGTTTGTGATGTCGACTCCCCCTGAGCTCTTGCTATGGGATTTAAGTCAGCAGCGTATTGACGATCACCCTCAACATTACCACTAGGATCATTGTCATCATCATCCTTTCATTGAATTGACTCAGCATGACAAGTATCATGTATCCTTAACTCCCCCTGAGCGTCAAGACGCTCAACAAGTTTGGAAACCAAGATCTACATGTTAGCAATCTGTGTAGCTTGAGCTTGAAGGACCAACTGTCTCTGAGTATCAGTAGTCATAAGAGAATTCACTTGAGTCTGCAAAAGCAAGCACCTGTGATTCAAGGAAGGTAATCCTTTCAGAATCAGAAGGCTTTGAAGTACTAGCAGAAGATTTAGAAACTGTAGGAACAGGAGTAATCACAGGAGACGGATGTGTAGATGAAGGAGGTGTAACCAGCAAGGATGCAACAAAAGTAGCGTCCTCAACACCTTGAGATGAATGTGTAGCAGCAATAGAAGCAGACATAAGCTTCTGAGCTTTTGGAACCGGATGTGCATCACTATCAGAATCCGAGCTCTCATCGATTAATGTTCTCTTTCCAAGTACTGATCCAGAAGGAGGATTCTGAACAAACTTACGCCTTGGCTTTCTGGCTTTAGATTTAATACGTTTCCCCGCATTTGCCAATGGCAAAGTAGCCAATCTCTCATAATGACTTGAGCTAAAATCTCTAGACGAATCAGAGTCAGTAGCCTCAGAATCAGGTAAAATAGTATCACCGGAACTCGTATCCACCACATTCCCTTTAACTTCATGAATGGGTGAGTTCACAACTTCATTATCAAAATCTTCCATATTCATACCCAAATCTTATTCATTTTCTTGAGCAACGTCTTCCTGAACTGGTTCAATAACAGGAATATGAACCTGTTCTTGTGGAATAGAAACTTGTTGTTGTGCTTGTACCTGAGCTTGAACTTGTTGTGGTTGTTGTACTTGATTCTGTACTTGTCCTTGAACTAACTCCTCAGGATGAAACCAATTATCATTAGGAGGCTCAATATAATCAGGATTGATTAAATGACCAAACAAAGGAGTCGGAACTGGAATCAAAGCAACATTTTGTTGTTTAACCTTGGTACAGTCAGTAAAGATTCTTTTGGACATAGGAGTCAAAGTCAAACGTATTGGATGTTGTGGTAAATATGGAATTAAAAGGTTCAGAATCATTTGCAAGAACCTAGGGTACATAAGAAACCCTTGAACTTCTAGAGGATTGATCTGCATGACCAACTCACGGTATATATACAAAGCAAAATTAAACCGTTTGTTCAGAGTCAATGCAACCATTGCAGCTTGTAACGCACTCTTCAAACCATCAGCCTTTCTTGGAGATAAACATTGGATGATTACATGCATAAAATACCTCCATTCTCCAACTAAACCACCTTTTCGTGCTTGAGTATCATTTGGTCTGCCTCTGTAGCCCATCCTCTGAAAACACCACATAATCAGTGTTTCAGGATAAGACATAGGATCTTCATTAGCACCTCCCAACGGCAAAGCAGCACGAATAGTTTCCACTGAAATAGCTACATCTGTGTAATTCACCGTTGCACGAAGTACGTGAGGTTTAACATCTGTGTCTTGATGTACTGTATCCCAGAATTGTTGGATATATGGTAAGCTGAAGTACGGATCTGCGGATAAGGCCAGATGTAAACGTGAATGATTCAAAAAATTGATAATTCCTTGGAAATTAACAACCTCAGATGTATTTGGATCTAACAATGCCACTTGATTATGTTTGTACTCAACACGACGAGCCATCTGTAAATGCATTGGACATAGAACACACATTAGTCATATAACAAACAAAAGAAAAAAAATCATAAAAAAAATTTCACACACAAAAAATTACAAGTCCAAACACTGCTTAGCCCTTAGGCGAACTTAATAAGTTCGCTTAGTGTTGCAAGAGGCGAACATAATAAGTTCGCCTGAACCAGTTTGTCGATACAAATTCAACAGCAGATTCCAAAAAATGTTCAAATCGTCAAATATTTTCAAATCAAACACATTATAAGCATCGGTTCACACCAACTAAACAATATTAAGCTTAAATTTCAAGATTAACACCTAGATAAACATGATTTACTCAGACAAGCGTAAGAATATCAGAAACGAAGAACACAGGGTTAAAGAATCAATTTCCCATCGATTTAACGGATAAAAATCCATGAAAGTACCTTAGAAAGACTCGCAATTTAAAACCGATCAAGAAACAGACACGAAAAATTCAAATCGAAACACCCTAATTCAAAATTTCACAAGTTCGCTAAAACCCAGTAAGTTCGCTCACAGAAGTTCGCTCTCACAGTGAAAATGGCAATAAGGATAAGTTCGCCTGAACAAAATATTTATTCACACAATTAAGTTCGCTTCATTAGGCGAACTTGTTAAGTTCGCTTAACAAGCCTCAGGCGAACATATTAAGTTCGCTTCAAACCTTTGCCTTGAACAATTTCGTCAACTTTCAACACGTCACATTCTTGTGAACTTCCATCTGTAGCATGTATCCGATCCAATCCCGAATCATTTTAATAAAAAATAAAATTTTCATGGAAGACGGAAACAAACTATTTTTGGATTTTATCTGTACAAACGAAATCACATATTTTTTTTTGGTTTTTATCTGAGCAAACTAAAACACATATTTTTGGTTTTTATATGAGCAAACTAAAACACATATTTTTGGATAAACATCATGAGCAAGAAGATCATATCAGTATATGAGCAATTCATCACACAGTCTATTATCAACTATGGGTAACCTATGATATAAAAAAATGATATGAAACAATCAAACTCATTCTTATGTAACTCGTATCTTTTCATTTTTATGTAATTTTTGTGATGAATATTTATAAATCCATCATAATCACTTTTCAACTTTTCAATCAATTTGAATAATACTTGAAATGATACACGATAAATTTCAAAGTAAACAAGATCAGGTCATGAAATGCTCAATTTTTCATTCCGAATTTGTAATACAAAGCATGAATTCTTAAGTTGTCAATATTATATAATTTGAAACTATAAGCATTTTTCTTCCAATTTCATGTGAGTTAGTACCATTTAGTTGAAAAACATCGTGTACCCCACATATATGCCAACAGAAATTTAAATTTGCACTATCTTCAAGACATACATAGTTTATTGCAAGATTAGATCAATCTCCAAGATGAAATTATCTCTATTAGCACAAGTATAGAATAGCAGATCCCAAAGGATATAAGAATCAGGATGATTCAGAATCAAAAGATTCTAATGAATTGGATTTATAATGAGAATCAATAGATTCAGGTAGGAAGATCCAACTATTATCCGGATAAATTTCAATGAAATCAGAATAGATGATGTATCTAGATCCAAGGGCTAGTATATGTTCCAACAGATGTTGTTAGAAAGCATATCTTAGTTCAGCAACACATTGCATGTTTTTCGGGGCATGGGCAGTGAAGTGAACTGAAAGAGATTGTGCTAAAGACATAATTCGATATTGGTCTCATGAAATTCTTAAAACCATATATTCTTTATCTGATAATGATCTTTTACACACACATCCAGGCATATAATGGATTCAAATCACAGATGTAATCATATCATATTTAATTTTCACACTACTATCGGTTCAGAAACGCTTCTAGTCTATTAACAATTCAAGTTTCAAACTCATATTCAAATTAAAACATATTATCAAGATTAGAGCATTCAAAACAATATCATTTCTCATTTATGCAGACTTTGAAATTTAGATCAAATCAATTTACTTTAAACTATCATATATCAAAGGTCTATTATGGTCATGTGTAATGAACTATTCACTGATGTACTATCATTTCTTCTCTAACTTCAAATGATGTCAATTTTATATTTTCATTTTTTTTTGAATTTTTATAAATAATAATTTTTGACTGAAATTTAAAATGCAGAAATATAATAAAGTAATAAAAGAAATTTAAAACAAAATCTCCCATGAAAAATTGTTTTTGAAAAACTTTTATTCGGGATTGATCATACCAATCATCTTGATCAGAAATTCAAACCTGGTATGATCAAATGCCTTGGTAAAAAGATCAGCAAAATTATCATCTGTATGAACCTTCACCAGCTCAATCAACTTTTTATCTACACAATCACAGATAAAATAATATCTAATTTCAATGTGCTTTGTTTTACTGTGTAGCATTATTATCAATAAACATGGGGTTCCTGTAAAATTCAAACCGTAGTCTCTTAATTGCTGTTGGATCTACAAGATCTGTGAACAACAACCTGCAGCAACAATGTATTTTACTTCACATGTTGAAATGGAGACCGTAGTTTGCTTTTTGCATTACCAGGAAACTAGACGATTACCCAAGAACTGGCAACCACCTGTAGTAGATTTCCTGTCCAAATAACCACCACCAAAATCAGAATCAGTGTATGCATTGAATTCAAAGTTAGAACCATATGGAAACCATAGTCCCAATCTTTGTTTTCCTTTCAGATAACGAAAGATTATATTTACTGCAATCAAATGAGACTCTTTTGGTTTTGCTTGGAACCTGGAACAAATACACACAACAAAGATTATGTCTGGCCTTGAAGCGGTTAAGTACATGAGAGATCCAATCATTTCACGGTAGAGTCGGCAATCAACTTCTTTTCCATCCGGGTCAGAATTCAATTTATGATTGACCGGAATCGGAGTATCGTATGGGGTACAGTCCTCCATCTTGAACCGGCTCAAGATGTCTTTTACATACTTGGACTGATGAATAAAGAAACCATCTTCCTTCTGATTAACTTGAAGACCTAGGAAAAATGATAACTCTCCCATAGCTGACATCTCAAACTTCGATTTCATAACACTCTCAAACTCTTTGCACAACCCTTCATTTGTAGAGCCAAAAATAATATCATCTACATATATCTGAATCAGTAGATATTCTCCCCTTGCTTTCTTAATGAATAAAGTCGAGTCATTTTGGCCACGAACAAAATCATTTTCCATAAGATGTGTAGACAACGTTTCATACCATGCTCGGGGAGCTTGATGAAGACCATAGAGAGCCTTATCAAGCTTGAAAACTTTAGACGGATTAATTGGATCTTCAAACCCCGACGACTGACACACATAAACCTCCTCCTTGACTTTACCATATAAGAAAGCACTCTTTACATCTAATTGAAACACCTTAAACCCTCTGTATGAAGCAAAAGCAAGAAACAACCTTATAGCTTCAAGCCTAGCAACAGGAGCATAAACCTCGGTGTAATCAATTCCCTCTTGTTGATTGAAACCTTGTACAACTAATCTTGCCTTATTTCTCACCACAACACCTCGATCGTCTTTCTTGCATTTAAACACCCACTTTGTACCAACTGGATACACACCCTTTAGAAGATCTACAAGATTCCAAACTTTGAGTTTGTCAAACTGAGCAAGTTCTTCCTGCATGGCCTCTATCCAATTGTTATCACGTAACGCCATTTCGACATTCTTTGGTTCGACCTGAGAAATAAAACAGAAATGTGAGCATACATCAAGAACACCAGTATCCTTAATACCTGTATACAAGCAAGTGTTGTCAATAATAGAACGCGTTTGCACTCCATCTCGCAAATTTCCAATGATATTTGTAATCGGATGAGCTTTGAGTTCCTTGATTGATGCAACATCAGGAACCGGCAACACATCAACTTGAGTTGTATCAGATTGATAAGACATATCCTGATTACTCGTATCTCCGAGTCCAGATTTGTAGGAATCTCCCCCTGGGCTTGTGTCGAATTAGAAGGTTCATCAACTAACAAAGGATCAGCAGAAGAATCTTGGAAAATAACATTGTCGTCCTCACTATCATACTCTTGTGTTCTCGAACAAGAAGCAACATTAGGATCTGGAGCAGATGTAGAGGGAACAGATGATTGTGGAACCGCAGTCGGTAGAAAACCACTATTCTGGGCATCATGACATGAATCATATAATACATCAGCTTCCTCAGGAGAAATATCAGAAGGTAATGGAAAAGACTTGAATAAATTGTCATAATCAAAAGCCCAGCCTGGTCCAATCGCCATTTGAGGTAAAGACTGATTAGAACAGTCAATATGAAACCATTCTTTAACCTGACGAGTCTCTTTGTTATAAACCTGCTTGGTAGTAGAATTTGCAACATACCCCAGAAAGATCCCTTCAATAGCCTTAACACTGAACTTGGTTGGGCATCTCTAACTTTCAAATGGGTGCATGGATTACCAAAAGGTAGTAAATATTTCATATTTGGCTTCCGATTATTAAGCAACTCATAGAATGTCTTGTTGTGTCGCTTAACGGTCGAAAATCTGTTCAAAACGTGACACGCAGTATTCACAGCCTCAGCCCAAAAAGTAACTGGAAGCTTAGAATCTGCAAGCATCGTACGTGCCGTTTCAACCAAAGTCTTGTTCTTTCGTTCAGCAACTCCATTTTGTTGAGGTACATATGGCGCACTAAATTCATGATGAATTCCCTTTTGAAGACAATAAACCCATCTTGCTATTCTTAAACTCGCTGCCATTGTCACTCCTAATTCTTCTGACTTTCTCTTTGCACAAATTCTCTAAACCCAGGATTAAGAATTGTACCAACTCTGTGGTTTCGGCTTTAGAAGCAAGGAACTTAATCATATTTTACTACCAGACAGTAAGATTTACCGCCAATGCTCCTGATACTAATCGGTCCGAACAAATCCATATGCAGTAGCTCCAAAGGAGTCACAATTGAATTCTTTGTCTTAGATTTGTGGGACTTCTTATGTTGTTTCCTCTTCTTGCAAGGAATACAGTCATCAGGAACGGAGAATTTCATCTTCGGAACACCAATAACCAGATCATTCTTCATGAGATAATTCATTTTGAAATAATTAATGTGAGCAAGTTTCCTATGCCACAAAATAGAATCCGAATCAGACGCCTTGGAGAGTAAACATGTAGGAATTGAATCCGTTGTAGTAGCAACACTCATGTCTAGGACATATGTGTCATTTCTCCTCGGAGCCTTCATTAGAATCCATTCGTCAGGAATAACAAAGCCCGGTTTCAAGATATAACACTCAGAATCATTGAAATGAAAATTTCTTGTCACACACTTGAGATACACTCAAAAGATTGTGTTCAAGTTGCTCCACATAGTTCACTTTCTCAAATTTGACTTTATCATTCTTCAAAGTACCCTGACCAGTTATGTACCCGCCTTTATTTCCACCAAAAGCGACATAACCACCATCAATATTAATAACATCTTCCAGCAAACGAATATTCCCTGTCCTATGTCGAGAACAACCACTATCCACATACCACGTATTGTTGATAGTCCTCCTTGGTTGCCCCTACATAAACAAAGAAAATTAGTTAGAAATAGGAACCCAAGCCATTGTGGTCTTGGGTCATCCAAATGGATCAAAATAAACAACTTCAAGCAGTTCACAATCAACATTGTAATCAACCTTTGGAACATAAGATTCACAATTAGACATTCTCAATGAAGACACAGTATGATTAATTCAAAAAAACAATAGTAGATTTATGATTATCAGATTCAGATATTTCCAAAAGTTTCTTTAATTTTCTGTTAAATCTTCGGCGTTGTGGTCTAGAAAGTTTGACCCCAGGTTGAGAATCTTTTGGAATTCCAACATGTGGAATCTCAAACTTATTTTGAAAAACAACTAGTTTAGAAATATGCTTATCATGTTGCATAAATCCCGAAGATTTAGCAAATGATTGACAAGGCACATTCTTTACAACACTGGAAGTAGGCTTTCCCACATTTGGTATTTTCAAAATCGTCACCACTCGTTGTTGTGAGGAAACACTCTTTAATTTGCCTTGATTCTTAAAGGACAGTGAATCAGAATATGACCAGCCTCATTACAGTGAAAGCAAACTCTTCTATCTTAATGATTTCTGATATAAAGAGTTTTTCTTGAATTTGATGACCCTTCCGATAAACAAGCTTCAGAAGGTTTTACTGAACAGTTGACTGGCTTCTTTTGAACAAAAACTTGTTTAGTCACCGTTGATGAATTCTTCTTTTGATGACCAGCAGCAACAAAACCACTTGATTGTAACATTTTGGAAAGTTTAGGTTGATCAACTTTCACCTCATCAGGTTCTGTTAAAATGCATCTATCACGGGTAACTTGTTTCACCACCTTTGGTTCAACAATTTTCACTTCCTTAGGAATGCTATCAACCTTTTTATCATCAAAAACTTCATTCTCAGAATCAAAATCATAGATCATATCTTCACCAGTTACTGGATTTACTTTCAACACCGTCTTTGGATCAATTTCCTCTTCATGAATAATTTCTGGTTTAACCATATAATTTGCATTGAATGGTGGAGGAACAATTCCAATTCTAGCAACCCTCTTTGTAGGATCAACATTAGCATTAAAGTAATCCAATACCACAGATGAATTTTCAAAATTCTCCAGCTTTCTATGTAATTTGATCACTTCAGATTCTTTATCAGAAATTTCTTTATTCCTCTGAGCGACAATTTCATTTCACTTCTCAATCTCAGCATAAGCCATATCCAGATGATATGCTTGTTCTTTATATTTCAATCCCAAAGAGTTCAAATCTCTTTTCAAAGACTCAATTATATCTGTACATAATTTATCATTATCTTTCAATTTTTGATTATCTGAATGCACCGATTTCATATCACAAATTAAATTTGTGTTATCATCCATTACTTTTTGCATTTTATCTTTTATACTGATGCAATTAGAGCAATAAATGTGATAGACAGAATCTTTTACCTTTGAAGGATCTGACATATCTACCATGAAGACTTTTGCAATCAGAATATTTTCAGAATCAGCACCATGAGAATAATTTTGAGTTAATACTATATCATCTTCAGATACTCCAGATGCAATATCAGACTCAACATTTTATACTTGATCATGCTCTTCATCAGCACTTGGCAAACTCTGACTATCACTTGAGCTATCATCATCAGTTGACTCTTCAGATTTTGCAAAATGAATCTCAGCTACAAAAGCTTGACTTACAGTACCAACCAAATCTTCAAGATGAATACCCCAGTCATAATTTTCATCATTCTGAGCAACCAAAGCAGATGATGCAGATGCATGATTAGAATTTCCAGAGCCAGAGGAGCCATGTGACTGATTACGATTGTTCTGAAAGTTATTAGGCTTCTTCTGAGAATCAAATTCAACTTTTGGATCCACACATTCTTTGGCGAAACTGACAATTATAGCAACGAACTTTGGTTTTGTCAAATCCCATACGTGAACGACTGTTTGAACCGATATACTACCTTCCTGTCTTCTTCAAAAAATCCTTTGCCTATCGCATTAGCATAGCCATGTTCCATTGAATGTTCATCTCTTCCAGATCAACATGATCAATTTGTCTGAAATCCTCTTCAATAACATCTGGATCATGAATCTTTCCTCCAATAAAATTTTCATAAGAAGCCATAAAGGAAGAAAACATTGCTAAATAATCATCAGCAACTCTGTTATTCATATTATGTGTTCCAGATGATGAAGAAGCTGTATTTGCAGAGAAACCAGAATGACTTGGAACCCCAGAACAATGATCATTAGAAACATCTTGAGTATCACCAGAAAAGAACGCAACCCCTGCACCAGTTTTGCCAGAAGTCTTAGAAAAATACATTGAAGGATCTTGAATATGCTCCATATTGGTTTCCTTCTTCTTCATATTCAAATCGTGTGATTAAATCTTGCCAAGAACCTCTTTAAGAGACATAGTTTTATATTTGACATTTTCTTTTATCAAAGCTGAATACACATCAAATTTAGATGGTAATGCCTCCAAAAACTTATCATTTATCTCTTCAGTCTCATAAACCACTGAAGCACTTGACGATTCACTCAGGAGATGATAGAATCTCGTTGCAAGATCATCTAAAGATTCATTTTGAAAGTGCTTGAATACTAAGAACTGCTTCTTCAGTAATTCTTTTCTGCTTTTCTTAACATCCAAACTACCTTCACACCGCTTTTGTAATGCTTCCCACAATTGTTGAGAAGTCTTGAATTGTTTAAAACTATGATAAATTTCTTTAGGAAGAGACATTGAGATACTAGCCATAGCCTTCTTTTCCCTATCAAACAGTAATTTTTCTTCCGTAGTTAACGCAGATACTGATTTAGGAACATCATCATTTCCCATCCAAGTATATGTCGGATGTGTATAACCTTCCAAGATTGGAATCCATAAACTTGTATCAGTAAAAGACACGAACTGGTCAAACCGATCTTTCCAGTTAGAATAATCTGCAAGACTTAACAATTTGTGTGGTTTCTGAGATATACCAATCTAGTTATCGTAATTTAACATGTTAGTCACTTGCACCATATTTGCCATTTTCAGAAAAAATTTCCAAGTATTGAACAAGTACTCCCCTCAGGCGAAGATAATAAGTTCGCTTCAAAGCCAAACAAGCGAATTTGATATTAAGCGAACTTGATAAGTTCGCTTAAAACAAGAAAATCCGGTAAGTTCGCTTAAACTGAGAGAAGCGAACTTGATAAGTTCGCTTGCTAAGTTCGCCTGCAACAAATCTCAACAAGTTCGCTTGCTTCAGCTGTAACAAACTCGGCAAGAACTTCAACCCAAACACAAACAAACATCACCTAAAATCATCATTTCTCGCATATTAGAAGGAATTTGAATAAATTGGACCGTAGGATATAGTATTTTATGAATTAGAACACTTCTATCAGATTAATTTCACCAAAAACCACTTCAAATCCATGAATTTAGCAGCAAAATCATCTTCAAGAACTTGAAAACTCCATGGATACAAAAAATTGAAAAAATTATCAATTTCTTGTCAAATTTTACACAAAATCGTCTCTAATCACCAAGAATCAAACACAAATCACGAGCAAAAGCTCTGATTCCACTTGTAGGTCCACATAACTCATCTACAGATCGATCTCGTGCAGGACGTCTCGATAACATGGAGTGCGGAATCCTTCGTGTTAACGTATGTATACGAATTGACAATAGAAACAACAAGTAAATAAACTTTCTCTTTGTATTCCACCAAACACAGAGTTTACAGAATACAATCGTTCAAGTCAATATCCTTCTCTTCGCTACTGAACAGAATCTATAAACTCCTATTTATAGACACAAACTCTGCAATAGGCGAACTTAACAAGTTTGCCTCAAATAGACTAGGCGAACTTAACAAGTTCGCCTCACATGAGACTATGTGAACTTAACAAGTTCGCTTCTAATAGACTAGGCGAACTAGACAAGTTCGCCTTTAGCAGAACTTGTTCTAATACTTAGACAAAATCTATACAATTACATAAAAACATAAAGACAATAAGACCTAAACTATTACAAAGCTTTTGTTATACATTCTATGTCCTAACATTAGGTATTTTGGTAAGGTTAAAGTACGTCTTTGGTGTAAAGTTTTTAAAATTACGCATACTCAGTTGTAACACTTTTTATCCTTTTCACTAATTATCGTTAAATATTTTGTTAAGTTTTTAGGAAATTAATATACTACAGTTGTATATACCCCCGGTCGTCGCACCCAACTACGATTGCCACTCGACTACAATCTCATTGCACATAACTCACCAAGAAAGTAGAAGTAGAATTTGATCCGTAGACTTCGTGTTCCATTGACAGAAGAACAAATACCCCTTCATTATTAGGAGTTCAAGCTTTTCAAAGGTTTGATTCAACTACAATAACCGAACCATGAGTCCAAAACGCTTCATGAACCGGTGATGTTGAAGCAACAAGCTCTCAAACATTTAGGATTTAGGTTTGAGTAAAGTGTAATTTTCGTCCTTGTGGTTTAGGCAATTTAGTCACTTTCATTCAAAAAAATTTTTTTTAGCTTTTTCGTCCATGATTTTTCAAAATTTAGTCATTTTTATCCACCTGACTAACTCCGTCTACATTTTAACGTTAAATCAGGGACAATTTGGTCTTTTCAATTGCTTTATATTCTCTATGGCATTGAAAAAGGATTTTTTAAAAGACCAAATTGCCTCTGATTTAACATTAAAATATAGACGGAATTAGTGAAGTGGATGAAAATGGATAGATTTTGAAAAATCAGGGACGAAAAAGCTAATTTTTTTTTTTGGCTTAAAGTGACTAAAATGGTTAAAATACATGGACAAAAATGACACTTTACTCTTTAGGTTTTATTATATTTATTTGTAATACTAAATCATATGGTGGTTTTCTTTTTTAATAAATTGGTTCGTGTAGTTTTTTTTTTGAAAAACGACTTTCATAAACCCCTACTTCTTTCGGGAGCAGCCCGAGTGTTCTTGTGAGTCATGCATGTCTTTCCCAATGGGTTGTAACCGTAGCGGACTCGAACCCGAGACCCACAACTGGGAAAACTCTCTGGCTCAACCTGGAGCAATTTGTCCCAAGCGAGACTCGAATCCATGAACCTTCATTTGAAAAGTAACGGGGCTATCTCCATCAAAAGGTTTTGTGGTGTTCATGTAGCTGAATTAATAGATTTACTAACGTCACTCAATCAAGAGTATTAAGGCTAATTAAATAAATAATTAAAGAGGTGAAATGAAGGATACATAATGCGAGAGAGGTTCAAATAAGAAGTCTAATTTGGCTAAGAAGCCAAAGAAGTGATCTCATTCATTCAATTGGATGATCAAGGGTAGAGATTTAACTGTATGAAAAATAAGGGGTGAAAGTATATTTAAGTAATAGCCACTTTTGTTGACTTTTTTCAACTTCCCCCACTTTTTTTAAACGTTTATAACTTTTTCATACGACATTATTTTTAAAAAAAATTACCCCATAAAATCGAGCATTTTTTAACTTTAATTTGAGTACAGTATTGCTATATTTTTTTTGCAAAAACAAAAAATGACACTTAATGAAATTGTGCTAGTTTACGTAAATGTGCTGGTTTGTCGTAAATGTGCTGGTTTCAGGTAAAACAACACAATTTAGCACATTAAAAATTTGCTGGTTTCTTGTTAAACAACACAATTTACATAAATGTACTGGTTTCTTTAACGTGTGCTACTTTTAGTCAATTATTATGTGCCTAATTTGGTAGCATTCTTTAAAAAAAAAATTTTAAGCATCCATACACCAAAAAAATGGTTCAGTGGTAGGCAACAAAAAGCTTATGCATCAAAATGTTGTTTTGTGTTGGTTTGATATACCAGTTTTGTTGTGCTGGTTTTGTTTGTGCTTGATTAGCTAAGAAAAGAAAGCTACACAATTAACCGTGTTCTTTTGGTGTTGTTTTATGATAAAGCATCACCGTTAATTGTGATGTTTTACAATGCAACATGGTTAATTGTGCTGTTTTACTAGAAACCAGCACATTTACGTAAAGTAGCACAATTTCACTAAGTGTCGATTTTGTTTTTACAGTAAAATATAGCAATACTATACTCGAATTAAATGTAAAAAAATGCTTGATTTTATGGTGTAATTTTAAAAAATAATAAGGTCGTATGAAAAGGTTATGTACATTTAAAAAAAGAGGGAATTTGAATAAACTCAACAATTGTGGGTTTTCCAAGAATGTCCTCCACCCCTTATTTTCCTACACTTAAATCCGTAACCTTGATCATCCATTTGAATGGATGAGATTGCTTCTTAGGCTTCTTAGCCAAGTAGCACTTCTTAGGGGAACCATCCCCTACATAATGCATATGGTTTTGATTTCTAAATCATATGGTGGTTTCCATGCTGTTTTATGTTTAATTTTTGGAACAAGATGAGTAGATTTTTAACTAGGCAGAAATAGAAATACATATGCAGAGAGGGCGATCGGAGAGGGTGGACGGAAGGGGATAATGATAGATGTGGGTGGTTATCGGCAAAGATCCGGTGGACATTAGTCGAGACGTGGGGGACGGTTGCAGGGAAGGGGCACAAAGAAAATAAATGTTAAGGAGGAGGGATTTAGGTGTAGTTTAATTTTTTTAATAGCAAGGGTATTTTATTATTTCATAAAATTTAACAAAAGTTTTAACATCGGTGTCAAGGACCAAAATTGTAATGACAAAGTCAACAACGGGGATCGCAACTATAATTTCCAAAAACATAAAATCAAAACCGTAATATGATCTTACCACAAGACCATATGTTTAATTGACTCACAAAAGAGTCCCTATGGTAAGTTAAAGTTTCACTTGCTCCTTTCTTTTGAGAAACTATGTATATGATCTCAATTGTCACACTTTTGATCCTTAGAGTCAGAGTGGATAAACATGTGAAATATTTGTTAAGGAACTGTGAAATTGTGATTTTACCCTTAATATTAAAAAAACATAAATACCTAAGCACCCATTAATCTCCCTTCTTCCTTTCGATTTCTCCCACCATTCTTCTATTCATGTGAAATTCACCACCCATCGTCTTCGCCACTACACCCTTATTCTCCTTCTTCTTCATTCTTCTCTCCTATCTATCCAAAACCTCCAAAATTCGTTGACAATCAAACCCCCAAAAATGCTAGCAAATCCATCGACGACCAGAATCACTCGAAATCAACCAAATTGTTCGTTTGTAGAGTCGAGTAAGATCTGGGAGTACCATCGTGTCATCGATGTAAATCCCTAGATTTTACCAAGTTGAATCAACCATTAGGAGCTGCACATGACACAAGTGAATGTGTTGGTGGAATGAATAATGTAGAAACCTAGAGAGGATGAATGGGTAATTTAAAATTTGTGACCACTTTTTAATGATCTTTGCTCATTTAAAAAATATATTTATGCAAAAATCTTTTGATGATTATGTAAGTTCAAAATCAAAGAGTATATAAAACGAAACACAAAGAATTGTAGTGGCTTGGGTGAGCGTTAACTAACACACCTAAAATCCACTCTTTGGTACCCACCCGAAGTTTATCTTGATTACTAAATTCTTACTAAGTAATATAGTGATCACCGTTACAACTGGCTCCCAAAATGGTTAGTGATTACCCTTCAATGTCTTTCTAATAGGATAATGGTTACTCCGTCTCACTCATAGGGTAGTGATCACCCTTCAACATCTCACTAAGTTGGAAATGATTACCACTTCAACATCTCACTAAGTTGGTAGTGACCACCATTGCATTCATCTCACTAAGTGATGGTAATGTTCACCATTTCACATTTATCCTAATCTTTGAGGGATTATATCTCTCAATTCTACATGAGTGTTGAATATGAATATTACATTGAAACTCACAAGCATCTCTCTCAACTACATAATGGTGTTCAATAATAATATTACAATGAATATCTCAGAGGCATTTTCTTTTAAATCTGTAGGATATCTATTGATATTGAAGGCAATTATTTGATCTTAAGATCATTTATTGTAGGAATAATGGATTCTGAAGACATACTGGATACTCTAATAATCGTGTATGTTTACTTTCATATTGAATCATTTCTCGTGTATACGAGTATTTAATCGGATAAGAACCAGAGATACATAGAATGAAAATATAATATGTTAGGAAATTTCGTGTATATTATAATGACCAAATTCGCATATTTATATAAGAGGTCAACGGATACATTGGAACACTATGATGGTTATTGGCTGGAAATCACCACAACCGTCAATCCATAAATGTTAAGTCATTCTACTCCGGATAAATAAGCTACTCCGGAGGAATAATATACTATGTGGAGTAAACTGGTTAGGAAACCAAACTGGTTTGGAGGACCATCCTTTAGCAATTTTCACTTCCAAAATCATTTCATGATGCATAATAAAACATGCTAAAGTAAGAAATTTCAACCTGACCTGGCAGCTTAAATCCAGCCACGGGCGTTGCCCCTTGGATCCTACTAGGGGTTGTCGCACCTAGGACCTGCTAACCAGGGGCGCTATGTAACATCCTTGATTTTTCGTGTATTTAAGTGCAATAAACAATATTCAAATTTCCAAATCTAGCACAATACTTTATATTATTTGGTGCAACATTTTCACTCAATACAATTCCAAATTTTACATTTTCAATTAAGTTAATGGAAAAGATTTTATTTACAATTTATACTTTGTTACATAGGATATATATATATATATATATATATATATATATATATAAGTTAATCTCATAAAACATTTATAAAACATATTTATGAAATTTATAGGGTTTTAGGGTTTGAAAACAAAAATCAATTTATAAATGTATATTTACAATTTAAATAAACTAGTTAAAACCTCTAGACATTTGAACACTCAAACTTGACCTTTTTCTTTTTCCTCAAATTGAATCCATTCATCAAATTAGCAAATTTTGACTCCTATTTGTCAAATATTGACCTTCAAAAATTTAAACACCCATTTCCCATACAAATCAAGACTAAATCTGATCAAGACCCATCGGGTTTGGACTTGCCCTGAATCTAGGATGGATAATCGACCCTAACCGAAGACAATTAACACCCCAATTCAAGGTTAGGCGTGACCAATTTCGAATTCAAATCATTAGGAACGGGTTTGACTTCTCAGAATCAAAACGCGTTCAATCCATTCCTCAATCAAGTAATCAGACAGAATTAGCACCCGGAAATCACGCATAGACTCACTCCGTATGCATTCAACCCAATTTCGTGACCAAATTCATCCACATTCAAACGAATTAACGCGTAATTGCAGCTGTCGGTCGTCCTCATTAAACCCGAAAAGAATCACGTCTTTAAAATGAAATCAGTCGAATCAATCAACCCGCACACCTTCGCAAAACACATTACGAACTCTCTCAACCCTCTATTGATCCACATTTCTCCTCTGCCACTCGATTTAGTGCCAAGAACATCGGCCCGGAGCTTTTAGCCGTCGGCCTTCAATACTCAACCAAATCAGGTGAGATTTATACCATTTGATTCGTTTTTGCTCATACCACGAAAGCCCCATATCAATTTCAGAAATCAATTTGAATCGGATTCAATTTCTATGAAATTCTTAAACTTATTCTTATGAAATTAAAAAAGAGGATTTTGGATCGTTTCAATTAGAGTATTTATGTTGTCGGGTTTCAAGTTATACAAGTGAAACCACCTGGTCCGGCCGGTAAGCCACTGCACCGCCGAACCAGGTGGCGTGGGTTTGAAACCCTCCCGACCCTTTTTGCTCACGCGTTAAACCCACACGCGGTCCCTTCGTAATTACACTTTAAAAATATTTGCGAATCAGGTATTTATTAGGGAGAGCCCCTGGTCCAGTGGTTAATGACTGATGTCTCCACCGGACAGACCCGGGTTCAACCCTGGCAAGCCCCACTTATTTTTAAAAGTTGTTTTCACCACTCCTTTCATTTTATAAAAAAATATTTTATAAAACTTAATACCTTTTAAGACTAATTTGTGCATAAATAATCAGATTTTAATTTAAAACTGTTATTCTTACAAATTAAAGGATTTTAATGCAAATAATTTAAGAAATAGATTGTCTTTCTTTAAAAATTATTTTCACTTAAAGTTTATATATTACTCATTATATAAAGAAAATTATGACATAGTTTTTATAAAAATACGTTTATAAAACAATTTCACAAATCAAATTCTTATTTAGTATAAATATAAAAGTTTAAGCTTTATTCAAACAAATATAAATTACTAATTATATGATTCTTTTTTTTACATTCTATTTTAAAATAAATTAAAAAAAGAACTTGTTTATTTAAATATTTATCTTTTACAATAACATTTCATTTAGAGTTTAAATTGAAATGTGTACTAATATATATATTTACACTATATTGTTTTGACACGTTATTACAAATAAATAAATAAATAAAATAAATTTATTTGGTTTATAAATGTAATATCACACTATTTTAAGATACTCACTATCTTAAATAAATAAATAAATAAATAAGAGGAAATTTATTAATTTAAATTATTTAAACATAAACCCTAAAACAAACTTTATTTTTTTGAACTTACAATTTTATGTCAAACTTTTATCAACTTACATCCTTTTACATAAAATGACATAGCTCTTGTACAAACCCACACATATCAAGACCCGATAAACCCGGGATCATGCCTTAGACTTTGTACATATTATTAATCCAAATTCATGCACTTTACTCTAAGCTAACTTGTGAATCACTTGTGCAACATAATACTCGTGTGATCTGCAACTTACTAGTACATGTGAGTTTACATAGCCCCCTTTTTCTATTTACATATTTGGGGTGAAACATGATTACATCAAACTATTTGCAATTTACAATATACAATTTTGCATTATGATCATGTGTGCAATTTGTGCCTTATGCTTGAACATTATGAGTGCAAACTACATTTACATTTTTGTGTGCAATTGTGTAAGTGCAATCATTAACTCTGTATAAGCCGACGGTAACAGTAATAGATCTATTATGTCTAACAAACCCACCCAGGTAGGGTGATTGTTGCCGATATTACATTTGGGATAACATTGTGTGCAAGTCACAAGGTTTGATTGTACGCCATGGTTTAACTATAGTGGTTCTCCATAACTGCCTTATTAATACAAGTATCATGTGAATTGTACACAAAATATTTGAACTTTATTTGTGGTGTCAAAACCTATGTATGCTCACCAACTTTTTAGTTGATCTCATTTTTATCATGTTTCAGGTACGAATGTGTGAGTTGATCAAGTTGCTCTCATTTAGGATTGACGACCTAGTTTTAAACTTAAGAAATATATTCATGTATTTTGATTCTTGTAAATGTTGTAATTGATTACTTAAACTATGAAATGAAATTGGTTGATTAATTATTTCAACTTTAGTAAACGATGAGCTTATGAACAGTCTACATGTCCCGCCCTGACGTATTTCGCCGGCGGTTGGGGTGTCACAGATTGGTATCAGAGCCTTGGTTATAGGGAATTAGGTTATTAGACACCTTTTGACCTAGACTATAACCTTAAGACACCCATTCATGTCATGCTCTATGATTATATGATATGCTACATGTTATTTGCTACATGTCTAATATATTATGTGTTAACTTATTTAATGCCTATTTGTTAGGCTCCATGACTTATTCGATTCCATCTAAATAATAAATTACAAACAATAATACCTATACCCTTACCCTAAGCCTCAATCCTTCTTCCATGTCATCGTCATCATAGCATGTGGAACGTCATATTCATAGGCATAAGTCTATTAATTTTTTTTACACCTCGTTAGGGTTTTAAACTTTGTTAACCGGTAAAGGACACGTGCAATTTGGAATGGTGACACCTGTATTCTGGGTTTTCTGTCTAGGAAAGCTTTTCATATAAATCTCAATTAACCGAGGGATCCGTATGCTTTCCTGGGAATTCCCGGGATGAGTGTTTACTTATAGGCTAAAGCATGTCTCCTTGAAAGTTATATAAGTTTATTAACCTTAATATGTCATAGTATCCAAGTGGTATTATCACCCATTGAGTGCAATCCAAACTATGAATACTTATGTTTTAACTGTCCTTTGTTTTAAATCCAAGAAAAATCCTCATAATCTCTTACATCTCTCCCTATTTTGTTTAAATCTATAGCATGCCTCCCCGTCATGCCAACGAGACCAACAACGAAAACAATGACCTTGCTTCTCTTTTCACTCAACTTGTGAAACAACTCACTCATGCTAATAACAACAATGGTGGCACTAATAGCAGTGGTAATAGTGTAGGTGGTGGTGCCAACCCACCCCCATGCACTTTCAAGCACTTTAACCGGTGCAGCCCCATCAAATTCTATGGTACTGAAGGAGCTACTGGTCTCCTTAAATGGTTTGAAGCATTGAAAACACATTCCTCAACAGTGACTGCCCTGACAATCTCTGGGTTCGCTATGCCACCAGCGTCTTTCAAAATCGGGCGCTCACTTGGTGGAATGGTGAAAAAAGGAACCGGGGTATGGATGTGGCAATGGCTTTGCCATGGGATGAAGTTAAGAGGCTCATGACCGAGGAGTTCTGTCCTCGCTATGAAATAAAGAAACTGGAGGCTGAGTTTTGGGATCTTACCCAAGACAGTGGTAAAAGTTTAGCCTACATAACTCATTTCCATGAGTTAAGTCTTCTGGTACCTCAGATGGTCACACCACTGGCTTTGGGTATTGAAAAATACATTGGTGGTCTGCCTATGAAAATTCAAGATACTGTCCTAGGAAGAAATCCAACTACTCTTGAGGACGCCATCCGCCTATCTACTACATTAACCGATAATCATGTGAAGGCGGGCACATTGATAAGAAAGGGTGCCAAGAAAGTCACAGACACGACAACCTCTTCTGAGCTCTCCAAGGAGATCAAGCCCGAACCGTTCTAAAGTAGACAAGAAGGGAAAGGCTAAAAACTTTGTTGTTGTCACTCCAGCGACACCAGTAAACCAGGTTGCTCCTATGGCATGGAACCCGGTCAAAAAGCAATATGTGGACATCAACCCCCTGTGCAGCACATGCCACTACCATCATTTTCCAAACATACACTGCCGTCTATGTGCCAGTTATGGAAAGTATGGCCATGTGGCCACTATTGTCGCTCTAGGCCACCGGGTAATCAAGCCAACCAAGGAAGCAGAGCCAATCAAGTAGTTCCGGCTATTGTTAACGGGCATGCTTACTTCGAATGTTGCAACCCAAACCATTTCCGTAACCAATGCCCAAGACTTGTCAATACTAACCAAGGTGGTGCTCGTGGCGTCCCTTCATCATAAATACCAATGAAACCCAAGTCAATACCGAGGCAGTGAATAAGATAATTTGAAGCAAATGCAAGATGGAGTCGACTAGAGATCTAATCTAGAATAAATTACGCATTGTAACCATTTATGTTATCTTGTCATTGTTTGAACTATTTACACCTACTACGGTTTGTCACCATAGGTTTGAGCTTGCAATCCAACTTCGAGAAGATGAATCATTTCGCCATTGACCATTCATATAAGCACTGACGAATTTGAAAAGTTAAAACTCAACTACCCACATTTTACAAGAACACCAAACAACGCGTTTGTCCGCCACACTCGAGCACGTACAAAACTCGTTAGTATACGTCACTCATGAGATTCTATAACTTACGTATGCACGTTCATAAAATACAAAGTAATCGATGGATCACGTAAAACTTTGTGCTTGTAATATACATAATGAAACTTAGTTGTTCATGATACACATGGTACTCAATTGTTTACTTGTTTGTTTACAAAATGCATAAATACGCTTAGTTGTGCATAGGACAGATGGTCTGTGTGCTCAAAATACACAGTTACGTTGTGTCGGTGTGTCCTTGTAGTACACGCTTAGTCGTGCATAGGACGGATGGTCGGTGTGCTCAAGCATAGTAATTCCATCTTGATGATTTTCTCGACGTTGATACATCGAGGTGATGCGAGGAGTTTTGAGTTTTTCTAGACGATCGGTGAGGTGCTCGCATGAGATGCCTACTCTTATATCTCGGGAATTCGGAGCACGAAGCCAATGGGTGGAGCTAGGAGACTTAATGATGAAAACATTACAGGGACGCTTGATCGAAGATAGTTATGACGTGATCGAGGTCGAGACACTGAAGATTCCAGCACCAGGAAATTGAGGTGACGAAAGGACCCCAGGAAATACTTTCCATAAAAGGAATTAGGTCCATGTAAGATTCAAGTGGATAGGGAATGATTTTTTTGAACGAAAACGATGGGTAGATGAGGCTTGTGGTAAGACGAAATTCATGTTCGCACTCGGTAAGTGAGACGCGGTCGGTAATCGCATGGTAAGGATAGAGCAATGTCAAGTAAAGTAGTACGAGGGAAGGGCAAGTGCAGGCTTGCACATAGGTGACTGAGAAGGAAAGGCCTACGCTGGCAAACTTGCGACTGGCTTAAAGGGGACGCTGGTGGAGCATTGAAATAAAGACAATGTTGGCTATTGAAATAGACATGATGGTAGTAGGAGAGCTTTTGAGGAAATCGAGGGCAGATGAAATGACCCTAGTGTTAAGTATGTGTACATACTTGAGGGGCATATTAAACACATGATAAAGAAGTAAAGGAATACTATGGTGGGAAACCATTAGGAGAGTTCAGTAAATATTGGCATCAGTCCTTGGAGTTCGTCTGAGGGCAAGAGATGTACCACATCTGCGGGCAAGACAGTAGTACATGAGTTCTAAGGAATCATCGCTGAGTGGCGAATAGAGTACGAGATGAGGAGGGTGACGAACGATTCCGATTATGAAAGGAAAGGAGCCTTATTTGAGAATGACCGTTGGAATGACGAGATCATTAGGGCTACACAAGAAATGACGATATAGGTACGGTGAGTGGATCAGGATTAGGGAGAAGTAAGCAGTTAATTGACGATGTGGTAACGTCTGAGCAAATGTTGAAAGGACATGTGATAAAGGAGTATCTAGGTGAAACCCACAAGTCCCAAAGTTGAAAACGGGCAAGGGGAAAGATTTTGTTGAACACCAAGGATGGTGACCGGGTTGTAGAGTAAAGTGACCGTGTTGATATGTAAGGTGAATGGATAGCACTAAAGGATTAGATGAACTAGTTGAACAGAAGAATATGTTGTGTTGTTCATACAACGTAGGATTCGAGGACGAATCCTCATTTAAGGGGGGTAAACTTGTAACATCCCAAAAATTCAAAGGGTAGTGGGTGGCCCGAATACCTAATCAAGGTAATATTGAGCTAAGATTTTTGTCACGAAAGGTGCATCTAACTACCGTAAAGGAACCGGTTAGCAGTTAACGCACAGTTTAAGGTCAAAACGAGAAAAGAGGAAAGGATGAGGACCCGGATCAAACTATGTCATGTTTAAAAACATCTTATGTGAAAACCCTAGGCCATTGGGCCTAGGATGCGCACGTACGGCAGAGGTGTATGAGCAAGAGGGAAGCCGGGGAGAAGGACGACGGTGGTCGTGGTGGTTTAGGACGGCATACGCACGACGAAAACCAACAGCATGAGCAGGTATCATCGGTTTCTATTCGTTACAATGTTTTTGGTTGTTTGCTTTGGGTTACGATGAAAGGTTTGGGTCTTCATGCTCACGGCTAAGAAAAGGACGGCAACGATGGGCGGCGATGATGGTGGTGGTGGTGGCTACGGGTGTAACATGGCAACGGCGACGATGATGGCAAGGCGTGGTGGTGGCAGGCTACAAAGAAGAAGCATGGGGATGACCCGGTTGGTGTAAAGGCGGCAGCTGTGGTGGTGTTCTACGGCAGCAAGCGGGGGAGATAGAGTATGGTGAAGTGTCCGACATGAGGGGGCTCGTGTAGGGTCCACCAGTGGTTAGAAAGGTGGTGTTAGCCGGCTAATGAGAGGAATGTCAACAGCCATGGGGACGACTACAATGGTGTGCCACTGCGGCCATGGTGACGGTTGTGGTGGTGTGATGAGGTTCGGCGGTTGCCGGCGTTCGTTAAAGTAGCACGACGTCTGGGGACGACGGGTGACGAGGAAGATGATGTCTCGGGTAAGAGGTGGTACACGCCAAAAGTAGAGGTGCCCGGGGGTGGTGCATGGGCAAGCCCAAGTGAAGCTAAGGTTCGCATGACAAGGTGTTCGAATGCATGGAAGACATGTTCGGGTACGCAAGGTTTAAACGGGTCATGAATCGGATTAACCTGTGTACTCGTGGAACTAGGAATGTTAGGAAAAGATTGGCAAGCAAAAGGAGGCCGAGTTCTTGATAAGGGTGTTGGGGTTTTATATTTTATACGTTATTAAACGTGTGTTTAGAACATATCCTGATCATGTGATCATGGGTTGGCAGGTTTGGGTTCGAACGTCAACGAGCGGGTTGCAAAGAAAGGACTTGGACTCAATGTATCTGTGAGTTTCTAATCCCCCAGTTCTTTAAATGTTTTTATTGTTTTTGGGGCTATCGTACATACCTTCGTGAGGTGTTAATATAACTAATCGTGTTAAGGGATTCCGGTTCTAACCCGATATGTTTTGAGTATAAAATGTTTATTAAGGAGTCGTAGGGTCTATGGTGTGTTCGTATTAATATGTTATTTGATAAGGGTAGATCGGGGAGAGTCGGGCTTTAAGCTGAATGCTTAGGATTTCATGTAGGGTATATGATGTTCTGGTGTTATGTATGAGGTACATGTGTAGTTAACGAGTCGTGTATATGATGGTGATACTATGTGCTTTATATTTGTGCGACATGTTTGCATCGTTGTCTATATGACATGGAAAATGGGATTTGTGAAGGATGAGGTCCTTCGGGAAGTCACCAACGGTGACATTTAATTAACAGGTTAATGATGAGCTCGGGGTGTGTTGAACGCCCTGACGAGGGTGCGGTGACAAGGTATGTGTTTACGATATATTTATGTGGTGTTGAATGCAAACGTAGAGTTATAATTATTATGCATGTGATGATATTGATGTGATGATATTAATATGGCGATGTTAATGTGATGTGTGGGTAATATTATTGTGGTATGAAATGTTAGATTGACCGTTATATCAATACGGTGATGTAACGTATATAGATGTTGTGTCCATTAATTGTGACAGCCTCGGTTAGGGCTGAGTAAGCAGATGTGTAGGGTTTTGTTCTGTAGTCAAGCGTCGAGTTAATACACGTTCTAGAGTATGAGTGACTAGTGTAGTAGGTTCGAATTATGTCGACAAGACTGGAGAAATATTATTGTTGTTATTATTATTATTGTGTGACGAGTCTTGGGTAATGAACAGGTATGGGACACCGTGTGATACAAGGGTTATCTATTTGTAACGGTCTGGTAAACTAATCTACAAGGAATGTGGGTCCTGAGTAAAATTTAAATAACCTTTATGACGAGCTGACTTTTAATTAAACTAAACTATTAGAACTCACTCAGCATAGCTGACTTTGTATGTGCGATAGATTGTTTTGCAGGTAAGCGTTGCGTTGACGTATCTTGTCTTGAAAGCGGTGTTGCTCAGATTGGTGTGCATACATTCTTGAGGTAATTTAATATCATTAAATGCCAATAAAAGAATTTATAAAGACTTTCGATGTAGTTTACTTAATAATAAATGTGCTTTAAATGTGAATGACCCGTTATGAGAACCAACTGTAGGATGTCTGGGTTGGGGTCTTACAAGTTGGTATCAGAGCCGTGGTTTAAAAGATAATAGGTGTTTTTATTAAAGTCAAATGTCATAACTTAAACTTAAAATGGGACAAGGGTGAAACGAATGCCACCACGAGTAACCGCGAGCCAAGAGGTACGTCTTTCGAGCTAAGCAGTAATTATTAATTACATTTGTGTAGTGTTACACTAGGTAAAGAGATTGGCGTGAGTAAGTGGTTTATGGTTCCGTATGGGAACATGATATGTGCTATGTGTTATAGTAGTGTGTAGAATTATGTGAAGTTGTGTGGTGTGATTTAGTAAAATCATGTTTTGTGAGCTAATTAATGTAGAGTAGCATTAATAGTGTTATGTGACATAGCTTGGTGTGTTAGCATAGTTTAATGAATTTGCGTGTAACTACATGTAATGTGCAAGTGTGATATATATGATGAGGCGTTAGATAATTGTGTGATGCTATATGAGTGGTGTGGGATGCATGTGCATCCGACGTGTGGGAAAGATAGAAAACTAGTGTGAATATGATGGGAAAGGTTTAGAGTACGAGCAGTAATGTGGACCACCAAATTGCATTTGATCACCGTAATTTGACAGTCTATGATTACTCTCATATTCTGAATTTGTGCCCATATTAATCACTCCAACGTTCTATCTTGAGTATGGTTAGGTGGCTAAGACATAGCGTATGAGATTGGGCAAATGTGGAACTCTTACTGAGAGGAATGCAGACCGACAGGTCAAGGCGACGACTGCCGTAGAAGGAGCTGAAAGTGAGATGGGAGTGATGTTGGCGTTTCTCGCACCAAGTGTGACGAGAGCTTCGGTCGACGATGTACTATGTGAGGTTATGATTGGGAAGGAGGGATGGAAAAGGAGAGCAGTGCCAGCTATACGTGATTTTCTTCTAGGATGTGGACCGGTATGGCTGAGAGATCAACCACGTGCGACCGCTAAGAAAGCTCTATTTGAAGATGGACCGGTGAATGATCCGGGATCCGACGAGGAAGAACCAGAGGAGGGTGCATCAGATACACTGAGGTGGTTGGGTAATAACTTTGTGAGCACTGTTTGAGATATTTTATTTCTGAAGGATCAGTAGTAGTGACAATTATCATGAGATATTGCAGGAGGACTTAACGTTTTGATTTAATAGATGCTTATTTAGTGTAGTGTTTGATTTGAACGTTGACTATTGAGTTATGATATTGATATTTTGCTTTACCGTGATGTGATTTAGGACATGATTAGCAATAACTGTATTCATAAATGTGTTGGATTGTGCTTATGATAGGAAGCGGTATGTAGTGTGGCATGATTTGATGATTATTTTTTGCATGGCGTGAGTTCGTACTAAATGCAAATTTCGATGTGGTTGATTAGACGATGTGAGTAGACTTGTATAGACATGAATTTTGAATTTGTCTGTGTTTACGGGTGTATGATAGTGTCACCTATGTTTTAAGGTCTATGTGATGATTTGAAGTGTAATGGGTGCATTGCATCTTGCGTGAATATGCAGGGCATGGTCCTATGGGAAGTTTTGCTTATACATCCATAGTAGGTGTAAATGTCGAGGACGAGGTCCTGTGGAAAATAATGATTATAAATACTATGTGATGAATGTGTATAGTGTTGACTTGTGTCAAGGGCGAGTAGTGTGTTGCCTTGAACCATTGATACGACCCGTATGGCTACGACTGTGTGAATTCTGTGTGAGTATGTGATGACGTGTGGCAGGAGCGACCGTTATAATGAATAGTAGGTAGAGTTCAAGAGTTTGTGTGTTTATAAATGGCGAGGTCGTATCATATGCAAGTAAATTTCCTTATGTCTAGCTAGTTGTGTGCGCTTTGAGTGAGTTAGAAGGTTGGATTATTAATACATATGTATAACATTCCATGTTCTGTAGTTATGTTGTGTCGGTGTGTCCTTGTAGTACACGCTTTGTTGTGCATAGGACGGGTGGTTGGTGTGCTCAAGCATAGTAATTCCATCTTGACGATTTTCTCGACGTTGATACATCGAGGAGATACGAGGAGTTTTGAGTTTTTCTAGACGATCGGTGAGGTGCTCGTATGAGATGCCTATGCTTATATCTCGGGAATTCGGAGCACTAAGCCAGTGGGTGCCCCAAATACCTAATAAAGGTACTATTGAGCTAAGATTTTTGTCACGAAAGGTGCATCAAACTATCGTAAAGGAACCGGTTAGCAGTTAACGCATAGTTTAAGGTCAAAACGAGAAAAGAGGAAAGGATGAGGACCCGGATGAAACTATGTCATGTTTAAAAACATCTTATGTGAAAACCCTAGGCCATTCGGCCTAGGATGCGCACGTACGACAGAGGAAGACGAGCAAGAGGGAAGACGAGGAGAAGGACGGTGGTGGCCGTGGTGGTTCTGGGTGGCATACGCACGACGGAAGCCAACAACGCGAGCAGGTATCATCGATTTCTATTCGTTAAAATGTTTTTGGTTGTTTGCTTTGGGTTATGATGAAAGGTTTGGGTCTTCATTCTCACGGCTGAGAAAAGGGCGACAACGATGGCCGACGCTGGTGGTGGCTACGGGTGTAACATGGAAACGGCGACGATGGTGGCAACACGTGGTGGTGGCGGGCTGCAAGGAAGAAGCATGGGGATGACCCGGTTGGTGTAGAGGTGGCTGCTGTGGTGGTGTTCTACGGCGGCAAGCGGGGGAGATAGAGTATGGTGCAGTGTCTGACGTGAGGGGGCTCGTGTAGGGTCCGCCAGTGGTTAGAACGTTGGTGTTTGCCGGCTAATGGGAGGAATGGAAACAGCCATGGGACGACTACAATGGTGTGCCAAGGCGGCCATGGTGACGGTTGTGGTGGTGTGATGAGGTTCGACGGTTTCCGGTGTTCGTTAAAGCAGCACGACGGCGGGGGACGACAGGTGACGAGGAAGATGATGTCTCGGGTAAGAGGTGGTACACGACAATAGTAGAAGTGCCCGGGGGTGGTGCATGGGCAAGCCCAAGTGAAGCTAAGGTTCGCATGGCAAGGTGTGCGCATGCATGGAAGACATGTTCGGGTACGCAAGGTTTAAACGGGTCATGAATCGGATCAACCTGTGTACTCGTGGAACTAGGAAGGTTAGGGAAAGATTGGCAAGCAAAAGGAGGCCGAGTTCTTGAGAAGGGTGTTGGGGTTTTATATTTTATATGTTATTCAACGTGTGTTTAGAATGTATCCTGATCATGTGATCATGCGTTGGCAAGTTTGGGTTCGAACATCAACGAGCGGGTTACAAAGCAAGGACTTGGACTCAATGTATCTGTGAGTTTCTAATCCCCCACTTCTTTAAATGTTTTTAATGTTTTTAGGGCTATCATACATACCTTTGTGAGGTGTTAATATAACTAATCGATTCGGGTTCTAACCCGATATGCTTTGAATATAAAATGATTATTAAGGAGTCGTAGGGTCTACGGTTTGTTCGTATTAATATGTGATGTGATAATGGTAGATCGGGGAGAGTCGGGCTTTAAGCTGAATGCTTAGGATTTCAAGTGGGGTATATGCTATCCTAGAGTCATGTATGAGGTACAGGTGTAGTTAACGAGTCGTGTATATGATGTGTGATACTATGTGCTTTATATTTGTTCGACGTGTTTGTATCGTTGTCTATATGACATAGAAAATGGGATTTGTGAAGGTTGAAGTCCATCGGGAAGTCACTAACGGTGACATTTATTTAACAGGTTAATGTTGAGCTCGGGGTGTGTTGAACGCCCTGACAAGGGTAACCCTGACGAGGGTGTAGTGACGAGGTATGGGTTTACGAGATATTTATGTGGAGTTGTATGCAAATGTAGAGTTATAATTATTATGCATGTGATGATATTGATGTGATGATATTAATATGGCGATGTTAATGTGATGTGCGGGTAATATTATTGTGGTACGAAATGTTAGATTGACCGTTATATCAATACGGTGACGTAACGTATATAGATGTTGTGTCCCTTAATTGTTATAGCCTCGGTTAGGCCTGAGTAAGCAGATGTGTAGGGTTTTGTTGTGTAGTCAAGCGTCGAGTTAATACGCATTCTAGAGTATGAGTGACTAGTGTAGTAGGTTCGACGTATGTCGACAAGACTGGAGAAATATTATTGTTATTATTATTATTATTGTGGGACGAGTCTTGGGTAATGAACAGGTATGGGACATAGTGTGATACAAGGGTTATCTATTTGTAACGATCTGGTAAACTAATCTAGAAGACTGTGGGTCCCGAGTAAACTTTAAATAACCTTTATGACGAGTTGGCTTTTAATTAAACTAAACTATTGGAACTCACTCAGCGTAGCTGACTTTGTGTATGTGATAGATTGTTTTGTAGGTAAGCGTTGCGTTGACGTATCTTGGCTTGGAAGCGGTCTTGCTCGGATTGGTGTGCAAGCATTCGTGAGGTAATTTAATATCATTAAATGCCAATAAAAGAATTTAGAAAGACTTCTGCAGTAGTTTACTTAATAATAACTGTGTTTTAAATGTGAATGACCCGTTATGAGAACCAAATGTAGGGTGCCCGGGTTGGGGTCTTACATGTATCATATTATCCGAAGTAGTGTTGTTCGTGTCACGTAAATTTTTGACCTAGATTGTGTGATTGATAGCGTGTGTTTAAATATATAAAAATATAAAAAAATAAATTTTTAGGTTAATTGATTTCACGAGATCAGGTTTTAAATTTATAAAGTAAAATGATAATTACGTTAACTTAAAACACACACAATAGACAAGTGTACCTATCACTGCGTAATATAGTTAGGTAAAAACCAAGTATCGAACCAATGGACACGGTCGAGTTCCAATACTCAACTTTTGTTATCGTTTAGCCGGATTAATTAGTAGGTGGGTTTTCTGTGCTTGTGAAGCAGAAAAGTAAATGACGATAAAGTAAATAACATAAAAGTAAAAATGTGCATGAAATGTGTAACATAAATGTAACTAGCAGAATAGTAAATAGCAGAAAAGTAAATAGAGAAAAAAATGATCAGATTACGAAATGTATTGCTTCCGGATTCTAATCAGCTTGGTACGTGATAATGTTAAGTTAACTAATTCAGTGGTATGACTACTACAAACTTCTGACCCGGGTCACCGCTAGAGCCTCGTCCTCACGACATTTGATTTGCAAATTATATTCTTTAAAAAGTGGTAGTGCCTCCCTTTTGGGACAAAATTTACCCTCAACCCATCGAATGGTCATCTCCGGGTTGGATAAAGACATCGGACTCAAAATGCTTTATATTAAGTTAAATAGGTGATTATATTTTGCTCACCGGGAGGCGGTGTAACAATGGGACCAAGTATAAAGACGTACCGTTCCCAACATGAGTTCACCAATTCTTGGTCGCATAATAATCTCGTATAAAGACGTACGATCTTAGAAGTATAGACCAAGCCTTGGCTTATCAATCTCTGCTCGTATAAAGACGCACGAGTTTCAAAGGAATTTTGATTAAAAAGGGTTTTACGATCTTACTCTTTAAAATCAAGACACTCTCAAATATAAAGACGGATTTAGACAATAATAAAAGCCCATCAAAAGATGGTTTTTGAGGACGAAAAAGACATAAACATAGCACTTCATTAATAAGTTAAACATTAACATGCACCAAACATCATCTTCACCCAAGCAATACAAAGAAGTTTTAGCCACGAATGGCCATAACGACTAGCGTAATGATGAGTTTCGTAGGCTCCCCTATTGTGGAACAAGGAGGAAGAGCCCCTCTACTCTAACTACGAGAATGCTCTCTTCTTGAGTGTAATTTCTCTCTGGATTGGTGTGTAGAATAAAGAACCCAAGCCTCCTATTTATATGCCTCAAAATGTGCAAAGGGCCAGGGAATCAAACAGGGTACAGAGGACACGGTACTGGGTCGTGGGGAGCAGAGTTGGGCAATGCACGACCGTGCAACCCCCCAAATTCTCCCAGCTTTGTCCTGTAGCTTCTTGTTGACTATTGTTGACCAATTTTGACTTCTTGGGGGTCAATGCTCCGGGAATGAACCTTCTAGAAGCTTGAATTTTTGGTGTTCTTGATAGGATAAAGCTTGATTTGTATTTTTAACACCGAATAACCTGCAATCATCAAATATTTGTATTTTTAGCACAAATTGCAAGGTTATTATTCAATTTAGTACCATAATGCGGGATTATTATGTATGTAAATTATGTATAAATGATGATATATCATAACACCCCACACTTAAACTTTGCTTGTCCTCAAGCAAACTCATGCATGATCACACCCATAACTAAAAACTTTACAAGGGAAATGGAATTTCAACTAGTGTTGAGACTCCGGGATAACTCTTGAGTTGCTTATCATATTTTTTGTGTTTTTCTTGTTTTAAGATGATGGAATCCATGACAAGCCTACTAGAACGTTAATTATGCAAAAAACTTTTCACTACTCACAATGTTCACTCAACTCTAGGGTTATGTATATGGATAATGTACGCTAAGTGGGACTCTCAAGTTCGAATTGAATTATGCAATGGTCATAAGCTTGTATGCAAATCAAGTCTCCACCAATTAACTAAGTAGTTTGCATGAATCAAGAGGACTTTAAAGGGTTGTAATGTGGCTAAAGTAAAACTAAGGGTGAAAATGAAAATCGTTTTGGATTTTTAGGGGTTTTAAAAGGTTTTGAAGGGCTGCAGCTATCGCGAAACACTCAGCTACGACCTCATTGCTTAAAATGGTAAATACTAAAAGTTCCCTCTACAGTACTCAGATCGTGAGGGTATAACTAATCTGAGGGCTCGTTTATGGTCAGATTGCGAAGTCCAAGATCTCTCATCGGGTTCAACTCATTCCTTATTGCGTAATACACATTACTGCCTTTTCGTACGGATCCTGCGGCTAGTTTCCTAACAGCACCTACTTCCATTAGGTATGTATACTAGCTTTGGGAGTGAGTTTGATTCTTGCTGCACTTTCCATCGTGGCTCCAGTTGCCACACTTTTTACGTCTACCGTATCCTTTGGCTCTTCTTTGACGACACTTTTTGACAAACCGCAAAATGGTGGCAATTGTTCTTGCTTGCGCCACCATTTTCTTATATCACTAGTTGCTTGAAAAATATTTTCTCGGAGTTCGGTTGGTAATTCAGGCTTTGCGAAATGAAGGCAGGAAAGCAAATTAAAATCGAAAGAATGCATGTCGAGTTTTTTTAGGTCTCCCGGTAAAAGACCAACTTTTTTTTAAACAAGATAACTTCTTCAACATCCCTCCTTTCTCAGTTTCCTTGAATTTTTCAGCAGATAGTTCGGATAATTTCCTAATGCATCCACCATTTGTATATTCCAATTCTTCTGAGTAGGGCGGTTTCTTTCCAAAGTTGTCCCTATGAACTTGCAATGATAACATAAGATAATTTTCCCATTTCGAAGACAGTTAGCCAATAACCGGTGTTTGCGAAAACCGGGTTGGGTGATAAGTATGGGTTTAGAAAAGAAAAGGCTAAGGCTCAGAGGGCTTTCTAGGCGGATAATATTTTTGTGGTTTTGGATAATAAGGGTGATAACGATCCTAGGTGCCTCAATCATTTTCATACTTCACTAGTTCATGGTCTTGATATGTATAAGTCATACAAGTTCTAGTTATGCATAAAATTTATAGAAATAAAGACTGATGACTACAAAATTCTCTAAGTACAAATGTTGCGGACTTCACAGTTTTACTGCTGACTAACAAGCTGCTGTGGATAAGCTTGTTTGCTACGTATAGTTGTTCTCCTGCTGATGAACATTTCTGCTGCGGACAACCTAATCTGCTGAAGACCAGAGTTGCTGCTGATAGGCTTCTCAGCAACATCAAACACTTGATGCTGCTGATAAGCAAATAATCAGCAACCTTGGATAGTTGAGTCTTGCCGTGGATCATCAACAATGCTGCTGGTAGCCATATCAGATGAAGATCAATCGTTGCTGCTGATTGGCACAGCAAAAGCAACTTTACCACTGACAACTTTCCGCTGCAATTCTGACACATCCCATGCAGCAAGAATGTTACTGGTGCAGACAATAAAAGACAACAACGCTCTTCTTCCAAGTGTTCAAGCAATGATGCCTAAGAAGACGTTTGAGTAAAGTTAACCATTGTAGTATTTGTTGTCTTTACGTGTAGTATATCTTCTATATAAGATCAACGGCTTGTGTTGGATCTGATCCTTAGAATCAAGGGTTTGTCTTGATTCTAAGTTACTATATAAGTACTGTATTCATTCATTGTACAAGTGTGCTTTCTTAGAGTTTTCTATGTAATCTTGTAACCATTGAAGCTTAATAAAATATGCATTTATTAGTACTCTTTGTGTTTACTTGTTTACATTGCTTAGTTGTGATTGTTTCCGCCAATCTCAACTAGAATAGAACCATCTGTATTCACCGATCCTACAAGTGGTATCAGAGCTTTGGCTCTCAGATTAAACAAACTCACACATGTTTAATCACTCTCTGGTTCTATTTAATACTATCTCTTTTCTCAGACACCATTTATCATAAATCCAAAATGGCACAAAACAATGGTTTTGAAGATATTAGAAGAATCAACAGACCACCAAGACTGGTGTCTGGAGAAGACTACGATATGTGAAAGAACAGGATTGAAAGTTTTTTCTGCTATCAAGAGTATGGGATGTGAAGATCCATTAAAGATGGACCATATGTACCCATGGTGACCTCTGCTGATTCCGGAGGTCCATCAGTCCCCAAAGAACCTTCAAAGTATTCAGATGAAGACATCAAGAAGATGGAGGTACACTTCAAAGATTTGGGAGCCATTCAAATGTGCTTGCCAAATGAAGTATTTCACAACTTCAGAGGATATAAGACTGCTAAGGAGCTATGGGAGGCTCTTGAGAAGATGTTTGCTGGTTCAGAAGAAGTGAAAGAAAATAGAAGAGACATTCTGAAGCAACAATATGAGAACTTTGTCTGGAAAGAAGGTGAGTCTCTTACTGTGTTGTATAACAGGTACACTTACCTTGTGGGAGAGCTACAGTGCTCAAAAGTGAAGCTGAAGAATGAAGTTATTCTCAAGAAGTTCATCAGGTCTCTACCCAGCTGCTGGACACTTTACACAGTGTCAATAAGAAGAACTGAAAATTTAAAGACCCTGCAGTTGACTGAACTGTTTGGCATGCTGAAGACTTATGAATTAGAAATGATTCAAGCCAAAGAGAGAAGCTCAAGTTACTCAACATCCTCATCATCCACCACCACTTCCTCTGCACTTCACTCTGACCACTCAGTTCCCAGTTCTAGCAACTACTACTGTAACATCCCAAAAAAATAATAAAACGAATAAATATAGCGAGACCGGTGATTTAGTCGGAATATTTAAACAAAAGGGAGCGGGCTTGGGCTCGACTTCAATGGGCCGAGGGAAGCCCAGGTATATATAAGGCAAGGCAGCCCTCTTCCCTGCTCATTCCACACTCACGCAGCTTCTAGAGAGAGAAAGGATAGCTCGGGTCTAGAGAGAGAAAGTCAACGGATCGTCACGAGATTGGAGGAGCACGTTACAGCTGAGTCCGTGAGCAAAACCTCCGAATCAGAATTACAATCCAGGTAACGATTCGATCACATTATGAGTTTTTGTTCGTTTTGGGAAGTTTCGGGTTTTGGCTAAAAAGGTAACATTTTTGCGGATGGAACTTGAAAATGAACTTAGGAATAGCATCTAGAATGAAAACCGAACGTTTTGATCTAAGAAAATTGAGATATTGACTCGATCAGACTCGCATGCAAAAACTTCAGATTCTTAGGGAAGACGACAGGTGCAGACCCATAGTTTCGATAGGTGCAGACCCATCGAAACTACGTAGTTTCGATAGGCGCAGACCCATCAAAACTACTCAGTTTCGATATATATACAGACCCATCGAAACTACCTAGTTTCGATATGCCCACGATCCGAAGCTAAGATAATACATAAGTTACTTATCGAAACTACCAAGTTTCGACAGAAGCAACCTATCGAAACTACCAAGTTTCGACAGAAGAAACCTATTGAAACTACAAAGTTTCGACAGAAGCAACCTATCGAAACTACCAAGTTTCGACATAAGCAACCTATCGAAACTACCAAGTTTCGATATAAGTAAATCCATCGAAACTACTAGGTTCAAGCATAGTAATGTCTAGTGTCATCTAGGAGCACTACCTTACGTGTATGACTTTATTATACAGATCGTGAGTGACATTAGTGACGCTCAGTAGCCAGCTAAGTGTATCTCAGAAACTACTCATCAGGTGAGTTCTATGTGCCCCCTTCTATGCTATGTGCAAATCTTATTAAATGTTTTGGGGCTGAAGTGTATACACTAAATGAATGAATGATATGAATGCTAATGTGATCATACGTGATGTACTAATATATATTTTATGTATATATATATAAAGAATGAATTTTGAACAAAGAATGAAACGTATGTTTACAAAGAATGAAGGAAAGAATGACATAACGTAAATAAATGAAATCTTGCTGTATAATTATTTATATTGCATGTTAAAAATATAAGTATACGTTATGGACAGAAACGAAGTTAACGGCTACTTCTGTAGACGGACGACCACGTGACTATTTTGCAACCGGGAAAGATACGTCCTTCGCAAGCTAGGACGTACAAAAAGCATAAAAGGGCGGTCGAAGTAAATGCTAAAATAGTATAACGGTTGCATAAACAATAGTTCGCGTGGGAAACGGATTCCTTAGGGCAGACGAGCGAATATGATGGACTACGACGGTAGGACGGTAAAGAAGGACGGCCGAAGGTTGGCCGGACTAAAGTTAAGGCGGAAGGTTTCTAGGACCGGACGAGTAAAAGGGCTACGACGGTAGCTCAAGGGCGTATGTCTTTGTGATATACGTACCGTAAGATGGGTTGATCACCTTATGTGTATGACCAATGAATGTTAAAGAAAGAAAAGGTGAATACATATCTATGTAATCGCATAAGAATAAAGGAAGAAAAGGTGGATACATATCTATGTAATCACATAAGAATGAAGAAAGAAAAGTAAAGACTATGAATACGTATTTGTAGAAATATATGTATATATTTATGTATACTTATAAAGAAAAGAATGATCATACTTAATAGTTTTAAACTAGAACTCACCAGCGTTAGCTGACTTTTAGTATACATTTCAGGTAACAAAGGAAAGGGTCGTGCGAAGGCGTGAAGGCTGCCCGACATGTGACTGACATCCCACCTTATGTTTTGTTTAGACAATGGTTAATGTTTTGAATGTTAAGACTTCCGCTGTAATGTACTCAAATGTTGAATGTTTCCGCTGTGTTTGAATGTTTTAATTAAAAGTTCAGTAATTAATGACTATGTTTATGAGTAAATCCAACAAGTGGGGTCACCCAGGTTTGACATATGTCATGCGCCTGGAGAGAGAGCTCCACAAACCTAAAGGCTCCACAAATCAAAATCAGCTATCCTCCAGAAGGAAGAAAGCTAACTGTTGAAAAGAGACAGTCTTCAACCTCCACAAACCTAAAGCCTCAATCCAAATCAATCCAACAAAGGAAGGTGTTTGACATATGTCATGCGCCTGGAGAGAGAGCTCCATATGTTCAAAAGACACCGGAAGAAGCCACTTTTGAGCACAACAAAGTTCACCCCTGGAACTTCAAAGACTTGTTCAAAAGAAAGGACTATGTGCACTTTCAAAGGGACAAACTTGCTAAATCATGCTTTGTATGTGGGAAATACAATCATACTGCTAGCACCTACTTCTATTACCTTCAGCAACAAAGAAACCTAAAGCAACATGCTTTTGAGAAGACAAACATGAACAAAAAGGTAAGAAGCTTTGAAGCCCAAGCAACTCAGTTCAGAAACTCTCTATCCCCACCAAGAAAGCATCTGCCAAAGCCTCAACAATCTTGCATCATATGTGGTGAATCAGACCACTTTGCTGCAAAGTGTAAGTTTAATCCTTTCAATCAGATTTTTCATCAAGCCCCTCTTAAACAAAAGCCTATCAGCAAGGTAAAGAAGGATAGGCATACATCTGGTGGTAAACCATCAGCAGCCATCACAAATGCTGTTGATCAGATAAAGCCCATGAAACCAAAGAAGACTGCTGCTGCTCAAGTAAAACCATCAGCAGCAACAAAATCTGCTATTGATAAGCCAAAGTGCTTAGTAGCAAAATCTGCCGTTGATCAAGCAAATCTGTCAGCAGCCAAAGAAACACCAGCTGCTGATAGAGCAAAGAAATCTGGAAAACCACCTAATCAGCAATGGAAAGCCAAGATCCAAGCTTATATTCCTCAAAGATTTATCATTGGCTCTATTGAATGCAAAAATATTGATGCTGCTGATCCAACGAAATACTTATCAAGTTTGCAAGCTCTTGGGTTACTCCCACTAACTAGATCTCTCTCATGTGTAGGGACAGTCGGGTCACAAGAATAACACATGGGTTTTAGATAGTGGTTGTTCCAGGCACATGACAGGAAACAGATCCATCCTCTCCAACTTCAGACACTTCAATGGGGGATATGTTGCCTTTGGGAGTGACTCTAAAGGAGGATCTATTACTGGATAAGGAACTGTGTCCAATGAAAGAATGAGTATTGAAAGAGTAAACTATGTCAAAGAATTGGACTTCAATCTCGTGAGTGTTTCCTAAGTCTATGATCAAAAGCATTGGATGCTCTTCACAGATAAAGAATGCTTTGTTCTATCCCCTGGTTTAAGCAAACCTCCTCCAGAGAAGATACTACTGACTACTCAGAGAAAAGATAACCTATATGTGCTTGATATGAATGAGGTCACTCCATCTGGTAGTGTATCTTGTTTTCTATCAAAGGCATCAGTTGATGAATAAGCTCTCTGGCACAGGAGATTAAGCCATGTCAATATTAAAACCATTAACAAGTTGGTAAAGGAAAATCTTGTCAGAGGGCTTCCTGATAAAGAATTCCAACTTGAAGATCATTGCATTGCATGTTTGAAAGGGAAGCAACACAAGAGCTCACAAGCCCAAGACATTGAATTTAAATGACACTCCTCTACAGCTGCTGCATATGGATCTCTTTGGTACTACAAATGTCGTGTCAATGGGCAAGAAGTCATACTCTCTGGTGATTACTGATGATTATACCAGATTTTTATGGGTATACTTCTTGAGAACAAAAGATGAAACTGTTGAGATTCTTAAATCTTACATTCTTCGAGTTGAGAATCAAAGCAATCAAAAGGTGAAAATCATAAGGTGTGATCAAGGTACAGAGTTCAAGAACCACATTCTGAATTGTTTCTGTGAGAGCAAGGGAATAGAAAGACAATACAACGTCCCAAGAACTCCTCAACAAAATGGGGTTGCTGAAAGAAGAAACAGAACTCTAATTGAATCAGCAAGATCAATGTTGGCTCATTCAAAACTACCTCTCACATTCTAGGCAGAAGCAGTCAGTACAGCTTGCTATGTAAAGAATAGAGTTCTCATTGTCAAGCCTCTCAACAAGACAACTTATGAACTCTGGTTCAAAAGAGTTCCCTACATTGGATTTCTAAAACCTTTTGGATGTCTATGCACCATTCTTATCACACATGGGGTTCTTCCTAAGTTTGGTGCCAAATCATATGAAGGATACTTTGTGGGCTATTCCTATCAATCCAAGGCCTACAGATTATTCAACTCAAGAACAAGAATTGTGGAAGAATCAGCCAATGTGGAATGTAGGGAACACATTGCTTGTGAACAAGGAAAAGGCCCAGACTGGCTCTTTGATATAGACTCCTTCACACAAATATTTGAGCCTCTCATCTTCTCAAATATGGAGTCTACCTCCTCTAAAGCTCCAGCTTCCTCTTCTTCCTCTGACTACAGATTGGAGTTTCCTAGACCTTCTATCAAACTGAAATGACCATCTATTGATCCTTCATCTGTTGTGGAAGCTATTGAAGCCAGTGAAGCCAGACCCAGACTCTCAAATGTCATCAATAGCAGCCTCTCTGAAGATGAAAACCTGAATGAAGACTCATCTGTAAATGCTGTAGAGGCATCTGCTGTAGATACTGCAGATGCTGCTGCTTCTAATGCTGATACTGCTGCTGATAATTTTGACACTACTGTTGATATTGAAGATTCTTCCATCATGAATGAAGAGTTTCTTGATCAAAATCAGAGTAATCTTGAGCAAGGGATACGACTGGATGTTGTACCAGCACAAAGAATTAACAAGGAACTTCCCCTAGAAAATATCATTGGCTAAGTTTACCAAGGAGTTCAAACAAGAAGCAAATCTCATGAGGCCGATATATGTCTGTTTTCTTATTTTCTGTCTCAGGTAGAACCCAAGAAGATAGATGAAGCTCTGAAACACAACAGTTGGATTGAGGCAATGCAGGAAGAGTTGCTGTAATTCAAGAGGTAGGACGTCTAGAAACTTGTTGATCTTCCACCTGGTCAAACTGCTATTGGTACAAGATGGGTATTCAGGAACAAGCAAGATGAGATAGGCATTGTCATCAAGAACAAAGCCAGACTTGTAGCTCAAGGCTACACTTAGGAAGGGGGAATTGACTATGATGAAGTCTTTACTCCTGTTTCCATGCTGGAGGCCATAAGAATCTTCCTGGCATATGCTGCATCCAAGAATTTCATGGTTTATCAAATGGATGTCAAGAGTGCCTTTCTGTATGGGAAGATTGGTGAGAAAGTATATGTCAAACAGCCTCTAGGCTTTGTAGATCCTGCACATCCAAACAAAGTGTTCAAACTAGACAAAGCTCTTTATGGCTTACATCAAGCTCCAAGAGCCTGGTATGAAACTCTGTCTGGATATCTGCTGAGCAACAACTTCAGAAGAGGTGCCATTGACCAGACCTTGTTTATCAAAGATGAAGGGGGAGAAATCCTACTGGTACAAATTTATGTTGATGACATCATCTTTGGATTAACAAGGAAGAAATTGTGTGAAGACTTTGATATCCTGATGCACTCAAAGTTTGAAATGAGCTCAATGGGTGAACTAAATTACTTTCTGGGTCTTCAAGTCAAACAAGTTCCAAATGGAATCTTTATCAGCTAATCCAAATATGTAAAGAGCATTCTGGAAATATTCAAAATGGCTGACTGTACTGCTGCAAGAACTCCTATGAAAGTGCACCATCAACTGACCCCAGACAAAGATGGTCAAGACACTGATCAACACCAATACCGTGCAATGATAGGGTCACTCATGTATCTCACTGCCTCAAGGCCAGATATCATGTTTGTAGTATGCCTTTGTGCAAGGTTCCAAGCAGTTCCAAAGATCACACATCTTCAAGCTGTCAAAAGAATTTTCAGATACCTAAAGGGAGCCCCAAGACTTGGGCTATGGTATTCTAAAAATGAAAAGTTCAACCTGTATGCATGCACTGACAGTGACTATGGGGATGCAACTTGGACAAAAAGTCCACATCAGGGGGATGTCAGTTTCTGGGAGGAAGACTAATTTCATGGTAGTGCAAGAAGAAAACCTATGTATCAACTTCTACAACAGAAGCAGAATACATTGCAGCTTCAAGTTGCTGTGCACAAGTCATCTGGATACAAAACTAAATGCTGGATTATGGGATGACTTTCATGGCCACTCCCATTCACATTGATAACATGAGTGATATATCAATCACAAACAATCAGCTGCAGCACTCCAAGACAAAGCACATTGACATCAGGCATCACATCATAAGAGATCAACCTGGGAAAAAGAGAATTATTTTAACCAAAGTTCATACCAATGAGCAATATGCTGACTTGTTTACAAAACCTTTTGATGAAGCTAGATTTAGATATTTAGTTGAATCAATTGGTATGATGAACTTTGACTAAAATTTGTCTCTAAATTTTGTTTTATAAATGTGTTTGTCTTTTGTTGTAAATAAAAGTTATAAGTCAGCAGTAACCATTTTTGTTGCTGACAGGTTTAATCTTTGGCAGCAAAGAATTTGCCACTGACTGCTTTAAGTTATCAGTAGGAACAAGTTTCCCGCGGATAGCTTTAAGGCAGTCAGCAGCAACATCTTTGCTGCAGATCATTGCATCCATCAGCAGCAGTTGAGTTTGCTGCTGACAGACTTAACCATCCGCAGCAACCAAGTTTGCTGTTGATGGGTAAAAATAAGTCCAAATTAACTTTTACCCGCTGTAAAAAAAAATACTTTCAGTCTTTACCATGACTGCTATAGTGTATTACAGTTGTAACAGTGAAAAGTGAATAAGGTTGTACTGTACAAGTAACTTTGCTTTTTCCCTCTCTACCGTTATAACACAAATCAAATTTCTCCATAACCTCTCACATTCAATTTCAACCTAACTCTCACCATTTTCTCTCAACCCTCCACAGCATTCAAAGCCTTCCATACTTAACCACCTTTCAAAAACCTTCCTCCTTTTCTCCAAACCCAATAACAATGGCAGAGGTTGACATAAACCAACCCGATGACAAGTTCTCACCCTACCACAATCTCATTGCATACCTAGTAAAAGGAAAGAAGTCTGAGGGGTTCAATGACATGATCGACTTTCTCTGTCGATTAAAGATATATTTTGCATTAACCGTCAACCCCACCATATACATCCCTCATATGGAGGACTTTTGGAACACCTTCGTATACTCTGTCGAACAGGGGATACCCCAAATCCAAGCCAAGGTAGACGAAAAAGACATCACCATCACTGAAGCTACCCTCCGAAAACATCTCAAGCTTCAAGACGAGGGGGCCTCCATTTCATACTAGAAGGAAGAATATTTGAGGACCTTTGTATCCATAGGGTACACTGAAAATCAGAACGAGCACACCATTGAAAAGGCGCTGATGGGCCCTCTATGGAAGTTTCTATGCCACACTCTTCTACAATGCATATCACAGAAGAGAAGTGGATGGCACCAAATGAGCTCTGCACTTGCCTCTGATGTTCACGGTATGGTCTCTGGCCAAGGTATCAACTTTGCACATCTCATATTTGAAGGTTTGAGATATAACCTTCAAGAAGGTGCAAAGCAGGCATTTTATATGTACCCAAGATTCTTGCATGAAGTTTTCAACAATGAATTAAAAGATCTTTCAAAACCTGCAAGAATCTATCTTATGCTGGGACACAAAAATAACATTTATCAAAGCATGAGAACTGTTTCTAAAAAGTTCTCAGGGGTCAATGTTCCATTGTTATCTACAATGATGAACATACAAAGTATCCAGGGTGACAGTTCAGCAATCCCAGCTGATACTGATCCCACACCCTCTACTTCAAAACATAAACAACAAAATGCTTCCACATTTCGAACCCCTGTGCATACTACTAATGATGCACAGGCACAAAAACTACTTACACCTGTTTTGGATGTTATCACCGCCCAACTGGAACACAGGGCCCAGTTGTGGCAAAATATACCAGAAAAAGGAGCAAGAAGACTCCTTCTACTCTTGTCTCACAGGCCCAATCCCAACCTAAAAGCCCTCATTCAGAATCTCAACATTCTGATGAGAATATCAAAAGGGATAGCCAAACCATTAGAGAGACTTCCTTGGAAGTTTCTCTATTAGGATCAGGATCACATCCCGGATCCATAGAACAACCTGCTGAGCCATTTCATTATTTTTCTTCTCTGAACTTAAGTGCAGAGGCACCTAGTCAAGTTGACATACCTTCTTCAACTACCACTATCTCTAAGGTATTGATTGACTTGGCTGCTAATGTACCCAGCCCAAGTTCATCACCTAAGAATGTTCACTCTGGGAGTGGTGATAAAGTGAATGTGGAAAGGGCTATCACTACTTCTGGTACATCAATTGACCAGGAGGACAGTGATAACATCACTAAGACCCTAACCACGACAACTCACAGTGAGGATGTTTCTCTTGAAACACCCTTCACTGAGAGGAATCCCAGGTGCCAAGAAAACCAGGGTGATGGGGATGCAGAGGCTAGGCCTAAGGCCCCATCTAGTTCCAAGGATTCCACAACTGTGGATGAGGACAGACTGAAACTACAAAATTTGGAATTGATGGCCAGGGTGGCAATTCTAGAGGCTGAAGTGTCCAAACTACGGCACCAAGTCTCTATGCATGAAGCCCATCAATGCACTCCAGTGACCACTCCTTCCCTTGTATCAGTGGGCACTCAAACAGATGAAACTCTATGCACTGATACAACCAAAAAGGGGGAGATAGTTACTATGGAAGATGATGTTGATAGCCTCAATGAATGGATACAAGAGCATGCTGCTTTTCAAAGTTCTCTCTACAAACCTGCTTTTGTTCAAATCCATGACTTGCCAGACTCAGTAGATGAAGAGGAAGATATCACTGAGGATTGGAAGTTAGTTGTCTGAGCTATTGATGAGGTGTTAAAGAATGAAAGTCAAAATGAAGACACACCTCCATCACTCAGCATACTTCCTGCTGCTGCAGCCATATCAAGATAGACCATTGCCCCCCAATTCCCTCCAACTGCAAATAAGTTAGAATTTGACTCCATTCTAGCCTGGGGGTATGATGGTCTATCTGAGAGATTCTGGATTGATGGGAGTTTGGGGGAGTAGAAGAGCTGAATTTGAATACATTAAATCCACTTCAGATTCTTGAAATGTATCTATCAAGCTGCACCAACACTTCTACAGATCTCTCAGCAGAACTTTCAATCGACAGGTTCTACATCTTGATGGAGGATAATCTACCCTGGTTTGAAAGGCTCATATAAGAAACAAACAGGGTGGCCTATCCTGAACACCATGTAGAATCTTCAACAACATCAGAACAAAGACTGGCTCCAAGACTTGACTTGATCAGGAGCAGTGTTTTAATAAAAGAAGAAGTTCTATGTTTGAGAAGATTTTTGTACAATGAAGTGGTCAGGGGCCTAGAAGTGCAAGGATGGTCAAGCACTGGGTCCTCTAGCTTTAAATTCTTCTTAAGTGATGGATCATCGTTCACAATCAACAACATCCAAGAGATCCTGCTTCTCAAACCTGACTTCCTGAACAAGGTCTTTGAGCTCAGAACACGTATCTGCAATATCAACTCCTTAGAAAGTCAAGCAATGATCAAAATTATCAAAGCTTATCTTGAAAAGGAGGGATGGCTTGCAATGGATGAATCTGACTCAGATCTATCCCTTCCCTCCTCACCAACTGATAGACTGAGTGCAGCAGTAGAGTCAAGAAAAGTGGCTGGTCAAAATGTCAAATAAGCCTTCAAAGATATACATGGGAGTGAATGGGAAAAGGAAGAAAGTGAAGCAGTCCCTTCCTCTGTGTCTATTCCTCAACTTGCCAATGAAGCTGAAGCTGAGATCCCAACAGCATCTCTTACATCTACTGTCATGAAGCTGAAGCAGAGGCATCCAACAAAGAAAAGGGGAAGGGTATCATGACAGAAGAAGAAGGAGAAGAAGAAGGAAGATTAAAGCAAGAGAAAAGAGAAAGAGAGAAGAGAAGAAGGAAAAGAGAATAAGAGGAGATGGCAGAGTTTAGAAATATTCAAGAAAGAAAAGCTGTCATTCTCCTCTGAGAACAACAGATCCAGTTGCATGCTAGACAACTGGATGCTCTGAAAGTTAAAATTCCTACAGCTGCCCAATTACAAGAAGATGAAGCTCTAGCTCTTCAGCTACAGGAACAACTGAATAAAGAAGAAGAAGAGGGAGAGAAGAAAAGGAAAGAAGAGGCTAAGTTCAGAATAACTGACTCTGAACTAGCCAACGAAATGAGAGAGGAGTGGATAGAAGCTCTGATTTCTCAAGGTGAGGATGCAGACTTCCTTGAGAAATTGTCAAATAAAGAAATCTACAAAGCTTTCATGGGTCAGCAAGGTCAACTGGCAAAAAAGAAAAGGGATGAAGAAGAAGAAAAAGCCAAGCAAAAATCCAAGAAGACCATTGCTTTTAACATTAGGACCCATGAAGAAAGGAAGTCCATGATGGACTTCCTAATGTCTAGAGGAGAAAGTGGAAAGAGGCTAGGTCTCATGAGCTTCATGAACCTGCAAGCCTTATACTTCAAAGTAAAGAAGGAACAGGAAGAAATATTGGAGAAGATTTGCTCCAAGAAAAGGGTAATTACTCAAGCCGATGACAAAGAACCAAAGAAACCCAAGCCTACTCCCTCATTCTCCCCTTCCTCTATCCAACAACCTTCCACTCTCCCTTATAGACCTCCCTCCTATCCACCCAAAAAGTCTAAATCCTCCCACCCAGCTTCTCCTCATCAACAGCCTCCCAAGAAGAAAACCAAACCTATTGCTACACCAGAAGACCCATGAGAAATTATTATCTGGTTCTACAACAATCAAGATCAATGGTTTAAAGTCTTCAGGGGGAGGGAAGAAGTAAAAAAGAACAATCTATAAATCAGTTGATGAGGTAATGCAACTCCCAGATTCTGACCTTAGAAGAATTATGGAGCTGGGTGAACCTCATGAGCCTGAGAATGTAGGTGGAAGGCATCTGTTGCTAGTGATCAAATATCACTTCAATCCTAGCAAAGATGTAGTCATTGATGCTAAACCTCTCCAATCCCACTTTCCATTCACTAGCTGGTCCTACAATGCTGCTAAGGATGAATTCACTATAACATCTGTCAGAGGTCAACAGATGAAATGTTCTAGCAAGGCCATTTTTAAGATGCCAAGCAAAGACATCAAGTCTTTGCTGAGCTTCCTCTTGACAATCCCAACAAGGACCCTAGAGGCTATGAGGTTGCAAGGATAGTTTCCAACATGCACAAGCTTCAGCATCAAAAGTAGTAAGAGAGTTTTGGTAGCATCGGTCTAGGGGGAGTTTATAGAAATAAAGACTGATGGTTACAAAATTCTCTAAGTACAACTGTTGCGGACTCCACCGTTTTGCTGCTGACCAACAAGCTGCTGCGGATAAGCTTGTTTGCTGCAGATAGTTGTTCTCCTACTGATGAACATTTCTGCTGCGGACAGCCTTATTTGCTGAAGACCGGAGTTGCTGCTGATAAGCAAATCATCAGCAACTTTGGATAGTTGAGTCTTGCCGTGGATCATCAACAATGTTGTTGATAGCCATATCCTATGAAGATCAATCGTTGCTACTGATTGGCACAACAAAAGCAACTTTACCACTGACAACTTTTCGCTGCAATTCTGATACATCCCTTGCAGCAAGAATGTTACTGGTGCAGACAATAAAAGACAACAACACTCTTCTTCTAAGTGTTCAAGCAATGATGCCTAAGAAGACGTTTGAGTAAAGTTAACCATTGTAGTATTTGTTGTCTTTACGTGTAGTATAGCTTCTATACAAGATCAACGGCTTGTGTTGGATCTGATCCTTAGAATCAAGGGTTTGTCTTGATTCTAATTTACTATATAAGTACTGTATTCATTCATTGTACAAGTGTGCTTTCTTAGAGTTTTCTCTGTAATCTTGTAACCATTGAAGCTTAATACAAATTGCATTTATAAGTACTCTTTGTGTTTACTTGTTTACATAGCTTAGTTGTGATTTTTTCCGCCAATCTCAACTAGAATAGAACCATCTTGTATTCACCGATCCTATAAAATGTAATTAAATAAACACTCAATATACCAAACGAAAGAGCATGCAAAAATAATGATAATAATGCTCGTGAAAATACTCAGATTATTCTCACATGGAAACGGATGAGATAGGGTTTAGTGATTTGTTATGCATAATTTCCGTTTGTTTCTACTTGCCATGTCTTCATTTTACTTAATTAGGTGCAAACTCCAAGAGGTTTTGTTTAAAAAGGGTTTAAATATTTTTTTGAAAATTTTTTGGGTTTTATAAAAGGTAAGTTTTTGTAATGTTTTAGTCAAAAGGATAGAAAATCACAAGTTAAATTTTACTGCTTTGAGCTTAACAGTCCTGAATCTCTAATTCCCCACCCCACACTTAAAACTATGCATTGCCCTCAATGTATAAATGCATGTAATGAAATGCTATGCAAGAATTTAAATGCATGGAGTTTTAAGGGAAAAGAAACTGGTACTCCCCCGATCAACTCGGTGTATAACCTAAGGTAAAAGCTTATTATTGCTGTCAGGTTGTGCCTATCAGCTGCTTGTCAACGTGTTGCTTCAGAGACTTCATCGAATTTCTCAATTTGATGTGGCTTCCGGCTCCAGGCTCGTAGAGTTGGAGTGTAACTCCTCAAAGTAGAGAGATGGTCTGGTGATGTTATTCTACCTGAAACATAAAAGAAAACATAAAAATGAACAAGTAAAATAAAAGGTAGTAGTTAAGCTACTAAGGTCCTAGTATCGAGAAGACATACATGGGGGCTGAAGTAATTAGAAACTTCAATTTGGAGAAACCAAACCTGAGGTCCATGCTTTCTGTCGTATGCACCAAATTCTCAATTTATTCATGATCATCGGGTTGCCTCCCGTAAACGCTACGTTTATTTATGGGTCTTTAGCTCGACCCGTATGTGTTGCATCAGTCTTTCTTCAGGTAGGAGTGAACAACCTCCCGTGTGTCTCTTGCTTCTTCATTCAGTTTCGGTAATTTATCGAAGTACTCATCGATCCAGTTAGTGTTGTCAAGATCTTTGGTGAGATCTATTGTCGTAGGATCTGGTGCCTTTGGCTTGGTAAGATCAGGTGCTTTTCCTTTTTTCAAGTTCATTGCTTTCTGTAGTTGATAGTCTAGATTAGAGTCGATAAAGTGAGATATTTCAAGCGGATCACTTGACCTGCATTCATATCCTCCGATATTGTAGGTTACTGATTGTTTATCAATACAGAGCATTAAAATTCCTTCATTCATGTCGATGACGGCTCTGGCGGTGGCTAAGAATGGGCGACCCAAGATTAGTGGTACAGAGAAATCTTGTCCTATTTCTAAAACCATAAAGTCGATAGGGAAAACAAACTTGCCAACTGTCACCAACAAATTCTCAATGACTCCTACAGGTGTTTTGACCGATCCATCTGTGAGTTCAATGGTTGCATTAACCGGTCACGGTTGCCCAATGTCGAGATTTTGAAACATAGTGTAGGGCATAACATTTACGCTTGCTCCTAGATCAGCGAGCGCGTATGTAACTGGTAGTGGCCCTATAGAAGATAGTAAAGAGAATTTTCCCGAATCTGAAAGTTTCTTTGGAAGATTTCTTTTGATAAGAGCGACACAGTAATTTGTTCTTTTTATCGTTTCTTCCATGTTTCTCTTGTTTGTGAGGAAATCCTTCAAGAAGCGTCCATATTTTGGCATAGATTGTATGATATCCAAGAAGGGAATGTTAACATGGATTTGGCTCAAGATTTCTATGAACTTATCATATTGCTCATCAGTTTTATGCTTTACCAGCCTCCCTGGATATGGTATGTGGGAAGTGAACGTTCTTTTTGGTGGAGCTTTTGGAGGAAGGTCCATCGTAGGAGGTTGAATTACACTAGGTTGTGCTTTCTGAGTGGATGAACTTGCGGGCTATGGTCGGAGTGGCACTCCGGTGAATATCTCTCTCTTAGTTGATTGGACTTCTTCTTCTGGAATAGGTGGTTCTGGGTAGACTTTGCTATTCCTTAGAGTAATAGCACTTACGTTGGCCTTTGGGTTAGTCTAAGTGTTACTCGGGAGACATCCTGGTTGCCTTTCGGACAATAGTTTTGCTATTTGTCGTAATTGCGTTTCAATGGATTGAAGGGTAGCTTTCTGCGTCTTGAACTCAGCTTCATGTAGACTAAACCTTTCCTTGTATTGCTTGTGATGAGAATCTGCTAGGAGGGCTTGACTTTCGGTAGTGGAAATTAGCTTAGTCACCGCATCCTCCAGGCTCATCCCATTGCTCATCTTGTTTGGTCCTTGAATATGTTGATGAGGTTGAAATTTCTGAGGTGGCCTTTGCTGAAACTGTTGTTGTTGTCCAAAACCAGATTGTCCTTGGTTGTTGTCTTTCCAACTAAAGTTTGGATGATTCCTCCATCCAGGGTTATAGGTGTTGCTGTAGGGGTTGTTTTGAGGCCGATTTGTTGTGACAAAGTCAACTTGTTCGACGTCGGCTGTGATGCTCTTTACTTCTTCCATTGTTTCCGGTGTTGCCTTGCCCTTACTAATTTGGTTTAATCTTGAGGTCAGGGCGTCTACTTGAGCAGATAATGACGTGAAACGTCGACGGTGTGAACTTCTTGCCTTGTGCCTCTACTAGTTCGTGGGTTGTACCAATGATAGTTGTTCATAGCTATTTCTTCAATTAGGTTATAAGCCTCTTGTGGCCTTTTGTTCCCAAATATGCCACCCGCGGTAGCGTCAAGTGTCTGACGTGCTTGGTTATGTAACTCGTTGTAGAAAGATGATACTTACAGCCAAACCTCTAACCCATGGTGAGGACATTTCCTTAGCATGTCCTTGAAGCGTTCCCAAGCCTCATATAGTGACTCACCATCGTCTTGAGTGAAAGTGGTGATATCATTTCTTAATTTAGCGATCTTGGCCGGTGGGAAATACTTCGATAAGAATTTTTGGGCGAGATCGTCACAAGTGGGGATTGACCCAGTAGGGAGAGAATTCAACCATGCCTTAGCTCGTTCCCTTAAACAGAAAGGGAACATACGGAGGCGAATAGCGTCGTTTGACACTCCGTTCAGTTTAAAGGTAGCACAAATCTCGAGGAAATTTGCGATATGGGCATGTGGATCCTCATCGGGTAATCCGTTAAACGTGCATGATGACTGGATCATGTGGATAACATGAGATTTGATCTCAAAGTTGTTCGCGTCGACGGTTGGTCTTGTGATTCTAGACCCCAACGCGTCTAGTGACGGTCTTGCAAATTCGGCGATAGTGCGGTTTTTTCTACGGCCATTTTTCTAGCACGGTTTTCTCGAACTCGGCGGTGAAAATTTTTTTTCAGGTTCGGCTAAAGGTTGGTATAAACCAGTAGTAGAACTTTGGATCATACACTACCTGCAACAAAGTGTGAAAGAAAAACAGAAGGAAAATAAAAGGCTAATCCGTTAACTTGAATTTTTCTTGAAATCACTGTGTCCCGGCAACAGCGCCAAAAACTTGATAGCGTATTTTTAAATATATAAAAATATAAATAAATATATTTTTAGGTTAATTGATTTCACGAGATCAGTTTTTAAATTTATAAAGTAAAATGATAATTACGTTAACTTAAAACACACACAATAGGCAAGTGTACCTATCGCTGCGTAATATAGTCAGGTAAGAACCAAGTATCGAACCAATGGACACGTTCGAGTTCCAATACTCAACTTTTGTTATCGTTTAGCCGGATTAATTAGTAGGTGGGTTTTGTGTGCTTGTGAAGCAGAAAAGTAAATGACGGTAAAGTAAATAACATAAAAGTAAAAATGTGTGTGAAGTGTGTAACATAAATGTAACTAGTAGAATAGTAAATAGCAGAAAAGTAAGTAAAGCGAAAATGATCAGATTACGAAATGTATTACTTCGGGATTCGAATCAGTTTGGTACGTGATTATGTTAAGTTAACTAATTCAGTGGTATGACTACTCCAAACTTGTGACCCGGGTCACCGCTAGAGCCTCGTCCTCACGACATTTGATTTGCAAATTATATTCTTTAAAAAGTGGTAGTGCCTCCCGTTAGGGAAAACATTTACCCTCAACCCATCGAATGGTCATCTCCGGGTTAGATAAAGACATCGGACTCAAAATGCTTTATATTAAGTTAAATATGTGATTATATTTTGCTCACCGGGAGGCGGTGTAACAATGGGACCAAGTATAAAGACGTACCGTTCCCAACATGAGTTCACCAATTCTTGGTTGCATAATAATCTCGTATAAAGACGCACGAGTTTCAAAGGAAGTTTGATTAAAAAGGGTTTTATGATCTTACTCTTTAAAATCAAGCACTCTCAAATATAAAGACGTATTTAGACAATAATAAAAGCACATCAAAAGATGGTTTTTGAGGACGAATTAGTTAAAGACATAAACATACCACTCCATTAATAAGTTAAACATTAACATGAACCAAACATCATCTTCACCCTAGCAATACAAAGAAGTTTTAGCCACGAATGGCCATAACGAGTAGCGTAATGATGAGTTTCGTAAGCTCCCCTATTATGGAACAAGGAGGAAGAGCCCATCTACTCTAACTACGAGAATGCTCTCTTCTTGAGTGTAATTTCTCTTTGAATTGGTGTGTAGAATGAAGAACCCAAGCTTCCTATTTATAGGCCTCAAAATGTGCAATGCACGGTCGTGCAAAGGCCCATGGAATCAAACAGGGTACATAGGACACGGTACCGGGCCATGGGGAGCAGAGTTGGGCAATGCACGACCGTGCATTGGGATGCACGGCAGTGCAACCCCCTAAATTCTCCCAGCTATTATGACGTTTATATACAAATATAAAGACGGATTTAGACAATAATAAAAGCCCATCAAAAGATGGTTCTTGTAGCTTCTTGTTGACTATTGTTGACCAATTTTGACTTCTAGGGGGTCAATGCTCCGGGAATGAACCTTCTAGAAGCTTGAATTCTTGGTGTTCTTGATAGGATTTAGCTTGATTTGTATTTTTAACACCGAATAATCTGCAATTATCAAATATTTGTATTTTAAGCACAAATTGCAAGGTTATTATTAAATTTAGTACCATAATGCGGGATTATTATGTATGTAAAATATGTATAAATAATGGCATATCAGTGATCAAGTTGAGAAGTTACAATTTTAGAGAAGTTAATTCAATTCGTTTAAATGTGAATGACCCGTTATGAGAACCAACTGTAAGATGCCCGGGTTGGGGTCTTACATCTATCATATTATCAGAAGTAGCGTTGTTCGTGTCACGTAAAGTTTTGACCGGATGGTACGATTGTGTGAGCTGATCAAGTTGCTCTCATTTAGGATTGAGGACCTAGTTTTAAACTTAATATAGATATTCATGTATTTTGATTCTTGTAAATTTTGTAATTGATTACTTAAACTATGAAATGAAATTGGTTGTTTAATTATTTAAACTTTAGTAAACCATGATGTATTGCGCCGTGGGTTGGGGTGTGAGACGATGCCCCCACACCCTCATTGTTCAGCGGGCTTCGCCCCCTGAAACAGCAAGGTGTCTTTAACACTAGAAGTTATAAGATTATCAAACAAGTATACGCTCCACAATTACCAACTTGTTTGATGTTTTAATATGACTTCTCATTTGGTAACCAAGTAAATCCAAAGACACAAAATAGCTTGATGACACTAAAATCACCAATACTTTACATTTGGAGTTTTTTTTATTTTTCAAGAGGCTAAATCAAAATGTGTGGGGATAGCATGTTTAAATAGCTAAGAGGAGAGAGAGAACATAACTTTGTTTAGTAGCCGGATGGTCGAGCCGTCTATTTATCGAGAATCTTCTATCTCCATTTTATCTTACAAAAATACTTGTTGCATTGTGACAAAAAAATATGACGTTGACCATCTTAATAAGGTTCAAGCATTAAGAAATCAGGGACATTGATTGTTGTTTTGTCTTGAACAAAGAGGAGAGGTACTAATACTTTATACACTAATCATCTTTTCTTACAAACATCATTAGACTTTTGTCTCTTTTCCCTATTGATGACTATACCTCACTTCTTGTGTAAACCAACGTCTTTTGACTTGCAATTAATTTGAAAAACATCCACATTTAAGAAGATTTATCATATTTGACTCAAGAGTGTCTTTACAAAAATTCTTTTATAGAATATTTTGAGTTTATATTCCATTGAATATATTTGTAAACAAACTTGCTTTTAAGTAATCATACTCTTAAGATGATTTCATATCTATTTTGGCATGGAGTTGTATTAGATTTGTTTGAGCACGTCTTTGGTTTATTAACATTGGTCCAAGAGTGTCACATTCGTTCCGGGGCTTGACCGTGAGATGGATGTTGTTAATTTTAGTGTTATCGACAAATATTTTAGGATATTGGATTGACTTGTTGATTGAGAAAACAACGTTAAAGATTGAACGAGTTAGGTGACGCGGAAATGCAGGCTCGATTTAGTTCTAAATGTTATTTGAGATTATTATATAAATAATCAACTTGGGCCTTAACTAAATAATTATGTGTGCTTATAATTAATTGTATGTGGACATATAATTAATCGTATGTGGACCTTTAATAACTATTTGGGCTTGTTTTACTCTAAATGTAAATGTCATATATGACATTGAATGCTTCTCGCTCAGATAGAAAGATACACACGCATACGCATATGAATAGAGAGAAAAAAAGACGGTGGTTACAAGTTCTCAATATGATTATCACAGAATCATCAAATCCGATTTCTATGTAGAAAAATTCTCTGCTTAATCCGATAAATCATTGCGTGTAACCCGCAAATAGGTTTATCTGATAGTGTTTCACGATTCAGAGAATAATCCAAGTTTCATTCATCGTTCAAGATCAAATCCAGTTTCCAGGTTTGTCTATTCGTTTATTTTTCGTGTTACAGATGATGAATGCAACAATGGACTGCGTGCATGCTTTCTTTTTATAAAAGCGTAGTTCTTGGCTAAAGAGTTGACGGAAGATCCATGGTCTCTCCACCCACTATGAGAAATTAGACTAAAGAGTAAACGAAAAGTTCTTTTTGTCAAAAATGACTTATCAACTTATTACTTTTTAAAAATGAGTTTTTTAAAAAAAGTTTTTGGATTAACATATGTGCTGGGGAAAATAAGTTGTTTTTTAAAAAGTGTTTGACTTGTCTTATTAATGGAAAATGACTTATTAATGGAAAATTACTCCCTAAAAGTAATAAGGAGAAATGAAAAGTTAAAAATTGTAACTTCTCAAAAACAACTTACTATCCGTTTTCTAAAAGTTATTTTGAAAAATAGTTTTACCATACCCAAACACACTTATAACTTATTAACTTATTATTACAAAAAATAATAAGTCAATAAAGTAATCCCAAGCACCCGAGAAATAAGAAGAAAAGAGTTCAGTTTTCACCTTTTTCTAATATTTCAAATTAGGGTCTAAAATACTAAACATTTATTCCTTATTTGTTTATTTGTAATTTATTTTGTTTATCTTAACTTTTGTTTATTTTAATTTGTTTATTTAAGTAATTTTGTTTTCTTATGTTAGTTAATATTTTATTATTAATTTTATATTTGGGATCATGAAAAAGTTTTAGAAAGAAAAGTGTCTAACATTAAACGATCATGTATATAACAAAACAGAGAGATTTTAGTTATATCAAATGGTTTAACGTTATTACATTGTCATATCTTTTTCTCTTTGACTTGACCCATCTTGAACTAACACATATTTTGTCCCTGAGTAACAAAAATTTATATATTTTCCATAGGGAAGTGTAAAATAAAAACCCTCCCCAGTTGAAAAAATCTTGCAAACCCAAACACTTGGTCTGCATTGCTCCACGTGCCCTAGTCTCAATATTATGTTGGGGGTAATTTAGTAAAATCACTACATATCTTGAGATATCAAGTTTCAAAGACGGATGCACATCACTTCAACAATTAATTCATTTTATTTTTTAATTAACACCAAGACAACCCCATTTCTTCTCCACATTTCATCTACTTCATCTATCTCATTTTGAATTATAAACCTCCATCTTCAATGTATTCTTGTTCTATCTCTTTCATTCCGGATCGGTTGTTTGATGGTGAGCAGCAGTTCCGATCTCGTCTCCTCCATCTCTAGTGACTGCTCCGACCACATCAGCTACAACTCCAGTGACTGCTCCGACCGCCGAAGCTCAAACGCCGCTTTGTCGCCGTCCTCCGAAGCTCCAACAGGTACCTAAATCTCCTCTAGTCTCCGGCAGCTACCTGAATCGAATTAAAAGTTGGCAAGAGTAAGTAAATTTCATTTTTGCCCCTTTAGTTTGTGTGTCTTTAAATTTTGTATTTGGCTCAAAGTCTTTCAATATGGTTGAAACATCTTTGAATTTAGTTTGAGTTTAAAGTTTTATTTAATTCGATTTATTTATTTTTCTTTGAATTTGGCCGAAACAACTGAAAGTTTTATTTAATTTAATTTATTTTATTTTATAAGTTTTTGATTTTAAACTCATCTCCATGTACTCCAAATGTGGCCTCATCAATCATGCCCACCAACTGGCACAAAGGATCTAAAACTTTGATATATTTTTTTTGAGTTTTTTTTATTATTTCGACGAAATGCTTCAGTTATGAAATAAATGGTACAAGTTTTAAGTTTTGTTTGGTCAAGTGTGGTCGTGCTATATCGATGCTTTGAAAGAAATGGTCTTTTTACATATATAACAGTTGATTCTTACATATGTAACATTTGATTTTACATATGTAAAAAGTTGCTAGTTACATATGTAATATCCTTTACGTAACATTTGATTTTGATGTCTCCTTTGCCTTGCTGACAGGTCTGTTAAAACAGTATGATATAATACCTTATAGCATTTAAATAAACTTATTAGTATTTAACCATCATTTACTCATTAAGTTTTGACATTTCTTTTTGCAGTGGCTAAGAAGAAGCCAAACTCATTTCCTACGCGCTAAACAGGAAGACTACAATCGGGTAATATTGTTTCTTTAATATATATAGTTACATATGTTATATTTATTGATTACTTATGTAATCCAACCTGTAAATTTACATACGTAATTTTACATGACCACTTGTAATTTTTGGCAGTTTACGTACGTAAACTCATGAAAATTATATTATAACATACGTAACCTTACATATGTTACAAGTGTTACATGCGTTCTAAGTTAGTTTATACCTAATATATATTTATATATGTCAGTTAATGAACTTGTTTTCTTCGTATGTGAAAGATTTTTGAGTCAAAGATGAAGATGATTATCAAGAAATTAAGCCTATTTAGGTTTTATGTTTTATGTTAGCTTATTATAGTTCATGTATCATTTTTAAATATTTAAGTTTGTATGAAATACCTTGTTACGTTTTTAATGTTGATTATAATGAATTTTTATAGTTTTAAGTTTGTATTAACATATGTAACAACACGTATGTTGGATTATTATACTTTTTTGGATAAATTTTTTTAAACTATTTAAGTTTGTTTTAACATATGTAATAAACGTAAGCTGTTACAACGTTTAAAATAGTAATTTTTTTAAATAAAACTAGTACTTTTTTTATTTTTAATTTCTAGCTTTATAATAATAAAAATTAAATAATATAAATTAAAAAGTAGGAGAGAGAATATATAATTTAATAAAGTATAAGAGAGATGATATGATGGTTTTAGCCAAAAGACCAAATTACCCTTCTTGTACTTTTATAATGTTAAAATATTAATTTGAAAGTACAACTTTTCGAGATTAAATATGGATCATTGATCATCACAAATGAAGGGTTGAGATAAGGTTTGCAAGGTTTCTTCAACTCAATGGGTTTTTTTGTTATAACCACCCCCTATTCACTATTGTTATTGTTTAGAATAACATTTTACCTATATGTTTAGTTTTTTAACATCATCAAAATAATTATTTTAGAACGGGCATAAATGCACCAACAAATAACTTTATAAACTATTGGCCATGTTTTGAGGTTTTGATTAGCAAGTGCTTGGGCGAAATATGAAGTGATTCGTTGCATTGTATCGCCTTTGGGTGAAGCAAGATGGGAGATTTGATCAAGGGTAATATTAGCATGTTCAAAGTTTCCTGAAGCTAGATGTTTAGCATAAGCATGTAACAGGTGAATCAAACACAAGACCCTTACTTTGGACTTAAGCTTCTTAAGGTATGGTATGGTAAGCCCATTCTAACTAAGAAAAATTTAGACCGGTGTTGAAATGATAGATAATGACCTATCATCTTGAAACATTGAAATTCAACACCAAAATCATCAATTGGTTCTATTCGAAACTAGAATTTAACTCTAAGAGCAAGGTTAACATACTATCCCAGATCTAGTAGAACTTTGTACTATAATGTTAAATGAGGTTAAATTTATATACTTTTAGTGGACTTATAACATAAATCGTGTAGGGAGTTTTATTTTCAGGAACTCTCTTGATAAGGTTTGCATATCTAAATGTGGAAGTAGCTAGGGTCGCTTCCTATGAATCGTAGGGCTTGACTCTAGAGAATAAAGAAATCAAGACATAAAACCATGATCGTCTTATATTGATTGAATCAGTGGAAGGATGCATATGCATGAAGCGTTCCCATTTAACATATAAATAAAGATGATTCAACTATGGTGGTACAACCATTCTTACCCTAGTTAGGCTTGGAAACTTTCACTATGTAAAGGTTCTAGGTTTAAGATTCCACCTTTATTTATGCATAACACTCCTAATGATTTCAATTTTGGTTAGATTTCGTAGTGTTTTGTCTTTTAAAAGCGTTTTCAATATATTTGAAAATGGTGTGTGTATGTGTGTGTGGGTGGGTGGGAGGGGGGTTGTAGGGAATTAACTTTAACAAACAAATAAATATATATCTTGGGTTTAGCCTTATCAAAAAGAGATAAAAGAGTTTTGATGGTAAAACCTTGTCCAACACAAAGTTTGAACTACTTAGTGTTTCAACTGAAGGATTATTATGAAGATAGATTTGGTGTTGAAAAATGATTGTTACTGAAAGTTGGTGTTGAGAAGTGCTTGCTACTGAAATTTGGAGGTCAGTAAAAAGTAAAAAAAAAAATAACATAGTTTAAGCAAAAGTCCAATACAAAGTTTGAACTACTTAGTTGTAACATTTCTGCTTTTCGCGTACTTATAAAGCTTACCATATTCGTGAATCAATTATGCTTGAAACCCTCATCATAGCTTGTGTTCACATGATAATTGAAACATACATATTTCATGCACATTATACTTATTACATGGTCACATGTTGACTACAACGCTTGAAATTGCCTTAAATTGCAACTTGGACCGTTAAACCGTTTAAAAACTCGTTTACCGACACGAAAACTCACCCACTACTAATTCAAAGACAAGGTATCAACCATATGTTCCTAACATAGTTATTTAACTCATTCAAGTTGTCACATAATTCAAATTGATGCCCTAGGATGTTAGTTAGTGCCTATACGTATCCGTTAGCCTTCTAAACCACAGTTTGACTCCGTACCATCCACAACCAACAAATACATCCTTTATGAAACTAAATTATGTTTTAAAATGACTAACAAATCTATTTCATTAAATAAAATAACTTTCCTTTACAAAAAATTCCTTAAATAAGCACCGAGATTTGAAAAAAGATCAAAATGCGCGTATACGAACCGTTTGGACCATCCGTGGGTCAAGACGACCCAAGACCCTTACCCACTTGACCATTTGTGAAACCCAAACCCCAACCCACATGAAAACTTTTGCCTCCTCCCCTTTTGCACCCCTTGAAACCCAAAAACTTGTTCTCAAAGTCTTTCCATACTTAGAGCATTCACAATAGCTTCTTCATCCTCATACCTATAATTTAACTAAAAATAATCATTTTCTAAATTTATCCATCAGTTTTCTTAAACCTTCCACATCATATTCCTCATATTAATCCTCATTTCAATTAAATAATACTTATTTATTCATTTTTTATATTTTTTTCTCTTTCTTTCACTCACAACCACTCACATAAAGTATATTATAATGGATATGGGGAATGGATAGTGTCCCCAAATATGGGGGATGAAACTAGTTTTCCTTAAAAATATGGGGGATGAAGATGGGGATGGGGAACCTGATATGGGGGTAAAATTACATTGTTTTGTATGTTTCCCGTATAATTTGGTTTTGGGGGAAGTGATGGGCATTCTATTGTGAATGCTCTTAAACCCCTTAACTTACAACTATAAATAAAGGGCTTAATTTCCTCATTCTCATCAAACTTTGCTACAAATTTTACTAGACAAATCTCTGCCCTAATTCCCTACAAAATTCATGAGCCACCCTCCTCCATCCAAGAAGAAATCGCAACAACAAGGTAAGCTGATTCGTCTTTCGTTCTTTCATCCTTGTCTTGACAGAATGCTTGTGTCGATTTTGAATGACCATATCTTGGTCATTCCTTAACCAAAAAAGTTGATTCTTGAGTCTAAAAGCAAGTTTAAAGAGTCTTATTTCTAGAAAATCTGACCTCGTAATTTTATGACAAGTTTAAAACTTTCAAACGTATTTTTTTAGAGGTAAAGGTCAATTCTGATTTTTTTTACAGAATATTTGCCATTACATTCCGGGACCATATCTCTCAATTTACAAATCCAACCGTGTTCAATTTTTTTTCAAATCAATTTTTATTGAATATTATTAAAAATCATGTATAGTTGAAATCCTAACTCTTTGAAATACCCCTAAAATGACAAATCAAGACAGAAAGGTCTCTGGACCTTTGATCTTGTGTCACGATTTTAGGATACTTAAGTTGCCCAAATTAAAAATATTTCTTAACAAAAGTAGTTTATTATAACCAAATTAAAGATCTGGAGAATCTTAGAGTTTTTGGAAATTGTTTATTATTTTTAAAACTTTCCTAAAGTTTAGAAACACAATCTGTCTAAATCTGGATTTTACAAAACTAAACCCTAATCTTCTAATATTTGAGCATCCTTAATTCTTTGATTTTCATTTCTTAAAAACATTTTATTCATAATCTAAGGTTTTGCATGCATTATAACACTATCCAAGCTTACGATGTACGTATATGACAAATGAATGGTTCTGTCTAGGAAAGACACGGTAATCTAAACGAGTCCTTTGCGACCGACCCCTCTTTCTTGGGAATCTTTTCATTGGATGTACTACTCTAGGTGGATTATCATGTTATATTATGCAACCACCTATCCTCCTACGTCGTTCTCATTCAATCTTCCTCTTCGCGTAACGATAATTCCTTAAACTTATTCAATTATTAAATTCTATAGGGCACATTCACTAAGGTTGATACACCCGCCTCCTCTCTAATCATCAAGTTGAGATTCATTGCCCCTTTTCTTCTAATCTTTTTGGGGTGGCACATGTAATCAATTTAATATTTATGAAATCTTAATAGTAATTTTCTTTATTGCCTTGTGTTCTCTTATTCAATTTCGTCGCACTCTCGTGTTTCCGCCGCTAGCGAGGGTGTGACATTAGTGTTTCTACTGAAGCATTATTGTGAAGTTGGAGTTGTTGTTTAGAAATGATTGTTACTGAAAGGTATGCACTAAACTTAAGTTAGCACCGAAGAACTAAGTTCTTGTTGATAAACTTAGTTATTGATGAAGGATCATTAACATAAAAGAACTGGTGTTGCGACATGAAGGTCCAATTATGATGGGATTAAAATGTGATTAATCCATGTTTTGATAATGATAGAAATTAAACAACTTGTGTTAATCAAGTGTTTATTAAAGATGATCATATATTAACATACATATCATTAGACAAGTTCTAACATGTTAAAGATGATAATATTCAAGTCCTTTTTATTCTACATACATGATGATGGCAATGATCAAATATACAAGTGAAGTTATGGTGGAAAATCAAGATGCATTCCTTCAACAAAACAAATCAACATGCTTACAAAGGAAGGTGGAAGTTACAACATGAATATGTTGTGGAATTAGAGAAAAAAGAGTAACATCAAAGTTAATTTTTATAAAAATCAAAATGATTTATAAAAATTAAGTTTTATAAAATGCAAGTCATTTCCATAAAAGATTTTTTATAATAGGTAAAGGTTTATAACACAAACCCTAGTAACCAATTCTAATTAGAAGGTTATTCTTGTGTTATATGTTAGGGGTCTTCACTAATGTTGTTTAGTGAATGTTGTAGTAATAACACAACATTGAAATTGTGTTAAGTTGAGGGAGATCACACCATCTTGATATAGTGTTGTTGTGTTAGTGTGTGCATATCTTGACATAGTGCTTTGTTTAAGGTTATACACTATCTTGATATAATGTATACTTGGGAAAGTTCAATATTGATATAGTGAGAAGTGTAAAGGCATAATATCTTGGTATAGTGTGTTTGAAGAAGGTGATCGGTACCTTTGACTAGTGAGCTGCTATAAAAGGTGGTCACTGCCTTTGAATTAGTAAGACGTTGGTGTACATGTGATCCCTTCTGTTTAATGGATTTGACTGGTGAAGAAAACTCTCGATTGGAGAATCGGGTAGAGGGCGTAGAGTGGATTAGTTAACATACACTTGAACATCCATAAGTTTAGTTTTGTATTTCTATCCCTTAAACTCTTTACATACATTGCATATTCATAACCTTGAGATTTAAAAAAGGGATAATACATACTTAATCATAAAATTTTAAGAAAATACATTCACCCCCTATGTTTTTTCTACAATTGTTATTAGAGCAAGTTCCTCTAAGTTTTTCAAAATTAAAAACTAATTTTTTTTAAACTTTTGAGTTATATCAATGGCTCAAAACTATGTAGAGGGAATTCTATGGTAAGACCACATTCGCTTGAAAATGACGTATTTTATTATTGGAAACAAAGATTTGAAACTTACGTTAAAGCCAATGTTATGATATCGAGAATGATCGCTAAAACAAGCGAGAATGATAAACGAGATCGCTAAAACAAGCGAGAATGATAAACGAGAGAAAAAATGAGAGAGAATAATTGGGGGTAAAAGTGATATGATTTGATTGATAACTTGAATAATGTTACAAAGAAGCGAACTTAGTAAGTTCGCCCCTATACTAAACAAGCGAACTTAGTAAGTTCGCCTATATTAAGTTTGCTAACACCCCCCCCCTCAAGTTAGAGGTGTATACAACCCCAACTTGAAAATGATATCTGAATGCGGTTGACCAGCCAAACTCATTGTGAATAAATCCGCAAGTTGATCAGAAGTCCGTGTGTGAGAAAGCAGAATCAAACCAGCTTGAAGCTTCTCATGGAAAAAATGACAATCCAACTCGATATGCTTAGTTTGCTCATGAAAAACTGGATTCTTAGCAATATGAATAGCCGCCTGACTGTCACATTTGAGAGGAACATGAGTAAGATTATGAAGCCAAAACTCCACAAACAAGCGAGTCAACCAAGCAAGTTCCTGTGTGACACGGCGAAGAGAATGATATTCAGCTTCACCAGAACTAAGAGAAACAGTAGGTTGCTTCTTGGATTTCCAAGAAATAGGACTGCCCCCAAGAGAAATGAAATAGTCACTGACAGAACGCCGAGTATTAGGACAAGCTGCCCAATCAGAATCACAATAAGCAGACAAAGACATATCATGAGCATTATTAAAGAATAACCCTTGAGAACAAGTGCCTTTGACATATCGAAGAGTATGCCACGCAGCATCCCATCGAGGAACACGCGGATCACTCATAAACTGGCTGAGAAACTGAATCGCAAAAGCAAGATCAGGCCGAGTATGAGTGAGGTAATTGAGTTTACCAACAAGTCTACGATAGGCCAAAGGATCATCAAGAACTTGACCTTCGTTGAGCTTGAGTTGTAAATGTAAAGGCAAAGGAGACGAAACAGAAGAAACATCGTCGGTAGAAAACTCAATCAGCAAATCCTGCGTAAATTTGCGTTGAGTCATAATAAGACCAGAGGGAGATTTGAGAACCTCAATGCCAAGAAAGTAGTTGAGAGGGCCAAGATCCTTGATCTGGAAAGTGGAATGTAAGAAAGCCTCCTAAGCAGATATTTCTTGATCATTATTACAAGTAAGAAGAATGTCATCAACATAAATAGCGACATAAACAACAGAATCCCCCATTTTCTTAGAGAATAAAGAATAATCATTGGGAGACCGCATATAACCTTTGGTCTTAAGAGCATCAGAAAGCTTTCCATACCACTGCCTTGAAGCTTGCTTCAAACCGTAAAGAGACTTCTTGAGCTTAAGTACATGATCAGGAGAGGATAAAGGCATTCCAGGAGGAGGAAGCATAAATATGTCTTTGTCAAGATCCCCATGTAAAAAATCATTATTAACATCCAATTGATATAAAACCCATTGTCGTTTAGTGGCAACATCAATGAGACTACGAATAGTAGTCATCTTAACGACAGGAGAAAAAGTCTCATTAAAATCAATACCTGCTTTCTGAGTATCACCACGAATAACCAAACGGGCTTTGCAACGTTCAACAGTACCATCAACATTATACTTGACTTTATACACCCATTTGCACTTAATGGCCTTTTTACCTTTAGGTAAATGCGTAACCTCCCAAGTTTGATTTCTTTCCAAGGCATTAAACTCCTTAGTCATAGCGTCTTGCCAAGCAGGATGGTTAGCAGCCTCCTGATAAGAAGAAGGTTCTTTAACATAATCAAGATTTAAAAGTAGCTGCTGGGAATCAGGAGAAAGATCAGCAAGATTAACAAAATGAGAAGCTTGGCAAGCACTCGACAAAGTATGAAAACAAGACGAATCGACAGAAGAAGCAGAATTACAAACATAATCCTGCAGATGAGAAGGAGGAATAGAAGAACGAGTAGATCTCCTCGGACCAACGGACTACTCAGCGAAAGGGCCTACAAGAAACAAGTAGTTTCAGAAAACTGAACAAGACCCTTTGTATCCCTACAAAGTTTAGGAATAGATAAGAGATTGTGCTTGAACTGAGGCACAAAGAAGACATTAGAAATAGAAAACGTCTTGGTAAGATGAACTGTTTCGACCTGCGTAACAGTTAAGACATGCCCGTTTGAAAGAAGAACATAAACGGGTGAGTTAAGTAATTGAACATCAGAAAGTAAATTGAAATCAATGCACATATGATTACTTGCACCGGTATCAATGATCCAAGTAGTATCGACCGTAGTCGAATTACAAGAAATAATACATGCAAAATTTGCAAAGCTGAGTGGTTGAACATTAGGAACACCACCCTGCACTCCAGAATTCTGCTGAAGAAGTTGCAACAGATTGTTGTACTGTTAAGAAGAAAGAGCATTAGGAGCACCAGAAGTAGGAACAGTAACCCCAGCATCAGAAACAACATTAGCTGCAGCTTTGGGTCTAGTAAATTTGAAATCTTTAGGAAACCCAATTAAACGATAACATTTGTTGGCATCATGTCCTGGCTTCTTGCAATGAGAGCAAACAGAACCTTTCCAAGCACTGTAATTCTTTGGTACTTGCACAGAAGCATTCATATAAGCATTCTGAGGAATAAACTGAGCCGATGAATGAAGCTCCCTCTGTTTCTCATCTTGAATGAGAAAAGCATAAGCTTCATTGATTGAGGGAGGAGGCTTCATCATGATAATATTCCCACGAATCATGTCATAACAAGGGTTAAGACCCATCAGAAACTGCATCAAACGTTGATCTGTTTCGCGCTTAGCCATAAGTTGGGAAGTACCACATGTGCAGGGAGGAATAGGCTCAATTGCATTAAGCTAATCCCAAACAGCTTTGATTTTGATAAAATATGTAGCAACATCATCATTCCCTTGAGAAATAGCAGAAAGAGACTTCTGCAATTGATAATACTTGGCCCCATTACTCTATCCATACCGGTCAGTTAACTCTTTCTAGAGTTGTCGAGCAGTCTCAACATACAAAACGCTCTCACTGATATCACTAGACAAAGTGTTCAAAATCCAAGAAATAACCATATCATTGCATCTTTTCCATAACTCCAGATTAGGAGAGGAAGTAGGTCTGACAACAGTCCCATCAACAAAACCAAGTTTGTTCTTAGCAGATAAGGCAATGGACATGGCACGTTTCCAAGATCTGAAAGAAGAGCAGTCAAAAGTTTTAGAAACAAGTAAGAGACCCGGATGATCAGATGAATGTAAGAACAAAGGATTAGAAGAATCCATAGGAACAGATGATCAGATGAATGTAAGAACAAAGGATTAGAAGAATCCATAGGAATAACAACTGCGGGATCAACAGTAGGAGGCATGAAAAGAACAGAAAGAAAATGAAGACTGGAATAAGCGAACTTGTTAAGTTCACCAAGAAGCGGACTTGTTAAGTTCGCTGAGGAAAGGAACATGCGAACTTAATAAGTTCGTCCGTAACAAACTATCGCGACAAGTTCGCCTGCACGAACAGAAAAACGTGAAATCGATCCAGAAATCATCATAACTCACAATCAGAGAAGTATATGAAGAAATCCAACCATATGAATGATTAGAAACATAAAGTGAAGGTTTTGAACGGATCAAAACATGAAACAACCCCCAATTGACACAAAAAATGAGAAAACGAATGACACAAGGAAGAATGAGTGAAGAAAAAGGAAAAAAATCACAGAATCGAGCATGTAGTCTCTGATACCATGTTATGATATCGAGAATGATCGCTAAAACAAGCGAGAATGATAAACGAGAGAAAAAATGAGAGAGAATAATTGGGGGTAAAACTGATATGATTTGATTGATAACTTGAATAATGTTAAAAAGAAGCTATTTATAGACAAAGCTAACAAACTACTGAACCAGACGAACTACTAAACAAGTGAACTTAGTAAGTTCGCCTATACTAAGTTCGCTAACAGCTAAAGAAGTGGATCTTTAGGAAATTATTGAAAATGTTTCATCAAAGTATAATGATGAGAAAATGTTCATGTAGCCATACCAAAAAGAAATTGGACAACGGATGAAAAGAGAATGATATCCAGAAACTTTGAGGCTAAACTTGTTCTTTAAAATGTTTTGTCAAAACAAGAGTGCAAAAGACTTTTTATGTGTAAAACCGCAAATGAAGTATGGAAAATTCTTGTTGTAACTCATCAAGGTAACCCTCACGTCATAGACAATAAGGTTGAATTACTTGTACAATAATATAAGCAATCCAATGTTGGTGAATATGAAAAGATTGATGAGGGTTATGCAAAATTTAATATTATCGTTACAAGTCTTAGATCTCTCAGTACATCTTATACTAATAAACATTATGGAAGGAAATTTTTGAGAGCTTTACATCCACGGTAGAGAACTAAGGTGAAGGCTTTTTAAGAATCTAAAGATCTCAACACCTTTCAAATAGATGAGTTGATAGGGAACTTGAAAGTCCATGAAATCATCATGGAAAAGGATGACGAGATTTCAAAATCTAAGATGGATAAGAATAAGTCTGTAGCTCTTAAGGCTAAACAACTAAATTCATCATGCGAAAAAGATGATGGCTCATCCAAAAGTTGTGATGAAAAAGAACATGCAAAGAGGGTAAAACAATTCAAGAAATTTTTCAAGAGAAGAGGAAAGTTTGTGAGACAACCAAGCAATGAAAAAAACTATGAAAAGAAATACAATCCTAAGAACGGTGGCGAGATGAAGGAATGCTTTAGGTATGGTGGTCCAAATCACTTCATAAGTTATTTTCCTAAGCCACCTAACAAAAACGAGGCATTTGTTAGGGGAGCATGCAGTGATAGTAGAAATGAAAACAATGAAGCCACGAAAGATGAATGTCATAGCTTTTGGCTCAGATGAGGTACGTTTCGACTCAACTTACTATTGTGATGAAATATTTGATCATTATGATAATTTAAAAATGCAATATGATGCCTTATGTGATCTTAACTCAGAGGTATTAACAAAAATAAATTTTGAAGAGAAAGAATTAAGGAACTTGAATAGGAGCTCTTAGAAACTGATCTTTTGAGATGTAAAATTATGGATCTTAAGAGAGTACTTTTGAAAACTAAAAAACTATTTGTGAAAAGAAAATGAATTTGTAAATGAAACACCCTACTTATTTTACTTATTTTATCAGAGTTTTATATTACGAAAAATGGTCCCAGTTTGACAAACAAACCTTGCCATAAATGGCTAAGGTAACTTTTTATTATAATATTGTTTTTACATAAGATAATATGATTACATCATATTACATAGGGATCTCTAATTCCGACTGCTCCGTCCTCAGGAAGCTTTATTTCACGTGCGTCTTTCCTGTTGTGTTTGAAAAATGTTTTTGAATTAGTTTACGCTAAGTAAGTACACTGCATCGTTCATTTTATTATGAACCCTTTAAGTTCTTATTATTGTTCAAGTTTCCCAGGCTCTTGGCGCCACCGTGACAATCTCTGGACGTACATCTGGTCACGTCATTCGTATATTTTATGGGTGCGCTAACCCCCTCGCAACCATCTTAGGCCGTACCTCCGGTCCGAGTATTGGCAAGGTTCTTATACTCGTCGGTATAGACCCCTTGCATTTGTCACGATGACTCATTCATTCCTCAGCCCCGTAGCGTTGGAATCTTTACTCTTTCAGACCCGTAGGCCTAGAGTTTCCTTTTCTTTATTATTGATATCCACGTTATAGGCCGGGTATCTCATTTCATTTGGATTTTGAGTATCTTTGACTCACAGCCTCCCAAATGTATCAAGCATTTGTTTTTATTTCATGTATATGCTTGATTTATTTCCCAACCAGTCCTCGCCTTAAAACTTCATAACGTTTTCTCCACGATGCATTAAAAGGGTTTATATATAGGAAGTACCAACGGCGTATCCACCACCCCTTTAATATTTCATGAGTACTCTGTTATTCCATTTTAGGGTTTAGACTAATTCCATCATACTTATTCATATTTGCACGTATCATCATGCATTTCACGTATTCATATTCATGATGCATATTCGTATTCGTCATATATTGTAAACTGGGGTGATTTTCCTTCCAGAGCAGTACCTCCAACAGAGATGTCCCTTGGAAAGAGTGACGGGTCTAGGAGATGTATACACCACTCTTTGCTTAGACAAGGCATCACGGTGGTCAGATAACTACATACCGGTTGGATGTTCTCCCGTATGTTTACTATATTTCATTATTATTTATTAGTCTAAACCCCTAAACGTTCATAATGGTTTCACCACGAAGTACCAAGAAGTTTATATATAGGAAGTACCAGCGGCGTATCCACCACCCATTGGATACGTCGTGATTACTCCATTATTCTTGTTTAGTGTTTAGACTAATCCGTCATTACCCCGTACCCTGATCATATCACATAGCACATATCATTTAAACACATAATTCACGTATTTGTGTCTAGGGTACGAGTCCAGTGTACTTATATCATCCTCGGGTAGTTCCTAAGTTCGCCCCTTGCTTTTAAACGTTTCTCTAAACTCGAACCGCACTCGCACTTAAACGCGCCGCAATAGATCCTTAACCCTTCTTTAGAGAGTGTGTGTATGTATGGTGTGTGTGTTGTTGTTGTTTTATTTGAACGGCAAATGCTATCTTATTTATAGGCTGAAACTGTGCCCATGTCGGACCGACGACTAAAACCATATCGTACGTCCGCATGTCGGACTGACGTCTAAAACTATATCGGTCCGACTTGGAGCTGCGTCATCAAACACGCGTCACAGCTTCCTCATTTGCTTCAGCAACACATATCGGACCGTTATGCTTAGTATATCGATCTGACATACCTTGTTTTCATATTCTTCTCATCGAAACACCCCATTTTCATTTATTATGGCTCCCGTAACTCATTTTCTAGCCCGAGATATGCTTATGCGAAGTTTTAGGCTATTTCCGGGCGAATAGTCTTCCAGTTTCGAACCCGGTTGGGTTCTTTGGCCACGTTTCTCAACCGACACACGTCCTATCTTGTATTTAGGAGTTTTGGGATGTTACAACTCCCCCCCTTAATTTAGGTTTCTTCCTCGAAACCTGTCAATCCTTAAAAAGTTGAGGATAATTCTTTCTCATTTCATCATTAGTTTCCCAAGTCATTTCTGATCCTTTTCTGTGCTTCCATTGCACTAACACCTGTTTGATTGTTTTATGAGGTAGTTGCTTTTCTTTTGTGTCTAGAATCTCGATAGGTTCTTCAACGTACGTTAACTTATCATCAACTTCTATCTCTTCTAAAGGAACGTGTGCAGCTTCATCCGCTAAACATTTCCTTTGTGTGTGTGTTTTTGTGCTTTGAAAAGGAGAAAAGAAAGGGAGAAGCTGAGATCAAGAGGTTCAAGTATCGCATGCAAAAATTGGAAGGTGTTGGTGTGCACATCATTTTCCAAGCATCAAGTAAGCTTCCCTTTCACTCTTTGATTCACCATTGTTGATGTTCTTGATGGGTTTTGAGGGAAATCCGAACTAGGGCTGATTTGGGTTAATTGGTTGGTGAATAACTTGAATTAAGTGATAACCTAGCTTAACTAAACGTAATGGGAGGTAGATAACATCATTTAAACACTTAATTTGCGGATTCAAGAATTAGGTTTTTAAGGGAAATTTGGGGTTTTCTATTTAATGGTGTTAGAATGTTAAATTGATGTTGGATAAGTGTTTAGGGAGTTAATAAACACACAATTAACCATAAAGCCCCAATTTTTATGGTAATTTGTAAAATGGGAGTTTTGGTGGAACTTGGGTGATTCCTTAACGGGTCATTTGGGTTAGGGGAGTGTTTGATGGGTGTTAAGGGTTTGATTATATTAATATAACTTATACAAATGTTAATGTTGGTGATTTAGTGTTATGAGTGTGTTAGAATCTCAATTGGTGTAAATTAGAATATCTAAACTAATGTTGAGATGAATTGTTTAAGTGATCGAGTGACTAAGATTGAAGCTAAACCAGAATCATCTCAAGCACAAGGTAAATGCTTTACACTTATTTAGTAATGATAGGAGTAGGTCATACATTTTGATTGTTAATTTTTATGTAGTGGCGTTTGTATGATCATGTTATATGCAAGAGTATTGTGTTTTGAAGTCTTTAAGGTCTTTGAGGTCTTTGAGCTTCACAAATGGAATGTGTTGGATTGGGGTCCTTGAGCCCCACATGTCGGTAAATAAAGTATGATATATAAAGATGGTTTTGTTATTGTGTGTGTACACTTGTTTGTATGTATACGGTCGGTATTTGATGTCTAAGAACCTCACACGTGGTAATTGAGGTCATGAACTTCACTTGTGTTGTGGTTGCTTAAAGTCTTGAACTTAATTATTGTCGTGACGATTTGAGGTCTTTGAACCATATGATATCATATAGAAGAGTTTGAAGTCTAAGAACCTCTCACGATAGTCATTTGAGGTCATGAACTTCACAAGTCATTTAGTGGTATTGGAAGTCTAAGAACCTCACACAGAAGTTAATTGAGGTCATGAACTTCAAATAGTCGTTTGTTGTGCTTTAAGGTCTTTATAACCTCATAAAGAAGTATGGTAGGTTTGTAAGGTGTTTAAAACATTCACAAAAAGTTGTTGGTGGTTTAAAACGAATGGGGATGAGCCGGGAGAGTCGAAAATACCAAAAACTAAAAAACTGGGGTGTGCAGACGTGAGTCTGTCGTTTGGGACACCTGTGGGCATCTGTCCAATGCCAATTCATACGCTAGTTGTTGAAATTGAGATTTTTTGGAGTTTTGGGGAGTTAAGCACTTGGGGGGTTTTTGTGCAATGTTATATCATTACTAATGATTTATTTGTGGTGTTTGATTGTAGGAAAGCTCCGGTTTGATGTCTCGGGCCAAGCTTCGAGTGCGGTTGGATTCTCGATATTTTGGATTAGTTGTAAATGTTTGGGTTATGACTCTTGTTGGGAGTCACTAAACTTATTTGAACTAACTTTTTGGGATGTTAAAAGTTGTCGTTATTGTGGCACGTTGGTCGGTTGTTATTAAACAAAACTATGTCGTTGTCTTTTTGTTGTAGTTAACATGTTTTGTTTTTGTCAAGAGTGTTTAATGGGACCTATATTCCACATGTTTTGAAAGTTTAAATTTTGGTTGAAATTTTGGGTGTTATAGTAAACTCTCGATCGGAGAATCGGGGAGAAGAGGTAGAGTGGATTAGTTAACATTCATTTGAACTTCCATAAATTCGGTTTGTCTTTCTATCTCTTAAACTCTTTACATAAATTACATATTCATAACCTTGAGATTTAAATAAGAGATAATACATGCTTAATCAAGTTTTATAAAAATTTTAAGAAAAACTATTCACCCTCTCTAGTTTTCTACAACTAGGTGTCTACTAAGAACCTTAGTTGATGCTAATGAGCTTGGTTAATGATGAAGGACTTAGCTACTGTTGATAACTAGGTTTGTGTTGAAGAGATGACTTTCTACTACTGTGATTGATTAATGCTGAAGACATGTTTTCTATCGATGATGATACGACGATGATAGTTAAGGAAGTTAGTTATGAAAGATCAAAACAAAGAAATAACATGTGATTACTTAGAGATCAAGACAAAGAAATAACATGTGATTACTTAGAGATCAACATAAATTATATATATATAATTTATGTTTATCTTGTGATCAGTTCTTAGAATATTTTATCTTTTTAACACTTTTCAATCCATTTATTTTTTAAATAATATTCCTTTCCTTCAGGATGGAGCGATTTGGGGTCTTGCAAGATTACTAATAATTCAAGAAAGAAAAGAGACAAGCTTCTTAGCAACAAAGAAAGTGACCTGCCACAAGGAAAGAGTGGACCATTGACTCGTGCAAGGAAAAAGAAGATGTAAGAAGCTTTAGCAATTTTTATAAAGTCCATCAATTTAAAGGAAGTCCAAGAACACAAGCCTAGTTGGATAAATCATCTTATGGTGTTGGGCTGAATTTTTACTTATTGTATTAGGTGGTGATTTAGGCCCACTTTTAAAATCTAGCATAAGATAATAATTTTCGTTTTTTTAAGGATTATTGTATTTTAATAATCCCACCTTTTACCAATTGGCCGATAATAATCCCAACTGAGAATATTCTTACCACCGGTCCCTACTTTCAAACTATTTTTTTTACATTGGACTCCTCGTTAAAAAAAACTTAACGCCGTTAGAGTTTATATGACATGGACATCTGCAAACCGCCGGAAAGTCGAGCCAAGCTAGCAATGGTCTCGTGTTGGCTTTTGAAATTGGCTTTGGTGGTGTTTAACTGGTCTCTTTAAACACCACCGTTTTCTCTGTTTGGACTTTCCGGACCCACGAGACCAGTTAAACACCACCAGAGCCAATTTCAAAAGCCACCACGAGACCACTGCTAGCTTGGCTCGACTTTCTGGCGGTTTGCAGATGTCCACGTCATATAAACTCTAACGGCGTTAAGTTTTTTTAACGGGGGGTCCAATGTAAAAAAATAGTTTGAAAGTAGGGACCAGTTGTAAGAATATTCTCAGTTGGAATTATTATCGGCCAATTGGTAAAAGGTGGGATTATTAAAATCCAATAATCTTTTTTTTAAACAAAGGGCTTTAATATGAAAAATCCTAAAGTCTTTAGTTCTTTAAGTCCTTCATTAACTTGATTGAAAATCTTTAAATAAGTAGTTAATTTGTGTCTAGACTTCTTTTAATAGGAGGTTTTGCAAGCATTGTAATCACACAATTATCAAATTAATATATTAGTTCTTTTAATTGAACCAATTTTGGTCTTGCAAAACTAAATATGCTTGCAATTCTCTGTTGGCTTACCAACTAGGTCTCTTCCACTTAGTTGTGGCCCCACCATCAAGGGTGAAACTTATTAGGGGCCAGAGGCCCACCACATCCATTTTTTTGCTCAGAAGTATTGGTTTCGACCCCGTTATGTTTATTTAATATTGGTTATAGTGTTTGTGCCCCTTCTAATCCAGAACAAAAGTTTAAATCTGTTCCACAAATCGACTAATCTAGATACTAATGTGGAACAAGCCCATACACTCGCATTCATAGTTGTAATTATTCTTCCTTTGTCGTTTATGTGTATAAAAACTGTTTTTTTAGGGATTTACGGTATTTATTTGGTGAAAAATTTTTGGTTTTTTTATGTGTAATATTTTCAAACCCCCAATTTAGTTGTTCAAGTTTCGCCACTTATCACTACTCAATCTACTTGCTTTTTTGTAAGGAGTTGAGTTTTTTTGGAAGATTATGTTTCCATCTTTATAACCTTTTTTGCTTATTTTTCTTTGTAATTCAAACGTGTTAGGATTTTATATATCCATCATTTTTAGGTTGAAGAAATAAAAGGTTGGGTTGAGAAAAAAAAAACTAGATCAATACAAAGACGGTTATACAAAAATCAAAGTTCAAGAAAAAAGCATCGTAATCACACCGTTATCAAATTTAATTACATACAAAAGACATAATAAAAAGAAGTTATACACATGGTACAATAATACAAAGCTGAATGTAATTTTGTCTTCTTTTGAATAATATTTACTATATGCACCCTGAGCTTTAATTAGCTTATTTTTTTCCTTTTCTTTTACCAATTTTAATTATTACCCATAAACTTTTAAAAAAGTTACCATACAACCCTTGAAGATTAAAAAAGTTAAATTTTTAGATTTTTTAATTTTCCTTTTTACCTTTTTTTTTCTTTTTATCGACGTTTCCATTGTTTTGACGTGCATTTTTTTCACGGGTTTAGTACTAATATGCCGTTGTGTATTTTGTTTATTTTTATCCATGTTTTGAACCCGCTGTGGGGCATGGGTAACACACACAATTGTAACGCAGTTGCGTATGATAGTTAAAAGTTATCTAAACACGTGCGTGAAACGTCGGTACGAACTTTTGCAACTCATTATTTTTTTAAGGTTGTGTTTTCATTTCCTATAATTTTACCAGTTAACTTTTTTTTATAAACATGCTTTCGCTTTTTTTTATAAAGTTTTTTGGAATATTACTAACAATTTCGTTTTAATGTGTGGGTCTGTGTAAAAGTTTTGTCTTTTATATATAAAGTTTCGTGTACTTTTATTTATTTCGTAAACGATAACCTTTTTTAAAGGTTTTGTTTTTCTATAGCTTAATTTTATTTACGTTTCGGTATAAATTTTTTTTCTAATAACTTCACTTTCGTATACGAGGTAACCAGGGCCGGTCCCGAGAATGCTTAAAATGTTTTTGGCCCGAGACATGTAAAAAAAAACGGGCCCTTAAGCTTGGGGGTTGGAAATATTTTAGGTTAATTTTCTAATGCTAAATATTAAATTTTGTAGGTCGGTTTTCATATCAAGAAACATTTTAAGCAATTGGTTTTTAATATAAAAAGAATTAACAGAGTAATGGACTTAACAATTTAAATCAATGTTTTCAAAACCGAATAGAAAATTAAACCGGTCTTATTAATGGTTTACTCGTCAAACCAGATTTAAAATCCGATCACATTATAAATAATAAATAATGATAATTTTTAAAACATAAATATAAAAAAAAAACTAAAATAACCAGTCATTTAGTTTAAAAAATATAAGTTAGTTTAAAATAAAAAGAATAAAAACTAAGTAGTAACTACATTCAAATTTTAAAACTTGAATTTAATTTATACAATAAACCTAATTTCATATTTGAAATTCTCAATAAACGTAATTTAATGTTTTGAGATTAACTACATTCAAATTTCAAAACTTGAATTTAATTTATAAGAGTTTCAATAAACATAAATTCATATTTGAAATTCTCAATAAACGTAATTTAATGTTTTGAGATTTTTTAATAAATCTCAACTACAAAACTATTCATCTACTTATATGCACACTTCTTCCACCTACTTCCTTTACTATTTATTGTTTATTTCTTCTTCATATCCTCTCTTTTCTCAATCGCTACAGAACTCTAAATCTGTTTCCTTTACAAAATAATAACCGTGAGAAAAATCGAAATAAAGTGTTGACTCTCCGAATTTGGAACGATCCTCTTCTAATCCAACATAACTACGATTTAGATCTTCAAATCCAATAGAACTCCGATTTACATTGATTGGAATTCCTTGTTGCCGTCTAAGCTTCCGGCCTTCTTTATTTCTTAGTTTTACTGCTCTCGTCGCTCTAGGCCCCAGCCCACTATTTCTTATTTTTTTTATTTTTTATCAAGTTTGAAAATCTATTGGTTTTTTTTTTAATTTTTAAGTGGGTTAATAAGATAAATGTATAATACAAGTTGGACCTTTTATAACTAATGTTAATGAGATTGGGCCTTTTATAAATATATATATATATATAGGGGGAGGATCAAATAAAAAGTTGTTTTCGGCTAAGAAATCTAAGAAGTGACAAAAACATTAAGAAACGATATCAAACGAACTCGGATTGAGCTCATTCCAGCGGCATTGGAACCGTATCGTCGAACTCTACCATCTTAGCTTTTAGGGTTTAGATCTTAGCGTTGAATTTTAGGATTTTAGCATTAGGGTTTAGCTTTTAGGGTTTAGCTTTTAGTGTTTAGGTTTTTTTTAGGGGGTGGGGGTGGGGGTTTAGGTTTTTGGGGGTGGGTGGGGGTGGGTTTAGGTTTGGGGGGGGGGGTGGGGTGGGGGGTTTAGGTTTTTGGGGGGTGGGGGTGGTGGTTTTAGGCTTTTCGGGGTGGGGTTGGAGGGGGGGTTTAGGTTTTTGGGGGTGCGGGTGGAGGGGGGTTTAGGTTTTTGGGTCCGGATTAGAGTTCGATGAGACGGTTACAACGCCGCTTGAATGAACTCAATCGGAGTTCGTTTGACCCACTTCTTAGCGTTTCTTAGCGAAAAACCAATTCTTAGCGAAACCTTCCTCTATATATATATATATATAGTATAATAAAGTTTTTAAAAACTTCGGGCACCTAAGGAGACCGGGCCCCGGACGGTCGCCCTCCCCGCCCCCCTTTGGGCCGCCCCTGGAGGTAACTTTTCCGTTTTATCGAATATGCCGCTGCAACGTTTTTTTTAACGTCACGTAGAATGTACCGTCGCGATTTGTTTATTTTTATATACATTTTGAACCCGCCGCGAAACACGGATTGTAACCCACTAATTAATAAATATTTCCCGTTACGCGATGCAAGATTATTGGTTATTTGATATAATATTTAACTATTTTCTTTCTTTTTTTCTCCTTAATCTATTTCGACTTTTAAAAAGTAATTTTATATATTATTCTATGAACGTGACGCCGGCTATACACGTTCGAATCAAACGTTAACCGCTCCATACGGAAACCAAACCTTCAATTCATTTCGCCCAATCAAACAAATTCACACAAAATTCAAGCATTCCGGAAGCAATTTCATCCGAGTGTAGCAATGAATCCGAATCAATCACCCTCGGCGAAGCCAGATGACTCTCACTCCACCGACTATGCTCCGTACCCGAAAATTGATCCAAACGACGTCGCTCCTCTTCCGGCTGCCGCCGCCGATGAGAGCTGGACTTCTGTCCCCGTCGGTTCTCAACCACAAGGAACGCCGCCACCTGCTGCCGGACAGCAGATGTATATATCTGGTGCTAGAGCATCGAATGCTCCGCAAAGTTCAAACCCTAGCGCCGGTGCGGCAACCACGATGCCTAGTGAATCTAATCCGTACGTCACACCTGCTCCCGTGCCTACTTCTTCTACGAAGAGTGAGTGGCAGTTGAACTTATTCTTTTGCAACCGATCTGTTTTGTTAAGTGTTAGTTATCTTTTTCGCCTACAATATGTGACTTATGATAGATATATAACACCGGCGTGTTACTAGGTGTGTGGGAAAAACAAAATAGAATCGAATTGTGAATTTGGTTTTCAGTTCCTTATTGTATCCCAATTGTGAATTCGATTTTCGATTTGGTAATCGGATATGCATTTTTTTCCCCAGACCCTACTAATAGCGTTAGCTATGTGTGGGATTATACTGGGTACGTTTGGTTTGGTATATGCATTTTTTTGAAATCGGTTTATTCGGTTTAACCGATTTAATCGAGTAAATATATATGTAACCGATTTAACTAATAACTATATCTTTAATTTTAACCGAATAACTGTATTTGAATTGTGAATTGGGTTATCGTACATATCGAATTTTTTTGAATTCGGTTTATTCGGTTTGGTTAGACACATTTCCAATCCCGTTAGGTTTTCGGATAGGCCTTAAAAAAAAAAATTCAAAACCGAATAAACTGAACAAATCGAAAACCGAACCAATGAAAACCATTACGTATTACATTTTTTTCGCCTGCATTACGGGCCGTATGACTGTCTCGATGATGTGACATGTTTGGAACGCTGTTGGTTTGACTAAGCATGATACGACCCGTATTGGGGCAATACTACCTGTATCATGTATGGGGGGTGGTGTACCTGTATCAGAACCCATAAGTTGTTAAGTTTATGCACCCTGTTTGATTAGATGTTTATTGACCACTTCAAAGTGCAAACATAGTTTGATGGTTTTGTGGTTGTGTATATGTTGTTCTATCAGAAACGATTGATACGGTGAAGGATGTGCTTGGGAAATGGGGAAAGAAGGCTGCTGATGCGACAAAGAAAGGGCAGGACTATGCTGAAGAAGTCTGGCAGCACTGTAAGTTTAGTAATTCTATGTTTTTGATCAAATTTCTTCTGTATCACTTAACTTCATATATGAAGCATAGTATAAGTGTGTTCAGTTTCAATACATCTTTATAGTTCAGCAAGGCTGTGGACATGTTGGGGCTATATGATAAAAGTTGTCAAGAACTAGTGCCTTTCTTCCTTTTCTTAATTTATATGTTCAACCCAAGTGTTTCAACTACATGCAGCATAAAGGCGTCGACTATGAAACAGATGGATAAAAAAGGGTATTTGTTTATTGGGTTTAGATTTACCGTATCTGTGTGTGAATGTGGTAGGTAGTTAGATATAAACTATACCATCTAAGTGTGTGTGCATGGATATACAAAATACGTGTATGTATGCATGGATATAAGGATACTTAAATATATGATTATTTGTATAGGTGTACGATATATATTATACATGTAATTATATTGTAAGGTCTACAGTCTATGTTATACATGTATTTGTACAGACTACGGTTTATGTTACATGTGTATTTACATGGTGGTGCGTCTAGGATACCTATTAATCACTTTTCAAGACACTATCTACCATTGTTTATAGTAGGCGGTGGTGGAGGATCTAGGATACCAATTAAGGTGATGGGCTTTTTACAATATAATTTAGTGCCCAAGAGAAGCTCTGGGTTTTGTGTTCAAGTTTGAGAGAACTAAGAATAAAGAGTTACAGTAAAAGTAATCTAGGAATTGTTGTAAAATCCTACACATAAGATGCATGCCAACTTGGATATAAATTCTGATTCGATTAAGTAAGCGCTATCAGGTTTCTTTTCGTCTCATTCAAAAGTTAATATACCGACTAAATCGAAACCTTTTCTGTTTACTCTTTTACCTTTCTTGATTTGTTAATTATCAGGTAGTCAAATTGTATTTTATCAAGAGTCAGTTTGGTAAAAACATTGTATAGTAGTTTCTTTCGTCTAAGTTTGTTGAATATAAAGTCAAAATAAATAAGTTGGTGAAAGTATAGGGGAGCTAATTGTATGTTAGCTAAAGTTGGGGGACTAAATGTGGCAGGTAGAATATTAGTTTGTTAATGTTTGTTAACAGATTGGGGATTTAGATATAACCAGATTAGGGCTTGTATTTGGGGGTATTCAATTATCCTTTCATCCGCTTTGTAATAGCTTTCATTCTTAATCAATAATGACAAGTCATTGAGGGTTCTTGATCTATTGCATTCTCTTGTGTTGATTTTATCACAATTGGTATCAGAGCTTGGTGAGGGCTTGATTCAAAGAAGAGATTCGATTAGGTTGTGGATCGAAGATCAAGATGTTATCGACGTAGTTCAAATTGGAAAAATTCGACGGGAAAAATGACTTCAGATGTTTCTCTGTCTGAAGTCATTTTTCCATCATGTTGTGGGAAAAATATCCATGTACAAGATCCGAATGACTGGTTGATGGGAGCCTTAGAGGAGGGTAAAGAAAATGCCCCAGTGTTCGAGAGTGAAGATTTGACATATGGTCATGTTGCGGCGGCTACCGTGTAACACCCTTAATTGGAAAACCAATTAATAAAACATTTAAACGCGCGGAAGCTTTTATCCCAAGAATTTTTTTTTGTTTTTTTTATAGCCCTCGCATACCGCGAGGGATCAGGCCCCTCCCTTCGCGTACCGCGAGGGAGTCCCAAACATGCCTGCCCGAGAACCAGGTCTCTCGCGTACCGCGAGAGAACCTACCCTGGTTCTCGCATACCGCGGGGGATTTGAGTAAACAGAAAGTTTACTCAGTTTGCCCAGTTCAACACTTAGCCAAAATTTTCCAATTTCCACCATTTCACAAGACACTAAAAATATCCCATTCACTTGGGTTTTTGACCAAACATTCATACACCAACTTAAACACCCAAAAGATAATTCATGTATCAATTTACATCCTTATTTACGGATTTTCAATTAAACCCCAAAAACACCCTTTGCGCATACGAGAATCCTCCCTTCGCCATTTGGACTTGACATTGACTACATCAGAGCCTTTCCAACATAACACCACATGTATCCACCGTTAGTAATGAGATACACATATCAAACAAGTAATTACAACTTGTTTCTCACCCACTCACCCATTTGACCCGTTTACACCCAATTTGTCATTAGGCCACATCTAACTTGCAATTCACCTTGCAAATTCCTTTCTTTTCATTAGTCAATCATAATTAACATTTGATCACCCTTTTCCATTTCCATTATGACACATAGGCCATAACCTCATTTCCATTATGATAACTAGATCATAACCTCATATCCATTTCCATTATGGTTATTAAACCATAACCTCATTTCCATTATGGTATTTAAACCATAACCTCATTTCCATTATGATACTTAGATCATTACCTCATTTCCATTATGGTATGTAAACCATAACCTCATTTACACATATCAATTATAGTATTTTAACTCTAACTTCAATCATTCATTTACACATATCCATTATAGTATTACAACTATGATTACATTCATTCATTTACACATACTAGTTCATACACATTCAATCATATCCATTTCAACAACATAGTATGCACACATAACACATGATTCACCCTTTATCATCAATACTAAGTAAGTGCAAAGGCACTTACCTTTCGGGTTAGAAGATCCCGCTCCCCCTTCAAGTTTTGCAAATTGATTACCTAAACACATTCACCTAGTTTAGTAATCTAATCATACATAAAAAATCACATTATAATTGGGTTCACAACCCAATTTCCCATTTCCAACCCAAACTGACCCGTTTGGGTTATTCTCATAACCAAACACCCTCTTTCAATCCAAACTCACCTACTTGAGTTTCCTTTCCAATTCCTTGACACTAATTTTTCATTCCATATTTTTCATTAAGTTAATTTGGTGTTCATTCAAGTGTCTAACACCATAAAAACACTTAATCACCACTAATTCAACATTCTATCATCATAATCCAAACACCCTGATACGAACCCAGATTTAGAATCAGGCCCAGCTCCACTTTAGATTCAGAAATCAGGCCCAATTAGATCTAAAACTGTTCCTGCTATTCCCTTAGTTAAATATCGATGTTTTAGGGTTAATTCATGAGTCGATGTTTATGTTTATGAAATTGGTTACTTTGTAACTTGGAGAAATCACCCTTCTCGAATTGGGTTTATCATAAATTGAATCGTTTGTTTGCTTTTGATTTTTTGGGTTCTATCATTGGTTCCATTGCCGGGACGGGAAATCGAGGAAGGAGACGGTTCAATTTAACCGGAGTACCAACCAATTAGCCCCCATCGCTGCAAGGCTTGACGTTTTGGAATCACATCTCAGGGAAGACGTAGCATTCCTGAAATCGCATTATGTTCCACCACCAGATCAGGTTAAGGAGGAAGCCCACGACGACAGCCCTAATGTTGACGAAGAACGATTTGAACGGGATACCGAGGAAGTTTCAGGCGACAACCCTGGTGATAACGAAGATCGATTCGAGCAGGTCATGGATGGTCGATTGAATATCGTCGGTGGTATCCAATTGAATATCGGAGATGGTGTTCAAGTACAGGACAGAGATAAGGTTCTATGGAAGGGAAGAGATCCGAAAAAAAATCCAAAATCACGTGAACATGATTTCTTGGGCCGATGAAAATGAAGCATGGGCTGAACTTGGTAGATGGAAGGATCCAGACATGTTGAAAATTGGAAAAGGAGGCTACATTCACTCTCATAGAGGGTGTGCTACCCCACCTGCAGATAAAAAGGTTGTTTATTGGTCCGATATCGGGCTCAATTCGACCACATTTGTTAAGGCTCGTAATGTCGGGAAGCATACTACTCGAAGATTAATGAAGGGACATATCTCGACAAACATAGAATGGCTTATTGCTTGGAGCACTAACTCCCTTCTCTTCGACTCGAGGACAAGTAGATTTTCCGGGCTCCACTTTAGATTCAGAAACCAGGCCCAATTAGATCTAAAACTGTTCCCGCTATTCCCTTAGTTAAGTATCGATGTTTTAGGGTTAATTCAGGAGTCGATGTTTATGTTTATGAAATTGGTTACTTTGTAACTTGGAGAAATCACCCTTCTCAAATTGGGTTTATCATAAATTGAATCGTTTGTTTGCTTTTGATTTTCTGGGTTCTATCACACCCCCAATTTTCCTCCATATGAACCCTAACTTCTCATAATCAAAATCAAAGGGTTCTAGGATGTTGATCACCATTCTTTACCTTTAGTTTAGTTAGATTATCAACAATCTAACACTAATTAACCACATGCATTCATAATTTTTGGATTTCTACAAAACCCACCAACTAACACATTCAAAGGTGAAATCAATGGAAGATTATACTTGATGCTAGAAGGATGATGTGCAAGCCAACACCTTCACAAATCAAGCTCAAATGCACGGTTTTGGCTTCAAATCCAGTTTCTCCTTTTCTCTCTTGCTCAAGAACGATCCACACCAAATGAGAGAAAAGCTGAATTTTGACTTCTTTTAGTCAAAATGGCAGATTTGCCATATTACATCTTTAGTCCCTCAACTTTCATTTCACCCATTTCATTCCAAAACTAGTTAAAAACTAGTATAACCCCATTACTAACTTGAAACCCACTTGTTTCAACTTATTTTTAAAATATTATTTTCACCATAATATTTATTAAAATATTTTATTTATTTGAAAACGAAACCTGGATTTTGGTTCGTTACATACGCGGGGGGGGGGGGGGGGTGAGGCGCCTTATTCGACAAGAGCAAGTGGTAATAAAAGGGGTGACAACTCCAAGACCTCCACATCGAGCTCAAGGCCTAGAGGAACATGTTTAGTAGATGAACCTGCTTATGATTTTGATGTTGCTGCCGAAGAAAGTGATGTTGCGGCTTATAAAGATTTTGTGCCGACATCGGATCGCGATGATGATGGTGAGCCGGAATATGAAGATTTAGATGATTAGTGATAGCGTATTTTAGCTATTTTGGTGTTGTGACTGTTTTTTTGTTGATTATAATTGCTACAATAGTTGACTTGATGTATTTTTAAAATTTTCTACTACTTTACAACTAAACATGAAATAGCGGGCGCTATTTAATCGCTATCACTACGTCGCATATTGGTAGCTTGTCACTATTTACCGCTATTCGCTATTGACAACTATGAGTAAGGGTTGTGAAAGGTTCTATGATTGTGTTGACAAGGAAACACAATAACACCTATGTGTTAGATGGAAGTGTGTTGACTGGATCAGTCTCGGAGGCAGCCTCAGAAGAAGGAAATAGTGCAGCCCTTTTATGGAAGAAAGGCTAGGTCACATTAGTAACCAAGGACTTGTTGAGTTAAACATGCAACAAGTCATTGGTAAACTTAAAATTTGTGATATTAGCTTCTGTGAGGATTGTGTATTAGGGAACAAAAGAGTTAAGTTTGGTAGGAGTAAACATTCTACAAGGAGTGTATTAGACTATGTACACTCTGACTTGTGGGGTCTTGCTAAAACTGAATCTTTAGGGGGGCTAGATACTTCTTGTCCGTCATAGATGATTGCTCTAGGATAGTACGGGTGTATGTCATAAAACACAAGAGTGATGCTTTCAGAAAGTTTAAAGAATGGAAAAAGTTGGTTGAGACTAAAACTGAGAGAAAGGTTAAAAAACTAAGGACTGACCTATGCAGTCGATACCACCGATATCTCGGTGATATCTCGGATATCGGTGGTTTCACCAAATATCGGTGGCGATAATATCGGCGATATTTACCGATATATCGCCGATATAGGGTTTGACATATCGGTCAAAATACCGAGATATCGGTCCAAATATCGGTCTAACTTGTTATCCCACTTTATCCTTCACTCGATCGGGCTTTTCTTTGATAATATTCAGTTAGAGTAGCTTGTTCATGATATGATAACATCCGGTTACATTAATCTTTATGTTAATATGGTATGTTAGTTGGTTTATGTTGATAAAATTCAGTTACATTAGTTGGTTTATGTTGATATGATAACATCAAGTTACATTAGTTGGTTTATGCATAATATAAAAATTACCGATATCTCACCGATATCTCACCGCGAGAACCGATATCTCAGATATCGGTCCTTGACCGATAACCGATATTTTTTCACATTAACTGCATAGGGACTGACAATGGATTATAGAGTTTTGCAGTGAGGAGTTCAATCAATTTTGTAATGAACATGGAATTGCAAGGCATTTGACAGTGCCTGGTACCATGGTTGGAAAAATCGCTAGGCGCTAGGCGGGCCATGGGTGGGGCCTAGGCGGGATTAATCGGATTGGAATTTTTATATGTAATTTTCAGTTTTTTATATACATACACATTTTTATATGTAATTTTTATAAAAATGTTCATTTTTAAATATTCATACTCATATTTGGCTGGAATTTGAAGGGTTTGGCTGGAAAATCCAAGATTTTTGCCGGATATTGGCCGAAAATTTCAGATTTTCGCCGTAATTTTTGCCGGAATTTGGCCACCTAGGACCGATTCCGATTAATGGTCCGCTTAGCTCAAAATTACAAGTTAAATGGCCGCCTAGGCCCCGCCTACGCTCGATTTTTACAACACTGCTTGGTACACCTCAACAAAATGGCCTTGTAGAAAGAATGAACATGACATAGTTGGAAAGGGTGAGGTGTATGTTAATCAGTTCAGGGTTACCTAATAGTTTCTGGGTAGAAGCTGTCACAACTGTAGCTTATTTGATCAATAGATCACTTTCTACAACCTTAGAAATGAAGACCCCGGAAGCTTGGACATGTGAAAAGTAGGATTATAATGATCCAAGGGTTTTTGGATCATTAGCATATGATCATATAAGCCAAGTTAATTTGGAACCTAAAGCTTAAAGGTGTATTTTTCTAGGATATCCAGAAAGGGTATAGACCGTAGAGGATAAATGATGTGAGTCCAAAGGTTATTGCTAGTAGAAATGTTGAATACAAAGAAAACATTTTCTACTAAGATGTTATTGGTAACAAGAACGGTGACTCAAGTAAAGAGGGAATTTTAATTGAGGTGGAGCCTTGTTCTAATGAAAACGAGTCTATTCAAACAAATGAAAGGTCTAGTGAGGGAACTAGTAACTACAATTTAGCAAGAGATACACGAAGAAGACAGAATATACCTCCATTGAGGTATAGGGCTATTGCTTTCATTGCTGCAAGACAAGAGAGTATTTGTGAACCTTTATCATATGAAGAGGCAGTTAAGTTTGGTGACAACGAAAAGTAGTATAAGGCAATGGAAGAGGAGATGGAATCATTATACAAGAATGGTACTTGGGTCCAAACCAAGTGATCAGAAGATGGTGTCCAGTAAATGGATATGCAAATTGAAGGAAGGTATATCTGTAGGCTAATAAACGAACCGAGCTAACACGAACATCGGCGTGTTTGTGTTCGTTTATTTAATTTTAACCGAACACGAACACGAACACATAATCGAACACATTTTTTTGTTCATGTTTGTTCATTAAGAAAATAGAAATGTTCGTGTTCGTTCATGTTCGTTCGTTAAAAAGCTAAACGAACACAAACGAACAAACATAAAAAAAACACAAACGAACATAAATGAACATTAATGAACACACATGAACAAGTCTAATACTTAATAATTCATCAAAAAACACATGTAAATTAGTGGTTCAAATGTACATGATTCATCCAAAAACAAATGAACACAAATAAATGAACATAAACGAACGTTAATAAACTAACATAAATGAACATATATGAACGAACATAAACGAACGTTCACGAACATAAATGAACGAACACGACATGTGTTCATGTTCGTTTGTTTAGTTAAACGAACAAAAAAAATTGTTCGTGTTTGTTCATTTATTAAATGAACGAACATAAACGAACTTCCCGCCGAACAGTTCATGAACGTTCGGTTCATTTACAGGCCTATGTATCTGGAGTTGAAGCACCTAGATATAAGGCAAGGTTGGTTGCTAAGGGTTTCACTCAAATGGCTGGAGTAGATTACAATGAAATATTCTCACCAGTGGTAAATCATACTTCTATAAGGGTTATATTTTCATTAACTGCTTCTCTAGATTTAGAATTAGAACAGTTGGATGTAAAGACATCTTTTTTACATGGAAACTTAGAAGAACAGATTTATATAGAACAACCTATGGGATTCGAGGTTGAAGATCAACAAGATAAGGTATGTTTGTTGAGAAAATCTTTGTATGGCCTTAAACAATCATCTAGGTGATGTTATAAACGATTTGATGATTCTATGGTGACTCATGGATTTTCAAGAAGCTTTTATGATAGCTGTGTTTACTATAAAGAATATAAGAGGGGTAGGTTTATTTATTTGCTGTTGTATGTTGATGATATGCTTATAGCCTGCAAAGATAAACAAGGAATTGAATTTACAAAGAGTCTGTTAAAGTTGGAGTTTGATATGAAAGAGTTAGGGGAAGCTAAAAAGATCTTAGGAATGGAAATTCACAGAAATAGAGATCTTAGACAGTTGAAGTTAACACAAGGTTCATATGTGAATAAGATTTTGAGCAACTATTCAATGTGTGACTGTAAACTAGTAAAGACTCTAATGGCTGCTCATTTTAGGTTGTCTTGTATGGATTCTCCTAAGACAAATGAAGAGTTGGAGTAAATTGATCAGGTAAATGTCTTGTGTATTTGATAAGAGGAGAATACAATATAATATATAGGAAAGATAATAAAGACAGATAATAAAGACAAGACCCCTCAACTACTACATTGACTAATATTCCCCCTCAAGCTAAGGCCGGGAAGCGACCTGTAGCTTGGACCGTAAAAAGAGAAACCGTTGTTAAGATAGAGGCTTAGTGAACACATCAGCGATCCGGTCATTTCTAGAGATAAATTGGACCAACAGCTTCTTTTGAGCAAATTTTTCTCTAACAAAGTGAAAGTTAACTTCTACGTGCTTTGTGCGTGCGTGGAACACCGGATTGGCAGACAAAAACGTGACTCCCAAGTTATCACACCACAATGTTGGAGCAAGTTTTACTGGAACACGAAGTTCTTGAAGTAATGCCTCAAGCCAAGTCAATTTGGCAACTGTATCAGCTAAGTCCTTGTATTCGGACTCAGTAGATGATTGTGATACAGTCTTTTGTTTGCGTGCAGACCATGAGACCAAGTTAGAACCAAGGTATATTGCATACCCCCCCGTGGATCGGCGATCATCTGGGCACCCAGCCCAATCCGCATCAGAAAAAGCATTCACAGAATTGAACGCAACATCTGTGTAGGCATGTAAAGTTGAGGACGAGGACCGAGAGAGAGAAGAAGAAGCCCCAACTGCCTGACAATATTTAACCGGGTCTTCAAACGGGGTGCTGTCACCAAGAGCTAACTTGGCGGTGGAGGTACACGGAGAGGGAACCGGTTTTGAGTGAGATAATTTGTTCCGAGACAGCAGATCATGAACGTATTTGCGCTGTGAAAGAACAATGTTTTCTCCTTTGTGAGCAACTTCACTTCCCAAAAAGTATGATAGGGAACCCATGTCCTGAACAGCAAAGGACTGACTTAAACACTGCACAACCCGGTCAATAGCGGTGGTGTTGTTACCTGTCAAGATTATGTCATCGACATATACTAGCATATAAAGCAAAGTACCATTAGCTGAGTAGATAAATAAAGATTGATCTGTCTTAGAGCCTATAAAACCCAATTGCAACAGAGCTTGAGATAATCGCCGGAACCAGGCCCATGGAGCCTGTTTAAGGCCATAGAGTGATTTGTGAAGTAAACAAACATGATCAGGCTTAGTGGGATCAACAAAACCTGGGGGCTGCTGTAGATAAACAGTTTCCTTCAAGTCACCATGTAGGAAAGCGTTTTGGACATCCAACTGTCGGAGAGGCCAATGCCTAGTAACTGCAAAGAGAGAACAACGCGAATAGTGGTGGACTTCGCCACTGGACTGAATGCTTGTGTGTAATCAATACCAGGTTGCTGGTTAAAACTTTTTGCAACCAAACGCGCCTTGTAGCGCTTAATAGCACCTGATTGATCCCGTTTCAGTTTGTAAACCCATTTACAGTTGACAACATTGGTTCCAGAAACACGAGGGACAAGTGTACAGGTACCGTTCCGGGTAAGTGCTGAAAATTCTTCTACCATAGCCGTACGCCAGTGATGGTCTTTGTTGGCAATGGCAAAGGTGGCTGGTTCGGTGACGGGAGTAGTGTGGGTGGTGTGGAGTGAGGTGGGTCGGTAGGGCTGTGTTTGTTTGGGATTTGGACGCAAGTTGGAAAGGCGGGAGCGCTGTGAAGGAGCAGATATACATACGTTCGGTGATGGGATCGAAGCACCGATACCCATGATGGGATGTGCTATACCCAAGAAAAATGCACGGAGTGGAACGAAAGTCCATTTTGTGGGGATTGTACGACCTTAAGTGAGGATAACATTGGCACCCAAAAACCCTCACAAAGAAAAAAAATCGGGTTTGTGTTTGAATACAAGTTCAAATGGAGAGATGGTAGAGTTGGCTCGGGATGGCATCCGGTTAATAAGATAAGTTGTTGTTTCAAAGGCAAAGTGCCAAAAATGTTGTGGGATATTGGATTGGGCCATAAGAGTGAGCCCGATTTCAACAACGTGTCGATGACGTCTTTCAACTATGCTGTTTTGTTCACTAGTGTGGGGACAAGAAAGACGATGAATGATGCCAATGGAGGAGAAAAACTGGGATAGATTTCTGAATTCTCCTCCCCAATCAGTTTGGACACATTTTATTTGTGTGGTAAATTGGCGTTCAACCATTGTAACAAAACGTTTGAATACTTCAAATACATCAGATTTGCGTTTCAAGGGAAACAACCACATGAATTTGGAAAAGTGATCAACACATAACAGGAAATAATTGTGGCCATCAAATGAGGTGACCGGTGCGGGTCCCCAAACATCACAAAAAAATAAGTCTAGAATATGAGAACTTTTGTATTCAGAAGACAATAGGTGGAGTTTTTACGATTTCCCAATTAAACAGGAACTACAATGCAAATCAAGTGTTTTATTGGAAATAGGTAAACAGTACTTGGATAACATAGTATTAAAAAGTTGATGGTGTGGATGCCCTAAGCGTTGATGCCATGCAGCCGCAGACGCACAAGAGGTTGAAAAAGCAACTTTGGGATCTGGTAGAGCTGTAGGAAGGGTGATTGAGTAGAATCCATCTTCACTTGGACCCGTGAGGAGGGTATTGTGGGTGCACTCGTCCTTCACAGAAAAAAAGTTTGAATGAAATTCAAAGACATTGTTATCATGGCAAAACCTTTGAACAGAAAGAAGGTTCCGTTTAATTTGAGGGACATGTAGGATATTGGTTAAGGAAAAAGTTTTATTAGGTGAGTAATGATGAGAGGAATGTACCATTACCAATATGAAGACTGTCATCACCGTAGTAGGGTTCGGCCCTGCCAGACATATCCTGTTGGACATGGTTGTTTGAACCTGTGTCAGAGATCTAAGAGGATGTTTGTGAACGATGATCAGTATAATTGGCGGATGGTTGTCCAACCCGAATTGTGGACGGGTCACGGTTCGGACATTGTGACGGGAGATGGCCAATTCCACACCTGTTACATGACCCATAAACAACATTTTGATTTGCGGCCCAACTAAACTGACCAATGTTTCGGTTTCCTCCTTGGTTACGGTTGTTAAAACTGTTGTTGAATCTTCCGCCACGGCCACGGTTGTTGTATCCCCCACGGCCACGATTGTTGTGATTGGTGCGGGTAGTGTAATGGGCCTGTGGTGACTGTTGGATCGATGTAGAAGTGGGCTGCAATTGTAAACCAAGTTTAGTGACTCATGAAGTGGCCTGTGGTGACTCTTGAAGAGTACTCATGACTTCTGGTTGGATAGCAGTGGGACTATGATAAGAATATGATATGATTCAATTGATAAATGAAGAAGATGACACAAAGAAATGGCAACAGAATGCAGAATGCAATAGGATTAATCTCAAATGAAACGATTACAGGGATAACAAGGATAGGTCCAGGGCTATGCCCTATCTCCAAGCACAATGTGCAGGAGCTTAACAAACTAACCAATTAATTCTTCCCCCCTAACATGCCTTATTCCCTCCTACTTATACTACCCCCCATATTACATTTTAGCCCCTTGAGAATACCTATAGCTCATTCCCATCAATACTCCCTCCTTCAAAACAGTCTAGTCCTCAAGACTGGGAACGGCTTCGTCGTCTGGTGGCCGACCCTGCCCATGCACCACCCACGAGTAATGGGATCCAACAATTAGCCCAATAACAGAACTTACAATCTTGTACCACCAACGAATACCCTATAGATTTGTAGGAAGTAAAATTCCAGCAGAGGCAAACGGTACCGTACCGCCTTTCCAACTAGGCGTCGGTCGCCAACTTTGAACATAGACACCACCGATGCCATCGGAAACTGTTTTTCCAGAGGGGAAGGATACTGAAACAGAAGTACAGGGATTAGGAAATCCTTGAAAACCCCGAGTCGACCAGCAGATTGGGTGAGCACGCCCGTAATTGAAGTTGAATTCCCGTGCAACCCGAAATCAATTGAAGGAAGCGCAACTGGAGGTTCTAGGAACAGAACGACATCCCTAGATTCGGTCTTCCCCTCCGATAGTGAAGCACCAGGCCTATAGGAGCCAAGTCGGGCTGGAAGAGGGTGCACACATAACAGGCCCAAATCAGGAGAATCCCGGCCCACAATAATATCCTGCTCCTCACCGTGGCCCATCACTGTGCCGGAGCCCAACATCCCTTGTAAATCGTCTGACGAGACGTCATTAGCGCTATGCGACAACAAACGGCCATGGCTAAGTGAGGTGGCTTCAGATCTGGGAATTAGAACCCGCAATTGAGCTGAAGAGCGATCTGGAAAAAGCGTCGGGAATCCTGAACACGAAGATTGAACCTCGCCGGAAAATCCCGATTCCAACGAATCAGCAGCGTTCGTCGTCTCCTGATGTTTCATCTAAGCAAGAACCATCTTCTGAAACTCACCTGAGGCAACAAGATCCTCTTCTAACACTTTCAAAGTGGTTTTGAATTCAGCAACATCACCTTGAAGTTGTTTAATCTGTTGTTCTTGGGCATCCAATTGATAATTATGGACTAGTGTGTCCATGATGAAAAGAAGAAACGGCAGGTCACAGGCGCAATTGAAGGAATCGGAAATTAGAAATCGGAACAAAAACATAAACGGAAATTAGAAATCGGAACAGATCCGAAAATCAGAAACCGAAATTGAATTATAGAGAACAGAGGAAGGGCATGTCGGACCAATGAAAAGAATCTGATACGATTCAATTGATAAATGAAGAAGATGACACAAAGAAATGGCAACAGAATGTAGAATGCAATAAGATTAATCTCAAATGAAACGATTACAGGGATAGGTCCACTCTCTCCAAGCACAATGTGCAGGAGCCTAACAAACTAACCACTTAATTCTTCCCCCCTAAGAGCATTCCCATCTCTTTCTCCATCCCCATCTCTATAATTACTCTATAATTACACTAAAAATCACTATCTTTTCTCTCTCCTTTCAATTAAATAATACTTTTTTATACATTTATCATTACGTTTTCTCTCTCCTCCACTCACAACCACTTTAAAAAATATTAAAAAATTTATGCAGGTGAACAATGTTTTTCCCAAATATACAAAAAATTTATACATTTTCTCTCTCCTCCACTCACAACCACTTTAAATCACTCCCTAAAATATAGAAAACACCACTCACAAAAATATGGGGACACTGATGTGAATGCTCTAACATGCCTTATTCCCTCCTACTTATACTACCCCCCATATTACATTTTAGCCCCTTGAGAATACCTATAGCTCATTCCCATCAGACTAGGGGCCACATGTGCTTAGAAAGCCTATGTAGGGGCAAGGCTAGACGGGGCAGTGTTATGGATCAAAAAGTCATGATCAGCAAGTAGCCCATGAAGCTCGTTGAATGCTATAGGGAATTGTCTAGCCAATACGGTTGACTTGAGGGGGTTATATTCTTCACGAAGTCCGGCGAGAGCGAGCAAAACAATATCCTTGTCTGGCATTGGTTGTCCGATATTTGCCAGGGCATCAACATATTCTTGGGCCCTGGTGAGATAGGGAGTAGATGTTTCTGTTTCCTTCATTAGGATCTTTAGAAGTTGTGTTCTCAAAGTGAATTCTCTTGAAGAGGTATGTGGTGCATAGGCACGTTCAAGAGATAACCAAATGTCACGAGAGGTAGTCCCTTGAACATGCTGAAACGAAGATTCAGAAATTGTTGACATCAACAGCATGCGGACGTGCGCATCATTGGATATCTAAGTAGTATGGCTAGGGTTCGGGATTTCGGAAATAGCGGTATCATCCTTGCTAGAGGTGTGTGGAGATTGAATGACAGGAGGCGGACAAGGAACTGTATCATCAATATAGCCGAACAGACCATTGGTAACCAAAAAGGGCTAGATCATGGCTTTCCAGAAGCCATAGTTGGTTGGGGTCAATGTGAAACCAAACTTGTGGGAGTTGTGGACTGTTTTATCAGCAGAGGTGAAAGGAGGAATTGTGGGTGGTGCCATGATAAGAAGCCGGAGATCGATCAGGGGGTGGCGGCAGAAGAGCAGGGAAAAACCCTAAGCTCTGATACCAAATTGATCAGGTAAATGTCTTGTGTATTTGATAAGAGGAGAATACAATACAATATATAAGAAAGATAATAAAGACAGATAATAAAGACAAGACCCCTCAACTACTACATTGACTAATAGAGTACATGGAAAAGGTTCCTTATGGAAATGCAGTTGGGAGTTTGATGTACTTGATGGTGTGCACCAGGCCTGATATTGGCTATGTAGTGAGTCTGGTAAGTAGATATTTAGTTAATCTAGGAAAAGCTGGGTGCTTAGATACTTAAATGGTACCAAACATGTTGGATTGATATTTGGAAGGGACTCTGATGATAGTGGTAATATGGTCACTGGATATTGGATATGTTGATGCAGACTATGCTAAGGATCTTGATAAACGCAGAATCACTTGCTGTGTATTCAAGTGTTGGGAAATGTGGTTAGTTGGAAGGCATAGCTGCAGCATGTGGTAGTCTTATCTACTACAGAGGCTGAGTACATAGCCTTGACTGAGGCTATTAACGAGGCATTGTGGCTTAAAGGGTTTGTTACAGAATTAGGGGTAAAGCTGGATGATACAAAGGTATTTTGTGACAACCAAGGAGCTGTTCAATTGTCTAAAAATAGCATGTTTCATGAGAGAACAAAGCTCAATCAATGTGAAGTTACATTTCATAAGAGATGTGAATAATTGAAAGGAAATTAAGGTTGAAGAGATTGACACAAGTGTCAATTCTGCTGATATGCTTACTAAATCTTTACCTGGTCCAAAGTTTGATTTTTGTGTAAGTTATTTGGGGGTTGGATAAAGTTTTATATCGACTTTAAGGTGGAGATTGTTGAATAAAAAGTCACAATAAATAAGGTGGTAAAAGTATAGGGAAGCTAATTGTATGGCTAAAGTTGGGGGACTAAATGTGGCAAGTAGAATCTTAGTTTGTTAATGTTAGTTAACAGATTGGGGATTTACATATAATCAGATTAGGGCTTGTATTTGGGGGTATTCGATTATCCTTTCATTCGTTTTGTAATAGCTTTCAGTTATAATCAATAATGACAAGTCATCAAGTGTTCTTGATTTATTGCATTCTCTGGTGTTGATTTTATAACAAAGTTGCTAAATGATATAATTTTTCAGGATTAAGGATTAATAAGATGCTAAAGATAAACACAAAATCAAAGTAGATGTTATTAAATTTTTAAATAAATTTGTCACCAACTAGATACAAATGAACTAAATGGCCATCTATTCATGAACATTATATCATCTTAATGTTGATTATTCTTCTATTATTTTTGCTAAAATAACATAACATTTGTGGAGTTGATTTTATATGTGAAGATTTACATAATTCAAATGACTATAAGAACATATATTGCTACATCAATGCATCCTTGTGTCTTATGTCCTTGAATTCTGAAATTTAGGCTGACCGTGGATCAAGCAACGTTTTATTTTTGAATTAGGATCAACTTTTACCCCATTTTACTTTGGCTTGGCTCGCAACACTTTTGACCAGGCTTGTAGTGGATGAATAAATAAGACAGCATAGTTATCCAAGCCTAGTTATTATAATGTGATGGACCACACCATATATCAGAAACTTAATCTACTGATCTAAAAGGTTTTATGCGTTAAATATGATAACTTGTTTCATGAAGAAGAAATATGATACCAAAATCATATTATTTTGATCATAATATTAGTTTTAAATCTAATGATCTAAAAGGTTTTATGCATTAAATTTGAACCTCTTGATTTTACCCTTTAGTGATAAAACATAACCCAAATAAGTAAATATGGGTTAAAATGGCCACTTCTAGAAAATTGATCTTTTAACTTGAATCAGTGAAAACTGGACCAAGTATCACTGATGCTGCTGTCGGGAGAATCGCCCAAGGAACCAAAGCTCTCACAGAAGGTGGGTATGAAAAAATATTTGCAACAACATTCAAGACGGTTCCTGATGAGAAACTGGTGACATATTATGCCTGCTACCTTTCCACTTCTGCTGGTCCTGTCATGGGAATCCTCTACATCTCAACTGCAAAACTTGCATTTTCTAGCGACAACCCACTTTCATACAAAGTTGGTGAGGAGACACAATGGAGTTATTATAAGGTCATCTATTCTCACACTTTCATTTTCCGTATCTTATATGGTTTAGTTCCAGCCCGTTTGACCAAATGGGCGGGTCGGGTGGCATGTGTGATGGACATTGTTTTGGTTTTCTTGGGATGGTGGTAGTATAATCTATAGCATGTTGGGAAATCTTGGAAAATAATATAAAATACCCGTAAATTATGACAAAGTTAAGAAACTTTTTACCCCAAATGAAATGATCGCCCGAGATTGAAACGTTTATGCCCAAAAACAAGCAGATATCTAATTGATTCGGATTGGGTTGACCCGCTCCACCTTTGCTCAATTTTTTTTATAGAGATGACCAAATGGGTGGGTCGGGTGGCTTGGATGATGGGTCAAAACAGATCCCTAGTTGATTCGGATTGGGTTGACCCACACCACCTCTGCCCAAATTTTTTTGTAGAGGTGACCAAATGGGCGGGTTAGGTGATGGGTCAAAACAAATCTAGTTGATTTGGATTGGGTTGACCCGCACCACCTTTGCCCATTTTTTTATCTTCTCTATAAAAGCCAAGTGTGTAAATATGATTGCTTAAAATATATCTTATTTCATTAAAAATCTAAACGTTCTAATAAAACAATTTTGGAGGGTAGCTTGTTTTAAAAATACAATTTGGACGACTTTCAACTAGTTAGAGATAATACATAACCCGACAGGTCAAAATTGTCACCTCTTGGTACGAATGTAGGATCCGTGGTCAAATGAACGAGTTTGACTATTAGTCAAGTATCTAAAATAATCCTTTTTTGACCAATTAAAGGGATTAAAAAAATTGATTTCAGACTTGATAATGTTATGCTTCCAATAACAGGTGGTTATCCCATTACATCAACTCAAAGCGGTCAATGCTTCAAAAAGCAAAACCAATCCTGCAGAAAAGTACATCCAGATCATATCTGTTGATAGTCATGAATTCTGGTTCATGGGTTTTGTAAACTACGACAGCGCGGTACAAAACCTTCAAGGCGCTCTTCAATCGCATTATCAAGTGTAACCGCGTCTCTTCATTTGACGTGGTACAATACTACAATTTAGGGTTTTTATGTCTGCATTATGTGTTCCATTGTCATTTCTCTTCAGATGTGCAGGATTATTTTTATTGTATATTTGAATGGTGATGATGTTCATGACATTTATAGTAATATACAGATGAGTCATTTGGAATTTGTATGGAAGATAATTGGTTATTTGGTTGATCATATTGATTTATATTCTTTGAGTTTGTAATTTGTTTTTGGAATTAATTACACGGATTGCACTTGTGATTTACACGGATTTTATTAAAATTTTCAATTTAGTTTTATAATGTTTTTCTTAAAACCTTCAAGTTGATTGCAATGGTTAGTCAGCCGCCAATATAATCTATGTTTGGATATCTTTTTAACATGGTTAGTACCGCGTTATAAATTGTCGCGATCGTCCATCGCGCGGGGGCTTCATACTAGTATGTATGTGTGTGTGTGTATAGGGGGAGGTTCAAATAGAGGTGTACAAATCGGATATTTTCCGGATCCGGACCGGATTCATCAACGTTGGTCAAGGACCGGACACGTGTGAACCGGTTCCGGATCGGATCCGGTTTTGGGCATGGAAAGTTGGAACCTATTGGAACCGGACCGGACAAAAAAACCCGGTTCCACCGGATTTTAAAAAAAACATTTTTTAAAATATTAACAAAGATACACGATAAAATACATGTTTTATTTATTTTTTAGATACTTTTTAAGTGATTTAACAATAGTTGGTACAAAAAAATTACAAAAAACATAATTGAATCACAAAATATATATTATTTATTGTGACTCGTTATTCGTCACCTACTCTTCTTAGTATTCGTAACTTCGGTTTTCAATCTTCTTCTCTTGAGATACGTTGGCCTTCATCATAAGCTTGTTCTTTCTCCGAAAGTGGATTCGCCGCCCCTTGTTCTACTTCGAACTCGTGTATTTCTTGTTCAATGTCAAGCTCGCCTTCTAATTTTGCAACATGTTGTACACGTTCGGCGGCATCCAAATAGTCCTTCAAGCAAATGCACATCTCCATAGATTCCGGTGTAAGCCTCGTTCTCCAACTAGACAAAACCCTCCACTAAGAGAAAAAGCAAATTCTGAAGCTACCGTGGAAGTTTGGACAGTTAGTAGGTCACGGGTCATTGCGGCTAGAACGGGATATTGGGTTTCCCTTCCTTGCCACCAACTCAAAATATCAAAGTTTTCAAACTCTTTGGATCTTAGACTTGAAATAAAATCGGTAGCTTGATATCTACCAAGCTCTCTACTTGGTGTATTAAATAAATTTAGCATCAGGTTCCTTGAACTACTAGAACTTGAACCCGTAGCCATTGATTCACGTATATTTGATGGATCACCACTTCCACCATATTTGCGTAAATAATAATCAAACATATTATTAAAAGCCGAATTGAAATCCCTTATTGCCTTTTATTCAAAATTTGAGTATTTCTCGTGCATATTTAAATCATCCGATATTGATCCAATTAATGTTTCAACACTGGTTACATTAATCGTTAGGTTTAAGGCGGCCGAACATGTAACAACGGTCGATATTTTCGAAAAATATTTTTTAAATCTATCTTTCATAGGTATTACCATTGTTGCAAAATAGGGCCGTGATATTCAAACTCTTTTAATTTATTACATACTAAATATATTTGTTGAAGTACTAGCGAAGACGTAGGATAATAAACTTCCGATAAACATCTATGTAACATCCCAAATTTTAAAGAAATAAAAGTCCAGAGACTAAATATGTAAAAGTCCCAAAGTTAAAGGACTTAAAATAAAAGAATTTGAGATTTCAGGCGGTAGCGAACCGCTATGAAGCGGGGAAGGTAATGATGGGATAATGACACGTAGCGGTGACACATTTTGGTGACTCAGCCCTATAGCGGACCGCCATCAGACGGATAACGGTCCGCCATCTGGAATTTGGCTTGGACAGTGAGAGGATGACACGTGTAAGCTGACTCGCCAAAAAGGATTTGGTAGCGGACCGCTACCCAAGGAGTAACGGTCCGCTACGTGGTGAACATGCGGAACATCGGGCAAGAGGTGGTAACGGACTGCTACCCCCTTGCTTAGCGGTCCGCCACCGATGGCATTTCAGCCCTATAAATAGTTTGCAATTGTAGTTCAAATGGAAAGAACACAACAACATCACCACCACTTCACACACACACGACTCCCGAGGAGCCCCGAACGATGATTACGAGGGTAGCGGTAACGAGTGCGATACGCGGAGAGTACGGTTTGAGTACGGAGAAGCGTTTAAAAGCGAGGAACGATCTTAGGAACTACCCGAGAATAATGTAAGTACATTGGACCCGTACCCTAGACACAAATACGTGAATTATGTGTTTAAAATGATAGGTGATATGTGATATGTGTTATGTGATATGATGAGGGTACGGGGTAATGACGGATTAGTTTAAACACTAAACGAGAATAATGGAGTAGTCACGATGTATCTAAGGGGTGGTGGATACGCCACTGGTACTTCCTATATATAAACTTCTTGGTACTTTGTGGTGAAACCATTATGAATGTTTAGGGGTATATACTAATAAATGATAATGAAATATTGTAAACGTACGGGAGAACATCCAACCGGTATGTAGTTATCTGACAAACGGAATGTCCTGTCTAAGGAAAGAATGGTGTAAATCTCTCCTAGACCCGTCACTCTTTCCTGGGGACATCTATGTTGGAGGTACTACTCTGGAAGGAAAATCACCCCAGTTTACAATATATGATGAATACGAATATGAGATGAAAAGTATTCCATGCACAATTAATATGAGTATGTGATAAGTATGAATACATGAAATGCATGATGAATATGTGAGTGCATGATGATCCGTGCAAATATGAATGAGTATAATGAAACGAGTCTAAAGCCTAAAATGGAATAACGGAGTACTCATAAGTGTTAGAGGGGTGGTCAATACGCCCCTGGTACTTCCTATATATAAACCCTTCTAATGCATCGCGGTAAAACCGTTACAAAGTTTTAAGGTGAGAACTGGTTGGGAAATATATCAAGCATATACATGAAATGAAAAAAAAATGCTTGATACATTTGGGAGGATATGAGTCAAAGATACTCAAGTTCCCAAATGAAATGAGATATCCGGCCTGTAAAGTGGATCTCAATAAAGAAAAGAAGAAAAATAAAAGGAAACTCTAGGCCTATGGGGCTGAAATAATAAACTCTAGGCCGGTTGAAAGAGTAAAAGATTCCAAGCCTACGGGGCTGAGGAATGAACGAGTCTTCGTGACAAATGCAAGGGTTCTATACTGACGAGTATAACGATCTTGCCAATACTCGGACCGGAGGTACGGCCTAACATGGTTGCGAGGGGTTAGCACACCCATAAAATACACGAATGACGTGACCGAAGGTACGTCCGGAGATGGTCACAGGGGCGCTGAGAGCCTGGGAAACTTGTACATTAATAAGAACCTAAAGGGTTCATAATAAAATGAACGATGTGGTGTACTTACTTTGCGTAAACTAATTCAAAAACGTTTCCAAATACTGCAGGAAAGAAGCACGTGGAATGAGGCATCCTAAGGACGTGGCTGATCGGAGTTGGGAAATCCCTATATAGGATGATGTAATTATATTATCCTTTTGTAAAACAATAATATTATAAATGAAAAAGTTACCTTAGCCATTATGGCAAGGTTTTTGTTAATCTGGGACCCGTTTTCCGCAATAAAATACTCTGATAAAATAAGAAATAAGTAGGGTGTTTCAAGTTGGTATCAGAGCATGGTTTGAGGGATTTAAGTATCAGAAAGGGTACTTAAACTCAAACCATAAGTGCTCGTGATATAAATAGGGATTCAATCCGATGCCTTCAAAGGAAGCATGTATGTTTAAATTCCAGTGCTTAAAACAGAAAAGTGTGAGTATACGTGGGCAGAACTTTGTATGAGATAAGTTCCATATGATAGTTGGGAGTATCAGGATGGTAATACACATTACCTTATGCGTGGCCAGTATAAGAGTTAATGCATGGCACTAGGGATAAGCATTTGGTACCGAGTACCGGTATCGGTACCCACTTTTCCATAAATTCGGTACCGGTACCGGTACCGGTATGGTACGGGTACCGAAAAAGATGAACATTTTGTAACGAATACCGGTACCGAACCGGTACCGTACCGAACCGGTACCATACCAATACCGTACCGAACCGATACCATACTGATAGATTCGGTACCGGTACCCACTTTTCCATAAATTTGGTACCGGTATTTTCGGTACTGGTACGGTACCGATCTCATCCCTACATGGGACCACCATGATATCACAAACATCATATGATAACTTATGTCAGCAAATAGTAAGCCGGGAATGTAAATATGCATGATTAAGATACATGAATGAATGTATATATGCATATGTACGAATACATGAGTATGAACTTTATGTGAAATCCTTGAATAGGATTAAATTGATATGAGGCTTGTAGTATAAAACCCTAGACTATGATTAGGGTAAACAAATGAGAGAATAAAGCGATGCCATGTTTCAGTAAATGGCTGAACATCAAAATAACGAAATACGTGACGAAGGAAGCCACAAGAGTACTGAATCTCTATGTCATGATGAAAACGAGGTGGAACAAGTCCCGAAGAACATCCGAAGACAAATAGTAACATAAGTAGGAAAAGCGTTCGATACGAACTTTCCAATCGTACAAGCAGACCTACAAAACTTATTAGAAAGCTGGTTTGAAAGCCACAAAGATGTTACTTATAATGGAGAAGTAGGAAATCCTAAAGTTGGTACGAAGTCAAATCGTTGTATATATAAGGATTTCATGACCTGCAAACCTTTAGAGTTTAAGGGAGTTGTTAATCCCTTAGAAAGTCAGAGGTGGATTGCCTCAATAGAAAGGGCATTCGATACATGCCAATGTGAAAAAGAAGACGAAGTCACCTTCGATACCAATCAGCTAAAAGAACGAGCTGACGATTGGTGCAGAGAGAAAAAGGTAGAGAGAGAATTAAGGAAATGAGATGAGAAGAGTTCAAGAATATCTTCCTAAAACATTATTGCCCCCGAGCGGCAATCGAAATAATTACTGAGGAGTTTCTTTAACTCCGTCAGACAACAGAGACAGTAGATGAGATCACGGGGATCTTTTATGACAAGGCGAGGTTCTGTCTAGCTTTGTTGACAATCCTGGAGATGTGGATGACGAGATACCATCTCGTTTTGAAAACAGAGATTAGAGAATTTATTCATTCATCCAAGTGCGCGAACTTGGAGGAAATGATTGACTGGGCTCGAGAACGAGAAACTGAGCTCAAGAGACAGACGGAGAGAGATGGGAAGAGGAAAGGAGAAAGTTACCATTCTCCTGTGCCTCTTAAGAGGTTTAAGTTCAACAAATTGGGAGGCGGTTCCTCCCCAAGAAAAGGTATTCAAGTTTGTAAGACTTATGGAAGGAGGCACCCAGGAGAGTGCCGATTCAAGTCTACAACTTGTCATGAGTGTGGGAAGATAGGACACACTGCATTGCAGTGTATGAGTGGCATCTGACTGTGCTACAATTGCTATAAACCAGGAAACTTTAGTAGGGAATGTCCTGAGCTAAAATCTCAGACAGAGAAGGCCGGAGAAGGGTCTAGAGTGGCAGAGAATGAGATAAAGAGAATCGAAGCTCAGAAGCCAAGAGGTAGGGCTTTTAAAATCACTACAGAGGAAGTAAAGATGTTCCTGACGGAGTATCATGTACATTTCTCTTGAATTCCCTACCTGCATGTGTTTTATTCGATACTAGAGCTAGTCTATCATTTATTTCTTTAAAATATGCGAACTCTAGAAACTTCAATAGAAGTAAGTTGGCTAAGGCACTAGAAGTCGAAATCGCGAGTGATAAAAACTGCATATTAACTGAAATATGTCGAGATTGCCGACTACTGATAGAAGAAGAATATCATGTTAACCTAATTCCAATGCCAATGCAAGAATTCGACGTGATCATTGGGATGGACTGGTTATCTTCACATGCTGCAACGATTATATGCAATCAGAAGATTGTACGATTCATGACGCCTATAGGAAAGGAAGTTAGTGTCATTGGTGAACGACGGAACCAGATCATGCTATGTAAGATGGCCAAGATAAGTAGCTACGTGAGACAAGGTTATCAAGCCTTCTTAGCCTACGTAACTGATGTGAAGATAAAATGGAAGGATTTGGATCAAGTTCCAGTGGTGAAAGAATTCCCAAAAGTATTCCCAAACGATCTTCCAGGTGCTTCACCTGAGAGAGAGATCGAATTTAAAATTGATTTAATTCCTGAAGCTATGCTAAGGCTCTGTACCGGTTAGCACCAACTGAGATGAAATAATTGATGTCACAACTGCAAGAGTTGTTAAGTGTATCCCCTTGAGGTGCATCAATTCTGTTTGTAAAGAAGAAAGACGATAGTATGAGGATGTGTATAGACTACCGCGAATTAAACAACTTGACTATCAAGAATAGGTATCCTTTACCTAGAATTGATGATCTGTTTGATCAATTACAAGGATCAAGTTGGTTTTCCAAGATTGACTTAAGATCCGGTTATCATCAAGTGGTGAGAGAAGAAGATGTGCCTAAGACATCATTCAGAACTCGTTATGGACACTATGAATTTGTAGTAATGCCTTTTGGAGTAACAAATGCTCCGACAGTGTTTATGGATCTCATGAATAGAGCATGCCGGCCAATGTTAGACAAATTCGTTATTGTCTTCATTGATGACATCCTAATTTACTCAAAGAATAAAGAAGAACATGCACAAGACCTTCGTAAATTAAAATGTACGCTAAATTCTCAAAAATGCTCATTCTGCTTAAGAGAAGTTCAGTTTCTGGGTCATGTTATAAACGCAGAAGGTATCTTCGTAGACCCAGTAAAGGTAGAGGCTGTAATGAAATGGTCTCCACCTAAGAATCCATCGAAAGTTAGAAGTTTCTTGAGGTTAGCTGGCTATTATAGAAGGTTCATCCAGCACTTCTCTAAGATAGCCACCCCATTAACTAAGTTAACTCTAAAGAACTCAAAATACGAATGGAATGCGACACAAGAGAAGGCATTCCAGATATTGAAAGAAAGATTGACACAAGCTCCAGTTCTGGCATTACCAGAAGGAGTAGAAGACTTTGTGGTATACTCTGATGCCTCAAAACTTGGGTTAGGATGTGTTCTGATGCAAAGAGGAAAGGTGATAGCCTATGCCTCTCGACAGCTAAAGACACATGAAGTAAACTATCCAACCCATGATCTAGAATTAGCTACAGTAGTGTTTGCACTAAAGATCTGGTGTCATTATCTGTATGGGACGAAGTGTACGATTTACACAGACCACAAAAGTCTTAAGTATTTCTTTGACCAGAAGGACTTAAACATAAGGCAACGATGGTGGTTAGAATTTGTCAAGGATTATGATTGTGAAATCTTATATCATCCCGGAAAGGCTAACGTGGTAGCCGATGCTCTAAGTCGAAAGGAAGAGCATCATCCTATTCAGGTGAAGGCATATAAGTTAGTGATAACTCCTGATTTCATGAGCCAGCTTCGAGACGCACAAATCGAAGCATTAAAATGTGAGAATGTTAAGAAAGAAAGAATGGCTGGTCAGGAGAAGTATCTAGAAGAAAATGAGTGTAAAGTCAAGACTCAGTATGTTCGTATGTGGATACCACGATCAGGTGAGTTTAGACTTAAGATTCTCGATAAAGCTTATAAATCACTATATTCTATTCATCCGGGTACTACAAAAATGTACCAAGATCTGCACAAGGATTATTGATGGCCCAGGATGAAATTTGATATCATGAAATATGTAGCTAACTGCTTAACTTGCCTACAAGGTAAAGCAGAACATCAGAAGCCATACGGAAGATTACAACCATTAGAAATCCCATAATGGAAGTGGGAACATCTCACTATGGACTTCATAACCAAGCTACCAAATACATCTAGGGGTTATGATACCATTTGGGTGGTTGTAGATCGGTTAACTAAGAGTGCTCATTTCTTAGCGATACATGAGACATACTCTTCAGTAAAGTTAGCTGATTTGTTTGTCAAAGAGATTGTTTCCAGACATGGAGTTCCAGTCTAGATTGTTTCTGATCGAAATACTCGTTTCACTTCACGTTTTTGGAAAAATTTCCATGAGGAGATGGGAACTAGGTTATTGATCAGCACAACATATCATCCTCAGACAGATGGTCAAAGTGAGAGGACGATACAAACTCTCGAGGATATACTGCGTGCTTGCATAATTGATTTCAGTGGAGTTGGGATAATCATCTGCCATTAGCATAATTCTCATATAATAACAGTTACCATTCTAGTATTAGTATGCCACCTTATGAGATGCTATATGGTAGAAGATGTAGGACTCTTGTATGTTGGGGAGGAGTTGGTAAAAAAGAGTTAGGAAGCAAACAAATAATTCAAGCCACGTCAAAGAATCTTGGCGTAATCAAGACACGTTTAAAAGCTGCACAAGATAGACAGAAGTCATACGTAGACAAGAAACGTAGACCAATAGATTTCCAAGAAGGAGATTACGTCTTGTTGAAAGTATCTCCTAGGAAAGGTCTAATCCGATTCAAGAAACGTGGAAAGCTAAGTCCACCATTTATTGGTCCTTTTAAAATCATTAGACGATACTATCAGTTAGAGTTACCTAAAGAATTGAATAAGATACACAACACCTTTCATGTATCTTATTTAAGAAAATGTTTGGTGGATAAAGATGCACATGTTCCTTTAGAAGAGATAGAAGTTGATGATAAGCTAACCTATGTTGAAGAACCTATCAAGATCCTAGACACAAAAGAAAAGCAACCATGTCATAAAACAATTAAACAAGTGTTAGTGCAATGGAAGCACAGAAAAGGATCAGAAATGACTTGGGAAACTGAGGATGAAATGAGAAAGAGTTACCCTCAATTATTAAGGATTAACAGGTTTCGAGTACGAAACCTAATTTAAGGGTGGGGGAGGAGGGGGGGGAGTTGTAACATCCCAAATTTTAAAGAAATGAAAGTGCAGGGACTAAATGTGTAAAAGTCCCAAAGTTAAAGAACTTAAAATACAAAAAAATGAGATTTTAGGCGGTAGCGGACCGCTACCACGCCTATGGCGGTCAACTATGAAGCGGGGAAGGTAATGATGGGATAATGACACGTAGAAGTGACACATTTTGGTGACTCAGCCCTATGGCGGACCGCCACCACACGGATAACGGTCCGCCAGCCACAATTTGGCTTGGACAGTGAGAGGATGACACGTGTAAGATGACTCGCCAAAAAGGTTTGGGTAGCGGACCGCTACCCAAGGAGTAACGGTCCGCTACGTGGTGAACACGCGGAACAGCTGGCAAGAGTCTGTAGCGGACCGCTACACCCTTGCTTAGCGGTCCACCACCAATGGCATTTCATCTCTATAAATAGTTTGCAAATGTAGTTCAAATGGAAAGAACATAACATCACCACCACTTCACACACACGACGAGGAGACCCGAACGACGGTTACGAGCGTAGCGGTTATGAGTGCGATGCACGGAGAGTACGGAGAAGCATTTAAAATCGAAGAACGAACTTAGGAACTACCCGAGAATAATGTAAGTACACTGGACCCTTAACCTAGAAAAAAATACATGAATTATGTGTTTAAAATGATACGTGATATGTGATATGTGTTATGTGATATGACGAGGGTACGGGGTAATGACGGATTAGTCTAAACACTAAACGAGAATAATGGAGTAGTCACGACGTATCTAAGGGGTGGTGGATATGTCGCTGGTATAGACTTCTTGGTACTTCGTGGTGAAACCATTATGAATGTTTAGGGGTATAGACTACTAAATGATAATGAAATATAGTAAACGTACGGGAGAACATCCAATCGGTATGTAGTTATCTGACAAACAGAATGTCCTGTCTAAGGAAACAGGGGTGTATAAATCTCTCCTAGACCCGTCACTCTTTTCTTGGGACATCTCTATTAGAGGTACTGCTCTGGAAGGAAAACCACCCCAGTTTACAATATATAATGAATACGAATATGAGATGAAAAGTATACCATGTGATGTACCATCATTTATACATGTTTTACATACATAATTATCCCCATAAATAGCACAAATTATAGAGAATATGATAAAATATGATACTTAATCCACTTATTTGTGTTACAACAGGATAATTAACCCTCGCATACAAAAACATGAAGAAATCACCCAAAAACAAGGCAAAATCAGCATTCGGAAGCCAATTGAACGAAACTGGACGCATGGAGTCAACAAGGAAGTCAAAAAGTCAACAGGGACCAAAATATGGCAATGCACGACCGTGTATTGCCATGAATGGTCGTGCAAACCCTATTTTGGGTCCCTGTACTCTCCTACTCTGCAAGATTCCTCACGTGCAAGAAATGAGTGCTTTGCACGACCGTGCATCCCAATGCATGGCCGTGCATTACCAAATTATGAGTCTATAAATAGCAAGCTCATTCTAGTGTTTTAGGTGTCCAAGATCTAGAGAAGGGATCGGTTTTGGTCCATTTAGCTTTTTCTTTTCTAAGTCTTGTAATATGAACTAATTCTTCTCGTTCGAGTGAAACAAGAGGAAACCTATACCCACTCTCCCTTGGTGTTGGAACATTTCCACACAAAATCTAAGGGTTAGTGGAGTCACTTGTATGGTCATATATGGCTAGTCCTCTTGTGTTACTCGAATTGGTTGAACTTTAATTAATTAATGAAGTATTTTTAGTAAGTTATGTTTTTAATGTCTTTACTATAAGTTATCTAAAAAAGACCAGAATAAGTGATCTTTAAATCAATCTAATAATCTTTTATCTTGTGAGTTACTCAAGTAGAACTTCTTGTTTGAGAAGCTTATTCGATATTTGTACTATCTATATACAAATCCTGATGCTAGCACGGCCGGTTAGTATAGATTTAATATTATGGTTTGATTGGATGTTTGGGTATTCAGTAGGCCGTTTGAGCCCTAACCACACCGGGCGGTTTGTGTCAATATTTCTCTACTTCTCTTGTATCGGCTTGCAGAGGACTTCTAGCGGGAGCCATGGGGTTTGATCTTGAGAAGGAAAGTCTTATTTATTTGAAATAATATTATAAGTAAAGACAACTATTTAAGAACATAATTAGTTAGGTCCGCGCGTTCATAAAGTACCTTTGGAGGAATTCGTGCATTCCGACTTACCGGGAGAAGTTACAAGACCAGACGTAGGTCAGTCACAAGGATAATAAGTCCGAATAATGAATTGTGATGATACCGACGAACTTGACACCCCGTTTAGGGTCCGTTATATTCATTATGTAACAGTTAGCCGACCGTATCCACTGTTCCGTTACGACATACTAACTTTCCTATCGAAAGGGTTAGTACTAGTAACTATGACCAACCTTACTTTAAATACAACATTAATTAACAAGGGACAACAACTAGAGTAACACCTTAAACTGAATAATAGTTGTAATTACATTTCTTAACTTTTTATTTTTCCTTTTTAACAAAACCCATTTTCCAACTTATTATTCTTGTCTGACAGTAGCGAGGGTTGAGTACGAGATCCGTGTCCATGGTTCGATACGTGGTTCTTACCCATACTATACTATGCGATAGTTACACTTGCCTATTATGTGTGTGTTTAGTTGAAGTAATTATCATTTTAATTTATAAATTTAAAATCTGATTTGGTGTAGCTCTAAATAGAATATATTTATCACTACTAAAAACACGCTATCAAGTTTTTTATGCTGTTGCCAGGGATATATATATTTATATTTTTATTTACATATAAAACCACACATCAAGTTTTTGGTGCGGTTGCCAGGGACACGATAATTCTGCGAAAGATCTAAGTCGTTGGACTGACTATTTTTATTTTTCTTTTTCTTGAGTCATGGTATTTGTGTTACTTACATCTATCTTTGCAGGAATATTCAAGGATCCGGACTGCGAAATTTTTGTTAAGAAAAATAAACAAAAATAAGTACCGCCATTCGAAAGCAAAAACATTTTTTCTTAGTTACGCGTAATGCTTTCGAACAGTTTTTACGTGAGTAACATTTTTGTTTTTGATAATTACAAGCTCGATACTCTGATGTTGGATTGCACGAAATGAGGTAAGTATTCAAGTATAAATTCGGGATTTTTGTTGGTGACATTCCCCATTGACCACGGTTATATTTTTCAGGTAATACGTTTTGGAAAAATTAAACTAATTTTTAATTATAAAACATAAAATTTATTTTCTAAAAACACTAAGCTGAAAAATATATATATAAAAAGAAAAAAAAACCTAGTCAACATAGGGGATGCATGGAATGCACAACCATGCATCGGTCAAAAGCGGGTCTGGGTTAAAAGACAGCATTAGCATCAGTTTTCTCAAAACCCCAAACCCCAAACACTCTCGGTTCCAGCCGAAATCACCTCAAAACCTTCGATTTCTCACGGTTTCTCTCGTCTCTTCACTCTAATCTCTCCCCCAAGGTATGTAAACTTGTCCATTATCGTTTTTGAGTCGATTCTTGCTTTATTTATGGATAATTTTGTTCAAATATGGGCTAGGGTTTCGTTTTGAATTTTGGTATAAATATGTTGAATCTGAACTTATTGCTTAATCTAAATGCATATTTGACCATGATAGATCATAATGTAACTAATTTTAGCCTCGTTTAGATAGATTTGTCCTACTTGTATGATTTGGGTTCTTGATTTTTGCTTAAAATTTTTTGACCTTGAATGTATGAATTGAATCATGAATCTTTTATATACATGTTTAAAATGTAGTATAACTTGTTGGAAAATTGCTAATTTGATAAACTAGGTCAAAATTTTTGACAAGTTTGAATTTCAAAATTCAAAACACCATTGTTTGAAATTGAGTCTTGCTTTGATAAATTGCAATTAACCAATTATGGATTCGGAAAATGTAACCATGCCATGACAATACATGAATTTAAATTTTCTTTGACTGGTCCTAAAATATATGCATAAATTTTTATGTCATATCAAATTTTTAGAGTCATTGTCATATGTGCAATGATATTTCCCTATACTAACTCCATTTGTTGTTGTATAGGACATGGCCGAGTCATCCAGACAAGCACGGCGAAAAAGAAGGAACACCAGATCGGGGTCCTGAACAAGATCCTCCTCGTCAGCCCACATGAGTGGCTCGCCACCAACTCCACCATCACCTCCACTACCTTTCAATCCGCAGCCTACGCCAGAGCTACCACAAGACTTGCACCCATGGCTTATCTTTGATCCCTATGATGCCATCGAGGTCCATGCTTACCAGCTCTTAGCCACCTTACTAACACAAACCTTTGGGATACATAAAAACATATGCTATCTAACTTTAGAGGATGTTAATCTCCTGGATAGTGCAGTCCCTCTAATCATGAAACCTTAGCAGAGGTTCTTTGCTATTAGGGAAGCAACATACTATGAGCTCACTCTTGATTTCTTAGCTTATTTTGAGTTTGATAGGTCGGTGGTAAATATGGAGATGTAAGACTGTGTGAGATTTAGGATGGCTAGATAGTGGTATGTAATGACTTTGTCAGAATTTGGGGTAAAGATAGGATTGTACATGCATAGGGAGAGAACATAACTGATCTTCACCGAAAGTAAATCAGAGATTGAAGAAGGTGAAGCCTCAGAATTTTGTAACAGAATCGGGTCAGGACCCTTTGACCAGCATACCCAGAAAAGCACCAGGATAAAACACCCTCTCTACCGTTATCTGCATCGATGTATTGTCATTTCTATTAGGGGAGCAAAGATAACACCGGGGTGGTAACCATGAGAGACCTTTTCCATCTCCATTGTCCGATTGATCAAGTCCCTTGTAACCTAGCCTACAGCTTGGCTAAATTCTTTACCCGAGCCACACGCTACAGTTCCAGCAGCCACATCTTTGGAGGACCATACATCACCCATCTGGCTCAATACTTAGGTGTTTTGTCCCCTATAAATCTTGGACAAATCCAAGATATGGATCTACCCATTCAACCTATAGACACCCAGGTAATGATCAACATGCATATGATGATGAAATTTAATGGGGTAGGTTAGTGGGGCATCGGGGGAACATTTGGACAAGTGAAGTTGAAGAGTCTGAGGACAAGGAAGTACCAAAGGGGCGACTAGGATATCAAGGCCCATATATGTATCACACTACTGCTGATCCCACTATGTTGGATTTGATGATCCGCATGGGTCAATTGGGACACACGATGGACGGTATGCGGCAGGACTTCTACGATCACACCCATGATCCATATGCCCATCAACAGTATCTGCAGCAGCCTCCCGGCCCGCACCCATAGTGGCAACGTCCTCCTTTCTAGTAGTTACTCTCTTCATCTCTCATCTTTAATATTTGTGGTTCTTGTCTGATGTAGTTGTGGTTCTTGACTTTTGAACAATGTTTGTTGGTTTTCTAGACACGTACCATTTTTACCGGTTACAGGAGTAACCATTGACAGGGTGGCAATGCCACCAACTTATCCGACCGCCATCTATTGGCGAATATTAGTTAATTTTTTGTTTAATATTTACTTTTTATTGTTTGAGCATTGCATAGCATAAAGGGACATACAGTTTTTGGAGCACATATTAATCAAGCTGAGGAAATCAAGTATGTTTGGCTTGCTACCCTATTGTGGAGAAACATTCAAAAGGTGCAAACATCAAGTTATTATTATTAAAAGAGGCATTTAACCATTTGGGACAAAAGCTTTAGATTAACATTAAATTAATGTTTTATTCTATGGGTATAATCATGCATGAGTTTGTGATGTCGTCCAGACGGTCTATATAAAAATTACTAAAACCTAACCTAGAATCCTAAGTAAAAAAAGTAAAACCTATGAACTAAACCGCACTGACAGGCAAGTGAACCTATCGAGTGTAGCACAACTTAACGGTAAACCGGAATATCGAACCATAGAGACACTACGATAATAAAACTAGACTCTGACTCGGACTAAAGATGATTTGGTTTGGGGGTTTACTAACTACTGATTATCACTACAAATGCAATAAACTAAGGTCGACTTAAACTATCAAGACAAAGAACTAAGGATGAAATCAAGATTAGGAAGAACACTACCTAGGTCGGAATCCTACTTGCAAAGCACAACTTCTACCGGTTCTGGAAACTAACATGGATCTAGGTTTCTAAGGATGAAAACTAAAGACAACCTAGTGGATCCCTAATCACTCTCAGGGTGTCACCAACTAAGCTACCTAAAGTGTACTAAACTCACCAGATTATTGGATCACTTCTCAGGTATTTCCAACTATGATCAAGTAACCTAATGAACGGATTACCTCTGAGTCTCACCGCCCACAATACATTCGAAGAATGCACGGGGTAATCTTATAATAACAACTATGACTCAGAATAACAACAATCAATAGACACCTAAACGAACTTCCTCTCAAACAATTGATACTCGGATTCCTAATGAAGAAGACTAAACGACTAATTCTCACCTCTCGGGTATTAAACTAGGAAGAACACTCAACTCTAATCAACAATTAACAATAACTCATATGGCTACTACGTCTAGCAAACCACCGAAATCACAAACCCTAAGATCTATGACCTAGATACGCTAATTGAACTGGGAGACAACCACAATCAATGCAAGGAATTGAAATCAATCACATAATCAGATTTAAAGCATGCATATTCATCACAATTATTAAACTAGGATTGTTTACAAAATCATAAAATCATCATTCAATCAAAACACCGATAAAAAACTGAAACTTTAACAATTATTCATCTTTAACCTAGGTAGTATTAAGGTTTTAGCCTAGAATCATATCTAAAGCATCCAAACAGAAGTAATAAATATAAGTCATGGGTTCAAACACAGAAATAAAAGATAAAGATTCAAACTTTAAACCCTAGCACGCTACTACAACAAACCCGGAATCCAAAAGTTTCGATCTTGCACTTAAATTACTCTTCTTTCTCCCAAAATCGCCTTTTGACTCTCCCAAGACGGCTAAAAATCGAACTCCTTTGATAATGGGATTACGAATCTATTAAATTCAAAATTAAGTGTTTTCACAGATTACGACTCACTCGCGTACCGCGAGAGAGTTACGCAAGCCCCTCGCATACTGCGAGGGCCAAAATAATCGGGTCCGGTTTTTGGATTTACTCGCGTGCCGCGAGAGATCCTTCGACTGGAATTTCATCTTTTTGCACTTTAACCCTTGGACTTTATTCTCGTGCTCGGTTTCTTCGGGTTTCCACTCGTATTCATCATGAGCACCTGAGAATATAGAGTAGACTCAAAACATAACAAAAACGACTCAAAACGATATTTAAACTAAGTAAAGCGACACTAAAACACATGAATAAAGATGTGTGCTTTGCACAGCATCAAACATCCCCACACTTAACCTTTTTTCGTCCTCAAAAAAGTCTGCAGTGGAATCATAACTGAGATCTAACTTTATAAACATCAATTACCAATTAGCACAAATATACTCATGCGTTAAAAAGCAGTAACTAGTATCTCTATCCGATTAAACCCAACCGCCAACTATCTAGCCCCCGTGATGTGTTGTAATTCCATTTTATACAACAATCATTCAATCTATGTGACTCACACTCAAAAGCTATAGCTCTACCTAATCCCGTCTCAAGGTCATGTTTAGGCACGGGTTAAACCATGTATATTTGCCCACCACGTTAAAATAAGATTTACATGTTTTTAGAAATCAATGGAGTATGGAATGAATGGATGGAACTGAGCGTTAATTAAAACATAAGAAATTTCTTCTAGAGGTGTCTCAACCAAGTCACTATCCCGGAAGCTAACTCAAGGACTAGATTCTACACGTTTAGGCACATGAATCTCACTTAGGGGTGTATTCTCCAAGTTGCCATCCTAGAGTGAAACACAAAAGCAAGAATTAGTTTTCAAATTAATTAAGCTCATATGGATTTATGGAATGGGCGCCACCGAAACTCGGATTTATTCTCATAAAAAGAGAGTGATGTGCCATGAAATAGTTTTAACTTAACGTGGTACCTATCACCATATATTGACAGTTTCAGTATTACCATTACCCTAAGATGAGTACCCACAAGATATCATGAAATTATTACGTGATTAATCCTAAGTAACACTCATAGGTTATTTAAGCTATTCAAATTGGCTAGGTCTACCAAAACATCACTAATTAGATGCGTTTTCTATTATTTATTTCATTTAACTCAACAAGTAGATCCAGTTGTACTATCATTTTCCATTTATTATGCAAAAACTTTTGATTTCAAAGGACATTTTTTAATTAATTTTTTTTTTGAATTTTTGGATTTTTATAAAGACATAAACTAGTTAGACTAGACACTCACATCCCCACACTTGAAAGACACGTTGTCCTCAATGTGAAGCAAAACACAACTAAAAAGAAAAAAATGCAAAAATTAAAACAAACATAAAGCGACTTAGCTGGTAATGATATACATTCAAGTGAATGTACAACTTCGTTCTTCCTCGTGTGCACCGTATAGCAGTTCGGTCGCGGTTGCACACACTTCTGGGTTGCCTTTACAAAGTAATAGAAGCATCGGTCCCGCCCAAATGGAGATTGAGTACGGACAGGACGAAGAATACCTGCAAAATAAACCTCACAACAAACCCACAACATTAAACTGACTCAAAATTAAAAGACTCAAACTGACTCACCAAGACTCTAGATAGATATGCAAGGACACGCACCCGATGTGTAACAAACACATAGACATGAATGCCATGGCAAGGTGGATCATCGGTTACGAAAGGGTCTCTAGTTTCCCATGGTCGGTGGTCAGTGAATGAGAAGATGTGGATGATAGATGGATGGTGGATATGACAGAGAGTAGTGAATGAATGTGAAGAGGGATGGTGGTATGGATGAATTATGGTAATGTTGGTAGATGGTATGTGATGGTAGCGAGTGCGGTTGACCATGGGAAACAAGAAGGGAAAAAGAAAAATTAGGGATCTCTTATGTAACGCGAAGAGTCCCTGTCCATCGCTCGCGTACCGCGAGGGAATGGATTTTAGGTCGGACAATATCTCTTGTACCTCGTGTACCGTGAAGGGTTGCTCCTATTTTCTAGTGTACCGCGAGGACCCATTGTTCACAGAAAGTTAAGGGCTATTTTTCAGTTTTATACTTAGAAAAAATTTTGCCACCTAAAAATCTTTTTCAACCATCTTCTTTAAAAACTTGTACCAACGATTAAAACCAATATAAAACATACATGGAACTTCGTTTCCAATGATTTCCGCATCGAATCAAGCGCGAATCCATGCAAGACATGACACACACCAAACACACAATACTGAAAAAAACACATAAACGAAACGGACTCAACCAAGTAATGCATAAAAACTCTACATCCCAGGCACTTGCCCGAAAATCAAACAAGCCTATCTGGAGGCTTCTCCTTGATTCTGACCGGTACCGCTTTCATCCTACACGGCCTACCGGCTGTGCACAAACTCATCCCATACCTACCATTCTCAACCCTCGAACTCATATTACATTTTTCACACCGATCTTTCCACCACATCTTAAACCTACCCGGTCCAAAAATAATGTAACTCAAATAGCCAAACAATTTACTCTCCTTAAACGTCCCCACACTTGGGGTTTACACTACCCTCACCCTAGATGAAACTATTAACGCACAGGTTCTCTTATGGGGTGGCCTAGACATAGGAGGGTTGGAACTAAGGGTCGGCTCAACACTCACCCTCTCAGAATGCACGGTTGTGATGAGTGGCGGTTCAGGAACGGGATTAACTAAGGATATTCTCTCTAAACCTCCACCGGGATCTCCGGGATCCTTAATACTCTCCACTATTGGTGCCTCAAAAACTATCTGCTCTACTTGTGCTAATATTTCACTTAGGCTATAAACATCACCGTCAGCACTTAGGAACGAGGAACCTACCAATTTCCTTTCAAATTCCTCCAACCAATCCGGAGGCTCCTCCCTAATTTCTCCTACCAATCCATCAACAACATCCGCTATCGGATTAGAGTCCCAATAATCGTCTATGGAGGCATCAAGCATGCACACGGAGTGGCCATGCTCGCCAACATCCTCCACCGACGTAGTGGCATCAAATACGACCGACTCATCCCCCACACGAAGTGTGAGTTTCCCGTCAAAGACATCAATCACTGCCTTGGCGGTGCGCAAAAATGGGTGCCCTAAGATGAGTGGGACTCCATCGTCTACTTCCATATCTAGAATGACGAAATCCACGGGGAAGACAAATTTACCTACTTTCACTAGAAGATTCTCCACAATTCCCCGTGGATACTTGACTGAGCGGTCAGCCAAGAAAATGCTCATGCGCGTCGGCTGTGGCTCGCTTAGGTCTAGCTGCTTATATAAGGAATAGGGCATTAAATTGATGCTAGCACCCAAATTGGCCAACGCGTGGTACAAAGGCAAACTGCCTAGGTGACATGGGATCATGAAACGACCCGAGACTCCTAGTTTCTCTAGCATTTTGTTCTGCACCACCGAAGAACATTGCTCACTAAGTGAGACTTTAGAGACCTCCTCGAGCTTCTTCTTGTTGGAAAGAAGATCTTTAAGGAACTTGCCATACTTTGGCATGTGCTGGAGGGTCTCTATCAGCGAAAGATTGACCTTTAGTTGTTTGAACATGTCAAGGAAGTGACTGTGTTCCTGACTTACTTGAATGGTAGCAAACGTGCTGAATAGGGAACACGAGTCAGGTCAATCTCGGGGGTCTTCATCTCCACCCCCTTCTTCTTCTCCTCTGCCTTCTCGACAGGCACCTCAACTACTATCTCTTTGTCAACCTGCTCCTCGGCCATCTTGGCATCGATCCCAGTGAATCTAGCCCTCCAGTCAATCTTCTTGACTTCCTCAGGTGAAAGAATGTTATACTTGCTGGAGTGGGAGTCATCCTCTACAACCTCTTTCTCTTCCACACTCCCTACCGACACGGCCATCACTGAAGCATTGGAGCCTGAAGATTGACCTCCCTATCGATCCTTCAGGCTCTTAGCGATGTCCTCAACCGTGCGTTGCAGATCATGGAATGTCGATTGCTGATTCTTCAGTAAAGTGTCGTGGGTATCCAATCTTTGCCTAGCATCCCTGTCCTACTGGACTAGGTGGGTAAGAAGTTGTGTCTGAGTCTCAACCATCTCTTTGATCGAAGTCGTGTCGACACTGCTTCCCATGCTAGTTCTTATCTCTCCTATTCCATTCTGCTGATACTGCTGACGACCATTAAACCCTGGCGGGTTATGTCCATATCTCAATCCCGAGCCAAATGAATTTTGATTGTTATACCCTCAGTTCTGGTACTGGTTGCCATCATAGCTCACCTGCTCCTGATTATTCACTAGGCAATCACGGGTGTCATGGCCTCCCCTGCACACTTGACACCGCTGAGCACTGAGTTTCAGTTTCTTTATTTCATTAGCCATAGAGGCGAGGGCAGCAGCCATGCTAGAATCATAAGGAACTTGATGCACTCCTCTAGGAGATGTGGTGGATGATCTAGCACTAGGAATGGAAGTCCTAGAAGATGGCTACTGCTGTTCGGCTTGAGCGAAGCTCTCGAACATCTCCTCACACTCAGCTGGCTCGAGTTTCTCCATAATATGGCCTCCCGTAGCGGTATTGAACATTTGCTGCTTCTCGAAGGTGAGACTATTATAGAATTTCTCCACTATCGCCCAGTCTGACAGACCATGCTGGGACATCGGCTCAACAACGTCTTGAACCGCTCCTAGGCCAAATGATAAGGCTCGTTGGGATCCATCCGGAAGGAGTGGATTTGATCCCTGAGGTGAGCGGCCTTGGAAGGTGGATAATACTTCTTATAGAACTTAGCTTGAATATCCTCCCAAGTGGTGATAGAGTTGTCAGGAAGGGTGTCAAGCCAAGCAGATCCACTCCTAGAGAGCGAGAATGGGAATAAACGGAAGTAGATAGCGTCTTCAGATACACCCGTGATATTAAAGGTATCACATATACGAACAAAGCAGGACAGGTGTCCGGGTGCATCCTCATCCTCAAGGCCATGGAACTGAGTAGCATGAGTGATCGTACTCATGACATGTGATAGGATCTGCCAGGAATTGGCATTTGGAATGGCAGGGTGGGTGATCAGAGATCTCGCGCCCGTGACCCTATCACTGGCCCTCTTGTGTACTGTACACCTCGCTGGAGGATCAGTGTCGTCCATAGTAGGAAATGGAATAGGGCTAATAGGACGTACCTGGTTTTCGCACAACTTTTTCAAACGCTCTTGAAAGTCACGGGTGCGCTCGTGAAGCTCTCATTCGGGCCCTAAGATAGCAGAATATGGTGGTGATCCCTGCGAACGAGTATTGTGCATAAACAAAAAGACTCAATAGGAAAAGAAATAGAGACTCAAAAACATAAGGACTCGACTCTAAAGTAGACACACAGATATGACACACAAGTAGCACGTAGGACAAACACACAAAACAGACTCAAAGAAAACAAATAAACCAAAAATCAAACACAGAACTAGTCAAAGCTAATATTGCTATTGCAAAGTGCCCCCGGCAACGACACCAAAAACTTGATGTCGTCTAGACGGTCTATATAAAAATTACTAAAACCTAACCTAGACTCCTAAGTAATAAAAGGAAAACCTATGAACTAAACCGCACTGATAGGCAAGTGAACCTATCAAGTGTAGCACAGCTTAACGGTAAACCGGAATATCAAACCATAGAGACACTACGATAATAAAACTAGACTCTGAGTCAGACTAAAGATGATTTGGTTTGGGGGTTTACTACACTACTAATTATCACTACAAATGCAATAAACTAAGGTCGACTTAAACTATCAAGACAAAGAACTAAGGATGAAATCAAGATTAGGAAGAACACTACCTAGGTCGGAATCCTACTTGCAAAGCACAACTTCTACCGGTTCTGGAAACTAACATGGATCTGGGTTTCTAAGGATGAAAACTAAAGACAACCTAGTGGATCCCTAATCACTCTCAGGGTGTCACCAACTAAGCTACCTAAAGTGTACTAAACTCACCATATTATTGGATCACTTCTCAGGTATTTCCATCTATGATCAAGTACCCTAATGAACGGATTACCTCTATGTCTCACCGCCTACAATACATTCGAAGAATGCATGGGGTAATCTTAGAATAACAACTATGACTCTAAATAGCAACAATCAATAGACACCTAAACCAACTTTCTCTCAAACAATTGATACTTGGATTCCTAATGACGAAGACTAAACGACTAATTCTCACCTCTCGGGTATTGAACTAGGAAGAATACTACGTCTAGCAAACCACCAAAATCACAAACCTTAAGATCTATGACATAGATACGCTAATTGAACTGGCAAACAACCACAATCAATGTAAGGAATTGAAATCAATCACATAATCAGATTTAAAGCATGCATATTCATCACAATTATTAAACTAGGATTGTTTATAAAATCATCATTCAATCCAAACAATGATAAAAACTGAAACTTTAACAAGTATTCATCTTTAACCTGGGTAGTATTAAGGTTTTAGCCTAGAATCGTTACTAAAACATCCAAACAGAAGTAATAAACATAAGTCATGGGTTCAAACACATAAATCAAAGATAAAGATTCAAACTTTAAACCTTAGCACGCTACTACAACAAACCCGGAATCCAAAAGCTTCGATCTTGCACTTCAATTGCTCTTCTTTCTCCCAAAATCGCCTTTTGACTCTCCCAAGATGGCTAAAAATCGAACACCTTTGATAATGGGATTACAAATCTATTAAATTCAAAATTAGGTTTTTTCACGGATTACGACTCTCTCGCGTACCGCGAGAGAGTTAGGCAAGCCCCTCGCGTACAACGAGGGCCAAAATAATCGGGTCCGGTTTTTGGATTTCCTCGCGTACCGCGAGAGATCCTTCTCAGCGAAAGACTAGAATTTCATCTTTTTGCACTTTAACCCTTGGACTTTATTCTCTTGCTCAGTTTCTTCGGGTTTTCACTCGTATTCATCATGAGCACCTGAGAATATAGAGTAGACTCAATACATAACAAAAACGACTCAAACCAAAATAATAAAACTAAGTAAAACGACACTAAAACACGGGAATAAAGATGTGTGCTTTGCAAACATCAGTTTGCTTGAGGACAAGAAAAGTTTAAGTATGGGGTGTTATGATGTACCATCATTTATACATGTTTTACATGCCCAATTATCCCCATAAATAGCACAAATTATAGAGAATATGAAAAGATATGATACTTAATCCACTTATTTGTGTTACAACAGGATAATTAACCCCCGTATACAAAAACATGAAGAAAACACTCCAAAACAAGGCAAAATCAGCATTCGTAAGCCAATTGAACGAAACCGGACGCATGGAGTCAACCAGGAAGTCAAAGTCAACAGGGACCAAAATATGGCAATGCACGGCCATGCATTGCCATGCACGGTCGTGCAAACCCTATTTTGGGTCCCTGTACTCGTCTGCTCTGCCAGATTCCCTCACGTGCAAGAAATGAGTGCATTACCAAATTCTGAGTCTATAAATAGCAAGCTCATTCTAGTGTTTTAGGTACCCAAGATCTAGAGAAGTGAAGGCCTTAGTGCTCTGCTAAGAGCCGGAACTCTCTCGGTTTTGGTCCATTTAGCCTTTTCTTTTTTTATTTTCTTTTCTAAGTCTTGTAATATGAACTAATTCTTCTCGTTCGAGTGAAACAAGAGGCAACCTATACCCACTCTCCCTTGGTGTTGGAACACTTCCACACATTGTCTAAGGGTTAGTGGAGTCACTTGTATGGTCATTTATGACTAGTCCTCTTGTGTTGCTCGAATTGGTTGAACTTTTATTAATTGATGAAGTATTTTTAATAAGTTATGTTTTTAAAGTCTTTACTATAAGTTATCTAAAAAAGACCAGAATATGTGATATTTAAATCAATCTAATAATCTTTTATCTTATGAGTTACTCAAGCAAGACTTCTTGTTTGAGAAGCTTATTCGATATTTGTACTGTCTATATACAAATCTTGATGCTAGAATGGCCGGTTAGTATAGATTTAATATTATGGGTTGATTGGAGGTTTGGGTATTCAGCATACCGTTTGAGCCCTAACCAGACTGGGCGATTTGTGTCGGTATTTCTCTACTTCTCTTGTATCGGCTTGTAGAGGACTTCTAGCGGGAGCCATGAGGTTTGATCTTGAGAAGGAAAGTCTTATTTATTTGAAATAATATTATAAGTAAAGAAAACTATTTAAGAACATAATTAGTTAGGTCCGAGCGTTCATAAAGTACCTTTGGAGGAAGTCGTGCATTCCGACTTACCGAAAGAAGTTACAAGACTAGACGTAGGTCAGTCACAAGGATAATAAATCTGAATAATGAATTGTGATGATACCGACGGACTTGACACCACGTTTAGGGTCCGTTATATTCATTAAGGAACAGTTGGCCGACCGTATCCACTGTTCCGTTACGACATACTAACTCTCCTATCGAAAGGGTTAGTACTAGTAACTATGACCAACATTACTTTAAATACAACATTAATTAACAATGGATAACAACTAGAGTAACACCTTAAACAGAATAATAGTTCTAATTACATTTCTTAACTTTTTATTTTTCCTTTTTAACAAAACCCATTTTCCAACTTATTATTATAGTCAGACAATAGCGAGGGTTGAGTACGGGATCCGTGTCCATGGTTCGATACTTGGTTGTTACCCATACTATACTACGCTGCGATAGGTACACTTGCCTATTGTGTGTGTGTTTAGTTGAAGTAATTATCATTTTAATTTATAAATTTAAAACGTAATTTGGTGTAGCTCTAAATAGAATATATTTATCACTACTAAAAACATGTTATCTAAGTTTTTGATGCTATTGCCAGGGATATATATATATATATATTTATATTTTTATCTACATATAAAACCACACATCACCATGCATAATGAATATGAGTATGTGATAAGTATGAATACATGAAATGCATGATGATACGTGCAAATATGAATGAGTATGATGAAACAAGTCTAAACCCTAAAATAGAATAACAGAGTACTCACAAAGTGTTAGAGGGGTGGTGGATACGCCGCTGGTACTTTATATATATAAACCTTTCTAATGCATCGTGGAGAAACCGTTATGAAGTTTTACGGTGAGGACTGCTTGGGAAATAAATCAAGCATATACATGAAATGAAAACAAATGCTTGATACATTTGGAATGCTGTGAGTCAAAGATACTCAAGTTCCCAAATGAAATGAGATATCCGGCTTGTAAGGTGGATCTTAATAAAGAAAAGAAGGAAAAAAAGGGAAACTCTAGGCCTACGGGGCTTAAAGAATAAAAGATTCCAAGCCCACGGGGCTGAGGAATGAATGAGTTTTCATGACAAATGCAAGGGGTCTATACTTACGAGTATAAGGACCTTGCCAATACTCAGACCGGAGGTACAACCTAAGATGGTTGTCAGGGGGTTAGCACACCCATAAAATAAACAAATGACGTGACCGGAGGTACATCCGGACATGGTCATGGGGGCGTCGAGAGACTGGGAAACTTGAACATTAATAAGAACCTAAAGGGTTCATAATAAAGTGAACGATGCAGTGTACTTACTTAGCGTAGGCTAATTCAAAAACGTTTTCCAAACACTGTAGGAAAGAAGCACGTGTAATGAGGCTTCCTAAGGACGTGGCTGATCGGAGTTGAAAAATCCTTATATAGGATGATGTAATTATATTATCCTTTTGTAAAATAATAATATATATAAATGAAAAAGTTACCTTAGCCATTATGGCAAGGTTTTTGCTAATATGGGACATGTTTTCCACAATAAAATACTTTGATAAAATAAGAAATAAGTAGGGTGTTTCAATGTAGTTGCATTTTTAAAAACCTTAAGCAAATTAGTTAGTTTCTCGATCGTATCCCAACTTATATTATCAAATTTTTTGGAACAACGTTTCTTTTGGACAAGTTAATCATGAAAATGTTTTAAAGTAACTCTTTGCCTTAAGGCTAATTCAAACATTTTCCATCTCGAGTTCCATCTAGTAGGTACGTCCCAATTCGGACCTAAAAAGATGAAATCTGTTTATTGGCACAAGTTTCTATAGTTCATATATCTTTTTTTGCTTGTGTTCAAAACTTCCCGTAACATCACTTTAAAATTTTCTTTCACGTCACTTATTTCTTGGATGTTTAGACCGTCTAGCACAACAACGTGGTTCATATTTTATTTTTAATTTTTCGACCGCGTTTGTGTTATTTGAAGCGTTATCAAAAGATATTGAAAATATTTTTGGTTGAAATTTATAAGTTTGAATTACCGAGTCTAAAATATAAAATAAGTTTTCACCGGAATGTGAATATCCAAAATAATCAAACGCAATCGTACGCTTCATCATTTGCCACGACTCGGGTTGAACCCAATATGCGGTAATGGAAAGGTACGATTCGGGTAAACCATGTGGAGCTGACCAAACGTCCGTGGTTAAGTTATTGCCGGTATTTAAATTTTCAAAACCTAAGATTAATTCCTTTTTAGCTCTTTTCCACATTTTTAAACAATCTCTTCTCAAAGTAGAACGACTTACATTTGTGTAGCTTGGTTGAAGCGTCTCTTGTATCATCCTCGTTAAGCGCGGGTTATCAAAGTGATCAAAAGGCAACCCGTTTTGAATGAGGAAATGTGCCATTCTCTCACGAACCCTTTCAATATTGTATTGTCAAACTTCCCCATCCCTACCAATTTGAGTTTGATCTTCACCTTGAGTGTGTTTTGCGTGACTACCAATATGTTTCCTCAAAGTGCTATTTCCCGCAGAACCCAAAATTTTACCACAACGTTTGCAACAAGCCTTTTACGAACCGTTCGACAGTTCACATAAATTGAAATAAGCCCATATCTCTTGGTTTCAGGAGCAAGGAAATACTCTCACCACCATGACATCGCTAGTAGAACCTCCAACCGAATTTTGAGTGATTGCGGAAGCGGAAGCCATGAGAGATTGAGAGTGTTTTTTTTGCGTTTTGAGAGCGTTTTTGAATTTTGAGAGCTAGAATGTTGTGGTGAACTAACCCATACCCCCAATACCTATAAAAAACGGCTAGTTAACGGCTATATACCCGATTTTTTCAGCCCCAACGGCTAGAACCGGTTTTTTGTCCGATATTTGTCCAGTTTTTTTTTGTCCGGTCCACTAAAAAACCATTAACCGGTTCTGGATCCGACGGTTCCAGGAATATCCGATCCGATCCTTTTTTGTCCGGTTCATGCCGGATCCGATTCCAGATTATCTGTTGGATCGTATTTGGATCCAGTCCTTTTGTGCACCTCTAGGTTCAAATAAGAAGTGATATTTCGCTAAAAAACCTAAGAAATGACAAAAACCTTAAGAAACAATATCAAATGAACTCCGGCTGAGCTCATTCTAGCAGCGTTGGAACCGTATCGTCGAACACTACCATCTTAGCTTTTAGGGTTTAAAATTTAGCGTTGAATTTTATGGTTTTAGCCTTAAGGTTTAGCTTTTAGGGTTTAGGTTTTTTTTTGGGGTGGGGTGGGGTGGGGTGGGGATGGGGGTTTTAGGTTTTTGGGGGTGGATGGGGGTGGGTTTAGGTTTTTAGGGGTTGGGGGGTTTAGGTTTTTGGGGGGTGGGGTGGTGGTTTTAAGCTTTTCTGGGTGGGGTTGGAGGGGAGTTTTAGTTTTTGGGGGTGTGGGGGGAAGGGAATTTTGGTTTTTGGTGGCGGGTTAGGGTTCGATGAGACGGTTGAAACGCTGCTGGAATGAGTTCAACAGATTTCGTTTATCCACTTCTTAGCTTCGACTCTCAAGGCACTTTCCAATTCTACTTCCTGTTGAACTACTTGAAAACATTCAACATCACTTTTGTTTTTAATGATGTAAACCCACATATATCTTATATGATCGTCAATAAATAACATGAAGTAACGATTCCCACCTAGTGTAGGAGGTAAGATTGGTCCGTGTAAGTCGGTGTGGACTAATTCAAAGGGTTTCGAAGCTCGGTAAATGGTTTGTTTGGGGAAGCTATTTCGAGCATGTTTGCCTAACATACAAGCATCACAAAAGTGTTCTCCATGAATCGTATGAAAGTTACCATATACCATATTCTTTTACTTCAAGTTATTTATCAATTTAAAGTTTAAATGACCAAGTCTAAACTTCAAGTTATTTATCAATTTAAAGTTTAAATGACCAAGTCTAGAATGCCATAGCTAGGCTTGGTCAATGATAGAAGCTAGCAAACATACCGGGGAAAAGCAATCTTGTAGAGACGATTTGAACTTTTTGGAACATTCATCAAGAGTTGATTTCCTTTTTCATAAGGCCATAAGTGCTCGTCGGTTATCCAAACTTTGCATCTGTTCTCCGTTAGCTGACCGATGCTTAAGATGTTACTATATAAGTCTGGAATGTAGTAAACATCATTCATGAATAGTATTTCTCCGTTGTTGCAATCAAAGACAATAGATCCCTTTCCTTTGATCCTTACCTTCTATCCATCTCCAAATTTTACCAGCCCGTTTATATTGTAATTGAGCTTGGTAAAGTGAGATTTGCATCCAGTCATATGATTTGATGTCCCGTTGTCCAAATACCTAACCGATTCATCATTCGAGTCGTTAGCATAAAGTTTGGGATGAACTTTTTCATCATTCAATAAGATCTGTTCATCCATGTGTTCGACCACTTCTATCATTACGGCTAGTCCCTTTGGTTCGGCTTGATTCAAGTTGGCTTCTTGTGGCTCTTGTTTCGTACACTCCCACACATAGTGTCCAAGGTTGCAATTGTATTTTTCTTGTCTCTTCCTTGATTAGATTGGCTGCCTTCTCGTCGGCTATCACTTGGTTAATAAGCCACCTAATATAACCCTAACTCTAACTAGATAAACATAACTCTAATACTTTAATTATCTCTAACTCAAACAACTAAAAGATAATTACTAAAATAACTCAATCTATCTTTATTAGCAAACCTTTTTGAGTAATAATCTAACTTTATCTTCTCTTTCATGTATATCAATCCACGCAACCAATATTTTATTTATTATAATTAATCCATCATATTATGCTAGGTACAAAAGTATATATAAATATAAAAAATTTATACATATATAATACTAAAATGTAATTAAAAAATATATAAAGAGCTTAGGCCGAGCTTGTAAATTTATTAACGTGTTAAGCTCAAACATTAAACATACAACTTGAACAAGATGAGCTCGAACTCTCTTAAATTAAAAGAGTCGAACTGAGGTTTGACTAGACTGTTTACTCCACTAGTCAACCAAACCCGTTATTGAACGGAATTAATTTAATTCCAATTCAAACGAATTTCACGAACCAAACGATTCCTTACTATCACATTCCTCTTACATTATCTTAACCTTGAGAAGCGTAGTGAAAAAAAAATTACAATAGATCATGTTACTGTAACTTTTAGAGTAAATTATAATATTTGTCCTTTAACTATACACCAAATTTCAGGTAATGTCCATAAACTAATAAAATAATAGAAATCGTCCTTTATATTAATATTTTGTAACAGATTACATCCTTTCCACCAACGAGCGTTAATTTTTTCCGGTAAATCTGATCATGTGTCTTGCACATAAGGTTATTTTGGTCTTTTTGTACTTATAAGTACTATTCTTGTAATTAACTGAAACCTTAAAAAAGTATAAAAATAAATAATATATATATATATATATATATATATATATATATATATATATATGAGTGTGTGTGTATTAAGTATGAGGGAATTGTTTTAATTATTTTATAGAAAGTTGAGCCAAATCTTCAAGTTAATTACACAAATGGTCTCTGAATTGATATAATGACTAAATTACCCTTATATGACTCGCACATGACTGAACTTAACCCCAAAATCTAACGCCCGTTAGTATAAATGACGTAAACTGTTACAAAATATGAACGTAAATGATGATTTCTGTTATTTCATTAGTTTAAGGACGATATCTGAAATTTTGTATTTATTTAAAGGACAAAAAATGTAATTTACTCTAACATTATATATACATTTAAACGAAAGTGTCGGTGGCAAATTCCACTGACCACTTATCCCCCTCATCTTTGGTTAATTAGTTAAATTTACCCTCGATTTTATAAAATGTCACTTTAACCTTCTGAAGTTTCTAAATTTTTACGTTTACCCCCTGTGGTATATATAATCTGATTTTCTTCAATAAGTTTCAACCGACCACTTATCCCCCCTCATATTTGGTTAATTAGTAAAATTTACCCTCGACATCATAAAATGTCACTTTAACCCCCTAAAGTTTCTAAATTTTTACGTTTACCCCATATGGTATATATAATCTGATTTCTTCAATAAGTTTGGTCGTTAGTTATTTTTTTTCTTTACATCCCGCAATAACTATTGTTAAAACAAAGTTGTATTCAAAATATGGTATTTTTAGGTTTCGTGGGCTATATTGACTTATGATAACGTGTCGGTACCGTGATAAATGAGACCAATACCGACTGAAAAACATTGGTACCGTTATATAACTGTTTTTATATACGTTTCGATCTTCACAACCGATTCACCGTAACTTTATATGTTTCTTCTATGTACTTAACCACGTTTCCCTTTGTATTTAGCCACATTAATGCCACCGCCTCAATTGTTTAAGCCTGCCACAAAGCGCGAGTCTAATTTTCTTGTTTATTATGAACTAGCTTAGAACCCGTGTAATACACACACGGTGAAAAATATCAATACATAAAATTCTTCAATCTTTATGTATATATTTTATAAGTGTAAAAATGTATTAAATATACTAAGGATTGAAAACAAAATTCAAAATATGTACAAAATAATATATAATTGGCTTTCGAAAATACGTTAATTACTATTTAATTTAATTTAACTTTCATTTACTATTTGATTGAAAATAAAAGTTACATAATTAGATTTCAAAGTTTTGTATAATAAGAAATAATTTAAAATAAATGTGTTTTATTAGTATAATTATTATTTTCTTTAAAAATATATTATTATTAAAAGATAGAAAATGTATTTAACATTAGAGAGAGTCGATAAAAAAATGATAAGAATAAATATAAAGGCGACACATGTCATTAAAAAACCTTTATTTATTATATACTATAAATATCGTGAACAACAGTGAACTAATGTTAAAACAATATCAAAATAGGGACAAAATATTTCCAATTTGCCAAGAAAAATAAAGAAAAGGATGAAGCTTTTTTAAAAGAAATGGAGAAAGAACCTATTAGGTATTTAGGCTTAAGTTATAGTAAAAAGGTTTTTAAAAATAAGAAGGGTAAGAAAGATTCTAAGCTTGACATGTGTTATTTTATTGTTTTTAAAGGGAGGGCATAATGGTTAATGTGTAATATACCAGGTCAATGTGTAATACACCAGGTCAATGTGTAATACACCTAGTCAATGTGTAATACAAGGTCTGAAATTACACAATGATCAGACCTGATATTACACAATGAACTTATATTACACAATGCGCATATTACACAATGACCTAACATATTTGAGAGAATTACACAATGAGCTGAAAAACGTAAAACACAATGATGAAAACATATAACACAATGATGAAAAATATTTGACATAATGAACTTGTATTACACAATGACCTGACTAATTACACAATGAACTTGTATTACACAATGACTTGACTAATTACACAATGAACTTGTATTACACAATGACCAGACGTGGTATTACACAATGAACTTGTATTACACAATGAACTTGTATTACATGATGAACTTGTATTATACATTGAACTTGTATTACACAATGAACTTGTATTACATGATGAACTTGTATTACACATTGAACTTGTATTACATAATGAACTTGTATTACACAATGACCTGACTAATTACACAATGACCATATATTACACAATGACCAGACGTGATATTACACAATGAACTTGTATTACACAATGAACTTGTATTACACGATGAACTTGTATTACACAATGAGCTGAAAAACGTAAAACACAATGATAAATACATATAACACAATGAACTTGTATTACCCATTAAACTTGTATTACACAATGAACTTGTATTACACAATGACCTGACTAATTACATAATGACCAGACGTGGTATTACACAATGAACTTGTATTACACGATGACCTGACTAATTACACAATGAGCTGAAAAACGTAAAACACAATGATAAATACAAATAACACAATGAACTTGTATTACACATTGAACTTGTATTACATAGTGAACTTGTATTACACAATGAACTTGTATTACACAGTGAACTTGTATTACACAATGACCTGACTAATTACACAATGACCAGATATTACACAATGATCAGACGTGGTATTACACAATGAACTTGTATTACACAATGAACTTGTATTACACGTTGAACTTGTATTACACAATGACCTGACTAATTACACAATGAGCTGAAAAACGTAAAACACAATGATAAATACATATAACACAATGAACTTGTATTACACATTGAACTTGTATTACACAATGACCTGACTAATTACACAATGAGTTGAAAAACGTAAAACACAACAATAAATACATATAACACAATGAACTTGTATTACACATTGAACTTGTATCACACAATGAACTTGTATTACACAATAAACTTGTATTACACGATGAACTTGTATTACACAATGACCTGACTAATTACACAATGAGCTGAAAAACGTAAAACACAATGATAAATACATATAACACAATGAACTTGTATTACACATTGAACTTGTATTACACAATGAACTTGTATTACACAATGAGCTGGAGAACGTAATTTTTTTTATTTTTTGTTTATAACGACACTATACTCGTTTTAAAGATAAAAAAACGCTCGTTTTTATGGTGTAATTTTTTTGAAAAAATAATTTTGTATGTAAAAGTTATGAATGTTTAAAAATGAGGAAGGAACTTGATAAAAAGTCAACAAAAGTGGTCAAGACTAAAGTAGTCTTCCAACAACTTTTTCTCCTACAATTTAATCTCAACCATTAAATATTTTCTACAATTTTATCTAATGGCTCTAAATCCGTCTTACCCTTTTTAGAATTAGAATCCTTTTTACATGAAACTAATCCTAGATATTCATGCTAAATGAGTGTAGTAAAAGAGCGACTAGAGATATAAAATCATAAAAGGAGGAAAATAACCAAAAAATGTATTTTAGGAATAATGGAAAGATATTTGTAACTTGTACGACTTGTCTTTCTAATATCACATGACAATTGTGTATTAAAGTACTATGTTAAAATCCCGTGTATTAAACGGGTTAAATAAATAAAATAATATATACTTAATTAGTAATAAAAAAACTTATACTTTTAAAAACATGTGCAATACACGGGTTGAATATACCAGTGTATTACATCAGTTGATTAAAATATAATCTAATTTGTTAACACACATTCGTCAAAATATGTGTTTAAAAATGTATTTTGTCATAACAGTTATAAGCTCTGTTAATTCATATTAAATTCATTTGATTAATTATTCAATAATTATTTATGATGAAATAATAACTATCTGTAATTAGATTTATATTAAACATCTAAAAATAAATTCTTTTGATATCATTATTTAATAGGAAAGATGGGTAGAAAAATAATGATAAAAATGAAACAAAAAGTGACACGTGTCCATAGGATTTTTATTTGTAAATACAAAGATTATTATTTAGTATTATTATTTAATAGGAGAGAGAAGCGGAATAATTAATACTTAATAGAAAAGAGAGACGGGAAAATAAGGAAGATGAGTAACCAGAAATTGACACATGTCACAAAAGTTTTTTATTTATTTTATTAGGTTAGTAAGATGAGAACCTAGCTAGGGTATCTTTTAAGTTTTTTTTTTTGAAAGGCAAATTTCTTTATCTAGTGAGATTTGAACCCATGACCATTAAGTCTTTTAAGTGTTTTAGAGAATTTGTCTCAATCATTGGACCACCACCCCAATAGTGGGGGTATCTTTTTAAGATATATAATAATTTTCATATGATATTAGAACCATCGGTAGGAGGATATTTACAAATATGTGTATAATAATAGTTGGTTAGAATCGCGTGTATTACACGAGTTGAATAAATATAATTTTGTATACTTGGTAATAAAAAATTTATGTTTTTAAAACCCGTGAATATAATGTAATCTGTTAACACATACACTCGTAAAAAATGTCTTTAAAATTTTACTTTGACGTGACATTTATAAATCATGCTAAGATAATTTTTAAAATATTTTTTTTCAACTGGGTATTATTTTTTTATATAATTAATAAATATTAATTACTAATTAAATTATTTTGGTTATTGATATAATAACTAGGGTCATTTACATATATCCCCTTCTTAATTTCATTTATTACATATTTACCTAACCTCTAACTTTAATTACATATTTTCCCTTCCTAAAACATGTGTATTACATATTTACCCAATTCATTAAAAATTAACTTATTGAATTACTATTTTACCCTTAATGAACCAATTAAAATAATATTTACATATATCCCTTCCTAAATATATCATTATTAGCTTTTAAAACATAGAAGGGTAAATAGGTAATTATATAATGATTGGATAAATATGTAATTGATTTTTATGATTGAGTATATATGTTATTAAGAGACTTAAGAAGAGGAAATATGTAAAAGCTCTAATAATTATTGATAATTAAATAATAAGTATCTATAATTATATTTGTATTAATATTTAAAAATATGTTTTTTAATTTAATATTATTATTTAATAGTGATTCAATTTCAACATAAAATAATAAAGATAACTAGGGGATTTACCCGCCTCGCGTTGCGTCGTCGTCGAAACGTACAGTAACTCGAACCACCCCGCGTCACGTCGTCGTCAAAACGTAGACTAACTCTACCGCCCCGCGCTGTGACGACGTCAAAACGTATAGTAACTCGAACCACCCCGCGTTACGGCGACATCGAAACGTAGGTCGTAATTTAATTGAGTTACAGAAAAATGTTTATTAAAGTTGAGGTACCAAATATTAAACTTATTGAAGCTAAGGGGGCTAAATAGAAAAATTATTTATTGTCTTTTACTACTTATAAATTGGGGTTGAAGTTGATAATAATTACTATTTTGCCATCATCTATATTTTCTCTTTTACAAAGAAAGATGATATTCTTGTAATTAATATCAAATGAAGAACATCTTTGTAATTTCACCTAAGTTACTATTTATTTCACATGGTTAATCAATAACAAGGAGAATGATTCTAGTTCAACATAAAATAATCAAAATAATGATTCAAATTCAACATAAAATAATTAAAATAATGACTTTATATTTTATTATTTATAAAAAAAACTGAATAATTATTTAAAGTTCCTTCATAACAAATAAAAAGGGAGACTCTTTCCTCACTTTTTAGTTAACATACATTTGATTTTGAAATAATTAATGGTCACAACTAAGAGAAAAAAACCATGTAAAATACAAACAAAACTATACATTTAATCATTTAATTTCAATCTAATTCATTTATTTTCTTCAAGAAATCAAAATAAGTTACTTTAATAAATTATATTATACAAATTATACTTTTTGGTATCAATTTGGAATCGAACTACAATTTATTTTTACACATATATCAATGTAAACAAGTAAATAATTCATACACGTTTCTTAAACGAGTTAATCAGTCGACTTATTTATTAATTATCATCTAAACCAAAAGATTCTTAGACAATAATTATAGTTGAGAGCCAAAATATTTTAAACGTATAAGATAAATCATTAATATTACACATGCACATAAAAAACCATAAAAGTATTATAACAACACACGGTAAACATTTTAAAACATCCAATATAACCAATAATTATTCAAAATCCACATAGTTGAAATTATAAATTCAAATCAATGTACAAGTTTCGATGAATTACAATTATTTTATGACAAATTAGATTTTAATAATCTAAATTATAACTCATTGGCCGATAATAATCAATACTAACAATTTGACCGGTGACAGTCGTAATTTTCCCTGTTGTTGTCAAAGACAGTTACAGTAGCATATTATCATAGATTTACTATTGATTTACAATTAATCTCCATTTTGTTTAAAATCAATAACACTAATATAAATATATGATAATTATGCTATTGAGACTGACATTAACAATAAAAGTAAAAACTAATACTGTTATTTATCAAATTGTTAGTATGATTTATTATCGGTTAACGGGTGATAGATTGGGTTATTAAATGTAAATCCAATTTACCTTATTTTATATCCTCATTGGCTTGAAACTTCATCTAATAATTTATACCTTCTCACCTTATTTCTAAAGACCGGTTTTATTCTATTCCCACCACCATTCGATAGATGATTCGCTGACTTTGACTTCCTCAACACCACCCCACCGGCGACCCTTTTCCGGCCGGTGGAACCCGGAGACTCCTCCTCCGGCGATGACCCAAGAAGTTTCTTGATCAGACCGGTGCTTGTGAGATCATTAAGGTTTCTCTTGTTCTTGACGGCGTGATGACGGCAATCGTCGCCGGAATTGTGTTTGCATGATGACGGCGAGTTGCCGGAATCTTGTAGGCACCAGTTGCAGGCTTTGTATAACTCGGCTTTAGGGTACTGATTGCTGCAATATCTGCGAAAAAAGTTTCAGAATTTTAAAAAAGTTTCAGAATTTTAAAAAAGTTGAAATCGGAATAAATTAGATGAATTTGAATAGAATTGAATTGAATTACTTGTGTTGGAATCGGGATTTGCAGATTTTGCATCGGAAGAGTTCTTGGGATAGGCCGTAATCGCCACACATGCAACACTCGGCGGTTATTGGTGGTATCAGGTTAGTGAGACTTTCTCCGGCACCGGCTCCGGCGCCGTTTTCACCGGCGCCTTCGGTTGCCACCATCTTGGTTTATGGAGTGAGAGAGAAGGAAGGGGGGAGAAAGGAGAGATGTGTGCATTCATGTGTGTAAATGTATTTCTTAAAGAAATATTCTAAATCATTTTAGCGGATTATAGGGTGTTGATTCTTGGACGGGTCAATTTCTTAAAGAAAATATCTAGAAGTGTAGCGATTTTTAAATAATGGCTTTGCGTTTGTTAAGGAAATTTTCGGTGAAAACATTTGTTTTTCACCAGGTTACAAAAATGGTTTTTTGTCAACTTTGGACAGAAATAGATATATGCAAACGAGGAAGTTTTGTGTATTTCTTCCTCGGTTTGTATTCTATGTTGTGAGGGCTTCGCAACGAACAAAACCACATCCAAAACGGAGCTAAGATTAATGAGATATCGATACTCAAAGTTAGGTGTTTAGGGCTGTGTAAAGTTATGAAAATTGTTAGTAAAAGTGTGAAAACTTGTACCACATAGATGTGGGGGGCCAATCTTTGAGTGGTATATTAGTGGGAGCCTCGTAAAGATTTTGTTTCCTTTAAGGTAAATCTCACTCATACATGTGCATGGCGTGGGCGTAATGTGACGTTTTTTGACCGCGCACTTGTCACTTGAGAATTAGTATTTTTGAAGGCTGGTGCGAGGTCAGCTCAGGAGTAAGTCTGGTCAGCATGACCAGTTTACTCAAGAGAGCCAAGTATACTCTGGAAAAGTAAGTCTAGTCAGCATGACCAAGTCTACTCAGGCAAGCCTACTCCGGAAGAGTAAGTTTGGTCAGCATTACCATGTCTACGCCGGAAGAGTAAATCTGGTGAGCATGACTACTTTACTTATCCGAAAGAGTAAATCGGGTCAGCATGACCAAGTCTTCTCCGGAAGACCATTCTACTTAGGGGGAGGAAATCTGGTCAGCATAATTAGTGACTCCTGAGTAATAGGTTTAGTTCCACAGTTTCTAATTACACAAAATTTTGAAACAGAAGTCCGTTACAAATTGGAGAATTAAAACAGCATAAAATGCACTGAAGACGTTTAATGCAAATTATTTTTTGTTTTAATTATTTTAAAATTGTTTCAAGTTTGTTGACCTTATAAAATACCAAGGTTCTCCTTGGTTGAAGACACACTTGACATACTTGTAATACCAGTAACACAAAGCTTATGTTCCTCATACTCTTCTCTTTCAAGGTATTCTTTCGGGTGAAAGGTCATCCCAAGTAGTACATACTGCTTCGGCTGTTGTACCCTGGGAAACAAACGAATTCTCTTGGGAGAATCGAAATTTGTTTTGAGGGACCCGTATTGAAAACGAATCCTCAGCCACAACTCTCTCCTTCTTCCCCATTCTTTGTGTTTTCCATTTATTTCAGTTGTAACATTTATTGTAATTTACTGTTTTATTTCCTTTCTATATTGTAATTAAAATTAGTATATTGTTTTTATTATTTTATACGAACGGTTTCCTACAGCGTCTTCTTGAAGAGAGCTTCGTAAAGAACATAAAGTGTTTGAAATGGAGCTAAGATAGAAAAGATATCATTAAGTAGCGTGTTTAAAATGAGAGTGTTGTTAGAAATTGGGTACAACTTGGCATACACAGGACGGTGAATTAACCTGTTTAAGCATCTTTTGTTGTGTTTTACTCCAACTACAACACACGCACGAGGTGGAGAGTTTGGTTTGAATGGACTAAAATCTTTGAACTTGTGGATGCTTGCGATGCGTGGACATGAATGTCAAACTAAAACCATCGGGTCTGCGTAGTGAGTTCTAGCGACGTAAGTGATTAAGAGATCTTTGAATTGGGTTCAGAGATGTGATAAGTTTTTTCCTAACCGATTACGAGTATGTGATAACAAGTTGTTTTATCATCAACGACTGTTGCGTCCCAAAATTCGCACCTGGTAATGATGAAGAGTTGGTAGCTCCGTTTTCTACACTGGGAGTTTTTATCTGCACAATAACACTGTTAGTCTCGCCGTGGAGAGACAGGGGGGTCTCCACGACCAACCTCCGACGTGAGAATCAGTTATTTGTTTCTTAGGAAGCTTTTCTGAAAGAGGACGAGAGACCAAAAACCCTCTGATCTTTTTTGTGTGTGTTTCTTGTGTATCGAAGTTACCTATCCCCTTGGGCTGTGCGTGTATATATACGGGCCTCCCATACCCCCTTTGAGGAAGCATTTATTTTCTTATGTACGTCGTGTCCTTTTCACTGCCACACCATACCTTTTTTCCGATCCCTTTTCTTGTTCCTTTTTATACCTACCGTAATGTTTGGTATATTCCCCTTCAAGTCCCCCGAGTCCGTTGTGCTGAATCGCCAGATTCGGGACTTTGGATTCCAAACCTTCACCTGCTTTTTATTTTCATGGGTATATGTATTTATTATTATTATTATTATATACATATTATATTATTTATTTTATTTTATAAAAAAAGGTGAAGCGACGAGAGGTGGTCGTCTCTCTATGGGTCACGTGACCCTGACAATGCGTTGATGACGATTCTTGCTGATGTGACCGATAGGTGGCCCCATTATTGCATCTGTTGGTTTCTCTCGAGACCATTTAATGTCTTCTGGCGCCTCTTCTTTATTTTCACCGCTACCCTTTGATCTTTCATATTCTTCCTTTACTTTCGTTCTTCTTCCTCTCTTTTCTGATCAGTAGGTGCCTCTTCTGCTTTCAGCCATGTCACGAGGTAATCTTAACTCGCTTCGTTCTAGTCTTGATGAATCAGGTCTCAAGACGTTCTGTTCGGATTTCCATCTTCCTACTTCCTTGAACCCTATACTCCCTGGCCCTCATAACAGTCCGGATCCACCCTGGCCTTGTTACTATCTACGTCCGAGCCTTCCGTTATGCGAACATTTGCTATCCCTTAACTCCCTTCCAGATTGCTATTTTTAAGCATTACGAATCTCAGTTTTTCTCAGTTTCATCCCTTAGGGTTTTGCAAGTTGACTCATTTTGAGTTGGCGTGTAGGGCCTTGGGTGGTCAAGCTACTGTTACTTTATTTCGACGTTTTTATCGTTTGAAGGTTGATGGCGATTGGCTAACTTTTGAAAAACGCCGGAGCGACCAACATCCCTGTTATGTCACCCGTATGCCCACCTCAGTTCATGAATGGAAAGATCGATTCTTTTTTGTGTCAAATTCCTTCCTCCCTGAGCCCCTACCAGTGAGGGATGTGCAATCCAAGTTTACTGACGATGTTCCTGAAAATGGCTTTGACAAGAAGCTTTTTGACAAGTTGGTTGCGAACCCTACTCCGATGGCATCCTATCCAGAAGAATTGTTGGTGATGGGAGGTTTGAGTACCCTTTGGGATCTTTCCACTTCTAGGCCGACTCTTATTGAAAGGGGAAAAGGTATGTTTATTCGTTCCCTTGTTCTGTGTTTGTTCTTTATACTAGCCTGATCTACTCACTGTATTCATCATTACGTATATATTTTACTTGCAGAAATATCCTTGCTCGGTGTGCTACAGCGTGTAGGTCGAAAGGTGAACTTTTCTGTCATTCCCACTGTCGTGTCTTCCTCTGTCGCTCCTTCTTCACTTTTTCATGGTACTTCCCGTGCTGAGGTTTCCTCTGGTCCTGATTCCTCTGCCATCAGTGTTTCGAGTGGCTCAGATGAAGAAGATTCTCGTCCACTTGCTCATTTGAAGAAACGTCGCATCTCTAAAATTGGGGAGGATCCTCCTTGGAACCGGCTGGACCTCAAGTTTCGTCTTCAGAGTGCTTATAAGAATCCTCCTACTTTGTCGGCCGGTTCCTCTCTCGTCGGGGTCCTCCTATTCTAGTTCCTAAACTTAACAAACTTTATGGCGTTTCTGATCAATCTCATGTAGGTTCTCCTAGTAGCTCTGACCATGCCCCTCAACAATCTTTACCCATAACTTCTTCTATTAGCCCTGATCCTATACCGATGAGTCCTTCTGAGCCCATTCTAGTTGTCTTGGGTTTATCTGCTGGCTTTCCCTCTTCATTGGCTGACCTTGCCCCATCTTCAGTCCACCTTTCTTGGGCTACATCTACAACTATTGTTTCTTTACCCCTTGTCGTTGGTTTTCCTCCTTACGCCCCGATGATTTGTCTTATGCTGGTTGTTCCTCTGCACCATCTTTTCCTAGTACCCTTCCCCCTACTCCTTTTCCTTCTTGTGGGCTCCCTTTATCATCTGTTTCTTCTGCCCAGGAATTTCTGCACCATGTGTTTCCCAGTGCTGGCTCTACGTCCTTATCTTCGACTTCTTCTATTTTGGATCGTCTTTGCCTGTTATTTGCGAATAACTTTACACTTGGTGCTAACCTATATCACCGGGTGTCCGATTTGGAACATTCTTCTTCGCAACGTGTTGAATCGATTACCAGTGAGCTACCTGAGGTTAAATGCCAAAATATTGACCTTCTTCATGACAATGCCGCTCTTGACTTCAGGTTGCCAAAACTGAGTCTGCTTTGGAACATGTTACTGGCGAGGCTGCCCTTTTTTCTTGTTAGTTGGATGATTCTATGGGCAAGATTGTTGGTTTGGAGAAGGAGTTGCTTCGCTACCGTGGGGAGCTATCTACTTCTCAAGCCAATGCCGACTACCATCGCTTTCAGCTTAAAGCTAAGGAGGTATTACTATATATATGTATATATATATATTTTTTTTCTTATAACAATAATATGTGCATGTTAAACCTGTCTCTTACTTCTGTGTTTTCCCTTTTACTTTCCCCCCTTTTAAAAAAAAATCAGGAAGAGGTACATCATCTAAACACTGTCCTCTCTACAAAGCTCATTGACTAGGAGGATTTAAAAGATGTCCTTCAGAATAATATTGATCAAGCCCGGTACGAAGCAACATGTGTGGCTAAGGAAAACAAGCGTCTGCAAGTTGAGCTAGGCCGGGCTCAAGGTCATGTGGAGAAACTTGCTGCTGATCGGGAATGGCTGATTACATCTGGCTTTCAGCGTATGTATCAAAGGACCAGAAGCAACAATGAGTTCGGTAATCTACTCCAGGAACTAAACCGGGCTTGTCTTGCAGTTGGCTATCAGAAAGGTCTCGCTGATGGCTATGAATCTTCTCAACAAGGCATTCCCATTGAAGAGACTCCTTTTATGATCCTTCTGCTGGGCAGTATATGGAGGATGCGGGCATTGCTTTTGCTACTTCAGGTCATTCCTTGATTACCCGCCTCTCTACATCCCCCCATATCTCTGTCGAGGGTATCGACTACACGTGTTCTGTTGTGGACCCTAGTACTCCTGCTCCCCCTGATGTTGAAGCTTTAATGTATGCTTGTGTTATATTCCTGTTTTGGACATGTTTGTGGTTTTAAACAATGGTCTTCTTTTGTTCTGCCCTCCCTCTGTTGGAGTGGTATTTTTGGAGCAACACCTGATTGCTCGTTATGCTTATGGATAAACACCTACCTGATTATGCTATCTTTTGAATGTATGTATGGGTTTATGTTTTTATGCATGTTTATCATACTCTTGTTCTTTGTTGTGCTATTACTTTGTTCATACGTATGCGCCTTTGCTTATATTATTTGTTACTTGTAACCGGGAATGGGAACCTTGTTGTGTGTCCCAAGTGTGTCGTGCACACTAGAGTATGTTTCTTTTTTTCATTTTGTCCTTTTTTATCATGGTTTTTCATGGAGATATCTTCCCGACAAACATCTCCGGAGGTTTTATCCCCTGCGGGACCTCCTCTTTTTTCTCTTGACGTGGGAGTTATATCAAGCCTTGTTCGTCAGGCTTGTGTTGAGCCTTGTTTATCAGGCTCCTTTTTTCATGCATACCGTGCTTTGATTAAAAAACTAAGGATAATATTTTGACTGCATGTTTCATATTAATTTTCCATCTGGGTTCAAAAGACTTGTTTAAAACACATAATTAACCATCCGGCTACGGATAGAAACGAAATTAAATAAAGATATCAAAAAACAGTAAAAGAACAAACATAACAGAGTTTCCTTACACATAATATTTTCTTAGTTGCATTGCATTCCACGTGAGGGGTAACTCCGTGCCATCTGGCTTAGCCAACCTGCATGTTCCTTTATCATTGGTCCAATCACATACAGCTGGCACAACTCTCCTTTTCCATCCCGTCTTTCCAATCATAGCTCCACGTGGTATGTCGCTGACTGAAGCTCTAGTCACACTTGGCACGAGAAGCGCCAACACTACTCCCGTCTCGCTAGCAGTTTCACCCGCAGCAGTCGTCGTCTTGACTGGTCGTTCTGCATTCCCCCAAGCAAGAGCATCACGCTTGACCGATCTCGTATGCTTCATCTTAACCACCTAATCCTACTCAAGATAAAATGCTAGAGTGCTTACTATGGGTACAAATTCAGAATATGAGAGTAATCATAGACTGCCAAATCACGGTGATCAAATGCAATTTGGTGGTCCACATCACTGCTCGGATTCTAAACCATTCCCATCATTCACACACTAACTTTCTACCTTCACGCACACCGGATGCACATGCATCCCACACAACTCACATAACACATAGCAATAATCTAACAAATCATCATATTTATCACAAATGCACACCACACATGGTTACACACAAAATCACTAACCATGCTAACACACCAAACTATTTCACATAACACAATTAATGCTAATCCACATCAACTAACTCACAAAACCTGATTTCATCAAATCACACCACACGCTTCACATAATTCTACATACTACCACAACACATAGCAAACATCTTGTTCCCACACGGAACCATAATTCACTCAGTCACACCAATAGCTTTACCAATCATAACACTACACCAATGGTAAATAATAACTATTGCTCCACTCGAAAGACGTACCTCTTGGCTCGCAGTTACTCGTGGTGGCATTCGTTTAACCCTTGTCCCATTTTCGGTTTAAGTTAAAGTATTTTATTTGTTTAAAAATACCAGTTTTCTCTTAAACCACAGCTCTGATACCAACTTGTAAGATCCCGACCCGGGCATCCAACAGTTGGTTCTCATAACGGGTCATTTTCATCAAAACACATTTATTGCAATTCAAACTACAGCGGAAGTCTTTCAAAACTCATTTATGACCATTTAATGTTATTAGGTTTACCTTACGAATGTATGCACGCCGATCCGAGTAACGCCGCTTCCAAGCCAAGATACGTTAATACACCGCTTACCTGCAACCAGTCTAACGTACACACAAACTCAGCTACGCTGAGTGAGTTCTAATAGTTTAATTTAAATGAAAACCATCACACCAAGTTCTTCGGTTTAATTTACCCATGACCCTCCGGTCCTTATAAAATATAATTACCCCGTATTCATGAATGACTAATCCCTTGTCATCCCCTGACATCCCGTAACCGTTTATCACCCAAGACTCAACCCATACCACCAATATAAATAATAACGACCTTACAATCACAACAGCATAGACTCAACATACTATGCTAGCACTCGTATCCAAGAATACACATTAACTTGACTTCGTGTTAAGACACCCTACCCTAGACATTAACACATTCGTCCTTAACCAAGGCTCTCGCAAAAAACTAACACGACTCTTACACACGTCACATCACAAGTCCTTACTCAACGTTCAGTCTAACTCTACACATCACATTCAACACGTCACATTAACACAATCTCATACACAATAAATATGACTGATCACTAGCATGTAATTTAACACATATATGTACGCATGCAAACACATACCTCATCACTGCACCCTCATCAGGGTTACCTCGTCAGGGTTACCCTCGTCAGGGCATCAACACACCCCAAGTTCATCATTAACCTGATAAAAAAATGTCACCCCTAGTGACTTCTCGAAGGACCTCGTCCTCCACGATCCCATTTTCCATGTCATAAAGACCAAGCCACAAAAACAATACCCGTCGTGTGACAATCCGGATTTTTCAGTTAATTCTGTTAACTATTCCGTTAAGTTTCTTATGAAAAACTTAACCCCGTTAATCAAATCTAACCACAAGGTCTAATTCTGTCAATAACCCGAACTCTAACTGTAGGGACTAGTTCTGCCAAGTCCCAAAACCTGATTTGTTGACTGTCAAAGTCAAAATCAGTTCAAGCTATCTCTGTTGACTTTTAAAAAAGTCAAATTCGGGACTTTTCATCTTAAATCCTTGAGCAATAGCCGAAGATGATTCAAATTCGTAACTGAGTTTCTCGTGATATCATTAATCGATCGTTATTAGGGCGTTAATTATAATCATTGTCGAATTAAACCACTTAATGACGAAGTTAAGTCATAACCGTCGCCCTCCCGTCGATTTCTATCAAAACCTCGCAAATTCGGTTATCATTATCCCAATTTCACATACTATCATCTCAAACGAATTCATGTCAAGCTTCTACGCGTACCAATTCAATCGGAAGTGTGGTCGGAGACTCAAAGAACCAAAGCCGTCGACGTCGGAACGCAACCTAGTCGAACTCAGTCAAATCGCATCTGTTTCTGGTAATTGAACACACCCTCACCTTCGTTTTTACTTCCTAATGGAAAGCCCTATGTCAATTAGGGCTTACAACATCGATCTTAGCAAGATCACTAATCTAGGGTTCATATGAAACTCGATTTGGGGCTTTTGATCCTAGACATGTTTATAATCCAATTAATCTATACCATTAGACTCGTAATCACTTGTATAACGAAAGCCCTATGTTAATTAAATCAAACAACACTCAATTTTACAAGATCCGGAAATTAGGGTTCTTCATATTCGATTTTGGGGATTTTGATCTTAAACACTGTTTTAATCAAATTAAACCATACCATCAGATTCGCAAGTTGTCACTCTTTGAAAACCCCATATCAATTGATTCAATCATCATCGAATTTTACTCGATCCGTAACCTAGGGTTTAATCATAATATAAATTGGGGGTTTTACTCTAAACTCAAACTCAATGAAATTAAAGAGTAGGAGTAGTTTCGAAATTATCTGTTCAGTAAAAGCCCATGTTTTTGTTGAGTGTTAACATCCATTTTAACCAATTTGATTTGTGTTCTTGATCTAGGGTTTCGGCCCGTATTTATGAAATTAAATGACCCAAAACTTGTTAGATTTGAAATTAAACAAATCCTCAGACTCGCATGTACTCGATTTTCAAAACCCCTATGCCTTTGGTGTCAATCGAAATCGAATTCGTGGGTTTTGGGCCGGAACCAGTCGTGATCAAGAATGGGGATGGGGCTCTCGGGAATTGTTGATCAAAAGCAATTGAAACCAGGATCTGTCGCGATAGCCTAGCGGCCGGGACTGGTTAGAGTTGTGTGCGTGTGTGGGAGAGACCCGGGTTCGAGGCCGGGCTCCCACAATCATTTTTAAACATTTTTCTGTTAATATTTAATTAATAAAAATCAAACCCTATAATATTATAATATTATACAATTGTGTTTTTACCCGAAAAACAACCCGTAGGCTCGGGTTTGAATTATTAACATATTTTTATATTATACCCACTTTTATAAATAATATATTGTTATTATCCTCAAGTAAAAAATAATATGTTTATATTATTTTAAGCCACAAACTCGTATAAAATAATACGTTTATTTTCAAACCGTGACTCGTGTTATTTAATAATATATATATATATATATATATATATATATATATATATATATATATATATATATATATATATTATTTCGTATCGTTTTACATCCCCGTGTAACATTTGAAACTAAATAATAATATAATTAGTTATATTATTTACTCGCATTACTACGTTTCATAAAAATAATATATTTATTATTTTGTACCACAAACGAGTAATTAAAATGTTCTTTCGAATCTAAAAATAATATATTAAATTATATTATTTTCCTAATTTTTGTGAATGACAAAACACCCGATTATATTTATTATTATTTTGTCATTCGTCGCGTAACGTATATATATATATCTTAATAATAAATTTAGGAATTCCTATCCCCGTGGACACGTCCGTTTACTCGTGAACATTAGAACGTTTCCTTAGGACGTTTCTCTTTCCGTGTCGCTGTCACAAGTCCAAATTTTTATCCCTAATTTATGTGTTTATAATTTTAGGGCATTCGTAAGTCGTTTGAGACTTACACTCGTGGTTCCAATTTACTTCTAGTGTGAAACTACCTTCAACGCTAAGCAGGTGAGTTTTCACGGCCCCTTTTACTGCTTTTAAACTGGGGGAGAAAACATGATACAAACTCTTTTGATTTTTGTACTTCATTTTATATCAATTGTTATGACTATGCGTAAACTCTATCACAAAAGTCCTCACATCGAACCGTTTAAATATGAATATAGCGATGTATGTTGGGTAGTACTACTGGGTTTGACAAACCTCACCCGCGTTAGTCGCGCTAACACGATTGGATATCGAACGGGTGCAATATTGACCTAAACGTGTACCGTGGTTGATAGACCTGGTGGGAGGCAATACAAACAGTCAGTTTACGGTTGCGAGCGTAATAGCAAACATGAACATGGGTTAGCTACTTATTTGGTATATATGTTGATTGTACAATAAATCTGGTAAACGTTTATTTATATATTGAAACCTGTGAACTCACCAACATCGTGTTGACACTTTTTCTTACATGTTTTCTCAGGACGCTAAGCTAAGACACAGGTGCACTTTAGGGCGTGCATGTGATTCAACTGCTTTGATTTGTGTCTATTTATGTTGATTGAATTATTTTAATGTACATTGTTTGGTTGGACGTTTGGACTTTGGTTTTGGGCGCGTGTATTTTGCGCATTTACTTTCTTTACGCTTCCGCATTGATACTCTGATTTAAAAGATATTTTCATTTTGAGTCCCATGTAGAGTCGTTCAATGTAACTAGTGTTTGAGATCCTGGTTTGTCACTTCCCAAACGGTAATACTCCGTTAGTTGAAATTGGGGGTGTGACAGATTGGTATCAGAGCCATTGGTTATAGAGAACTAGGATTGCATACTAGACTATAACCTCACACATTAGTTACACGACACAGACACTTATACGTGATACATATAGCAACTATACATTGCAGTGCAGGCATGTAACACCATTCGTATCACCCTCAATTGGCAAGGGACACATCATTTGCATTGCATCATCATTCCTAGTGACGACACTCGGGGAATCACCAGAACATCATCCACTCCCGTTCGAGGGCAGCGAGACGGAGCCTTCGGAGGAGTCACTTAAATCACCATCACCTGTTGGGTATGGTGGGCTTTCTCAGGTCCATGTTATGGACAACACTCAGCACTAACACATATCTCTTTGGGAATTGGGATCATCGGAGGCGAGTCCCCACGTAACCACTAGCAACAATACGCCGACTGAAGGCAGACCGTTACACGCATTATTGCAGAATCTATTGACACGTAGATGTCATCACTTTCTCGAGCCATGGGCTCACATCTTTGTTTGATATTCTGTTGAGAATAGATTGACCACAAATCTGAGAACGCATTGCTCAATGCATACTCAAACCCATCTTGACTAAGTTGAAAGGACAGCAACCTTGCTGCTTTCTGTAACTTGTATTCAGGAAATCAGTTTCATTTTTCGAAGTCGCATTTCATGTACATGTTTGTTACATGTTCTCATTTACAATCCGCTGGATTGGACTCCTGTATTGTGTTTCACTCGAGTGAATACTCGGATCAAACCATCCTCGACTACTCATCCCGATATGAGTTCTAATTGATCAAAGTATAGTTGATGACTAAGCTTTTCGATGACTTATCATATCTGACAACACTATGTACTCAACAATATAACCTAAAGGACATTATGACACAGAACGGGGAGAACAAGGGTGAGCATGCAAAGCAAATTATCATTACGGGTGCACACATAATAGTAATTTGAGGTGCATGTAAGTCCTGGTGAAACCTAGTGTGTGGATGAATGGTCCTAATCAGTGATTTACAAACTTAGGTTTCCACTATATGTAGAGACTCTCATAAACCACTCAACGATTAGTTGGTATCGTTAAACCTGTTCAACAATTGATAGACGCGACTATTAGGATGAAAATGTTTACGAATACACTGAATTATCATCAATGGGATCCATCAATGTTATTATCACCCATGTAAGAGTCTTAGTGATCTTACAACTCTCATTCAAACTAAATTAATAGAACCACCTAGAGTGAAACTCTAGTAGAACCTCAGAGTAAAACCACCGACTCCAACTATGTACACAGAATTTGAGGAATTCTTTCTATGCTAACGCGTTATTCCTTACACTCCTACAATAGATCCCACTTGAACTTGTTACCTCATCCTGTGACTAATCCTTAGTCTAACTTCGAACTTTACTCCAGCATATTCAATCATGTAAACGGATTTCTTTCTTCACGAAATGATCCTGTTGATCCAATGACATTAGGAAACGAAGATTTAACCTAACCAACCATCAGTTGAACGTAACTACTTAAACATACATCCTATACCTTATGCTACTAGAATCTATATCTCATTAGAATTTTCATTCTTACATGTGAACCTATTCCTTTAGCCTATGCATTGACTGACACTTGCTTTATAAGCACGGGTCTCATTAGAAGCCTCAGTATGACTTCACAAAACCCATATTAGTGTGTAGTGCTCCAACTCTGTTAAAAGTCAAGTATACTATCGAGATAGCAGACGCTCAGAGAATCGAAACAACTCGCATTCTTACAGCTGTAAACTAGTATTGGTTAGTCATAAACTTGACATTGACCTTCTGCCAGTTACACTTGGCAGTTTCGACCTTATTGTCGGTATGAATTGGTTATCCAAGAACCAACCTGAGACCATCTGTTGTGACAAAAATGTTTGCCTTCCTCTTCTTAGAGGGGAAATCCTTTATGTCCAAGGCAAAAGAGAGTGGTGCAGTCGTTGGCATCATATCCTTCATGAAAACACAGAAATGTCTTCGAAAAGTTCATACTGCCATCTTGGCTCTCGTCGTCGAGCAGCCACCTGAGGAGTAGAAGATTGACGACATCCCGATCGTTCGTGATTATCCGGAGGTATTTCCCAAAGATCTACCAGGTCTTCCACCGCATCATCAAGTTGAATTCCAAATTGACCTAGCACCCGGAGCAGCACCGATTGCTCGGGCACCTTATCGATTAGCACCCAGTGAATTGCAGGAACTGTCCACTCAGTTGCAAGACTTATTGGATAAAGGTTTCATCCAACCTAGTTCATCACCGTGGGGAGCTCCGGTATTATTTGTCAAGAAGAAGGACGGTACGTTCCGTATGTGTATTGATTACTGGGAGCTGAATAAAGTTACAATCAAGAACCGCTACCCTTTACCTCGTATCGATGACCTTTTTAATCAACTCCAAGGATCAAGTTTCTATTCCAAAATAGACCTTAGGTCCGGCTATCATCAGTTAAGAGTCCGAGAAGAAGATATCTCTAAAACTGCATTCAGGACAAGGTACGGCCATTACGAATTTATGGTCATGCCTTTCGGTTTAACCAACGCACCCGCGGTATTCATGGATCTCATGAACCGTGTGTGTAAGCCTTACCTTGACCAGTTTGTTATCGTTTTCATCGATGATATCCTTATTTATTCAAAGAACGAGGAAGAACATGAAGAACATCTGCGTCTAATTTTGGAACTACGTAAGCAAGATCAACTTTATGCTAAGTTTTCCAAATGTGAATTTTGGATTCGAGAGGTTCAATTTCTAGGACATGTGGTAAATGAAAAAGGAATACATGTCGACCCGTCCAAAATAGAAGCCATCAAGAATTGGGCAGCACCGACGACTCCGACTGAGGTGCGACAATTTCTGGGATTGGCTGGATATTACCGTCGTTTTATCGAAGGATTTTCAAAGATTTCACAACCTCTCACCGCCCTAACTCAAAAAGGAAAAGCCTATAATTGGGGCGATAACCAAGAATCAGCTTTCCAACATCTCAAACAGAAACTTTGCAGTGCACCTATTTTAGCTCTTCCGGAAGGAACCGATGATTTTGTAGTGTATTGTGATGCATCTATTCAAGGTCTGGGTTGTGTCTTAATGCAACGCGAAATGGTAATCGCATACGCTTCACGTCAGTTAAAGGTTCACGAGAAAAACTACACCACTCATGACCTAGAGTTGGGAGCAGTAGTTTTTGCACTTAAGATATGGAGACATTACTTGTACGGTACCAAATGCACCATCTACACCGACCACAAGAGCCTCCAGCATATCTTCGATCAGAAGGAGTTGAACATGCGACAACGTCGTTAGGTTGAACTTTTAAATGATTACGACTGTGCGATCCGGTATCATCCGGGTAAAGCTAACGTCGTGGCTGATGCACTAAGCCGAAAAGAAACGAAACCCAAATGAGTTCGAGCGTTACAACTCACTATTCACCCTGGATTGCCTGACAGAATCCGTAGTGCTCAACTTGAAGCCTTGAAAGAAGATAACCTACCATTAGAAGGTACTCGCGGCATGGAAGCACAACTTGAAGTAAAATCTGACGGAATTCGTTACTTTGTCGAACGAATATGGGTTCCGGTGTTCGGAAACTTAAGGGAACTAATCATGGATGAAGCTCATAAATCTCGTTACTCCATTCATCCGGGTTCCGATAAAATGTACCATGATTTAAAAGTACTATATTGGTGGCCGAAGATGAAGGCCGATATAGCCACTTATGTTAGTAAGTGTCTGACCTGTGCGAAGGTCAAAGTTGAATACCAAAAACCGTCTGGTCTACTGCAACAACCTGAAATTCCCATGTGGAAATGGGAACAAATATCCATGGACTTCATTACCAAATTACCCCGAACCCCTACCGGGTGTGATACTATATGGGTAATTGTGGATCGCCTAACAAAATCTGCTCACTTTCTAGCAATCAAAGAAACCGACAAAATGGATAAACTCACTCGAATATACTTGAAAGAAGTAGTCTCTCGGAACGGAGTGCCAATCTCTATTATTTCGGATCGTGATGCACGATTCACTTCCCGTTTCTGGCAGTCATTGCATAAAGCATTAGGCACGCGTCTAGATATGAGCACAACTTACCATCCTCAAACCGATGGTTAAACAGAACGTACTATCCAAACTCTGGAGGACATGCTACGAGCTTGTGTGATCGATTTCGGTAACACTTGGGAATCTCACCTATCGTTGGTGGAGTTCTCCTACAACAACAGCTATCACACTAGCATCAAGGCAGCTCCATTTGAAGCACTTTATGGATGGAAATGCCGTTCTCCCATTTGTTGGACCGAGGTTGGGGATAGCCAACTCACAGGTCCTGAACTTGTATTTGAAACTTCCGAAAAGATCGTTCAAATTAGAAACCGTATGGCGGCAGCTCGTGATCGTCAAAAGAGCTATGCCGACAAGCGTCGTAAACCTTTGGAATTTCAAATAGGTGACATGGTTTTACTCAAAGTCTCACCTTGGAAAGGTGTCATTCGTTTCGGGAAACGAGGAAAACTGAATCCTCGTTATGTTGGACCTTTCAAAATATTAAAGAGAATCGGACCAGTCGCGTATCAACTGGACCTACCTGAAAGACTTAGTGGTGTACACAACGTCTTTCACGTCTCAAATTTAAAGAAATGCCTAGCAGATGAATCACTCGCAGTTCCGCTGGAGGAACTACATGTTGATGAACAGTTACGTTTCATCGAAGAACCTGTCGAAATTATGGATAGAGAAGTAAAAACGTTAAAGCGCAGCAAAATCTCCATTGTTAGAGTCCGTTGGAACTCGAAATGTGGACCGGAATTCACGTGGGAGCGCGAGGATCAGTTGATGCGCAAATATCCTAATCTGTTCAAGCACTCCACGTCAAACTCTTAAGGTACTATTTTAATTTTCGGGACGAAAATTCTTTCAACTAGGGAATGATGTGAAAACCCAGAAATTTTTTTTTTTGTTATTTTAATTTTCGGGACGAAAATTCTTTCAACTAGGGAATGATGTGACAATCCGGATTTTTCAGTTAATTCCGTTAACTATTCCGTTAAGTTTCTTATGAAAAACTTAACCCCGTTAATCAAATCTAACCACAAGGTCTAATTCTGTCAATAACCCGAACTCTAACTGCAGGGACTAGTTCTGCCAAGTCCCAAAACCTGATTTGTTGACTCTCAAAGTCAAAATCAGTTCAAGCTAACTCTGTTGACTTTTAAAAAAGTCAAATTCGGGACTTTTGATCTTAAATCCTTGAGCAATAGCCAAAGATGATTCAAATTCGTAACTTAGTTTCTCGTGATATCATTAATCGATCGTTATTAGGGCGTTAATTATAATCATTGTCGAATTAAACCACTTAATGACGAAGTTAAGTCATAACCGTCGCCCTCCCGTCGATTTCTATCAAAACCTCGCAAATTCGGTTATCATTCTCCCAATTTCACATACTATCATCTCAAACGAATTCATGTCAAGCTTCTACGCGTACCAATTCAATCGGAAGTGTGGTCGGAGACTCAAAGAACCAAAGCCGTCGACGTCGGAACGCAACCTAGTCGAACTCAGTCAAATCGCATCTGTTTCTGGTAATTGAACACACCCTCACCTTCGTTTTTACTTCCTAATGGAAAGCCCTATGTCAATTAGGGCTTACAACATCGATCTTAGCAAGATCACTAATCTAGGGTTCATATGAAACTCGATTTGGGGCTTTTGATCCTAGACATGTTTATAATCCAATTAATCTATACCATTAGACTCGTAATCACTTGTATAACGAAAGCCCTATGTTAATTAAATCAAACAACACTCAATTTTACAAGATCCGGAAATTAGGGTTCTTCATATTCGATTTTGGGGATTTTGATCTTAAACACTGTTTTAATCAAATTAAACCATACCATCAGATTCGCAACTTGTCACTCTTTGAAAACCCCATATCAATTGATTCAATCATCATCGAATTTTACTCGATCCTAACCTAGGGTTTAATCATAATATAAATTGGGGGTTTTTACTCTAAACTCAAACTCAATGAAATTAAAGAGTAGGAGTAGTTTCGAAATTATCTGTTTAGTAAAAGCCCCATGTTTTTGTTGAGTGTTATCATCCATTTTAACCAATTTGATTTGTGTTCTTGATCTAGGGTTTCGGCCCGTATTTATGAAATTAAATGACCCAAAACTTGTTAGATTTGAAATTAAACAAATCCTCAGACTCGCATGCACTCGATTTTCAAAACCCCTATGCCTTTGGTGTCAATCGAAATCGAATTCGTGGGTTTTGGGCCGGAACCAGTCGCGATCAGGAATGGGGAGGGGGCTCTTAGGAATTGTTGATCAAAAGCAATTGAAACCAGGATCTGTCGCGATAGCCTAGCGGCCGGGACTGGTTAGAGTTGTGTGCGTGTGTGGGAGAGACCCGGGTTCGAGGCCGGGCTCCCACAATCATTTTTAAACATTTTTCTGTTAATATTTAATTAATAAAAATCAAACCCTATAATATTATAATATTATACAATTGTGTTTTTACCCGGAAAACAACCCGTAGGCTCGGGTTTGAAATTATTAACATCTTTTTATATTATACCCACTTTTATAAATAATGTATTGTTATTATCCTCAAGTAAAAAAATAATATGTTTATATTATTTTAAGCCACAAACTCGTATAAAATAATACGTTTATTTTCAAACCGTGACTCGTGTTATTTAATAATATATATATATTATTTCGTATCGTTTTACAACCCCGTGTAACATTTGAAACTAAATAATAATATAATTAGTTATATTATTTACTCGCATTACTACGTTCATAAAAATAATATATTTAGTATTTTGTACCACAAACGAGTAATTAAAATGTTCTTTCGAATCTAAAAATAATATATTAAATTATATTATTTTCCTAATTTTTGTGAATGACAAAACACTCGATTATATTTATTATTATTTTGTCATTCGTCGCGTAACGTGTATATATATATATCTTAATAATAAATTTAGGAATTCCTATCCCCGTGGACACGTTCGTTTACTCGTGAACATTAGAACGTTTACTTAGGACGTTTCTCTTTCCGTGTCGCTGTCACAAGTCCAAATTTTTATCCCTAATTTATGTGTTTATAATTTTAGGGCATTCGTAAGTCGTTTGAGACTTACACTCGTGGTTCCAATTACTTCTAGTGTGAAACTACCTTCAACGCCAAGCAGGTGAGTTTTCACGGCCCCTTTTACTGCTTTTAAACTGGGGGAGAAAACATGATACAAACTCTTTTGATTTTTGTACTTCATTTTATATCAATTGTTATGACTATGCGTAAACTTTATCACAAAAGTCCTCACATCGAACCGTTTAAATATGAATATAGCGAGGTATGTTGGGTAGTACTACTGGGTTTGACAAACCTCACCCGCGTTAGTCGCGCTAACACGATTGGATATCGAACGGGTGCAATATTGACCTAAACGTGCACCGTGGTTGATAGACCTGGTGGGAGGCAATACAAACAGTCAGTTTACGGTTGCGAGCGTAATAGCAAACATGAACATGGGTTAGCTACTCATTTGGTATATATGTTGATTGTACAATAAATCTGGTAAATGTTTATTTATATATTGAAACCTGTGAACTCACCAACCTCGTGTTGACACTTTTTCTTACATGTTTTCTCAGGACGCTAAGCTAAGACACAGGTGCACTTTAGGGCATGCGTGTGATTCAACTGCTTTGATTTGTGTCTATTTATATTGATTGAATTATTTTAATGTACCTTGTTTGGTTGGACGTTTGGACTTTTGGACTTTGGTTTTGGGCGCGTGTATTTTGCGCATTTACTTTCTTTACGCTTCCGCATTGATACTCTGATTTAAAAGATATTTTCATTTTGAGTCCCATGTAGAGTCGTTCAATGTACCTAGTGTCTGAGATCCTGGTTTGTCACTTCCTAAACGGTAATACTCCGTTAGTTGAAATTGGGGGTGTGACACGTCGTGTCCCACGGACAACGACACAAGCACACAACACAAATATGAACATTTAATAACACACATCATATGCAGGACTCATTAACTATACCTGCACCATATACACTACACAAACACAACATATCTCACATGCAATCATGGCCCTTTAGACTTTAAGCCCGACTCTCCCAGCCCAACCCTTAACACGTCACACATTAATATCTCGTCTCTATAACTCACACATTTCTATGAACACACCATAACCCTACGACTCTCAGTTACACAATTTATACTCAAAGCATATCGGTTTATAACCCGTGACCCTTAACACGATTAATTGTATTAATACCTCATGAATGTGTGTACGATATACCCAAAACAGTAAAACGTTTAAAAGAAGGGGATTAGAAACTCACAGGGTGCGGAGCTTTCCTTCCGATGTCGCATACATGTACCAACGCGAACCTGTCGTCAGATGAACTACCCAGATCAATCTTATTACCGTAGTAACACTAACGCATCTATTCTGGACCAGCAGCTACAAGCTCGGTCTAAGTCGTCCCAAACCGTACAACCGACGCGCTCGCTCGCGAACAAAAATCCTTAAATTAACGTCACCCAAAAACGTTCCCGAAAGTCCTATGGGGTCATACCTTTGCGTACAAGCTGTTCTAAGCGGTTTTGTACGAAACTGTTGAGCACCACGCGAGAGAAAAACTTGTTTTGCTCATATCTCGACCATATAAGCTCCGTTTCACGCGAACCACCTATCCACGAGTTTGTCTCAACATGCCCGACCTTAGAAAATTATTAGTGTCGGTCATCGCTGCCACCGCTGCTGCCAGAATGCGAATTTGTCGTTCAGCTCGTTCGGTTTTGCTAGTCAAAATACGAGTAGCTTAAAACCGACCCAAATGAACTCCGTTTTAGGCGAATCATATGTCCACGCGTCCGTATCGCCAAAACCTTTCAGACCCTTCTATTTTCGTCACCGGAATCCGCCGCCGGAAAGCTAAACAGTGGCCGGATTCGTCCATGTTCACGCGTCTGTCTTCGCGCTGCTCGAAACCCTATCAAACGGACTCGAAATTGGACAAATAATATATCCACACGGCCGTGTCGCGAAGCCCTTAGACCTCATACCATCACCGCCGCCTGACGCCACTGGAGACACAAATAGTAGTCAGAATCCTTGCCGGATTTATCGTTTTCACTCGATTCCTTCACCCATTGTCTCCAAGTCTTTTTCTAGCGATCTTAACACTGAAACAAATCATACTTACTTGAAAAACCCTTGAATTATAAACTTTTTATATTGTTGGATGATGATCAAAACACGTATGGAGGATTATAAATACGAAAATACCTCGATCCGAACGTGAAACGCGATGAACGGCTCTCCTCTCCTCCCTCCTTGTTCTCGGCAGCCACAAGTGAAGCAAATGGGGTCCCCCCCTTTGCGTAACACCCTAAAGGGTTTCCCTCGGATCGGACTTGGCCCCTCACGCGCCGTCGGCTCCCTGGGCTCGGCCCGCCTCATAATTTTTTTATAAAACACACCCTCTTGTCTCACTAACATGCATAAACCCCCGCCTAATTATTTTTATAAAGATAATGTACTACACTGGTCAAGTTTTCCGTCGTAAGTCCGTCTTCTACATATAAATCATACACATGTACATTAAGATCCGTTTACTCAGTAAAACCTGGGATGTTACAGGCGTTATAATACTTTTCTAGTTCTTTCTTGTAAGTTATCTCCCTTGCTCTGGCCGCCTCCCTTCTTTATTCCAACATATTCAAATTTAGTTTTAGATCCGCCATGCTAACGGTGCTATCTATGTTTGTCCTTTGGGTGGGTGATCCTATTTCCACCGGTATCATGGCTTCTGTTCCATATGTTAAGCTGAATGGCGATTCTCCGGTGCTTGTTTTTGGTGTTGTCCGGTGGGCCCATAAGACATGGGGTAATTCCTCAACCCAACACCCGACTTGTCTACCCAATCTTGCTTTGATTCCTTCTACAAGGCTCCTAATTGCTCTTTCGACTTGGCGATTTGCTTGAGGGTGTGCTACCGATATGAACACTTGTTGGAGTTGTAGTTCTTCACACCATCCTTTGAAGGGTTCATTGGCAAACTGTTTTCCATTATCACTAACTATAGACTGTGGCAATCCGAACCTGCAAATCACATTTTCCCATACGAATCTTTTCATTTGTTGGCTTGTGATGGTCGCTAGTGGTTTTGCTTCTATCCATTTTGTGAAGTAGTCGATAGCAACTACTAGGAATTTTAGGTGTCCGGGTGCTTCTGGGAATGGTCCAACAATTTCTATTGCCCATTTTTGGAATGGCCATGAGGCATTATTAGTAGGACTGTTTCACGATACATGTTTGGCCAGTAATATCCCGCCTTCATTTCTTTAGCCACTATGGTCTTTGGTCCTCCATGAAGTCCACATATTCCTTCATGGATTTCTCTTACTATGTAACTGGCTTCCTCTTCATCTACACACTTCATCGATGGTCCTAGGTATGACTTCCGGTACATGACATCTCCTATCATTTCATATTGCAAGGCTTCCAGCCGTAACTTTCTCGCCTCTCCCTTGTCTTCAGCCAGTGTCCCCTTCTCTAGGTAGTGTTGTATGGGAGTGATCCATGTGGTCCTTTCTTCTATCCCGATCTATAATATCTCTTCCCCCTGGGTTGAAGGGGTTGTCAAGACTTCCACTTTTACTTCTCTTGCCAAGTGGTCGAAAGCTACACTTGCCATTTTGCTTAGTGCGGCAACCTTCTTATTACTTCCTCTCGACACATGTGTGACTTCAACCTTTCCTATGTTATCTATTAACATCCTGGCTTGTTTTAAATATTTCTCCATTGTGTCTTCTTTTGCCTCGTATACTCCATTGATCTGATTAGCTACAAGTAATGAATCCATGTGTGCCTCTGCTACTGTAGCCTTCATTCTCTTAGCTAACCACAATCCTACTAATAATGCCTCATACTCAGCCTCGTTGTTGGTTGCGGTGAAATCCAGTTTGATTGCATAGGTTAGTTCTATCCTTTCTGTACTTCTCAGAACCAACTCAGCACCTCGTCCTTCCTGATTTGAGGCTCCGTCAGTGAACAGAATCCACTTATCTATTTTTTGGTTTTCTCCTTTATCTGTTTCTGCTTCAACCGATCCTGACGCCTTTCCTTCTTCATTATCTTCCATCTCTGTGATCTCTGTTAAAAAAATCCGCTATGACTTGGCCTTTGATGCTCGTCTTTGGTTTGTATTTAATAGTATGGTCGCCCAGCTCTATCGCCCATTTGGCTAGTCGTCCTGACACTTCTGGTTTCTCAATACCCGTTGGATGGGCTTCTCTGTGAGGACTTGTACCGTGTGGGCTTGGAAGTATCTTCTTAGCATCCGGGACGCATGTATGAGCGCTAATGCCAGTTTCTCCATCACGGGATACCGTACTACCGGGCCTTTTAGTGTTCGGCTCAAGAAATAGATAGGTGTTTGTACATAGTCTCTATCTACCATCAATACTGAACTTATCGGTGTGGAGGATGCAGCTAGATACATGGTGAGGGTCTCGTCAGGCTTCAGGGTGGCTAATGCTGGTAAGTTGCCCAAATGTTTCTTGATTGCCTGGAATGCTTCTTTGGCTTCGCTTGTCCATGAGAAATTACTCTTTCTTAGGCTATTTCAGAGAGTGTCTATGAATGGTGTAGATCTATCCGTGGATTGTGACAAAAAATTGTTTAGCGCTATCAACCTCCCATTCAATCTTTGCACATCTTTTAGACTTTTAGGCGAGCCCATGTTCAAAACCGCTCCCACCTTGTCTGGGTTTGCCTTTATTCCTTCCTTGGTTACTACCATTCCGAAGAATTTTCCCTCTTCCACCCCGAATGAACATTTTCCTGGATTTAACTTCATGTTCGCTGTCCTTAGAGTTTCAAACGTTTCTTCTATATCGGCTATCATTCTTGACTCCTCCTTGCTTTTTATCACCAGATCATCTACATACACTTCCAGATTCTTACCGATTTGATTCTGAAATAACCTATCCATGAATCTCTGGTATGTGGCCCCTGCGTTCTTTAACCTGAAAGGCATCTCGGTGTAGCAGAATATTCCTTCATCAGTGTAAAATGCCGTCTTTTCTTCGTCCTATAGGGCCATCTGAATTTGGTGGTATCCTTTATATGTGTCTAAAAAGCATTTCAAGGGGTATTGGGCTAAAGAATCAATCCGAGAAAGGCAGACGTGGTTGGAACTCCTGAAGGATTATGACTGTGAGATCATGTACCATCCGAGAAAGGCAAACGTGGTGGCTGACGCTCTAAGCCGAAAGGATGTGCCTGCTCCTATTAGAGTGAAAGCTTGCCAGTTAGTGATAACATCAGATGTAATGAGGGAAATTGAAAGAGCTCAAGATGAAGCACTTAAGGAAGAAAACATTAAGAAGGAAAGGATGGTTGGCCAACAGGACAAGTTGGAATATAACACCCTTGGTGTTAGGACACGTTTTGGACGGGTATGGATACCTATGGGTGGCGAGCTTAGAACCAAAATCTTGGATGAGGCTCATAAGTCTCGATACTCTATCCATCCTGGCACCAATAAAATGTACCAAGATCTAAGGAAGGAATACTGGTGGCCTGGAATGAAGCATGAAGTGACAAAGTACGTAAGCAAGTGCTTGACTTGCTCGCAAGTAAAGGCCGAGCACCAGAAACCGTATGGAAAGATTCAACCACTTGATATACCAGAATGGAAGTGGGAACACATTACCATGGACTTCATAACAAAGCTACCTCGCACAGCTAAAGGTCATGATACCATTTGGGTAATTGTGGACCGTTTAACGAAGAGTGCTCATTTCCTACCTATTCGCGAGACGTTTTAGTCGGAAAGGTTAGCGGAAGTATTTATTAACGAAGTAGTAGCACGGCATGAAATGCCTTTGATGATCGTATCTAACCGGGACACGCGATTCACATCGAGTTTCTGGAAAAGATTTCACGAGGCGATAGGCACGAGGCTTAATATCAGCACGGCATACCACCCACAAACGGATGGTCGGTCCGAAAGGACCATTCAGACATTGGAGGATATGCTTCGTGCTTGTATTATCGATTTTGGTGGCAGTTGGGACAGTCATCTGCCGTTAGCCGAATTCTCCTACAACAATAGTTATCACACGACGATAGGCATGCCGCCTTACGAAATGTTGTATGGGAGGAGATGCAGGACCCCGATTTGTTGGGGTGAGATTGGATAAAAGGAATTAGGGAGTCTTGAAGTAGTAAGAGAAACGTCAGAAAGGTTTGATCAAATCAAAGCACAAATGAAGGCCGCACAAGATCGTCAGAAATCCTATGCGGATAAACGACGAAGGCCTATTGAGTTTGATGTTGGGGACAGAGTAATGTTGAAAGTGTCACCCTGGAAGGGAATTATAAGATTCAGGAAGAGAGGAAAGTTAAGTCTGAGGTTTGTCGGACCATTCAGGATAATGGCACGGGTTGGTGAGGTCGCTTATCGGTTAGAGTTGCCTGATGAGTTAAGTGGGATTCATCCTACCTTCCATGTATCACACTTGCGAAAGTGTTTGGCGGATGAATCAGCTCACGTACCACTTACTGACATCGAGGTCGACAACAGCCTTAACTACATCGAAGAACCCGTGGCCATCTTAGACAGAAAGGAGAAGCGTTTGCGTAATAAGGTTATCCAATTGGTTAAAGTCTAATGGAAGTATCGAAAGGGATCGGAAGCCACTTGGGAAACTGAGACGGAAATGAGGGAGTCGTACCCTCAACTATTTGACTTATGATAGGTTTCGGGGACGAAACCTATTGTAAAGGGGGGTAGACTTATAACATCCCAAAAATAAAACGACAGTTGAAATGACGAGATAAACGAACGAGGCATGTCGGGTCGGGCCGGATGGGCCGGCGGGCTGGAAGGGGAGCCTCCCCTATAAATAGCTTAGACCTCCACCCATTTCTCTCATTTGCAACTTCTAGAGAGAGAAACTGTAGAGAGAGAAAGTTATCGGATCGACCCGAGATTTGAGAAGTGTGTTGCTCCAGAGCTCGTGAGAAGAACCTCCGGATCAGAAACTAGATTCAGGTAACGATCGGGCCTACATCTGAGTTTTGTTCGTTTTTGGGTTTTTTGGGTTTTGGGTGAAAAGGTAACGTTTTCACGGATAAAACTGAAAGATAAACATAGATTTGAGTTCCTGAATGGAAAACAAACGTTTTGGATGCAAACAGGTTCGGGATCATGACGTGATCAGACCTGAATGCGAAAGTTAGGGTTTTGCGAAGAAACGAATCGTGCGTACTTATCAAGTACGCACGGAGCAGGTCTTGCATACTTATCAAGTACGCAGGAAGAGGGCACTGCGTACTTATCAAGTACGCAGGAAGTAGGGTCTGCACACTTGCTAAGTGCGCAGGCATAAGGCTGATTAGGTAAAGTCGGTATGTTTAGAAGGTTAAACCGTTAGAGTCGGGATTTGGTCTAATGTGTACTTAACTAATCAATTCAGATCGGAAGTGACGTAGTGGGACCTTTGTTTAGGGCAACCCGGATTAGCTTATCAGGTGAGTTCTAGAAGCCCTCTTTTAAATGTTTTATATAATGTTTTCGGGCTGGTGTGCATACATATGAAATGATGTTTTACGAAACAATGTTTATGAAACTATGTTTACGAAATGAAATGATTTGGAATGAACGGTTTATGGAAAGAAAGTTTTATGAATGGAATGTTTACGAACGAAATGTTTATAAAGAAATGGTTTAAACTAAAGGTAAAGGGTTTCGAAATGAATGAAAGGTTTTATGAAAAGAAAAGAAAAAGGGCAAAGGTTTTAAAGAAGTCATTACAAATCTAATATGTCGAATGAATGGAATTGACGAATGAAGTCTGGGAATTCCCAGTCTTGTGGTAGATTATGGACAGCGAGCCATAGTTTCCATAAGAGCAACAGGGGCAGTGTCTTGGTGGCCTGCCAATGGTTTGATGTTGTACAACTGGTAGGGAGTAACGACGGTTACTCAGGGTTAACGTGACCATACGTAAGGTTAAATTATGATTCGACGGTGTTATGGCCGTGAGCCATAGCCGTCGATGGAGGTTGTCGGTCTATGGACATGAGAGCCATAGGGGCAACTGAATGGGCATTGTCGGTCCTCGTGCAGTTAGCCTTGGGGGCAATACAAAAAGGGAATTGACGGAATGTTGTGGCGATGACGGAGATACGTAACGGTTGTCCACGACATGAAAGGTTCCTTCGGGAACACAGAGACTCTTAAAGAAAGATACAGATTTTAGATAGTAATGTATGACTTAAATGAATGTTTAAATGTTTTAAACAAATGATCCGTTCAATGTGTTTATGATGAGGAAAAAAATGTTTGAAGGTTTCAATGATGAACGAAAGGCCCTGTTTTCTTATACGTGATGTTAAACCCTAACGAATGTTTTGAATGATGAACCATTTCTTAAATCGAACGAAAACTAGAATTCACCAGCGTAGCTGACTTTTTAGTATGCACATTCAGGTTAAGGTAGGTATGGATGATGGACGGTGATGCTGGGCAGCTTGATGAGTTACCCGGATGACATGAAGATTGGCATACCGTTATGACTAGTTTATGTTATGTTTATGTATTAGTCTATGTTACGCTTCCGCATGTTGAACGATGTAATGACTATGTTTTAATGAAATTTTCCGCTGCGTTATTTTGATATTCAAGTTTAAGAACTGTTTGTAAATGAGTAAATCCAACAAGTGAGGCCTCCCGGGTTTGGGGCCTTACATCTGATAGGTGTCGTTTGTCCTTGGTGCTCTCATCAGAATCCAGTCTTCAGGAACCTCAAAACCAGGTTTGAGAATCAAGCATTCAGTCTTGTCAAACATCACCAAGTACTCGTTGTCGCACATCTAGGAGACACTCAACATGTTATGCTCAGCAGGTCGCAGTAGTTGACGTTGTCGAAGCTGACACAACCATTTGAAACACGCCTTGACACGTGATACTACCGCCTTTCTCTCCAGCAAAGGCCACATAGCCGCCTCTGAATGGTTTCACATCTTGAAGCAAGGCCATGTTACCTGTCATGTGTCGGGAGCATCCACTATCTACATACCAACGATTAGAGATAGTACCCTTCGGATGTCCCTGCACGAGTCACAAAAAGAATTAATTAGATTTGGAGAACCAAGCCATAGTGGTCTTGGGTCGTCCGTCTTTCTTAAAATAAACAACCTCAATTAACTCACAGTCGTGACTGTCAAAAATGGATGAATCTTTAAAAGATTTGGGATCAGGAGATTGAGAACATTTGGATTTGTTATTCCAGGACCTCTTCTTTTTCTTAACTGGAACAGTAGACTTAGATTCAACCGCAGCAGGTGAACTAGTGGAAGCTTCACCTGATTGAATTTTAGCCAGCTGTTCCAGCTTTCTCAATCTCTTGTTCCTTCTTCTCCTCTATGGCTTAGAGAGTTTCACCACAGGTTTCACACCAGTTTGTGCACTACCAGAGGTAGATGCACTAGGTTTAGCCGGTAGCTTTCCCTTTTTAGAAACAGATGGTTTAGCCTCAGATGTGATCTTTGGCTTTACCATATGTTTTACTGGTGGTTTCACCACATTTGCTTTTGGACTTTTGGAATGCTTCACTAGTGGTGACTTAGGGATAAAAGCCGGTTGTGAAACAATTGGCCGTTTCCCTTGGTTCTTAACAGGACAGTTCACAAGAATGTGACCAACCATACCACAGTGAAAGCAAGTTCTCTTTTCTTTGTAAGTCCTCCTGTAAGGCTCATTAGATCTGGAATTAGATGACTCAGCATGATGAGCAGGAGAAGTTGTTTGGTGAACAGTAGTTTGACCCGATGATGATTGGTTTTTGGGAGTATAAATTTTTTGCAAATTTTCTTGATAACCAAGCCCAAAATGAGTTGAAAAAGCTTCTTTCTTAACTTGATTAATGTTTTTATATCCCCCATAAAGCATCACTTTCAATTTCTCATTTGATTCAATGATATCGGGTTCAGTCAAACTACAATTATCACTATCAGTGATAATGTTTTTCTTAACTTTCTGTTCATCTAGCAACTCCTTAGAGACTACTCCTTCAGGGCAGGTGTTCTCAGACCCATCATCAGAAGCAGTAAAGAACTCTTCATTAGCTGCAGAGTCAGCCTTACTTGAGGAATCATCCTTGTTAGAGGAATCATCCTGACTTGAGGACTCATCAAGGCAAGACAAATCAATGTCAATTAAGCTGTTGAAAAATTTCCCTCTAACTGGTGGAGGAATAGCATTAGTACCCAGCCCTAAGCCATTCACTTGTCTCACTACAGACTCGTAGTGTTCCACCACAAAACGAGAATTTTTCAACTTCTCAATATTACCTTTCAACTGCAAGATCTCATTTTGCAGCTTGTTGATCTCATTGTTCCTTTTCTCTAACCCCTTGTACGCAACATCCAAATGAAACTGTTGATCGCTGATTTTAAGTGAATAATCACGTTTTTCTTTCTTTAAAGTTTCAATTGAATCTTTGTAACGTTTTTTATTTTCCTTGTAGCTTAACGTTGCAATACGAAGGGGTTCAACTTTGTCTAGAAGCTTAGAGTTTTCAACCTTTAAGCTTAGACATTTGGAACAAGAAATGACAGCAAAAGGATTAGAATCTACCTCATTCGATGAACATGATGCCTCTCCAATAGCCATGAGGGTAACTGCAGTTGTAGACTCTACTTGATCACCCACAGAAGCTTCCCGTTCCTCTGCTTCCATCATCTCCATAATCTTAGCCATGAGACCAACCTGTGTTTATGCAATAAGGGCATCCTCCAGATGAACACCCCAATCAAAGCTTTCGTCCTGTTGAGCCACCAATGCATTGAACGTTCCACCTTGACTTTGATTGTGGTTGTTAGAGTTGAACCCTTGGTTGTTTCCTTGGTTGCTTCCCTGGCTTGGTCTTGTGAATCCAGAGGCAGGTGCTTTGTCCTTCTGACATTCACGAGCAAAGTGTCCAAAGTTCAGACACTTGTAGCACTTGGCCTTGGATTTGTCAAAACCAACCTTGGAAGTTGAATGCCCGCCAATGAACTTTCTTCTTGTTCTATTCAGGAAACGCTTGGCTCTCCTCAAGATCATGGCCATATTCCATTGAATATTCATATCCTCCATATCATCCGGATCCACCTGATTAAAGTCTTCTTCGATGGTTTCAGGATCCGTTAGCTTGCCGCCAATGAAGTTCTCATAGGCAAGCATGCATGATGAGAATAAAGCCACATGATCTTCAGCTATCTTGGCTATTGCTGATTGGTTAGCTGAAGATGTGGGAGAAGGATTTCTTGAGGAGTTCTGGTGATGAGATCCAGAACCAGATCCAGATGCTGCATAGCACGCATGACCACCACAAGCCTTTAAAGTTTCTTCCTCATGAGAGTTTCCTGAGAAAAGGGCAATTCTAGAGCCCGATGACTTGGTTGTATAAGACGTCGCATAATACATAGAAGGGTCTTGTATTTGAGGTCTTCCTGAGCTCTCCTTTCTTTTTAGGTTCATGTCATGTGCTTAAACCTTTCCAATTGCCTCATCAATTGCCATCTCATAAAACTTAGAATTCTCTCTCATCAGGGTAGTATACATCTCAAATTTGGGTGGCAACGCATCCAGAAATTTTTCAACTAATTCCTCATTTGGATAGATGAGGTCAAAAGCATTCAACTCAGTCTGCAGGTGATAGAATCTAGAGATGAGCTCATCTATGGATTCGTTCTCCATATATCTGAAGCACTCATACTGCTTCCTAAGAAGATCCCTTTTACTCTTCTTGATGTCACTTTTACCCTCGAATCTCTTCTGTAATGCCTTCCAGAGATCCTTAGAGTAATCGTATCCTCTGAAGCTGTGGAATAACTCCCTAGTCAAGGCCATAATGATATATCTGTGTGCCTTCTTCTCTCTATCATAAACTTTCTTTTCTTCTTCATCAAGTTTAGAGATAGGCTTGGGAACTTCCTCATCAAGGTAAGTGTATGTGGGATGCTTATATCCCTCTAGAATGGGTATCCACAACGAAGAATCGGTATAAGAAATATAATGTTCAAAGCGTGCTTTCCAGTTTGAATAATCATTTATGTAACATCTCTGATTTTTTGTTTGGTACAATAAACGACAATTCAATTATAATGCAAACTTTGATTTCATTTGATACATTTCTAGGATTACATGGACATATACTTTATATTAATTTCCCAAGTTGAACAATACATATGACATGCATGATCATAAAGCTCGATAATTACTTATGAAGCTTTCAAACAAATCCAATTATCTATATATATATATATATACTTATGTTCACATGTACATTTATACATACGTTTTCGAACAAGTTGATCTTGAACTTCCCTTCCCAAAGTCCTTGAACCCTAAGCATGAACCCCCACACTCTCAATTGAACCTTTGATCTAGATTGGACCCCATATGGCTCAATTTTGACCCTCATTCGTCAACGTTGACTTTAAAAGTCAAAAAGGCTCAAAGCAACGAAATTCACACTGTGAAATCGATTAAGGCCCGTTGTTATGGTTCGGTCTCATGTGCGAGCAACCAAATCGGCCCAACCCAGACCCAAAAATCAACTCAATTCGTTCAATTACGCAGAAGGATTCAAATTCGAAAGGTTTGACTTCCCGGAGTCAAATCCGAATCAATCTGACTTCAATTCGACAGATTAACCGCGTTTCAATCCCGGAAATCATGCGTAGACTGATTGTGCATGTACCTAACCCAGTTTCACGACCAAATTCATTCGATTTCAAACGGAATAACGCGTAATTAGAAGCATAACTGTCACCCATAAACCCCTCAATCAAATCACGCGTTAATGATGAAATTAAACGAATTAAATCACTATGAACCTTCGCACGACACTATATAAACTCTCCCAACCCTCGATTGAGTCTCATTCCACCCCTGCTTGCCAGTCGATCACCAAGAACACCGTCCCTGTTCGTCTAGTCGTCGGCCCCCTGTACTCAACCGATTCAGGTATGGTTTACAGCATTCGTTCCGTCGTTTTCCATTCATCGAAAGCCCTCTGTCAATTTCATACGACAGAGGGCATCAAACTCGAATTCGTTTGAAAATCGAAGGGCTGTTCATACGATTTTAACCTGGGAATCCATGGTTCAAATAATTAACGTACTTATTTAATCAAACATCCCTTTGTTACCAGCGAGACCATCTGGTCCGACCGGTTAAGACATTGCGCCGTCGGACCAGAGGTCGTGGGTTCGAAACCCAGACCCGGCCCCTTGTCCTAAATTGGTTAAATACGAATCAAACCGGTTCCATAACACGGGTTAGTCCCCTGGTCCGGTGGTAGCTCACATGCACAACACAGAACCCACCCGGGTTCGAACCGGGTGGTGTTCTTTTTATTTTTAAAAATCATTTTAATGGTAATTAAATTCTAAAAAAAAATAAAATTATAAACCATGTTTTAATTAGAACCGATTACAATAAAAATCTCGAGACTTTTACATAAAATACCCATCTTTACAAATTAATTAATCTAACCTTTGATTATTTAAAATAAACTTTTAAATGATTAAACAAAATAATAAATTTTCCTAACTTATCAATACTTTGACAAGACATTTTATACAATCAATCGTTTACGGTATATATATTCGAGCGTACAAATAAAAACCTTTTTTTTCCTAAATATATTTAAACATGTAGTTAAATTTTATTTGTCTATAACAAAAAATAAATGAATAAATTATTACATTACGCACTTAAAGTTTTATTTTTCATTTTGACACATCGCCCGAATAAATAAATAAATAAAATTATTTTAGTATATATATAAACGTATTATTTCTTTTAAGAGACTCATTATTTAAAATAGAATATTTTCGTTAAACCATGAACCTCAAATATTTTCATAAGGCGTTTTGGACATACCACACAAACCTTACACAAACTCCTACCCGATGAACGTTAGATCTATCCTTAGACTTAGTACATGTTATTAATTTAAGATCATAATTGTTACATTAGATTAACTCGTGATCTAAGAATCAATTGTTGCGTCATACTTGCGCGTGTCATCCACACAACACATACAAGTGAGTTTACATAGCCCCTCTTTTACATTTTTACATATTTTGGGGTGAAACATGATCTATTCTTTAAAGCTTTTTACATAAACTTAAATACAATTCAATAATATGTTATTATGTGTTACGTGCTTTATTCTTGAATACTATGAGTTAAAGACTACATATACATGACTTTAGTACAATCATTAACTACGTACAAGCCAACGGTTAACATTGATGGATCTATTGTGTCTGACAAACCCACCCAGTTAGGGTGTTTGTTACAGACTTTACATAAGGGTAACCTGCGTGTTATGCCTCAGTCCAAGGTTTGATTGTACACACATAGTTTAACTATAGATTCTCCATAAATGCCTTATACACATGTATCATATGAATTGTATAAAACATCTTAAACTTGTTGTGTGTCAAAACCAATGTATGCTCACCAACTTTTTAGTTGACCTTATTTTCATCATGTTTCAGGTACCAACGCTTGAGAATAAGTACAAGTTGCTACACTTAGGACCGAGGACCTAGAATGAAATTTAAAGAAACTATTTATGTATTTTCTATTCTTGTATTGTGGAATTTGATGTTTTAATGAAATTGGTTGTTTAAATATTTCAACTTTAGTAAACCTTGAGCTTTTGAACAGTCTACATGTCCCGCCCCGACGTATTCCGCCGTCGGTTGGGGTGTGACAGATTGGTATCAGAGCCTTGGTTATAGGGAACTAGGTTATTAGACACCTTTGACCTAGACTATAACTTTAGGACACCCACTTATTCCATGCTTCATGATTATATGATATGTGCTACATGCTATGTGTTACATGTTTACTATGTTAAATTATTATTTCATTTTGGTGCCTTACTTGTTAAAATTCATGACTTATTAGACCATGCTTAAATAATAAATTAAATAAACAATATCCCTACCCATTCCCTAAGCCTCATAACCTCCTTACCTGCTTCTCTGTCATCATCATAGCATGTGGAAACTTCATGGATCTAAATCTATAAAATTTCTTTATTTTCCTCGTTAAGGTTTTAAACTTTATTAATTATTAGAGGACACGTGCAATCTGGAAGGGTGACACTGTATTCTGGGTTTTCTGTCTAGGAAAGCATTTCGTATAAATCCCAATCAACCGAGGGACTCGTATGCTTTCCTGGGAATTCCCGGGATGAGTGTTTACTTATAGGCTAAAGCATGTCTCCTTGAAAGTTATATGAGTTTATTAACCTTAATACGTCATAGTATTCAAATGGTATTACCATCATTTGAGTACAATCCAGATTTTGAATACTTATACTTTTCTCCCTGTTTTGTTCTATAGCATGCCTCCCCGTCGTGCCAACGAGACCAACAACGACCTTGCTGCTCTTCTCACTCAATTGGTGAACCAACTCACCCAAGCTAATGGGGGCTCTAGTGGCAGTGCAAACGGTGGTGGTGGTGGTGCCAACCCACCCCCATGTACTTTCAAGCACTTTAACTCGTGCAATACTACCAAGTTTTATGGCACTGAAGGAGCCACGGGTCTTTTGCAATGGTTCGAGAGCATTGAAAACACCTTTCTCAACAGCGATTTTCCCGACAACCTTCGGGTCCGCTATGCCACCAGCGTCTTCCAAAAACGGGCGCTCACTTGGTGGAATGGTGAAAAGAGAAATAGGGGCATAGATGTGGCAATGGCTTTGCCATGGGATGAGGTCAAACGGCTCATGACTGAAGAGTTCTGTCCTCGCAACGAAATGAAGAAGTTAGAAGCCGTTTGGGATCTTGCCCAAGATAGTGGTGAAAGTTTAGCCTACACCACCCGTTTCCATGAGCTAAGTCTTCTAGTACCTCATATGGTCACACCTTTGGCTCAGGGTATTGAAAAATACATCGGTGGTCTGCCGATGAAGATTCAATACACTGTCCTAGGGAGAAACCCAGCTACCCTTGAAGATGCCATCCGCCTATCCGCCACCCTGACTGATAATCATGTGAAGGCGGGTACGTTGACAAGAAAGGGTGCCAAGAAAGTCTCTGACACAACAACACCTTCTGAGCCCTCCAAAGAACTCAAGTCTGAACCCTATCACAACAACAAGAAGCGAAAGGCTAAAAACTTTGCTGTTGTTACCCCAGCTGCCCCAGTCAAACAGGTTGCCCCTATGGCTCAGAATTCCGTCAAGAAGCATTATGTGGGCAGCAGCCCTTTGTGCAACACATGCAATTACCATCACTTCCCAAACCTACCATGTCGGATATGTGCCAGCTGTGGAAAATATGGGCATTTAGCCAACACCTGCAGAGTCAACCCACCTGGCAATTTAGCCAACCAGGGAAACAAAGGGGTTCCAGCTATCACTAATGGGAATGCTTGCTTTGAATGTGGTAACCCAAACCACTTCCGAAACCGATGCCCAAAACTTACCAACCCCAACCAAGGTGGAGCTAGAGGGCGTGCTTTCAACATAAATGCTAATGAAGCCCAGACCAACAATGATGTGGTCAACGGTACGTTCCTCGTTAATAACCAATATGCTTCCATATTATTTGATACCGGTGCCGATAAGAGCTTTGTTTCATTTGATTTTGAACCTTTACTTGCTAAAACACGAACTAAGTTAGAGAAAATATTTACCGTTGAAGTAGCGGATGGAAACCCCATCATCATTGACTCCATTATCCGTGATTGTTTCATCGAACTTAATGAATATTCTTTTTTCGTTAATCTCATACCCATGCAATTGGGGAGCTTTTACATCATCATAGGTACGGATTGGCTATCTAGCCATCGTGCCGAAGTCGTTTGTTTTGAGAAGTGCATCCGAATTCCTCTCCCTTCGGGTGATACGTTAGAAGTCTTTGGTGAGAAACCATGTAGTGGGCTTAAACTCATGTCATGCACCACGGCCCGAAAGTACTTACGAAAGAAGTATGTGGCCTTTCTAGCCCATATCGTTCAAAAGAAGGGCCAAGAGAAGAGTATTCAAGACATCCCCATCATTCGTTACTTTCCCGAAGTATTTCCTGAAAATCTATTTGGTCTTCCACCCGTTCGTCAAGTAGAGTTTCGTATCGACCTTGTACCTGGAGCTAATCCTATGGCTAAAGCTCCATACCGTCTAGCACCTTCTGAGATGCAAGAACTTGCAAGTCAGCTCCAAGAGCTTTTCGATAAAGGTTTCATTCGTCCCAGTCATTCACCATGGGGTGCACCCATCCTATTCGTGAAGAAGAAAGATGGCTCATTCCGGATGTGTATCGACTACCGCGAACTCAACAAACTTACCATCAAGAACCGTTATCCTCTGCCTAGGATTGATGATCTCTTTGATCAACTCCAAGGTTCCACCTACTTCTCGAAGATTGATCTTCGATCCGGATATCACCAACTTCGTGTGCAAGAGGAGGATATTCCAAAGACTGCCTTTCGTACAAGATACGGTCACTACGAATTTATGGTTATGCCTTTTGGGCTAACCAATTCCCCCGCGGTTTTCATGGATCTCATGAATCGCGTATGCAAACCATACCTAGATAAATTCGTGATCGTTTTCATTGATGACATCTTGATCTACTCCAAGACCAAATCGGATCATGAACAACACCTTAAGTTGGTTTTAGACCTTTTAAGAAAAGAACAACTATATGCTAAGTTCTCCAAGTGTGAATTTTGGCTAAAGGAAGTTCAATTTTTGGGTCATATTGTCAACGAAAAGGGAATTCATGTTGATCCCGCAAAGATCTAAGCCGTTAAGAATTGGAGTACCCCTAAGACCCCTACCGAAGTTCGTTCGTTTCTTGGTCTTGCTAGTTATTACCGTCGTTTTATCTCAAACTTTTCCAAGATTGTTGTCCCTCTTACGGCCTTGACCCACAAAGGTAAACACTATGAGTGGGGACCAAAGCAAGAGGAAGCCTTCCAACTCCTCAAACAAAAGTTGTGCAATGCTCCTATTCTTACTCTACCTGATGGTAACGATGATCTGGTTGTCTATTGTGATGCATCAAACCAAGGCCTACGTTGTGTTCTCATGCAACGGGGCAAGGTGATCGCTTATGCATCAAGGCAACTCAAAATTCATGAAAAGAATTACACGACGCACGATCTTGAGTTGGGTGCGGTCGTCTTCGCATTAAAAATTTGGAGGCATTACCTCTATGGTACAAAATGTGTGGTGTTCACTGACCACAAAAGCCTCCAACACATCTTCAATCTAAAGGAACTCAACATGAGGCAACGACGTTGGGTCGATCTCCTTAACGACTACGACTGCGAGATTCGGTACCATCCCGTTAAGGAGAATGTTGTGGCCGATGCCTTGAGTCGTAAGGACCACGTCATGCTTCATTGTGTTAGAATTCAAACCGATATCCAAAATCGCATCCTAGAAGCTCAACACGTCTCGGTCACCGAGGGTAACCTGTATAATGAAATGTCATGTGGTGTTGAACTTCTATTAGAAACCAAACCCAATGGCCTCCTCTATTACTTGAATCATATCTGGGTCCCCGACCGTGATGACCTCCGCGCAGTACTTATGAACGAGGCACATAAAACTCGTTACTCCATCCATCCCGGGGCGGATAAAATGTACAAGGGTCTTCACCAACAATATTGGTGGCCCGGCATGAAGAAAGACATTGCACTTTATGTTGCAAAATGTCTAACTTGTTCCAAGGTCAAAGCTGAACATCAACGTCCTTCTAGATTGCTTGAACAACCGGAAATTCCAGTGTGGAAATGGGAGAACCTAGCCATGGATTTCATTACTAAACTTCCCCGTACTTCTAGCGGTTATGATAGCATTTGGGTAATCATTGACCGTCTCACCAAGTCTGCTCACTTTCTACCCATCTGTGAAGACTATCGGGTTGAGAAATTGGCCAAAATTTACATTGACGAGATTGTGAGTCGTCATGGTGTCCCTCTTAACATAATCTCTGATAGGGATGCTCGTTTTACCTCCCGCTTCTGGCAATCTCTTCAAACTGCCCTTGGTACATGTTTGGATTTAAGCACGGCTTACCATCCCCAAACTGATGGTCAGACCGAGCGAACAATCCAAACTCTTGAGGACATGCTTAGATTGTGTAATCGATTTTGGTGGCAATTGGGATTCACATCTATCACTCATTGAGTTCTTCTACAACAACAGCTACCACACCAGCATCAACATGGCTCCGTTTGAAGCTCTCTATGGTCGAAAGTGTCGTTCTCCTATCTGTTGGAACGAGATTGGTGAAGCACAAATCACCGGTTCTGAACTAATCCAAGAAACTTCCAACAAGATCATTCAAATCCGTAGCAACATTCAAGTAGCGAGGAGTCGGCAAAAGAGCTATGCCGACAAAAGACGTAAACCCTTGGAATTTCAAGTAGGTGATCTTGTACTTCTAAAGGTGTCTCCTTGGAATGGGGTGATCCGTTTCGGGAATAAGGGTAAACTAGCACCTTGCTATGTGGGTCCATTAAAAATCCTCGAAATGATTGGGAAAGTGGCTTACAAACTCGAGTTACCTCCATCACTTGCTAATGTACATCCCACTTTTCATGTGTCCAACCTAAAGAAATGTATTGCTGACGAGAACCTCCATATACCTCTTGACGATGTGCGCATTGATGACACGATGCACTTCGTTGAGAAACCCGTAGAGATCATGGATCGTGAGATCAAGCGACTCAAGCGAAGCCGTATTCCTATTGTCAAAGTTCGTTGGGATTCTAAGCGCGGTCCTGAGTTCACTTGGGAACGAGAAGATAAAATGAAGCTTAAGTATCCACACCTCTTTTCTGATTCAGTAGCCTCAACTAGTTGAAATTTCGGGACGAAATTCCCTTAACGTGGGGATATTGTAACATCTCTGATTTTTTGTTTGGTACAATAAACGACAATTCAATTATAATGCAAACTTTGATTTCATTTGATACATTTCTAGGATTACATGGACATATACTTTATATTAATTTCCCAAGTTGAACAATACATATGACATGCATGATCATAAAGCTCGATAATTACTTATGAAGCTTTCAAACAAATCCAATTATCTCTCTCTATATATATATATATATATATATATATATATATACTTATGTTCACATGTACATTTATACATACGTTTTCGAACAAGTTGATCTTGAACTTCCCTTTCCAAAGTCCTTGAACCCTAAACATGAACCCCCACACTCTCAATTGAACCTTTGATCTAGATTGGACCCCATATGGCTCAATTTTGACCCTCATTCGTCAACGTTGACTTTAAAAGTCAAACAGGCTCAAAGCAACGAAATTCACACTATGAAATCGATTAAGGCCCGTTGTTATGGTCCGGTCTCATGTGCGAGTAACCAAATCTGACCAACCCAGACCCAAAAATCAACTAAATTCGTTCAATTACGCGGAAGGATTCAAATTCAAAAGGTTTGACTTCTCGGAGTCAAAGCCGAATCAATCCGACTTCAATTCGACAAATTAACCGCGTTTCAATCCCGGAAATCATGCTTAGACTGATTGTGCATGTACCTAACCCAGTTTCACAACCAAATTCATTTAATTTCAAACGGAAAAACGCGTAATTAGAAGCATAACTGTCACCCGTAAACCCCTCAATCAAATCACGCGTTTATGATGAAATTAAACGAATTAAATCACTATGAACCTTCGCACGACACTATATAAACTCTCCCAACCCTCGATTGAGTCTCATTCCACCCCACTTGCCAGTCGATCACCAGGAACACTGTCCCTGTTCGTCTAGTCGTCGGCCCCCTGTACTCAACCGATTCAGGTATGGTTTACAGCATTCGTTCCGTCGTTTTCCATTCATCGAAAGCCCTCTGTCAATTTCATACGACAGAGGGCATCAAACTCGAATTTGTTTGAAAATCGAAGGGCTGTTCATACGATTTTAACCTAGGAATCTATGGTTTAAATAATTAACGTACTTATTTAATCAAACATCCCTTTGTTACCAGCGAGACCATCTGGTCTGACCGGTTAAGACATTGCGCCGTCGGACCAGAGGTCGTGGGTTCGAAACGCACATAACCGGTCCTTTTTGGTGCGTGACTCAAAGCCAGACCCGGCCCCTTGTCCTAAATTGGTTAAATACGAATCAAACCGGTTCCATAACATGGGTTAGTCCCTTGGTCCGGTGGTAGCTCACATGCACAACACAGAACCCACCCGGGTTCGAACCGGGTGGTGTTCTTTTTATTTTTAAAAATCATTTTAATGGTAATTAAATTCTAAAAAAAATATTTTATAAACCATGTTTTAATTAGAACCGATTACAATAAAAATCTCGAGACTTTTACATAAAATACCCATCTTTACAAATTAATTAATCTAACCTTTGATTATTTAAAATAAACTTTTAAATGATTAAACAAAATAATAAATTTTCCTAACTTATCAATACTTTGACAAGACATTTTTTACAATCAATCGTTTACGGTATATATATATTCGAGCGTACAAATAAAAACCTTTTTTTTTCCTAAATATATTTAAACATGTAGTTAAATTTCATTTGTCTTTAACAAACAATAAATGAATAAATTATTACATTACGCACTTAAAGTTTTATTTTTCATTTTGACACATCGCCCGAATAAATTAATAAATAAAATTATTTTAGTATATATATAAACGTATTATTTCTTTTAAGAGACTCATTATTTAAAATAGAATATTTTCGTTAAACCATGAACCTCAAATATTTTCATAAGGCGTTTTGGACATACCACACAAACCTTACACAAACTCCTACCCGATGAACGTTAGATCTATCCTTAGACTTAGTACATGTTATTAATTTAAGATCATAATTGTTACATTTGGTTAACTCGTGATCTAAGAATCAATTGTTGCGTCATACTTGCGCGTGTCATCCACACAACACATACAAGTGAGTTTACATAGCCCCTCTTTTACATTTTTACATATTTTGGGGTGAAACATGATCTATTCTTTAAAGCTTTTTACATAAACTTAAATACAATTCAATAATATGATATTATGTGTTACGTGCTTTATGCTTGAATACTATGAGTTAAAGACTACATATACATGACTTTAGTACAATCATTAAATACGTACAAGCCAACGGTTAACATTGATGGATCTATTGTGTCTAACAAACCCACTCGGTTAGGGTGTTTGTTACCGACTTTACATAAGGGTAACCTGCGTGTTATGCCTCAGTCCAAGGTTTGATTGTACACACATAGTTTAACTATATATTCTCCATAAATGCCTTATACACATGTATCGTATGAATTGTATAAAACATCTTAAACTTGTTGTGTGTCAAAACCTATGTATGCTCACCAACTTTTTAGTTGACCTTATTTTCATCATGTTTCAGTTACCAATGCTTGAGAATAAGTACAAGTTGCTTCACTTAGGACCGAGGACCTAGAATGAAATTTAAAGAAACTATTTATGTATTTTCTATTCTTGTATTGTGGAATTTGATGTTTTAATGAAATTGGTTGTTTAAATATTTCAACTTTAGTAAACCTTGAGCTTTTGAACAGTCTACATGTCCCGCCCCGACGTATTCCGTCGTCGGTTGGGGTGTGACAATTTACATTAAGCATCTTTGGGGGTTTCTGTGGGGTTCTGATCTCGTTGTCATAGTTCAGAAGGTTACCGAGGTTCTGAAGATTTGACATGGTGAACACTTAGTCAAATTTTAGAAAAGTCAAAGAAACTTGCGCACTTGAAACTGGCCTTGCGCACTTAAATAATCTGGTCTTGCGTATTTAGAATTTGCTCTTGCGTACTTGACAAGTACACAGAAGAAAATGATAAGTACGCAGGAGATGAATTAAGTACGCAGCAAATATGGTCTTGCGTACTTGTTATGTACGTAGCAAGACTGGACTTGATGCCAAATAAGGTAAGTACGCAGGTCACTTTTTCACCAACTCTCACCAACTTTTTCCGGTCACTGGAAATCACCAGAGACTGCAGAAATCGAAAATTTTACCAAACAAAATGAGACAAAGGGTCAGAAACTCATTTCTAACCAACCTTTGATGCTCAAAACACTCAAATACACAACAAAAGTCATTTTTTGAGTGATTTTTGCTTCTCAAATAGTGCTCAAGAGCTACCCCTATTTTATCACAAAAATCAACAAAAGCACCCACTTTTGCTTGTAAAAACTCTGTAGGATGTGTAGAAGATGCTCCTAACACACTCACAACACTCGAAATCACGAGCTAAGCTCTGATACCACTTGTAGGTCCCCGGGTGTTTCGGATCGTTACGTGTGGGTGTGTGACTAGTCGGACCGGGTGCGGAATTCCCATGACTAGGTGGAGAATAAAAAAACACAAAGTAAACCGACAAAGAAATCACTTTAAAGTTCCGTCTATTATAAACTTGAATGGTTACAGAGAGAAAATACTAAGTGCAAAATGTCTACGTACATATCTTCTGTCAACCTATTATATTTATACAAGATATGATCTCTACGCACTTAACAAGTGCGAAGGGCAAATTGTTCATGCGTACTTAGCAAGTACGCAAAGCATTCTTGCGTACTTGCTAAGTACGCAGGAACTAATTCCTGCGCACATGCTAAGTGCGCAAAACACTTAGAGAAATAATACAATAATAACATTCATTAGAAATTACAACTCGATAACTAATACATACAGACACTAACATACAAAGACAAGACATACAAGGCAAGTACAATAAACTAAGACACTATCTAAAGTGTTTGTCACACAAAAGTGCTTCAACATTTATTCAAAGAATGAAGAAGAACATGCACAACACCTTCGGAAAGTACTTAGTACTTTACGGAAAGAGAAACTGTACGCTAAATTCTCAAGATGTGCATTCTGGTTGAGAAAAGTTCAGTTTCTGGGTCATGTTATAAATGTAGAAGGTATCTCAGTAGACCCAGCAAAGGTAGAGGCCGTAATGAAATGGTCTCCACCTAAGAATCCATCGAAAGTTAGAAGTTTCTTCGGATTAGATGGCTATTATAGAAGGTTCATCCAGAACTTCTCTAAGATAGCCACCCCATTAACTAAGCTAACTCAAAAGAACTCGAAATATGAATAAAAGGCGGCACAAAAGAAGGCATTCCAGATATTGAAAGAAAGTTTGGCACAAGCTCCAGTCCTGGCATTGCAAGAAGGAGTAGAAGACTTTGTGGTATACTCTGATGCCTCGAAACTTGGATTAGGATGTGTTCTGATGCAAAAAAGGAAAGGTGATAGCCTATGCCTCTCGACAACTAAAGACACATGAAGTAAACTATCCAACCCATGATCTAGAATTAGCTGCAGTAGTATTTGCACTAAAGATCTAGAGGCATTATCTGTATGGGACGAAGTGTACGATTTACACAGACCATAAAAGTCTTAAGTATTTCTTTGACCAGAAGGACTTAGAAATGAGGCAACGACGATGGCTAGAATTGGTCAAAGATTATGACTGTGAGATTTTGTATCATCCCGGAAAGGCTAACGTGGTAGCCGATGCTGTAAGCCGCAAGGGAGAGCATCATCCTATTCGGGTGAAAGCATATAAGTTAGTGATAACTCCTGATTTCATGAGCCAGCTTCGAGATGCACAAATCAAAGCATTAAAAGGTGAGAATGTTAAGAAAGAAAGAAAGAAAGGCTAGTCAAGAGAAGTATCTAGAAGAGAATGAGTATAAAGTCAAGAATCGATTTGGTCGCATGTGGATACCACGATCAGGTGAGTTTAGACTTAATATTCTCGACGAAGCTCATAAATCAAGATATTCTATTCATCCGGGTACTACAAAAATGTACCAAGATCTGCGCAAGAATTATTGGTGGCCCGGAATGAAATTTGATATCATGAAATTGTTGGATATATGATGTCCGATCGTCAATTAAGTCAACGTTACTATTAAGGTACGATCCAAAGAGTTACACCTTAGGCAACGAAAAAAATATATAATATTTAATTGTTAAATATTATTCACGAAAGACGGAAACAATAAATGGTGAGTAAATATTTAGAGAAATATTTATCGAAGATTGGGATAATTAATTATCTGATTAATTAATTATCTGCGGGGAATGAATGTTTAATCATTTAAACATTTAAGGATTATGTTTTTACAAATTATATGTAATTAGTGATTACAAGGGTTTAATAATTAAAGGTTAAATATTACTAGGGTATTAACTATTAATACCATGGGAACCGGTGTGTAAATATAATGTACATAAATATAACATTATAACTAAAACCCTAACCCTAATCCCACACACCTCAAAATCGGCGCCCCCTCTTCTCCTCCCCTTGGTCCCGCCGACGACACCCCACCCCACCGTGAGTCGCCTTCCGCCGCCGCCGCCGTCGCAAGCCACCTTCATGGTCGGCTTTTCCTTGCGCATCTCGTGTGATGTTTTGCAGGTTTTCGTGTACGTGTCATCTAGCGTGACATTCGTTGAACTAAGGTGTTACATATCTGGTTATCGTCTAGAGTATAAATCTAAACACCCTATGGTTGGTTTTAATATTGTTTATGCGTGTGTAATCGGATCACTGAAAGGAATCCAGATCTGATCTGGTAATGGTATTAATAAATAGCTTCCGCTAAAATATATATGATTTATTTATTTAAAAAAGATTTTAAATAATTAATGTTTTACAAGTTAAAACTGGTACCATGATTCCCAACAGTGGTATCAGAGCCACCTTTACGCACGTTTAGACATTTTTTTATTCGATCTATTGTTTTATTTGTGAAAACTTTTGTTTGACAGAAGATCGAGCCTTTTTCGTTTCTTGTGACTGTGTTGAACGAATCGAGCACTAGAGACCTGTGGTTGTGTTGTTTGTTGATTGGTTGTTATCTTTTTATCTTTATGGGTTATTTGGAACCCCGATTTAATAGTTAGGGTTTTGTTTATTTATTTATTTTTAGTGTATTTGTAATTAAATATTGTAACCATAAAGAGACGAAGACTTCAAGACAGGTTTAAAGATGGAGATCTTGGACTAAGTGCGAGATAGCAGATTTATTATTTTGTTATCCCTTAGACCGGTCCGGTTGTTCGTTTGATGGCTAGAACGAAACAAGACAATTTTTTCTAGTTGCTCGATTCTACGTTTTATTTATTTTGTGGTTGTGATAAAATTATTTAGGATAATAATTAAACCGAAAAACTTTTAATAAAACTTTTGACACAATTTAAAACGACGACATAATTAAATTGTTTATTTTTCTCTAAAAGGTAATTAAATAAAAGTGTTTTATTTAAAAGTGAAAACACGTTTTAAATTTAAATAGTTTTTATTTAAAACAATTTTAAATTAATTAAAGAGTTGATTAGTCTAAAATAAGTTCGCGACAAATGACCGATTTAGAAAAATAGGTTATTTAAAATTGGATCGTGTCGAGTGTTGAAAGTGTTTCACGAACTGATTAGTAAAACTGGTTTACTAAAATTGCGAGACTTGTATCATGATGCTCGTCGACCAAAATGTTTTTGACTCGAAACGGTAATATTAAAAAACATTAAAGAAATCCCAATATAAAATCGATATTTATGCGCCATCCTTAATCGTAATACTTCAACTAATTTATCTGAAACCCCGGTGTTAGTGAATTACCCTGCATCCGGTCCTACGGTTTAGTTGAAAGTCACTTAGGCCGGGTCTACAGTTACAATTGAAGGACAAATATCACTTAAGTCGTTTAAGTGGGCGTAGTTGAGGGAAAACGTATCCAAAGCTTGACAATACTCGTCATGCCCCTCAAACCGAGAATTGTATAGTTGATACAATTGGTAATTGTTACCTACCCGTCTAGCTATGCCAGTGAAGAGTGCTTAGCCCTTCACTGAGACATGGGGAACCGGGATCTCATTCCTAATTATATAAATTTTTGCAATTGGGTCATAAATTTTTATCAGGAAATCCAAGCATGAAAATACAAAAACTTATTTTTGAATTTTGTAGATGTCTAACGAATCGAATACAAATTCCTCATTCTCCCTGAAATCCGTCCTTGAGAAGGATAAGATTGACAATTCCAACTTCATGGACTGGTACCGAAACTTGACAATTGTTTTTAAGGCTGAGAACAAGCTGTATGTTCTCGAGGAACCAATCCCGGAAGAACCGGCTGCTACTACGGGCCAAGCCCATAAGACCTGGGATAAGCATGTTGATGACTCTATCAAGGTCTCTTGCTTGATGCTGGCGTCCATGATACCAAAAATTCAAAAGAATCTGGTGGACATGCCTGCATATGACATGATTAGGCAATTGCAGGAAATATTGCAGCAGCAGGCCCATCATGAACGCTTCGAGGTGATGAGATCACTTATAAGTTGTCGCATGCAAGAAGGTTCTTCTGTCAGTACCCATGTGCTGAAAATGAAAGGATATATTGATCACATATCACGTCTTGAATCCCCCTTAAGCAATAAATTGGTCGGGGATATAATCCTCAACTCACTACCAAATTCATATGATCAGTTCACTCTAAATTACAATATGAATGCTTGGGACAAGACCATCCTGGAGTTGCACATGATGCTAAAGACTGTCGAGATGAATATACCAACTCCTGTTAAGTCTGGTCTAGTGCTAATGATCAAAGAAGGTCGAGCAAAGAAGTCTAAAGCCAAGGGAAAAGGCAGGAAAAGCTCCAAGAGCAAGGGCAAAGGCAAATTTATTTCCAAGAAACCTCTAAATAATGTTAAGTGTTTTCATTTTGATGAAACCGGACACTGGAAGAGGAATTTCCCAAAGTATCTGGCCGAGATGAAGCAGAAGAAGTCTATTGGAGGACAGTCCTCATGTATGTTGGTTATCGAGATCTTCTCTCTGTCTAGCAAATCTTGGGTGTTTGACACTGGATATGGTTAACACATTTGTAATGCTTTGCAGGGACTAAGGAAAGTTAAGAGACTGAAGCAAGGTGATCTGGAGCTCCATGTGGGAAATGGACAAAAGGTTGCTGTGAAGGCTGTAGGAGAATGTACTCTTTTACTTCCTTCTGGATTAGAACTTGTTTTGAACAATGTTTATTTTATTCCTAATTTGACTAGGAATATTGTTTCATTTTCTGCTTTGCGAGAACAAGGATTTATTTATGCTTTTGACAGTGATTTCATTTCTGCATATTTGAATGGTTTGTTCTACTTTTCTGCAAAGCCTCACAATGGAATCTATGAGATAGAAGTCCATGATAATAACAGCATACTTAATATCTCATCCAAACGTATGAAATATGATTTCAATGATACGTATTTATGGCATTGTAGGCTTGGACACATAAACAAGAATCGTATGAAGAAACTCCAGACCACCGGAATTCTGAATTCTATAGGTCAAGAGTCATTTAATGATTGCGAATCATGTTTAGGTGGAAAGCTAACCAAAGCTCCTTTTTTCCGGTATCGGTCAAAGGGCTATGGATTTGTTAGGACTTGTACATACTGATGTATGTGGTCCATTCTAAACAAAGACCAGAAGTGGAGAGAGATACTTCATGACATTTACTGATGATTTCAGTAGATATGGTTATGTTTATCTTATGAAGCATAAACATGAAACGTTTGAAATGTTCAAACAATACCAGAACGAAGTACAAAATCAACTTGGTAAGACGATTAAGATGCTTCGATCTGATCGAGGTGGTGAATATCTTAGTTAAGAGTTTGACGAAAATCTAAAGAAATGTGGGATCATTTCTCAGCTGACTCTGCCATGAACACCTCAACTTAACGGTGTATCCGAATGTAACATCCCAAAAATAAAACGACAGTTATAATAACGGAATAAACGAACGAGGCATGACGAGTCGGGTCGGATGGGTCAGCGGGCTATAAATAGCATATGCCACCCTTTTTCTCTCATTTGCAACTTTTAGAGAGAGAAACCGTAGAGAGAGAAAGTTGGCGGATCGACCCGAGACTTCAGCAAGGTGTTACTCCATAACTCGTGAGAAGAACCTCCGGATCAGAAACTCGATTCAGGTAACGATCCGACCTAAATCTGAGTTTTAGTTCGTGTTTGGGTTTTTTGGGTTTTGGGTGAAAAGGTAAGGTTTGAACGGATGAAACTGAAAGATAATCATGGATTTGAGTTCCTTAATGGAAAACGAACGTTTTAAATGCAACAGGTTCGGGATCTAGACATGATCAGACCCGAATGCGAAAGTTAGGGTTTTTCGCGAAGAACAGGTCGTGCGCACTTGCTAAGTGCGCACGAAGCAGGTCCTGCGCACTTGCTCAGTGCGCAGGAGGAGGGACCTGCGCACTTGCTAAGTGCGCAGGCAGCAGGGTCTGCGCACTTGCTAAGTGCGCAGACATCAGAACTGATTAAGTGAAGTCAGTATGGTAGAATGGTTAAACCGTTAGAATCGGGATTGGTCTGATGTGTATTTAACTAATCAATTCAGATCGGAAGTGACGTTGTTGGACCTTCGTTTAGGACAACCCATATTAGCGTATCAGGTGAGTTCTAGAGCCCTCTTTTAAATGTTTTGTTAAATGTTTTGGGCTGGTGTGCATACTTACGAAACGATGTTTTAACGAAATGATGTTTTAACAAAACGATGTTTACGAAAGGAAAGGTTATGAAGTGTTTTTGCCAAAAAGGCTTACGAATGTTTATGAACAGTCTAAATGAGGAAAGGTTTAATGAAAAGGGAAAGAGGTAAAGGTTTAGATAAGTCATTACAAATCTAATCTGTTAAATGAATGGAATTGACGAATGAAGTCTGGGAATGAGATTCCTAGCCTTTTGGTGGATTATGGACAGCGAGCCATAGTTGCCATAAGAACAACAGGGGTAGTGTCTTAGTGGCCTGCCAATGGTTTTGATGTTGTACAACTGGTAAGGGAGTAACGACGGTTACTCGGGTGACGACGATCATCCTAAGTAAATGGTAATGGGAAATCAATGACGGCGATACGTAACGGTTGATTTCCAAAGGAAAGATGCGTGTTGGGCAATGACGGCGATACGTAACGGTTGACCCCACGTATTGAATGGTAATGGGAATCAATGACGGCGATACGTAACGGTTGATTTCCAAAGGAAAGATGCGTGTTGGGCAATGACGGCGATACGTAACGTTTGACCCCACGTAGTGTATGGTTGTGGCAATGACGGCGATACGTAACGGTTGCCCACAACACCAAAGGTTCCTTCGGGGACACAAAGACGCGTAACGATACAGAATTAGATAACGATAATGTATGACTTGAATGAATGTAAAAGTTTTAATGAACGATCCGTTTAAACGTTGTTTATGACTATGATGTTGATGATGATATGGGTACGAAACCTTTTTAAAGATGTTAGATTATTACATGCTTTTGTGAAAGGTTTTACTAAACGAATGAATGACATGTTTTTGGCAAATGTTGATGTTAAAGTTTTTATGAAATGCTAGAACTCACCAGCGTAGCTGACTTTTTAGTATGCACATTCAGGTTAAGGCAGGTATGGACGATGGACGGTGATGCTTGGCAAGCGAGAAGAGTTACCCGGTCGATCATGAAGACTGGCATCCCGTTATGAGTTGTTTATGTTAAGTTTATGTAATTGACAATGTACGCTTCCGCATGTATGAACAAGTTTTTAGTTATGTTGAATGAATGATTCCGCTGCGTTATTTGATATTCATGTTTAAGAACTGTTTGTGAATGAGTAAATCCAACAAGTGAGGCCTCCCGGGTTTGGGGCCTTACAAGTTGGTATCAGAGCAATAGTTTGAGAGATTCGGACACTCCTAGTGTCTGAACTTAAACTGTGAATGGGACCGAAAGCGGATGCCAGTACGGGTAACTTGAGCCACAGCATCAGGTATGAAAAGTAAAGTATGTGTATGTAGTATGCCTTAGGAAGGGTTAGGAAAGGACTTGTGTTCTGATGGAATCACAAAGGTGGTCAAATAGAAATCGAAAGGTAGTGTAATGGTTAATTGCAGATGGCCAGTGTATATTAACATCTTACAGTACTTATTGAATTTTATTTGTTAACTAGCGTGATGACATTAGATTTCTTGTCTTATAGAACGAAATGGCGAGGAGAAGGAACGGAAGGCGTGGTGGCCGTACCAGTGGTCGTACCAGCGGTCGAAGTGAAAGGTGGCCGTACCAGTGGTCGTACCAGCGGTCGAAGAAGGAAGTGCTCACACTGAACCGACGGTTAGTGTGCATGGAACTGAACAGACACAAGTTGCAGAACAACCTTTCACTTTTGAACCAGAAGTGAGAGCAGCCATAGCTCGAGAGTTCTCCGAGTTGATGAAGAATTCTCTGCCAAGTCTGTTGGCAGAAGCATTGAAGCAGGTCAATGGGGAGGGTGGGTCTAACCCGGCGGTTGATACCCCGAACACTGAGGCAATCAACGCACCGCCTGCTCGCGGATGCCACTATAAGTCCTTCAAGGCATGTCACCCGCCAGTCCTGACAGGAAAGAAAGACGCGGTAGCTACGTTTAACTGGATAATCCGTATGGAGGCTGCCATCCGTCTCAGCGAATGTCAAGCGGATCAAGTTGTGAAATTTGCTGCTAACTCCTTGAGGGAAGAAGCATCCCATTGGTGGGAAGGTGTACGTCAGGCAAAAGTGAGCGAGATTGTGGATGCGATGATGTGGGCTGACTTGAAAACTTTGGTGATCAAGAATTTCTGCCCAAGGAACGAGATTGAGAAGGTAGAGAGGGAATTTCTGGGGTTGAAGGCCAGGAACATGACGCACCGGCAATATACAACCTGATTCAATGAACTGGCATGTCTGGTGCCACACCTTGTCACTACTGAAGAGAGAAAGATTGCCTGCTATATTCAAGGGTTGCCGGACCAGGTCCGCACCTATGTTAAGGCAAACGCCCCTACTACCTATGATTCGGCAGTAGAGTTAAGTGGCGTGGTATTTGACGATTTGGCACTGAATGTTGTTGCCGTTGAAGAGCAAAAGAAGAGACCGAGCTTCTCAAATAAGTGAACTGGGGGAAGGATGTTTGGGGCTCGTGATAAGAGAGCTCGGGTGAACGAGCCGACTGTTTGTAAGAAGTGTGAAAGAGAGCATGTAGGTGAATGCAGACTGGGATCTAACTTGTGCTTTAAGTGTGGCAAGACCGGGCACTACTCCCGTGAATGCCCACAACGCTTCAAGTGCTATAATTGTGGGGATGCCGGTCATCTGAGTAGGGAATGCCCGAAGTCGAGAATGGGTGAAGCCGGGAAAGGGAAATGCCCAGAAAAGAAAGAAGAGAGGCCCCGAGCAAAGACTCGTGCGTACGCACTGACGCAAGAACAAGCCAGGGCGGACCCCGACGTGGCGTTAGGTACGTTCATCCTTGACAACACTTTTGTTTCTGTTTTATTTGATTCGGGTGCCAATAAGAGTTTTATATCTGCGACTCTTTGTAAACGAGTAAAGTACAATGTGAGTAAGCTAGAAAAGGCCTTTAGCATAGAAACCGCTGAGGGTAGGACTGCGAGAGTAACCGATGTAGTTGACAACTCTACGATAAAAATAGAAGGTCATGAGTTCCCTGTCAGATTGTTTGTTATGGTTTTGGGAGGGTTCGATGTCGTGTTAGGTATGGATTGGCTAACTGCCAATGAAGCGCAAATTATATGCAAACGAAAGATAATCCGACTCAAGGCTCCGGATGGTAGCAAAGTCGAGGTTCTTGGAGATCGGGACGCCCCGATGCCAAACCTCATCTCGATGATTAAGGCAACAGATTACTTGAGGCGCGGATGCGAGGCTTATCTGGTGTACGTGATTGACAAGTGTAAGGAAGTGAAGGAACTAGACGATGTACCCGTGGTACGCGAGTACCCGGAGGTGTTTCCAGAGGATTTGCCTGGGATACCACCCGACAGAGAGATTGAGTTCCGAATCGACTTAGTACCAGATGCCCAGCCCGTGGCTAAGGCTCCATATCGACTAGCACCAGTGGAAATGAAAGAACTTATGGTACAACTAGACGAATTACTTGAGAAAGGATTTATCCAACCAAGCATCTCACCTTGGGGTGCTCCGGTGTTGTTCGTAAAGAAGAAAGACAGTTCGATGAGAATGTGTATCGATTATCGCGAGTTGAACAAACGAACGGTGAAGAATAAGTACCCTCTACCACGGATCGATGATCTGTTTGACCAATTGCAAGGCGCAAGTTGGTTCTTGAAAATCGACCTTCGGTCCGGGTACCATCAGTTGAAGGTGAGGGGAGAAGACATATCGAAAACCGCATTTCGCACGCGTTATGGACATTTCAAGTTTCGCGTGATGTCTTTTGGATTGACGAACGCCCCCGCAACGTTCATGGATTTGATGAATATGGTTTGTCGACCGATGCTGGACCGATCGGTAATAGTGTTCATCGATGACATCCTTATCTACTCCAAGAATGAGGGTGATCACGCGTGTCACTTAAAGGAAGTATTGGAAGCTCTGAAGAAGGAGAAGTTGTATGCTAAGTTCTCCAAATGTGCGTTCTGGCTTAGGGAAGTCCAATTCCTAGGTCACGTCATTAACCCGAACGACATTATGGTTGACCCAGCAAAGATAGTGACAGTAAGGGAATGGGACATTCCTAAAACACCAACTGAAATCCGTAGTTTCTTGGGATTGGCGGGCTACTATCGGAGATTCATCCAGGATTTCTCGAAAATAGCTTCGCCGTTGACGAAGTTGACTCGGAAGGAGGTAAAGTATGAATGGGGTTCGGCCCAGGATGAGGCGTTTAAGGAATTGAAAGAGAAGCTAACCCAAGCTCCAGTCTTGGCCCTTCCCGAGGGCAGTGAAGACCTGGTGGTATACTCTGACGCGTCGGGTCAGGGATTGGGATGCGTATTGATGCAACGCGGGAGAGTGATCGCGTACGCGTCACGGCAGTTGAAGATTCATGAAGCTATTTATCCGACTCATGATTTGGAGCTTGCTGCTGTCGTGTTCGCATTGAAAATCTAGAGGCACTACCTTTACGGGGTGAAGTTTACTATTTACTTAGACCACAAAAGTTTGAAGTACTTCTTCGAACAAAGAGAGCTTAATATGAGGCAGAGACGATGGTTAGAACTCCTAAAAGATTATGACTGTGAAATCATATACCATCCTGGAAAGGCAAACGTGGTGGCTGACGCTCTAAGCCGAAAGGATGCGCCTACTCCTATTAGAGTGAAAGCTTGACAGTTGGTGGTAACATCGGACGTGATGAGAGAAATTGAAAAGGCTCAAGATGAGGCACTTAAGGAGGAAAACATAAAGAAGGAAAGGATGGTTGGCCAACAGGACAAGTTGGAATATAACACCCTTGGTGTTAGGACACGTTTTGGACGGGTATGGATAGCTATGGGTGGCGAGCTTAGAACCAAAATATTGGATGAGGCGCATAAGTCTCGTTACTCTATCCATCCCGGTACCAATAAAATGTACCAAGATCTGAGAAAGGAATACTGGTGGCCTGGAATGAAACGTGATGTGACGAAGTATGTAAGCAAGTGCTTGACTTGCTCGCAAGTAAAGGCTGAGCTCCAGAAACCGTATGGAAAGATTCAACCACTTGATATACCGGAGTGGAAGTGGGAACACATTACCATGGACTTCATAACTAAGCTACCTCGCACAGCTAAAGGTCATGACACCATTTGGGTAATTGTGGACCGATTAACGAAGAGTGCTCATTTCCTGCCTATCCGCGAGACGTTCTCGTCAGAGAGGTTAGCGGAAGTGTTTATTAATGAAATAATAGCACGGCATGGGATGCCATTGACGATCGTATCTGACCGGGACACACGATTCACATCGAGGTTCTGGAAAATATTTCACGAGGCGATGGGCATGAGGCTTAACATCAGCACAGCATACCACCCGCAAATGGATGGTCAGTCCGAAAGGACCATTCAGACATTAGAGGATATGCTCCGTGCTTGTATTATCGACTTCGGTGGCAGTTGGGACAGCCATCTGCCGTTAGCTGAATTCTTCTACAACAATAGTCATCACACGACGATAGGCATGCCGCCTTACGAAATGTTGTATGGGAGAAGATGTAGGACCCCGGTTTGTTGGGGTGAGATTGGACAGAAGGAATTAGGAAGTCTCGAAGTCGTAAGAGAGACGTCGGAAAGGTTTGATCAGATCAAAGCGCGAATGAAGGCCGCACAAAATCGTCAGAAATCCTATGCGGATAAACGACGAAGGCCTATTGAGTTTGATATTGGTGACAGAGTAATGCTGAAAGTGTCACCATGGAAGGGAATCATACGATTCAGAAAGAGAGGAAAGTTAAGTCCGAGGTTTGTCGGACCATTCAAGATAATGGCACGGGTTGGGGAAGTCGCTTATCGGTTGGAGTTGCCTGATGAGTTAAGTGGGATTCATCTTACTTTCCATGTATTACACTTGCGAAAGTGTTTGGCGGATGAATCGGCTCACGTACCACTTACTGACATCGAGGTTGACAACAGCCTTAATTACATCGAAGAACCCGTGGCCATCCTTGATCGGAAGGAGAAACGTTTACGTAATAAAGTTATCCAATTGGTTAAAGTCCAATGGAAGCATCGAAAGGGATCGGAAGCCACTTGGGAAACGGAGACGGAAATGAGGGAGTCGTACCCTCACCTATTTGACTTATGATGAGGTTTCGGGGACGAAACCTATTGTAAGGGGGTACACTTGTAACATCCCAAAAATAAAACGACAGTTATAATAACGGAATAAACGAACAAGGCATGACGAGTCGGGTCGGATGGGTCAGCGGGCTATAAATAGCATATGCCACCCCTTTTTCTCTCATTTGCAACTTTTAGAGAGAGAAACCATAGAGAGAGAAAGTTGGCGGATCGACCCGAGACTTCAGCAAGGTGTTACTCCATAACTCATGAGAAGAACCTCCGGATCAGAAACTCGATTCAGGTAACGATCCGACCTAAATCTGAGTTTTAGTTCGTTTTTGGGTTTTTCGGGTTTTGGGTGAAAAGGTAAGGTTTGAACGGATGAAACTGAAAGATAATCATGGATTTGATTTCCTTAATGGAAAACGAACATTTTGAATGCAACAGGTTCGGGATCTAGACATGATCAGACCCGAATGCGAAAGTTAGGGTTTTTCGCGAAGAACAGGTCGTGCGCACTTGCTAAGTGCGCACGGAGCAGGTCCTGCGCACTTGCTAAATGCGCAGGAGGAGAGACCTGTGCACTTGCTAAGTGCGCAGGCAGCAGGGTCTACGTACTTGCTAAGTGCGCAGGCAGCAGGGTCTGCGCACTTGCTAAGTGCGCAGACATCAGAACTGATTAAGTGAAGTCAGTATGGTAGAATGGTTAAACGGTTAGAATCGGGATTGGTCTGATGTGTATTTAACTAATCAATTCAGATCGGAAGTGACGTTGTTGGACCTTCGTTTAGTACAACCCATATTAGCGTATCAGGTGAGTTCTAGAGCCCTCTTTTAAATGTTTTGTTAAATGTTTTGGGCTGGTGTGCATACTTACGAAACGATGTTTTAACGAAATGATGTTTTAACGAAACGATGTTTACGAAAGGAAAGGTTATGAAGTGTTTTTTGCCAAAAAGGTTTACGAATGTTTATGAATGGTCTAAATGAGGAAAGGTTTAATGAAAAGGGAAAGAGGTAAAGGTTTAGATAAGTCATTACAAATCTAATCTGTTAAATGAATGGAATTGACGAATGAAGTCTGGGAATGAGATTCCCAGCCTTGTGGTGGATTATGGACAGCGAGCCATAGTTGCCATAAGAACAACTGGGGTAGTGTCTTAGTGGCCTGCCAATGGTTTTGATGTTGTACAACTGGTAAGGGAGTAACGACGGTTACTCGGGTGATGACGATCATCCTAAGTGAATGGTAATGGGAAATCAATGACGGCGATACGTAACGGTTGATTTCCAAAGGAAATATGCGTGTTGGGCAATGACGGCGATACGTAACGGTTGACCCCACGTATTGAATGGTAATGGGAATCAATGACGGCGATACGTAACGGTTGATTTCCAAAGGAAAGATGCGTGTTGGGCAATGACGGCGATACGTAACGGTTGACCCCACGTAGTGTATGGTTGTGGCAATGACGGCGATACGTAACGGTTGCCCACAACACCAAAGGTTCCTTCGGGGACACAAAGACGCGTAACGATACAGAATTAGATAACGATAATGTATGACTTGAATGAATGTAAAAGTTTTAATGAACGATCCGTTTAAACGGTGTTTATGACTATGATGTTGATGATGATATGGGTACGAAACCTTTTTAAAGATGTTAGATTATTACATGCTTTTGTGAAAGGTTTTACTAAACGAATGAATGACATGTTTTTGGCAAATGTTGATGTTAAAGTTTTTATGAAATGCTAGAACTCACCAGCGTAGCTGACTTTTTAGTATGCACATTCAGGTTAAGGCAGGTATGGACGATGGACGGTGATGCTTGGCAAGCGAGAAGAGTTACCCGGTCGATCATGAAGACTGGCATCCCGTTATGAGTTGTTTATGTTAAGTTTATGTAATTGACAATGTACGCTTCCGCATGTATGAACAAGTTTTTAGTTATGTTGAATGAATGATTCCGCTGCGTTATTTGATATTCATGTTTAAGAACTGTTTGTGAATGAGTAAATCCAACAAGTGAGGCCTCCCGGGTTTGGGGCCTTACACCGAAAGGAGAAAAAACCCAACGTGTCCTACTTTTCGAATGTGGGATCATCGCTCCTACTAAGAAGGTGGACCAGACGCCTTATGAGATTTGGCATGGGGAAAAACCCAAAGTGTCCTACCTTAGGGTTTGGGGATGTAACGCATATGTTACAAGTGAATCTACGGATAAAGTAAATCCCTGGGGCGATAAAGTTGTTTTCGTCGGATACCCTAAAACAAGCGGTTACTACTTCTACAATCCTACTGAAAATCATGTTTTCCTTAAACGCAGAGCTACTTTCTTGGAGAAAGAACTACTTGCGAGAAGGATTGGAGACAACCGTGTGGATATGGATAAGATCTAAAAACCACAATCTGAACCTGCCATTCAGCATGAGACTGCTGAAACTGAATCTAGATATGTTCAAGATTCAGCTATAACACACACTGTTCGCAGAAGTACTAGAGATCGTCATGAACCCGACCGGTATATCGGGATTCACTAGATTGACGATGTCATGATAATTATTCAGGCAGAGCCCATTAGTTACAAATCTGAAATCTTAGATTCAGAATCTAAGAAATGGCTTGAAGCCATGGTTGCTGAAATTCAGTCCATGCACGACAACCATGTATGGGACTTGGTTGATCTTCCTCCCGAGAGTCGGACAGTAGGAAGTAAGTAGATTTTCAAGAAGAAAATCGACATGGATGGGAATGTGCAAACCTTCAAAGCAAGACTAGTAGCGAAAGGTTTTACTCAGACTCAAGGAATTGATTTTGATGAAACTTTCTCGCTTGTAGCCATGCTTAAGTCTATTATGATCTTGCTTGCCATTGTCGGGTATTATGACTACGAGATATGGAAAAGGGATGTCAAAACTGCGTTCTAAACGGACGTCTTACTGAAGATTTCTATATGGTTCAACCGGAAGGTTTTGAAGATCCAGAGAATCCTAATACGGTATGCAAGTTGAACAAATCCATTTATGGATTAAAGCAGCCATCCAGAAGCTGGAATCTTCGCTTTGACCAAAAAATCAAAGAGTTTGGTTTTGTCAAGAACGAAGATGAACCATGTGTTTACAAAAAGGCAAGTGGGAGCCATATGACTTTTCTGATTTTGTATGTAGATGACATACTGCTCATTGGAAACCATATTCCAATTCTAAAAGATGTAAAGTCTTGGATATGAAAATGTTTCGCGATGAAATATCTTAGTGAAGCTGCTTATATTCTGGGAATAAAGATCTATGGCGATAGATCAAAGTGGCTATAGGATTAAGTCAAAGTACATATATTGATAAGGTCATTCGACGCTTTTTTATGCAAAACTCTAAGAGAGGATCTTTGCCTATGGTACATGGAACCATACAGAATAACAAACAGTGCCCTCAGTCTGACGAGGACAAGAAGAAAATGGAAAATGTTCCATATGCTTCTGCGATTGGTTCGATCATGTATGCCATGCTATGTACTAGACCTGACATATCGTACGCTTTAAGCATGACAAGCAGATATCAACAGAATCCTGGTGAGAGTCACTGGATAGTTGTGAAGAACATTCTTAAGTACTTGAGAAGGACTAAGATATGTTCTTGATATACGGGGAACTGGAAGAAAACTAGATGTTAAATGTTACATTGATGCTAGCTTCCAGACATATCGAGATGATTCTCGATCATAAACAGGATTTGCTTTTGTTCTGAATGGTGGTGCGATTACTTGGAAAAGTATTAAGCAAAGTGTTGTTGCACAATCCACCACCGAGTCAGAATATATTGCGGGTTCGGAAGCTCCAAAGGAGGCTGCTTGGATGAAGAAATTCATTGCTGATCTCGGAGTAATGCCTAGCATTCAGAAACCAATCAAGATACTGTGTGACAATACTGGTGCTATTGCTCAAGCTAAAGAACCAAGGTTACACCACAACACAAAGCACATACTCAGAAGATTTCCTTATATATGAGATATAATAGAACGGGGAGACATCATGTTAAACAAAGTTCACACATATCAAAATCTAGCGGATCCGTGCACTAAGCCTATGCCTCATTCTAAACATGAAGAGCATGCTGACAAGATAAGCATTAGATTTTCTAGACACTGGATTTGGTCTATATTTAGTATTTGGTGCTTTCAAACTATTCAGTTACATTGGTGTTTTATGAATGATTTAATGGTTAAATGCATTATAATTAGATGTTACTGTGTTCGACAATTTATACGTTTTAGAAATCCTTGAATATGTAGATTATTCTAAATGTCCGTAGTCGATCAGATTCATGGGAATCAATTTGAACGTAAGACTATTGTGAATATGATGGTTGGTTCATTATGAATGAAAGACCAAGAAGTTGGTGACCATATTCATAGATAATTATTAGAGAATAATTATTGGACGTAACTCGTTTCAAAACTATCTTCATGGATTGATATCTTGAGATATTTTAAATAAAGTAAGATCTGTCTATCCTCGACCCGAGGCACTTACTAGAACTCTTCCTAATCAAAGGTTGTTCTTTGATCTTATCTAACGTTGTACCTTAACAGGCAGTAATAAGGGTATTATCAGGAGTAATCTGAAGTTCAGTGGGAGTTGTACGTGGCCAAAGGAATTCTGTTCTTCTTTAATTAGAAGCTGGATATTCTAGCATCCTTGTTGATTCAAGCTAGTGTAAAACGCATGGCCATGCTCAAACTAAAAAGTATAGTTTGTTTAGACCACTTTGAATTGGAGAACGAGAACAAGAATGGTTGAACCACATATGAGAAGAGAATGATATCAATGTCTCATGTTCAACGAATGCCCTAAACAAAGGACACAAATGCTTACTAGGATTGTTATTGTTAGGACATAGATGTGTGACAAAAGCTTGTAATAGTTTAGATCTTTATTTCTTTATGTTTTGTAATGTTTTGATAATTGTCTAAGTGTTTTTTGTAAATTCTGCTAGAGGCGAACTTAATAAGTTCGCCTAATTCAAGGTGAGGCGAACTTACTAAGTTCGCCTATAACAGAACAGAGTCTTTAAATAGAGTTTACATGTTCAGTTTTTGTAACGCTTTGAATGTTCTAGTTTCAAGTTCTGTAAACTCTATGATTTGGTGAAATACAAGAAGAAGATTATTTACATTCTTGTGTTTATTGCTGTTTCTGTCATCTCGTATACACAATCAGTGATACGGTTGGATTCCGCACTCCGTGTTATTTATATGTCACGTCTTGAGTACGATCTATAGGAGAGTCATTTGGACCTAAAAGTGGTATCATAGCCTATGCTCGTGATTTGTGATTGATTTGTGACGATTTGTGTATGATTTGACAAGGAATTGGTTGAATTTTGTAAAATTTTCATATTCATGGAGTTTTCAAGTTCTTGAGAGGATTTTGGAGCTAAATTCATCAAATTGGAGATGTTTTTGAAGAAATTAATCGATTAGAAGTGTTCTAAATCATATTATACTCAATTCTACGGTTCAATTTCATCAAATTCCATCAATTCTGTGAGTTATGATGATTTTCGGATGTTTTTGTTCGTGTTTTGGTTGAAGAGTTCATCTTCCTAATGTTCTTGTTGTTGAACCAAGCGAACTTAATTTCGAAATTCTGTTAGGAGCGAACTTATTAGGCGAACTTATTCTCCATTCTTAATTAGGTGAACTTATCAAGTTCGCTTGAGGAAGATAGAGGTGAACATATTAGGTTCATTTGAAGGTGGTCTTTGGTATACTTAGTATTTTTGAATACTTGTTGATTATCGCAAACATGGTTCAAGTTACTAACATGTTCAACTACGATAACGAGATTAGTACTTCTCAGAAACCATCAAAGCTGTTGAGTCTTGTTGATTATCCAAACTGTAAAGATCGTTTTGATCAGTTTGTGTCGTTTACTGATACAACTTTATGGATTCCTATTCTGGAAGGATATACACATCCAACATATTCATGGATGGGTAATGATAATGTTTCCAAGCCGGTATCTGCTTTAACTACTGAAGAAAAATGTAAGACCCCAACCCGGGCATCCTACAGTTGGATCTCATAACGGGTCATTTTCATTAAAAACGCATTTATTGCAATTCAAACTACAGCGGGAGTCTTTCTAAAAACATTTATAACCATTTAATGTTAATAGGTTTACCTTACGAATGCCCGTACACCGACCCGAGTAACGCCGCTTCCAAGCCAAGATACGGCAACCTTACGCTTACCTATAACAATCTAACGTACACACAAAGTCAACTACGCTGAGTGAGTTCTAATAGTTTATTTTAAATAAAAACCATCATGTCAAGTTCTTCAGTTTAATTCACTCAGGACCTTACGGTCCTTATAAAATATTATTACACTTTATTAACGAATGACTAATCCCCTGTCATCCCATGACATCCCATAACCGTTTATCACCCTAGACTCAGCCCGTACTACCAATATAAATAATAATAACCTTACAATCACCACAGCATAGACTCAACATACTATGCTAGCAACTCATATCCAAGGATACACACTAACTTGACTCTGGGTTAACACAACCTACCCTATACATTAACACATCCGGCCTTAACCAAGGTTCTCACATTTAACAGACACGACCCTTATACATGTCACATCACAAATCCTGACTTAACGGTCAGCCTAACTCTACACGTCACAATCAACACGTCACATTAACAATATCCCATACACAATAAATACAACTCGTTACTAGCATGAAAATTAACACACACACACACACACACACACACATATATATATATATATATATATATATATATATATATATATATATATACGCATGCAAACACATACCTTATCATGACACCCTCGTCAGGGTTACCCTCGTCGGGGCATTAACACAATCATTAACCTGTTGAATAAGTGTCACCTTTGTTGACTTCCCGAAGGACCTCGTCCTCCACTATCCTGTTTGTCGTGTCGTGATGACAGCAATACAAACACAATACCCGCCATGCCACAAGGACAATGGCACCGAACATACAACACAAATATAAACATATCATAACACACATCATATACAGGACTCATTAACTACACCTACCCTTACGCATGACACTAACACAACATATTCTAAATGCAATCATAACCATTTAACTTTATGCCTGACTCTTCTTGTCCAACCCTTACACATCACTTCATTCATTGCTAGCGACCCTAGATGTCGCGTTCACATAACCACCCCCTAGACCCTACGATCCCTTAATACTTATTTTGTTTTCAAAGCACGTCGAGTTAGAACCCGAAACATTTAACACGATTGATTATATTAATTTCTCAAGAGAGTGTGTATGATAGCCCCAAAAAAGTAAAACGTTTAAAAGAGGGGAATTAGAAACTCATTGTTTGCACCGTGTCCGAATCCTTGCTCTGCACCTTGGTCACCTGGTAAATATCCAAACCTGACAATGCACGATCACCTGATCAGGAACGTTCTAAATGCAAGTCTAATAACACATAAAATAATATAATCCCATCGCTTGGTCTCATCTACTCGTCCATCCGCTTTATCGAACCCGTAGATCCACGAACACATGTACCGGGTCGTCCTTGACCCGTCTAAAAACCGAACGTCAAACCCTTGGGTTCCCATGCATGCACGTACATGTGCATGCAAACGCATGCAAAACCCTAGTCAGGTGTATCCGGACCGCTTTCCCTCTATCCACCGTGAACCACCACCACTACCGGGCAAGCGCCACCACGGTTCTCTTTCGTTCACGCACCATCCCTGTCACCCTTGTCTATCCGTAACCTTAATCGGTCACGCATCATTACGGCACCACCCCCTCGGCATCACGCTACCACCGCGTCCATCGCTTCCCAGGCCATGACCCTTCCCTCCCCGAGAACCGCACACCTGTCGTCGTCATAGCCACCACCGTCACCGGTCTTCAATCCATCTTCCACGCACCCTCGCGCCATCCTTAGGCTTCCATCTCCTTTGCCACATGCTAGTATCCGATCACCACCGCGCACCCCCGCCACGCGCCACCGCAGCGCACCTCCGTTAACCGTGTCCTCGCGTCGCCCAGCCCCTCCTTCTCCGGTCGTAAAACCCTGGCCACATGCTCTCCTCCCTGTCACGCCGCTGCCGTTGACTGCCACTACTCGGAACCACCGCAGTCGAATCCTCCTCCCGTGATTCCTCTATTCTTCTTCGCAACCACAGCCCCGAACTATCTAGTCGGGTTTTTCATGCAATAATGAAATCAAGAAAACAAGAACAATATTGAAGGATACCTTACCCGTCAAGAGACCGGTTAGCCGCTCGTTGCCGATGTTGAACCCTGTCATCGTCCCTTCTCCACTGCCGGATTCCTCTCTCTCTCTCTCTCTCACCTCTGTCGTCGCACGCCTAGGGTCACAAAAGTGGCCCTATGGTTTGCGCTACTTGGGATTTATAAGCCACAAGATGTTACACTCGGGTCCCCGCATTTCCTTTCTATTCGATCCGGAACTAGGCACTAAACGGCTAACCGGTCCTTTTAATCTCGTTAACTTAGAATTTACGTGGCAATACTAGTAACCGAACCATCTAATAAAGATTTGGTTAGTCCACTGACCCGTATTAATTGCTTACGGATTTCCAGGATGTTACAAAAAACAGTTGTTTGATCGTGAAAAGAAAGCAATGGCGAGTATTTCTATGTCACTTCCAAAGGAGATTTATCACAATTTTAAACAATTTAAATCTTCACAATAATTGTGGGATGCTTTGGAGAAACGGTGTGAAGGAAGTCAATATGTGAAGAAAAGTCGAAAAGAGTTATTGAAAAAGCAATTTCTGGTTTTTAAACACTTTCAAAATGAATCTCTGGATGATCTTGCAACCAGATTTTATCATTTTTTGAGTGAGTTATCAAGTGCATCGGTAGTTTACGAAACTGAGGAGCTCAATGATAAGTTCTGGGAATCTTTACCAATCCATGTCCCTTGAAGATGTTCTTGGAAAAATTCAATCTCATGATTTGAATATGAAGAAAAATGAGACAAATATGGAGCATATTCAAGATCCTGCTATGTATTTTGCAAAGACTTCTATCAAATCTGGATCTGGTGTTGCATTATTTTCTGGTGATGGTCAAGATAATTCAAGTGAACATATGTCTGGTCTTTCAAGTCAAACTGGTTTTTCTATAAGTACATCAAATTCAGCATCTAGAACACATAATACAAATTCACATCATATGAATCAAAGGATTGCTAATGATTATCTGGCTATGTTTTCTTCTTTCATGGCATCGTATGAAAACTTTATTGGAGGAAAGATTCATGATCCCGATGCTCTTGAAGAGGATTTTCGTCTAATTGATCATGTTGATTTGGAGGAAATGAATAGTTAGTGGAATATGACTATGCTTATGCGACAAGCAAAAGACTTTCTGAAGAAAACTGGCAGGATATAATGTATGATGTATGTCTCTGTTCCAGATTTCAAGCAAAACCAAAGGAATCTCATTTGATAGCAGTAAAAAAGGATCTTTCGTTATCTGAAAGGAAAGCAAAGATTGGGGCTATGGTTAACATGGTTCTAACTTTGAGTTTAATGCTTTTACTGACTCTGATTTCGGTGGTTGTTGTTTGGAAAGAAAATCTACAACAGGTGATTGCCAATTTCTGGGTAATCGTCTTGTTTCGTGGCAATGTAAAAAAGCAAACTACAGTCTCCATTTCAACATGTGAAGCAGAATACATCGCTGCTGCAAGTTGTTGTTCACAAATCTTGTGGATTCAACAACAATTAAGAGACTATGGTTTGAATTTCACTTGCACCCCCATGTTCATTGATAATACTAATAATTGAAATAAGATATCATTTTATTCGTGATTGTGTAGATAAGAAGTTGATTGAGCTGGTAAAGGTGCATACTGATGACAATTTTGTTGATCTCTTTACCAAGGCATTTGATCGTACCAGGTTTGAATTTCTGATCAAAATGATCAGCATGATCAATCCCGAATAAAAGTTTTTTAAAACAATTTTCATGGAAGATTTGTTTTATTTTTTATTGCTTTATTGTTTTCTGCATTTTACTTTCAGTCAAAAATATGTTATTTATAAAAAGTCAAACAAAATGAAAAAGATAAAATTGGCATCATTAGAAGTTAAAGAAGAAATGATAGTACATAAGTGAAAAGTTTATCACACATGACCATAGAGGACCTTTGACATGTGATAATTCTTTGAGAATATGTTATCTTTGATTTGATCTAAATTTCAAAGTCTGCATGAACAAGAAATGATAGTGTTATAAATGCTCTAATCCTGATAATCTATTTGGTTTTTAATTTGAATATGAGTTTGAAACTTAGATTGTCAGTAGACTACAAGCGTTTTTGGACCAGTAGTAGTGTGAAAATTAAAAAATATATGATAACATCTGTGATTTGAACCCATTGTATGCCTAGGTGTGTGTGTAAAAGATCATTATCAGATAAAGAATATATGATTTTAAGAAGTTCATGAGACCAATATCGGATTATATCGTTAGCACAAATCTTTACAGTTCACTTCACATGCCCCAAAAACATGCAATGTGTTGTTGAACTAAGATATGTTTTCTGACAACATCTGTTGGAGCATATATTAGCCCTTGGATCATATTGATATATCATCTATACTGATTCCATTGAAACTTATCCAGATAATAGTTGGATCCTCAAACCTGAATCTTTTGATTCTCATTCTAAAACCAATTCATTAGAATCTTTTGATTCTGAATCTTCATGATTCTCATATCCTTTGGGGTCTACTATTCTTATCTTGTGATAATAGATATAATTTCATATTGGAGATTGTTCTAATCTTACAGAAAATCATATATGTCTTGAAGATAATGCAATTTTAAATTTATGTTGGGCATATATGTAGGGTACACGATGTATTTCATCAAAATGGTATTAACTCACATGATTTTGATAGAAAAACGCTTATTGTTTCAAATTTTATAATATTGACAACTTAAGTTTACATGCTTTGTATTGCAAATTCGATACGAATAATTGAGCATATTATGACCTGATCTTGTTTACTTTGAAATTTATCGAGTATCATTTCAAGTATATGTTGTAAAGAATGAAAAGAATGAAAAAGGAATTGAGTTGAAAAGTATAATCTTGATTCATATCATCAAATGTTTGTCCTGATTCTAGTTTTTCTCATAAGAATGATCAAGAAAAGTTTTAATTCATTGGTTCATGAAAGATCGTTCTGTTTGATATGATCTGATCTCATAAGAAAGTTTCATGTCATTTTGTGAAGTTACTAGTTTATCATATATTATGGACTAACATAGGTGACCAATAGTTTTTTATAGACTGTGTGATAGACTGCTCAGATACTGATATGATCTTCTTACTCATGATGTTCAAGCCAAAAATATATGTTTCAGAATGTATAGATAAAAACCAAAAATATGTAATTCTGTTTGTATAGATAAAATCCAAAAAGATTTTCTTTCTGTCTTCCATGAAAATCCTATCTTTAATTTTATAAAAATGTTCGGGATTGGATCGGAGACATGTTTCAGATGGAAGAAAACAAGGTTTGGAAAGTGAAAGGTTGAAGCTTGAACAAGTTGAAATTTCAAAAATTGTAAAGTGTGATGGTTTGTGTTTGCCTGGTAAGCAAACATAGCTAGTTCGCCCGGTTAACATTAGGCGAACTTAGCAAGTTCGCCTAAGGAAGCGAACATAACAGTAAGTATAAATACATGTTTAGGCGAACATAACCAGGTATCCTTTGCATATTGGGAGCGAACTATTGAACAGTTGTGCGAATATGATCTAGTATTTTTCTGGTGTTGTTGATCGGTTTTTCGTTGTTTAAATCTGAATCATCTTGAGATTGCGATTCTTTCTAAGGTAGAATCACTCATTTTCATCCGTTAAATCGTTGGGAATCACATTGTTTTGAATAATTGATAGTCGGACTGTTTTTTGGGTTATTAAGAGTGATTTTTGTAGTCAAAATTAAAATTATTGCTTGATAATGCTTAATCGGTGTTGCGTATAGCTTTGTTCATGTTTAATTTACAATGAATCCATCGATTTGAACATGTTTGATTTCTGGTTTGAAATTGTATCGACAGGCGAACATGTTCATGCAAACTTATTATGTTCGCCTCTTGCAACTCTAAGCGAACTTAGTAAGTTCGCCTGAGAGCTCAGTACTGAATTGGACTTGTAATTTTTATTTTTTTTAGTGTGTGTTAAATTTTTTTTTAATCTTTGTTTTTGTGTTTAATTTTGTTTGTTATTCTTTTTGTTTGTGTTTCATATCTGTTTGTGTTACATGTATTTCTAATGTGTGTATATACTAATGTTGTGTTTGTCCAAATTTGTTCACAGATGGATCGTCGTGTTGAGTACAAGCATAATCAAGTAGTGTTATTGGATCCTGAAATGTCTGAAGTTGTGAATTAACAAGGAATTATAAATTTTTTGAATAGGTCTAGATTACGTTTGGCACTATCAGGAAATCCCTACATCAGCTTACCTTATATTCAACATTTCTGGGATACTGTTCATCAAGATACAAATGTTGATCCTCATGTGTTGAGAGCTACAGTGAATAATATTGAAGTGGCTAATTCTGTGGATACCATTAGAGCTGCTCTGGCTCTTGGAGGTGAAAATGATGACCTTATCAGTTTGCATGGAACATTGATTATGGGATGCTTTCATAGAATGGGTTACCGAGGTAGATAGAATGATACTCAGGCTAGAAAAGGTGGTCTAGTCGGACAATGGCGATACTTTATGCATGTTATTTTTCAGTGTTTGTCACCAAGAAAGGCCGAAACTGATGGATTGAAATCTTCTTTACAAGCTGCAATGGTTGCTCTAACTCTGAAAAAGCGCTTCAACTTTGCTTTATACATGTACATAGAGCTTGTAATGCAAATCACTCCGCCTGAAGGTCAAGGATTTCTCATGTACCCTAGATTTATTCAAATGCTCTTGAATCATTTGACTCCTGATTTACCTCAGCATCCACAAAGTCTTACTTTGACTCCTATGACCAAACAAATCTTTACTGACTATACAAAGGTGAAGCAACAGAATGCTGCTTTGATTCTTGTTCCTACTCATTTATTCGGCCACATTATCAATCCTGATTATGTAGAGCCTTCGAACAACAATTGGTTTCATCCTGAAGAGTTGGCTCAGGATCAAGAACAACCTCAGCAACAGATTCAACAAGTGCAACAACAACAAGTACACGAACAAGTTTAGGTTCCAATTCAACAAGAAAATGAACCAGCCAATGTTGAAGCTGAAGTTCATGCACATGATGATGATGATTTTGAAATGCATGACAATCAAGACTTAGGTCTTAACATGGAAGACTTTCAAGATGATGTTGTACACTCACCCATTCATGAAGCAGAAGGGAATGTGGTTGATACTAGTACAAGTGATTCTGATGTACCTGATACTGATGCACATGATTCTGATTCTTCACAAGATTTTAGCTCAGGACATTATGAAAGATTGGCTAACTTGCCTTTGGCTAATGCGGGTAAAAGAGTGAAATCCTGAGCCAAGAAACCAAGACGTAAGTCTACCCGGCGTCCTCCTCCTGGTACAGCTCTTGGTAAATGAACATTACAGGATGAATCTTCTGATTCTAATAAGGAGTTTACTCCTGCTCCAAAGTCACAGAAGCTTTTGTCTGCTTCTATGGCTGCTGCTGCTAGTAGTCAAGGTGTTGAAGATGCTGAGTTTGTTGATCCATTACTTATTACTCCTCAGCCATCTCAACATACTTCACTGGTTATTAGTCCTGCTTCTAAAGTTCCTGCTCAATCTCAGGCTGGTCCTTCTGTTTCTTCTAATTCTGAAAGAATTGCATATCTAGAATATCAGGTTATTGCTTTACAAGGACAAGTTGATGTCTTGGTGGCTACTGACTCTAGAAGGGAGTTAGTCATTCAAAATCAATCTAAACAACTTTCTAAGATGAAACTTCTGGTTTCTATGCTTGTAGAGCGTCTTGACGCTCAGGGGGAGATGAGGTTACAAGATGTATGTCATAATGTTGAGGTTCAAAGAAAAGATGATGATGGCAATGATCCTAGTGGCAACATTGAAGATGATCATCAATATGCTGACGTGAATCCTTTATCTAGGGTTCAGGGGGAGTCAACATCTGCTAGTATTGAAGGTAGCAAGAAAGGAAGTGACGCTAATGATGAGATTTTACTTTTAGAATTCTTTAAAAATGATTCTGATATTGAAGATGAAGTTGAATAGCTTGAATGTTTGGACGATATTGATGAATTATTTAATGATTTAGAAGATGATATATTGGATCCTGAAGTTGAAGAAGGAGAGATTATAGAGATAGAGATTGAGAAAAGCACTGCTGATGTTACTTATGAGGGTTGTGATGGTCTAAATGTGCCTTATAACTTCATCCAAGATGATGTTATTCCTGAATTCTCTAATGAAGGGATGACTGATTCTGTGGACTCTGCTGAAGATGCATCAAAGCCTGATGATTCTGCTCAATCAAAGATGGATACTGAAACTACTCATTCCATGCCATCCATGTCATCTGAAGAACTAGTGATGTATAGAGATACTGGTATGACAAAGGAGCAGTGGACAGATGTAGTGAATAGCTAGAAAAAGGTCTTACCAAAGTCTCCTTTACTACCTACTCAGAAAGAAAGATATGTAAACAAAGAGAGGTGTATTGGAAGAAATATAAGCTGGTTTTATGATGAGGAGGTGAAATTGTTTGCTTTGAAGAGATCAGATGGTGTTCAGTATTTGAAACCAAGGATCAAGTATTTCAATACCTTACCTAGGTGTGAAATGAATGGTCTAGCTACTAAACCACTGATAAACAGATCAAAGTTTGGATTAGCTTATGTGATTGCAAAGCTGATAAGTAAAGAAGGAGGATCTGGTGATTATCAAAAGCTGAAACCTCAAAAGGGAAAGAGAGTGAAGATAGTTGACCCTAGTACTGGTGTGATAACTTGGAAATATAAGTTCAAACCAGTGAGAGCTGTTAAAAAGATTCTGTTAAGGAAAATACCACAGGATTTTCTTGGAAACATGAAGTGGTGGTATGTAGACGTGAATACTAGGGAAGCTAGAGTTGAAGATAAAGAGAATAAGGTCATAGTTAGCTTCTATGATGCTATGAACCTTATAAATTTCTCAAAGAAAGACCAGCGAACTTTAAGAAAGAATTAGATTATGTTTACTAAGGAATGGAGAGAGCAGGGACTACAGTATAAGAGAGTTTTGGAGATATGTCACAAGTATGGAGTGCATGCAGGCAGTAAGTTACCTGAGAATTGGAAGAGCTCATCATGAAGACTGAAGACAAAAGATCAAGCTATTGTCAAAGGGGAGTCTATTAGCACGTAGATGTGTGACAAAAGCTTGTAATATTTTAGATCTTTATGTCTTTATGTTTTTATAATTGTTTAAGTGTTTTTGTAAGTTCTGCTAGAGGCGAACTTATTAAGGCGAACTTATAGCAGAACATAGTCTATAAATACAGTTTACATGTTCAGTTTTTGTAACGCTTTGAATGTTCTAGTTTCAAGTTCTGTAAACTATATGATTTTGTGAAATACAAGAAGAAGATTATTTACATTGTTGTGTTTATTGTTGTTTCTGTCATCTCGTATACACAATCAGTGATACGGTTGGATTCCGCACTCCGTGTTATTGATACGTCACATCTCGAGTACGATCTATAGGAGAGTCATGTGGACCTACAGTTATACTTTGTAAAGTAATGGTTACTTGTACAAAAGGAAATTGTTTGACGATTGTAAATACGTCATACCTTGCTAGGGGTAGTCGTCCACCACTGTCTACATTGAACCGATTAATTGAAGAATCGACCAAGTGGGAGATTGTAGGATATATGATGTCCGGTCGTCAATTAAGTCAATGTTACTATTAAGGTACGATCCAAAGAGTTACACCTTAGGCAACAAACAAAATATATAATAATTAATTGTTAAATATTATTCACTAAAGACGGAAACAATAAATGGTGAGTAAATATTTAGAGAAATATTTATCGGAGATTTGGATAATTAATTATCTGATTAATTAATTATTGGCGGGGAATGAATGTTTAATGAGTTAAACATTTAAGGATTATGTTTTTAGTAATTATATGTAATTAGTGATTACAAGGGTTTAATAATTAAAGGTTAGTTATTACTAGGGTATTAACTGTTAATACAATGGGGACCAGTGTGTAAATATAATGTCTATAAATATAACATTATAATTAAAACCCTAACCCTAATCCCATACACCTCAAAATTGACGCCCCCCTCTTCTCCTCCCCTTGGTCCGGCCGACGACACCCCACCCCACCGTGAGTCGTCGTCCGTCGCCGCATAAATATGTAGCTAAATGCTTAACTTGCCTACAAGTTAAAGTAGAACATTAGAAGTCATACAGAAGATTACAACCATTAGAAATCCTAGAATGGAAGTGGGAACATCTCACCATTGACTTCATAACCACGCTACCAAAGACAGCTAGGGGTTATAATACCATTTGGGTGGTTGTGGATCGGTTAACTAAGAGTGCTCATTTCTTAGCGATACGTGAGACATGCTCTTCAGAAAAGTTAACTGATTTGTTTATCAAAGAAATTGTTTCAAGACATGGAATGCCAGTCTCGATTATCTCTGATCGAGATACTCGTTTCACTTCACGTTTTTACAAAAACTTTCATGAGGAGATGGGAACTAGGTTATTGATCAGTGATGCGTGTAAACTATATATATATTTTTATAGGTACTTTTCACACAGTTTGAGTTTTAAAAGGGTTTTCACCAAAGACTAATCACACACACATCGGGCAAGTGTACCCGTCGGATAGCAATATAGTAAAGGTAAGAACCGGATATCAATCCGTGGACACGGTGGAATGCGATAATAAACTGGAACTAAAATCCAATCAAGTAAGGGTAAAAGATGTTTAAGTTGATTTTTTTATTAAACTAATATGCACGAATGTAAAACTAAACTAACAACACAAGTCAAACAATCAAGGAATGAATATCACTTCGGTCTCGAATCCATTTAATAGACATCCAACAACAACTACAAATACATGACACGTACACGATATATAAGTTGACTAAATTATCGTCAAAGACATCTAATCAAATGATTCCTTGGAAAGTTAGAATGAATTACACAAACCAACCACCTAAAATCATACAATGAAGCTCACGTGCTATGAATACATCAATGTTTAATAAAGATTGAACTAGCTTCCTGTCAAGGTTGACTAATTCAACAACTAGTTGGAAAGATTACACGAATCAACACATAACCCACCTCAAGTTGATTAAAGTAAACAATAACATGCACTTCCTCAACATACAATGTTCATATCAAGATTACATAAACTAGAAGATTGCGTCAACAAGTCCTAGATGAACATAATACTAAACATGACACACCATAATAAACATTTTGTCTTTCCAAACACAAGCACAAGGATGCACATTCAAGAGTTTTCAACCATAAATAAGATTTCATCCACCATTCCTAGTCAAAAGCCATAAACTAGCATACATACATAAACTAATCAATGAATACATGTATAAACCATGTGTTTTCCAACATACATAGCCTACACATATACAAGTCTTGCAAACAATATCAACTCCCAAATACACAATATCATTGAAGAATAATCATGCCATTGTTATAACATTAGCATAAACTATGCCAAAAATCCATAAATGTTGTTAAACGTTACTAAAGTTAATCTAAACCAAAGTGATATCAAGAGTTAGCTCTTAGTGAGCATGAAAACAAGAACAAAGAAAGGAAAAGTTACAAGACTCATGAAGAAATACAAGAATCAAACCAACTCTTCCAAGCAAGATGATGATGATGTATGGTGATCCTCTTGATGTTGTAGTCCTTCCTAGAAGCTTGAAATGTGGCTAGAAACAAAGAAATTTGGAGAACAAAACAGTGTTTAGGGCTCCAACTCTCCAGGTCTCTAGACTTTTAAACTATGGAAAACTTCTGATATATATAGGAAGGGGGGCACGATCGTGCCAACATACTAGGCACGACCGTGCCTAAGCATGGGGCACGACCGATCTGTTTCTTTCATTGGCTCTCTTTTTTCGAGGAAGTTTGGATTTCAGACTCACGGGTTTACATGCCACCGTAGGGAAGCAAAAACAAGGTTGTCCTCGGTTTCTGATGCATGCACAGTCGTGCCACTTCTGGGCGCGGTCGTGCCAATAAGGGGTGCGACCATGTCTGGCCTGGTACGGTCGTGCCTCTAACTCAGAAAAGCTAATTTTCCTTGAAAACTCATGGAATCTCCTCCTTTATCTACTTAGCTCCATAAAAACCTACAAAACTGAAAATGAGGCAATTTAGTGTCTAAACTCGGGAAATCACCTGGAATTGATTGTGAAACGAGTGAAGTTTTGTGCCAAAAAGATGTGTAATTTACGACACATCAAACAACCCCACACTTGAACATTGCTTGTCCTTAAGCAAGAAATCAAAATAAAACAAAACTTCCAATGGCACTATGGATCAATTCGGAATACCGTAAGCATTAATAAACTTACAAAGGTTTGACAAGCTTTTCAAGAAATGAAAAATTGAGTAAATGAAACCCAAGGAGCCCAATGAAGTAACAACCGAATGAGCAAATGAATATGCCTAGGAAATCATTAGCATGCAACTTAATGCTCTCACAATGTTCACACACTCGGGTATATATATGATCATACAAGTAATGGTGTATGTATAGAACACTCAAATGCCAAGACAATGAATCATGCATAAATCATAAGCATGCTAAAAGATCAAATCTCTACCAACTAACATGAAACAAAGCATAAATCAAGAGAACTTTGAATGGGTTGTAACTTGGCAATGGTTAGGGGTAGGGATTTGTGATTTAAAAGTGGCTAAATGGCTAAAAACTCGGCGGCTATGCTAACTCAAAAACTATTACAACTTTGGACATAAAAATAACCTAAACAATACTTTTCTATATGCAGGATCTAACACTCAGATTCTTTCCATCTTGGCTCACAAAATTGCTCTAATCGGCTATAATTCACCTAAATTTGGTGAATTTTTTTTTTTTTTTTTGTTTTTTTAATATATATTTCTTTTCTTTTCATTTGAAGGGAACTAAGTCAATATGCATCTTTCCTTAGCTAAAAACTTCTCAAGAATTTCAAGATTACAACAAAATAAAAGCTATAAAATTAACATTTGCCAACCGGATTTCTAACACGGGTGAAAAATAAAATAAATAGAAAAGGCTAACGAAGGTTTAATAGTGGTGTAATGTGGGTAATAAAAGAAAAAGACGGGTTAGGCTCAACGTGGCTAACTAGTGGATATGTTCGGGTGAGGGAAAATAAAAGTAAACGGCTAACAAAGGGGTTTATCCTAATGCCTCATTCATTTTTATGCAATATTTATGTTCATGATTTCGAAATGTATACTAAAAGCAAGTTCTAATAAGCATGAAACATCCGGCACACTCAAATCCGCAAAAACGAGACCAAACAATGTCTAAAGCTATCGAGTCTCCAAAATAAACTCATGGAAACGGAAAGGAATGGGTGTAAGCAAAAGGTTACATGCAATGCATTCGTTTAGCCCACTAAAACTCATAGTCATCACAAAAAATTGGGTTTGGCTCGATGGAGTTTCTATCTCAATTGGTTTCGAAAAATCTAACCTCTATTATTTACTAAAAATTGTGAATGCCAAACGGTTAACTTTTATTATATTTTTGTGTTTTTAATTTTTTTTTTTAAATGATTTAATGCCAATAAAAATTATGAAGGAAGGTTTTGCAAAAAAAAATGATGTGATAAAATGCTCAAAAGGACAACATCGTGTGAATACATTCCCACCCTACACTTAGAATTGTGCATTGCCCACAATGTACAACAAAAAATAATGTAAAGTGAAGAATAAACACCCAACCCCACACTTTAGAACGTACATTGCCCTCAATGTACACAAAAACATGTAATGCAAAATGGAATGCAATGCAATGGAGTGTGAAGGGATAACTGAAACTTCCCTCGTGTCGATCTCGGTCAAACTCAAACGGCCTACCCAAAAAATATGACGTTCCATGCAGTTCCACAATTCCAAGATCTAATCAAAACTAACAACATCAAACACAGATCAATAACATCAAGTCAAAATATAAACAGAAATGTAAAGACAAATATATACATACAGTACAACGGAAACAAAAGTACAACAAAACAAACAGTACAAACGCCGAAGCACGATAAAAGATTTTGTAAAAAATACACCCGAGTACAAATCAACAAAAATGATACCAAAAGGGAGTGGAGGGCACTACTCCTCCATCTCAAAATCCTCGAGAGCAAGGTCGGCACCCTCGCCCTCCTCTGCTCCACCTCCTCCGGGTGGTGATGGTGGTGTGGACTGAGGTGATAGTGGTGGTTGAACGGGTTGCTGCCGTAGCTGCATAAAGAATGGTAAAAGAACCACGTAAGGGGCTCCGCTAGCAGCAGCAACGGCGCACTAGACCTCATACTTCCAGGCCCAGTAGCGCATAAATAAATCATGGGTGACGGTAACCAAAGGCGGTGGTAGCGGAGGAGGCGGCTGATCGGGCTCGTGTTGCTCGTGATCATGCCCGTGCTGCTCGTGCTCCTGCTGAGCCGCGTGTGCCTGATGTGCGGCGGCGATGGCCTTTGCCTCAGCCTGAACAACATCTGGGTCAGGACCCGGATGGTCTTGATCCCATATCTGTACCCATATGTTAACTAACCAAAATCCAACAGGCGCTCACCGAACCACGTGCATGTTTCTCAACGTCTGCACGGTCATCACGACTGTCTCTGCCACCGGGGTCAAATCTGCAATCAACTCATATGTCAGCAAATGATAGTGCCTGGCGATCTTGGTCACAAACTGACCGCTGTAGATGGCACTCGTGGCATCCCTCCCCGAGCTTTTTACCAAGTACCCCCGATAGAATGCACAATTATGCAAGTGCGCAGGCGTACTAGGCAAAACAAATAAAATAACTCCCTCAAATTTACTACAGTCTCTCCCTATCCTCGACCAGAAATGGAATAAACAATGCAACGATGTAGCACACGATGTAATGGATCTCGAAGGCTCGAAGCCTTGGTCAAACTTGGATCATACACTCCAAATCTAAACTCGTGCCAGAACTGGTCCTTGTCGTCCTATGTCGAAAACTCAGTGATACCCTGGGTAAATAACTCGGTCAGAATCTCATCCCGAGTGTATAATCCCAACAATCTCCCAAACCTAGCTACTGACATCACTCGCCACTCCCCTCCAAGTCTAAATCTCATTGTCTCTGGCTGCTCTAAGTCTGCGCAGGGGTAAACGAACTCGTAGGTCGAGAAAAACTCCATCACGAGCTCAATATACTGGGCGGCGTGTAGCCAAAACAATCTACGCTAGGGGACGGTAACCAAATCATACCATCAGTCCCTCTGACCAATGGCATCAAGCGTTCCAAAGTCAAGACGTCGCCCTACCAATATCCGGTGCCGATATGGCCATAAAACCTCTAAACGCTGCTCGTACTCCTGCTTGTTGAGATCAAACTCGAGGTACGGGTGATCTCTGTTTCCTACCATCTGCAAGAAAAACAAGTAGTAAAATCAGAAGGGTTATGAATAAGATGCTAGACAAAGTTATGAAGTTTCTGCCCAAATTTTATGAAGGAGCACGGTCGTGCCTAGGAAGTGCCACGACCGCGCCAAGGCAGTAATATCCAGCCCACAGTCGCGCTGTGGCTAACCACGAGCAGTCCCAACTAGGAAGCAGGTCGCGCCAGGTTAGGGCACGACCGCGCCATAACCAAAATCAAGGAGCCATGACCGTGCCAGTGGGAGACACGGCCGCGCTCAACCCAAATCACCTTCCTGGGAGTTTTTCAAGCCAGACACGACCGTGCTTGGTCTAGAGTGCGGTCATGCTCAACCCATCTTAGGGTTTTGAGGATCAAATTCAATCAATTTTAGCATGATTACGAAGGGGCTTTTGTTATAACATCATCCCAGGAGGTAAAACTACTAATCCTATTTATATACAATCTACAAACACACATTAAACATGAAGACTGACGAAAACCTAAACATTAATAAAAAAACCTAGGTCTTTAAACACAAATAGAATAACGTCCTAGGTCTACACACGAACACAAGGGAAAAGGAAACGGAAACATACCTGAGATCGTGGCAGTGCGGATTAAAGAACCGGAGATTAAAGGTAAATCGCAGCTAGGGGTTTCTGTGTGCATTTTTGGAAAAGGGGGTCTGATAGATGAGCATAAAATCCTTTTATAGGGACCCTTCAAAAGTGAGGCACGACCGTGCCTATGTACGGGGCACGACCGCGTTGAGGAGGGTGGCACGACCGTGTCGCATGCACAGCAGTCACAGAAACCTTTTTTTATGAATGGTATTCCAAACCCGACTGCGATTCTTCCAATTTAAAATCTCTAAAAATTTAGATGACGTTCCTGTGACATTCCAATCCATATCCCCAATCTGCTCGATCCAAAACATGTTCCGAGTTCCTAAACTCAAAATTAGATGGTAAAATCCTAGAAAAAAAACTAGGAAAATAATTTAGAAGATAAAAATGAACGGACACAACGAACGGGTGAAACATGGACATTCTAAGATTATTAACGAGTCGTTAGCTAGACTCGTGTCCCAACACGTCAATATAGGACAAATGATGGGGCAAATCAACAAACGGATGACCTATGATTCTTGAATACCCATCCGACCCATTTGGTTTAATGCATTTACCATCGGCTAGTGACAACCAATAGTAAACGCAAAAACGAAGTGACGGGTCGTGCCACCAACACTTTTACTTGCCCGGACCGAACCTGAAGCACATAATGTAGTGAAGGAGGTGATCATCTCGGCAAGATAGTGTTGACTTGCCATGCTTTGTGGACCGATGTTGCGCCTTCCAAGTCGGTTGGTCCGTGAACTCTCTCGCCTTCTCCCGTTGTTCGGATGATTCGTATGACGAATCGTGATCATGATCAATCGCGGGCCGGCTCTCCACGGTGCATAACCGAGGATCGGGTGTCACCATAGCCATTAGTTCGTTGGTGAACCCATCCATTTGCACATCTTCCTCGTGGTAACCCCGTAGATCAAATGGATACTCGTCACTGTAACTCCCATAATCGCAATCCATGAAAATCACTGCAAAGAACACTCAAACAAAACAATCACGGGTACCAGAAAAAAATGAAATAAAAAGACAATTCAAAAACTATACACAAACATAAGATGATAATGATAAAATAAAATTTAATAAAGAAAATTTGTTTACCAAGATATACACAAATATATACTAAATGACTAAATAATAATTCCCATCGTTCTCGCACAAACCGTATCCCCGGCAACGGCGTCAAAAACTTGATGCGTGTAAACTATATATATTTTTTTATAAGTACTTTTCACACAGTTAGAGTTTTAAAAGGGTTTTCACCAAAGACTAATCACACACACATCGGGCAAGTGTACCCGTCGGATAGCAATATAGTAAAGGTAAGAATCAGACATCAATCCGTGGACACGGTGGAATGCGATAATAAACCGGAACTAAAATGCAATCAAGTAAGGGTAAAAGATGTTTAAGTTGATTTTTTTTATTAAACTAATATGCACGAACGTAAAATTAAACTAACAACACAAGTCAAACAATCAAGGAAGGAATATCACTTCGGTCTCGAATCAATTTAATAGACATCCAACAGCAACTACAAATACATGACACATACACGTTATATAAGTTGACTAAATTCTCGTCAAAGACATCTAATCAAATGATTCTTTGGAAAGTTAGAATGAACTACCCAAACCAACCACCTAAAATCATACAATGAAGCTCATGTGCTATGAATACATCAATGTTTAATAAAGATTGAACTAGCTTCCTGTCAAGGTTGACTAATTCAACAACTAGTTGGAAAGATTACACGAATCAACACATAACCAACCTCAAGTTGATTAAAGTAAACAACAAAATGCACTTCCTCAACATACAATGTTCATATCAAGATTACATAAACTAGAAGATTGCGTCAACAAGTCCTAGATGAACATAATACTAAACATAACACACCATAACAAGCAATTTGTCTTTCCAAACACAAGCACAAGGATGCACATTCAAGAGTTTTCAACCATAAATAAGACTTCATCCACCATTCCTAGTCAAAAACCATAAACTAGCATACAAACATACACTAATCAATGAATACATGTATAAACCATGTGTTTTCCAACATACATGGCCTACACATATACAAGTCTTCCAAACAATATCAACTCCCAAATACACAATATCATTGAAGAATAATCATGCCATTGTTATAACATTAGCATAAACTCTGCCAAAAATCCATAAATGTTGTCAAACGTTACTAAACTTCATTTAAACCAAAGTGATATCAAGAGTTAGCTAATGGGGAGGATGAAAACAAGAACAAAGCAAGGAAAAGTTACAAGATTCAAGAAGAAATACAAGAATCAAACCAACTCTTCCAAGCAAGATGATGATGATGATGTATGGTGATCCTCTTGATGTTGTAGTCCTTCCTAAAAGCTTGAAATGTGGCTAGAAACAAGGAAATTCGGAGCACAAAACAGTGCTTAGGGCTCCAACTCTCCAGGTCTCCAGACTTTTAAACTGTGGAAAACTTCTGATATATATAGGGAGGGGGCACGACCGTGCCAAGGTACTAGGCACGACCGTGCCTAAGCATGGGGAACGACCGATCTGCTTCTTTCATTGGCTCTCTTTATTCGAGGAAGTACAGATTTTCAGACTCACGGGTTTACACACAACCGTGGGGAAGCAAAAGCACGGTTGTCCTCGGTTTATGATGCTGGCACGGCCGTGCCACTTCTGGGCGCGTTCATGCCAATAAGGGGTGCGACCATGTCTGGCCTGGCTCAGTCGTGCCTCCAACTCAGAAAAGCTAACTTTCCTTGAAAAATCCTGGAATCTCCTCCTTTATCTACTTAGCTCCATAAAAACCTATAAAACTTAAAATGAAGCAATTCAGTATCTAAACTCGGGAATCACCTGGAATTGATCGTGAAATGAGTGAAGTTTTGTGCCAAAAAGATGTGTAATTTACGACACATCAATCAGCATGGCGTATCATCCTTAGACCGATGGTCAAGGTGAAAGGAAGATTCAGACTCTTGAAGATATGCTACGTGCTTGTATAATTGGCTTCGGTGGAAGTTGGGATAATCATCTTCCATTAGCAGAATTCTCATACAATAACATCTACCATTCCAGTATTGGTATGCCACCATATGAGATGTTATATGGTAGAAGATGTAGAACTCCTCTATGTTGGGGAGAAGTTGGTCAGAAAGAATTAGGCAGCAAGGAAATAGTTCAAGTCATGTCAGAAAAGCTTGACTTAATCAAGGCACGTTTGAAAGCTGCACAAGATAGACAGAAGTCATACGCAGACAAGAGACGTAGACCAATAGAATTCCAAGAAGGAGATTATGTCTTGTTGAAAGTATCTCCTTAGAAAGGTCTAATCCGATTCAAGAAACGTGGAAAGCTAAGGCCATGATTCATTAGTCCTTTCAAAATCATCAAACGAGTCAAAAAGGTAGCTTATCAGTTAGAGCTACCTGAAGAATTGAATAAGATACACAACATGTTCCATGTATCTTATTTAAGGAAATGTTTGGTGGATGAAGCTGCACACGTTCCTTTAGAGGAGATAGAAGTTGATGATAAGCTAACATACGTTGAAGAACCTATCAAGATTCTAGATACAAAAAAGTAATGCAGTTACGTAACAAAACAATCAAACAAGTACTAGTGAAATGGAAGTACAGAAAAGGGTCAAAGATGACTTGGGAAAGGAGGATGAAATGGGGAAATGTTATCCTCGGTTATTTAAGGATTAACAGGTATCGAGGATGATGTCGTCCAGACGGTCTATAAAATAAACTACTAAACCTAACCTAGACTCCTAAGTAATAAAAGGAAAACCTATGAACTAAACCACACTAACAGGCAAGTGGACCTATCGAGTGTAACACAGCTTAATGGTAAACCGGATTATCGAACCCTAGAGACACTACGAAACAATACTAGACTCTGAATCGGACTTAAGATTTGATTGATTGGGGGGTTTACTACACTAAATATTATCACTAAAGAATGCAATAAACTAAGATCGACTCAAGCTACCAAGAAACAAAAGCTAAGGAAATATCAAGATATGGGAAGAATACTACCTAGGTCGGAATCCTACTTGCAAAGCACAACTTCTACCGGTTCTGGAACTATGATGGATCTGGGTTTCTAAGGATAACAACTATAGATAACCTAGTGGATCCCTAATCACTCTCACGGTGTCACCAACTAAGGAACCTAAAGCGTCCTAAACACACCAGATTGCTGGATCACTTCTCAGGTATTTCCAACTATGATCAAGTACCCTAATGAACAGATTACCTCTCAGTCTCACTGTCCACAATACATCCAAGGAATGCATGGGGTAATCCTAGAGTAACAACTATGATTCAGAATAGCAACAGATCACTAGACACCTAAACCAACTTCTTCTCAGACAGCTGACACTTGGATTCCTAATGGCGAAGACTAAACGACTAATTCTCACCTCTTGGGTATTGAACTAGGAAGAACACTCAACTCTAATCAGAAATTAATCACAACTCCTATGGCTACTACATCTAGCAAACCACTGAAATCACAAACCCTAAGATCTATCACCTAGATACGCTAATTGAACAGGCAGACAACCATAATCAACGCAAGGAATCAATAATTAACCACACAATTAGATTTAAGCATGCACATACATCATAATTGTTAAACTAAAATCGTTTACAAAGTCACAAAACCATCATTAAATCCAAAAACTAATAAAAGATTAAAACTTTAACAAGTATTCATCATGAACCTAGGCATTATCAATGTTCTAGCCAAGAATCATACACAAAACATCCATAACAGAAGTAAAAGACAGAAACTTAGTATCAAACATAGCAATCGAAGAATAAAAATCGAATCTTGAAACCCTAGAACGTTAGATTAACAAACCCGGAATCCAAAGGCTTCAACTTTATGCTTAATTCCTCTTCCTTACTCCCAAAATCGCCTCTGGCTATGGTCTAGACGGCAATCAATCGAACTTCTGACCAAATGGGATTAAAATTCTATTTAATTTGATTTTTCCAAACTTTCACGGAATACGACTCTCTCGCGTACCGTGAGAGATTTAGGCTAGCCCCTCGCGTAGCGCGAGGGCCAAAACAGTCAGGCTGGCTTCTGATTTCCCCCGCATATCGCAAGGGATCTTGATCTGGTCTTCGCGTACCGCGAAAGAATAGAATTTCAGATTTTTCACTTTTATTTCTTGGACTTTATTCTCGTGCTCGGTTTCTTCGGGTTTTCACTTGTATTCATCATGAACACCTGAGAACATAACAAAGACTCAATACAAACCAAAAACGACTTAAAACGAATAGAAAACTTACTAAAACGACACGAAAACACAGGAATAAAGATGTGTGTTTTGCACTACATCAGAGGACGAAACCTAATTTAAGGGGGGAGAGTTGTAACATCCCAAATTTTAAAAAAATAAAAGTTCAGGGGCCAATGTGCAAATATCCCAAAGTTAAGGCACTTAAAAATAAAGAAATTGGAAAATCGAGCCGGTAGCGGACCACTACCAAGATCTTAGCGGTCCGCTAGCCGTAATTAAGTCGGACAACGAGGATGCAACACGTGTAAGGTGACTCGCGCAGAAGGATTGGGTAGCGGAACGCTACCCAAAGCCATAGCGGTCCGCTACGTAGCAAGCAAGAAAGACGGCTGGCAAAAGGCGGTAGCGGACCGCTACCGCCTAGCTTAGCGGTCCGGTACGGGTGGTGTTCCAGCTCTATAAAAAGATAGTCCTTGTAAGTCAATTGAGAAATAACAACAACAACACAACCATCACTTTCACACACACATGAGTATCGAGGAGCCCCGAACGACGGTTACGAGCGCGGAAGTTACGAGTGCGGTACGTGGAGAGTACGGTTTGAGTACAGAGAAGCGGTTAAAAGCGAGGAACGAACTTAGGAACTACCCGAGGATAATGTAAGTACACTGGACCCGTACCCTAGACACAAATACGTGAATTTTGTGTTTAAAATGATACGTGATATGTGTTATGTGATATGACGCGGGTACGGGGTAATAAAGGATTAGTCTAAATAATAAACGGGAATAATGGAGTAGTCACGACGTATCCAAGGGGTGGTGGATACGCCGCTGGTACTTCCTATATATAAACTTTTTGGTACCTCATGATGAAACCATTATGAATGTTTAGAGGTATAGACTAATAAAAAATAATGAAATATAGTAAACGTACAGGAGAATATCCAACCGGTATGTAGTTATCTGACAAACGGAATATTCTGTCTAAGGAAAGAGTGGTGTATAAATCTCTCCTAGACCCATCACTCTTTCTTGGGGACATCTCTGTTGGAGGTACTGCTCTAAAAGAAAAATCACCCTAGTTTACAATATATGACGAATACGAATATGGGATGAAAATAAACCATGCATAATATGAATATGTGATGAATATGAATATGTGAAATGCATGGTGAATATGTGAAAGCATGATGATACGTGCAAATCTGAATGAGTATGATGGAACGAGTCTAAACCCTAAAATGGAATAACGGAGTACTCACGAAGTGTTAGAGGGGTGGTAGGTACGCCGCTGGTACTTCCTACATATAAACCCTTCTAATACATCGTGGAGAAACCGTTACGAAGTTTTAAAGGTACGGACCGGTTGATGAGTAAATGAAGCATATACATGAAATGAAAACAAATGCTTGATACATTTGGGACGATGTAGTCAAAGATACTCAAGGTCCCAAATTAAATGAGATACCCGGCCTATAAGATGGATTTCAATAAATAAATAAAGAAAAGAAAACTCTAGGCCTACAGGGCTGAAAGAGTAAAAGATTCCAAGCCTACAGGGGTTGAGGAATGAATGAGTCTTCGTGACAAATGCAAGGGGTCTATACTGACGAGTATAAGGACCTTGCCAATACTCGGACCGGAGATACGGCCTAAGATGGTTGTGAGGGGGTTAGCACGCCCATAAAATATACGAATGACGTGACCGGAGGTACGTCCGGAGATGGTCATGGGGCGCCGAGAGCCTGGAAAACTTGAACAATAATAACCTAAAGGGTTCATAATAAAATGAACGATGCAGTGTACTTACTTAGCGTAAGCTGATTCAAAAACGTTTTTCAAACACTGCAAGAAAGAGACACGTGGAATAAAGCTTCCTGAAGACGGAGCAATCGGAGTTAGAAATCCCTTTTGTAAAATGATGTAATTATATCATCTTTTGTAAAACAATATTATAATGAAATGTTGCCTTAGCCGTAATGGCAAGGTTTTATTAATCTGGGGCGTTTTCCTTAATAAAATACTCTGATAAAATAATAAGATAAGTCGGGTGTTTCATCTAACGTTTCCATCTCACATTCCTTGTCGGGTCGATTGCATCTGATTCTTTAGGCTTATAAACATGTTGTTTCTGTGGATGTGACTCTGAGGAGTTTCTGATTATGATCCCCATAACCCTAAGTGAAGGTTGCAAGGTCACTTGACCTTTTTTCTTTACACCTTAGTAAGGTGTACCTGCTTATTTGGAGAGCTTATACTCTGTGAGATCGTTCCTACTATTTTCTTATTTTCACACGTATTATCTTCTATTAGGCATATTTGACTGGGTTAGGTAGACCAGTTTTGGCAGTAATCCTGTTATGTGTTGCATCTTGTTGGTATTTCTTTGATTAGTATTGATTTACATTGTTTGAATCACTTGTGTGTGAATAGTTAGTCTTGTGTGTTGTGTCAACAACCTTGAATAACCCTTGGTCTACCACTTAGGTTGCGTGAAAACCTGGCACTGGTTTTGGTTGTTCTCTGTGTGTGTGGCTGTGTGATATTCATTCTTTATCCGGTTATTGTTTGATTTTGAAATGGATGAAACTGATAGTGGACCTATTATTGTTAATGAAACGTTAGTAAGCAAGATGGATGCTAGTTATCCCTTGTATCTTCATGCTAGTGATTCAAGTAATTTGACCATAGTGAATATAAAATTAAAAGGAACAAATAATTACATTATTTGGTCTGTTGTTATGAAACTTGCCTTACAAGTTAAGAACGAAGTTGGATTTACTGGCATTTTTGTTTTACACGGATTTCACTTATAGCACATAGGATTGATAAATTACATGTTCAGTTCGATAGTTTGCACGAGCGTAACAAGTTTGGCCCTTAAAATGAATGGACGTTAACTTTGGACGTTAAACTAATTTTGAGTTCTAAAAATCACATCCTAATGTTTTTTTAGTAACATGGGTGGAAGAAAGTCGCTTAACAAGCTTACACAAGTAAACGACCAAGAGTCCAAGAATACAATCTGGTTTTGAACTTCAGAGAAGTTATATTCGGTGTTGAAAAGAGACCCAAGTAATAGTTGTAAAACTTGAGTCTTATCGATTCTATTTCCTTGTATTTATGGAATTTATATAGTTTTGTAAATTTGTATTTATGAATTTGTTAAAAGTTAAATAATGTTGTAAATTTGTATATAGTTCTTGTTTGGTTTGCTTTTGTATATATTTATTAGTAGGTTAGAAAACACATGTAATACACGGGTTGAACAATAAAAACGATAAAATTAATAAAATTGTATATATTTCTCATGACTGAAAATCTGAAATTATGTATAAGTATCGATTTAAAATAACCAATTAATAATATTGAAAATAAAAAAAAGATAATATAATTCATAAATTTTCATAATTTGAAAGTTAAGGATTTGAATGTTCCCATAATATTGCATTTTTTTTAATTGTATTCGGCGAAAGTTAATGATTTGAATTGATGTTACCATAATTTATGTTGACTAAATTTGAGTAGGAAAAACTTTAGTTGACCTTATAAAAAGATGTCATATGGCAACATGAGATTTATTATATAAAGGATATTATGTAATTTGAATATATGTGTAAATCAATAAAACCAAAAAAAAAGATTTTTTGCATCACTTTTAGCGAGGGATTGATGACAGAAAATCCATTGCTTAAAACTTAATTTTTTTGGATGTATAAAGTTAATCGTTTATTATAATAAGAATGTATTTTGAATTATCTTGCATGTTTTTAAACGCCATTTAATTTCAATGGCTTAAAAAACGTTTTATATGACAAATTGACAATAGTTTGTATGGTTTGGTAATAATAAAGAAGACAAGTTTTATAATGTTGTTGACTCCATGGGTGCTCCTAGTCTAAAACGAAGAAAATATATCATCCACATCCGCTAAAGAGAACAATATATTCAATAAATATGAGGTTCTTAAAATAAACCCAACTTGTGTTCTCAAAAGCTAAGACCAAAACAAGGTCCACAAGTACCATTAGATTTCTTCTTTGTAATGTATATTTATACTTCTAACATCACATCATTGAGCGGAAAACAAATTATTTTAAGTTATTATAGCTTCATTGACAACAACTTTTTAATTTAAAAAATTATACGAAAAACAAGGTCTTACACATATTAGTCAGGGTCGAGATCGTTACATTTTTCCTAAGAAAAACAACATTGGCGCACACTTTAAGTAATTGACACCACCGTGGATGAATGAATAGGTGAGCCTCGAGATTAGCCAAGCTCAAACAAGAGGTTTTCTTGCGGAAAGCTTCGATCAAGGGGAGCATATGGCACGTCAGTTGAACTGGGTTAGAGGTGAAAAGTAGTAATCTTCTAGAACATATCAAAACAGAGTTGATTAGGTTGAACTGACTTTTGAACGTGTTATTTATATAAATGTATAAATTTGATTACGATCATTATATTGTTAGAAAACTATATAACTTTTAGATGTAATAAGATTCGACTCATTTGATTCAATTCCATTTTAACCAAGGATTTACATCATCTCCATTTGGCATGATAGAAAAAACAAGTCAAATCCCCTCATTTTAGATAAATAGGTCAAAATTAACATTTCGTCATCATATATAGTTTTCAATAATGTATAAAAATGTATATATAATGATGATAGTTCATCTTTGGCCCATAGATTAGATGTTAGCATAATGGTATTAGGATTTTAGTGTTTTTTAGTCTTTTTATACTCTTTATTTGAAATGTGTAGTTGACATAGACATGAATAGGGTTTTCTATTTCCGTTTTTTGTATGAGACTATGGATGGCAAACTAACCTAAATCCAACGGGCAAACCCGAAACCTAAAACATTTAAGAGTGTATTCGGATATGAGACCGAGTATGTGATTTATTTTTAAAAAAAATTCATTGGTATTGGGCGAGTGAGGTATTAGACGATAAATGGCCTGATTACTCGAAACATGCATACATCCGAACCATACACGTAAACATGTTCTATTTATTTTTATTTTCCTTTCACCTTGGGTGATAAAATTATCCACTACTTCACTAATTTTTAATTTTATATTTCTAGTTTTATTGGATAATTAAACTATATGAAAAATAAAATAGTAAAAAATGTATTTGGAAAGCCCATTGTACCTGATACCCAACACCCGAAAGGCAATTACCTTATAGATAGCCAACGGGTATTGAATCGGGTATGAGATATGACATCAAGCATGAGACTGAGATTACAAATACTCGTCTTAAACATGTTCCAGTGTTATCCTTATTCATGACGTAGTGTTCACCACTTTTGTTATTATGTCTTTTATTATTCTCCTTATTATTGATTTACCTTTTGAAATGAATAGTAACTTTTTTTTTGAGGAAACGCAGGGAAACTACCGCCACGAAGCGCGCGAAGAAAAAAGCTAGTTACTTTGAAATACCATTCCAATATTATTTGTGCTTGGTAGCCTTTATGTTTGGTTATTAGGGTATCTAATATAATACTCGTGAGTGAGATTCTCACGCGAGAGGGTGGTGTTCCTTGACCCTCACCCTCTTCACTCAACCAATCAAATGCCCACACCCTTTCCCTCTTTCCTTTCTCCCTGAGAATTCTCATGCCCCTTTCCTCACGTCCATAGGGGGCGTGTTGCAATCCTTCCTCTCACAGAGAGTATATCGGATATCCTTATGTTATTGTATGGGAACAATCTTCTATAATCTTCATGTTAAAAAAAAGTTTTTAACATCACTATTTTCAAAACTTGCACACGTTTTCTTTGGATATTGAGAGACCTGGTAATTTTTTCAAATCTTTTTTATAATAATTAACGAGTTATTTTAATAATTTCCTGAAAATGATCCTAATTTAAAATATTATATCACAGCGGAAGAGTCTTAAATGGGTTGATAATACAAAATTACAAATAAGGTGAGGTATAAGTCATGATCAAAACCCAAAACAAATGATAACATAGTTCTTTACGTTAGTTTATAAAACTATGAAGTCTTATCCGATCCATTCCTGAAGCTCATTACTCCTTTTTATCTCTTTTCATTTGTACCTAAAAACATTTGCAATCTGTATAAATATAGAGGGTTTAGCCTCAAAACCCAATTCAAGATTTTGCAAAAACATTCGCCTCTAGTATTTTTTTTAAAGCAATCCAATGAGTTATTTTACATATGTTTGAGACATAGTATCATTAAAAGTCACCCAAAATATCACATCTAAGATTAGGAAGATAATTGTGTGTAATAAGGAAAATGGTTAATTAAACTATCAAATCAAAATGCACCAAACCAAACACAACTAATTCAATTGAATATTAAATTCTCTTCATACGTGGATTTAATCTTGATAAAAAAAATTATTATTAATACTAGGAGTGAGATTTTATTTATTTGATTATTTAATTAAGTTTGAGTTGGGTTAGATTTAGTATAGGGTTTATTATAAATAGATGGTTAGGGATTAATTATAAAGTGTGACAACCGCAACTTTTAGGTCAATACCGTTTCCGTCATGATCATAAGTTCTTGCATCATTTATGTGTTAGACTTAATTTTGAGTAATTAGGTCAATTCATGTCTAGCAAATACCGTTCATGTCATAACTTGCATTAGTGAATTTTGAACCATGCGCGCGTCGCGTTAATTAGTACGAACGTTGGTGATTATCAAATTAAATACTTATAAAAGTATTTTACTATGTTAAAATATAATATATATTTTAAGACGTAATTACAACATTGTCTAAAATTTATTTAACGGTTTATCTAGTATTTTATCGAGAAACGCAGTCCAAGAATTCACTACGTATTCTGCCAACTAATAATTTAAGTAATTATTTTAGTAATAAAAATAATTATTGCTTCTAGAATTGTATTTATAAAACTGTTTTAACTAAATAATACTGATTTTATAAAATTAATAATACTGATTTTTATTAGACTAGTTAAATTATTTATAAAATTAAACCTACACATCTCCACCCAAAACTTTTAAAAGATTCAAAAACTCCCAACCCTATCCCCCCATGATTTCCGAAAATCACCACTCCACTAATTCTCAACAAACTTTTGAACCTTAAATCCTAATTGTCCCCTGCTAAAACTCACAACACAACTCCAACTCTCTTTCAATTTCGAAATTTCCAGGGTTTCACTACCATTTACGCAAGTCAAAGGCCAAATCAAAGTGTTATTCAAGTCAATTTCTAAGCCATCTCAAAGCAATTCAAGGTCTTTGCAAGGTGAATTAATTATCTACATGTTCAATCCTTTATTCCTGCTTATTCGAGTATGATTATTTTCTTATAAAAGTTCCTAATTTTTATATTTTATTCTAGTGTTGATGAACACCTATTTCACCTGATTCAATCGTTGAATAAAAAGATTTAACACGTTAATCTATCATTATTAATTTTATAAGATTCATAGATATATGTTATTTTCCTTACAAATAGTTGGTATAATGTGTTTAGTCAATTACTTGGTTCGAATACTCGGTTGAATTGTGATTTTTGGTTAATACTAATTCTTTAATTTTGAATTGGAGATTTGGATTTCTAAACATATTTTTAGTCAAAAGTATACATGAGAACATCGAAATCAAGTTTTTATAAAAGATTGTTATTTTTTATGAGAAGTATATAAAGATTAAATAGTTGGTCATGAATTGTTAAAGGTATGGATATAAAACCCTAGAGATAAGTTTTGACAAAGACTCGCGAATTTGGACTCAAAATATATACACTGATTATTTTTAATAAAAATATATTTGATAAAATTTATTATCATATTTTGAGACGTAGTAACGTCTAAAATGTTCGATTGATTGTATAAATCTTTTTAAGTTACAATGTTGTACTAAATATATATAGTTCAAAATTTAAAAATATATATTCTCTAGACTTGTATTTATTTTTAGAATAAATATATTTTCATAAAAGGAACACGTCACCAACGGGTCGTCGAGTCAAATCTTTTGAAAGCATAACACTTGTTCACATTGGGTCAATTGGGTGAAATTGACTTCGGTTCATCATACACTAAGATGCATTAGTTAGACCCTAAATTGTCTTAAATAAATTAGGACACGTTTCGGTTCTTGTACGTCAGATTTTGCTACTCATTTCAAGATCACAACTCACTAATCAGGTGAGTCCCGCGGCCCCTGTTTACTTGTTTTACAATTTTAGGGGAGAATACATGTACAACATTTTTGCATGGACATAAGTGCACAACACGTTCACGTTTGTTACATGAGTAGTTCAATTATCGTATTAAGTCCGCGGTTTTTGTACCGTTAATTTAGCAAGCGTGGGAATATTGAATAGATCTATTTGGGTTGACACCCCCACCCGAGGTTAGTTGCGTTAACCAGATTGGATATCAATCGGGTGCATTATTGTCCATTTCATGCAATGTTTCACGATAAGAACATTGGTTGGGGCATTTCATAGTTCATTGTCTAGCTTTGGTTATATAGCTCATGGTAACGGTTCAAAACTTATTGTCTGTACAACAATAGTTTCATTAAATCTTATGGTCCATTGGAAAACACTTTTCATCAATTTTAAACACTAAAACCTGTGAACTCACGAACATATTTGTTAACCCGTTTTAACATGTATTTCTCAGGTCGTTGAATTCGGTGAAGGTTAGCATTAAAGCATGGAGTCAAATGGCACATAGGGTTGTGTCGCGAACATGCATTATTTTATCATTTTGGGACAATTGTCATTTCATTTTACTTCCACATAAACTCTGAAATTTTTCGTTTTGGTTATGTTTTGAACGTTTATGTTTTGAAATCATTTAGTGGTCTTCGTTATAACCAATGACTACGATCCATGACAGTCACGCCCAGCGGGAATCTGCGGTGGTTGGGGTGTGACATAAAGTGTGGTTTTGGTTTTCAATATTAATAAGAGAGTCGATCTTGGTTGAGATCAAATTTTATATTCGTATTTTTATGCCTGATTTCCAACAATTGGTATCAGAGTCAGGTTAAAGTGAACACCGTTTTAAAAGTCGTAGCGTGGAGTCAAGTTGACAGTTCTTGTGGCAGTGATTAGGAACAAGAGGTGGTTCTTGTTTGATCGATCGCAGAAGAAAGAAATAGTTGTGCGACCGCCGATCGGGTTGGTCGCATTCAACATCAGCGAAGGAAAAGCAGGAGGCGCAGAGGTATTTTGAACAAAAGAAAAAAAGGAAGATGCGGGTAATTTGTTCTTATCGTTTATTTTCAAATATAAACTGAAGAGATCGATCAAGGTTTGAAGGATTAAAGAATTATCTTTGTTGAATAGTTACAAGAAACAAGTGATGACGGCAGAAAACTTGTAATTTTTGGAGAAATGTTTTAAATTCTTCACATCGTCGATGGAGTTAGCCAACAATGAAAGACATTAATTTTAGCAAAAGGTAAGTATTGGAATTTTTGAAATTTCATGGTATGTGAGGAAGTTCATGTAAATGGGCTAGAATAATGGGCTGAAGGTCTTTGCATGATGATTGCCATGCATGGTTGAAACCGATCGGGAACTAAGCAACAACACAATTGTTGGCGGGTTACGAGCAGCAGCTAGCGACGGGAGCAGCGGCAGGTTGTGCTTGCTTCTGTCTGGTGGCAATGAGTACCATTAGTGGTGGCTCAAACCCGGATCTGCGTATCTTGTGCAAATAATCGCGTCTAACGATTCAATTCTCTTTCGAGTAATCAACCGGTTACGGTTGAAGTTCGGGTTCGATGTGAGTCCAGTTGTTGAAATTCGATCCGTCAGAGCTCGAATTGTGAAAGCGTCTGTCAAGTTTCAAACGAAGGGTTGTGCGAGTCAACCAAGGAAGATATCAATCTGAGCGAATTAGATTGAGTGAAGGTTCCATTACCTGCGAAGGGTTTAGGGATCTGCAAAGTGGTTACCTCTGCGATTCAGGGTGGTACAATGTGATACCAGTGATGAACGTGGTTGTCGGTCTGTGATAGATTGATTAGTAACCACGGCAGATTGGTAATCAGTGAGTGATCAAATTTAGGCGAAAATTCTGTGTGAGGCACGATTGAAGACTGTGTGAAACGGGGCGAATAATCTGAGTGATTCAGATTGGGTATGGAGGCGTGATACTTGCGTAGAAGAAAGTTATGAGAGTGATTAAACCTGAGTGATTCAAGTTGGTGTGAAAAATCTGAGTGATTCGGATAATTGATAAAAAAAATGAAGATCATGATTGTTATTATCATGATGGTGTCGAAAGTTACGGGTCTTGCTGTGAATTCAAGATCTAGGTGGCACAAATCAAGATCAAAGGGGAAAATGAAAGATTTAATCTTGTTAAAAATTAATTATTAATATTATATTATTATTTGTTTGGTTGAGTTCGTATTAGACTAGAAGTGAGTTTTTATTTATCTGATTATTTAATTGAGTTTGAGTTGGCTTATGATTAGTATAAGGTTTATTATAAATAGATGATTAGGGATTAGTTGTAAAATGTTGGTTTTAGTTTTTAATATTAATAAAAGAGTTGATAATGATTGAGATCAAATTTTGTATTCATATTCATATTCATATTCATATTCATAGGTTTAATTTCCAACCGATGATGGTTCCTAATTTAATTGTCATAGAATATAAGACCTCCCACAACTTTAGAAAGAGTAACTTCTCGTCATCAAAACGTCATACACTTTCAAACTAACCTAAGTTTGTAAGCCTAACAAAACTTAACATACGTTTCTAATAAATAAGGTCTAAATTTATGACCATTTTATTAAGTGTGCTAATTTTGGCATTAGTTACTCAAATGAAATTATAACCCATTTTACTATATTTATGACCAATTCAACTTTATTTAACTAATTTCAACTATTAATATGCATTTGGTCATGTTTTGATTTAAAAAGAAACAAAAAAGCGGATTTTATGCTTTTTCCCCAATTCAAAGAATACGAGCACGAGCTTGACGAGCCAAGCTGCCAAGCTCGAGGTTGAAAACTACTCACGAATCACACGATTCGAGTTCGAGCTTAGACGATAACTACTCAACAACCGCAATACATGCTCTTTAACAATGCAAGGGTAAGATCGAATTTTAGCCTTTGTCTTCTCTCCCTTGCATATCGAAATAAATTATCAAATCTAAATTCGATTTTCATTTACAACGAATTGAAAGAGAAAAAATCAAATTCAAATTGAACGAACGATAACAAAATTAAACTAGGTAAAAAAACATCAAGCCTTATTGCAAATCAAAAGATTGAATAGAAAATTTGTACACAAGTCAAACAAAAAAATCAAAAGGGAGCAAATCAAATGAGAACGGATTGTAACAATAGACAATTGAACAATAACAACATAAATGACATACAAATATGCATAGAACGTCTAAATAACACCGAATAGTATAACGTGCACCAATGTATGAGCAACTTTGTAGTGTAATCACCAAAAATCAGTTACATAGGTAGTATGTTCATCAATATATACATTATATTAAGAATACAAATGTTGTGTATGCAACAATGCATGCACTAAAGTAGTACCAATAACACATGTATATACACTAATGTATACACTAGACTAAGAATACAAGTGTAATGTAGGCAACAAAGCCTATACTAAACTATCATGCAACAATACATACGCCAGAGTATAATTAGTAACATGTGTAGTATAATCACTAATGTGTATACTATATTATTTATTTTTCACTAATTTACAATACTGCCATCGTGAATAATTTCTATATATGACTATACTATTTACGTATTTGTTAGAATATTAGTCACATAACGATGATAGTCTTTCTATCTATTGATGAAAGTTAACATTGAATGGTTTCACTTAATTATAAAAATTACCTTGTGATTTTTCTTTTTATCTTGCTTTCATTTAAAAATTTGATCCTCATTAGGATGGTATATACATGTATACATACATACATACATAAATCACATTCAAATTGTATCCACCAAAAAGAAGCAAAATTTGATGTATATATCTCTATTTTTACATCATTCCTCATCTGCTTTCTTTTACATTAAAGAGTTCATACTCCTTTTCCCATGCCTATACATTGTAATTTATTTCCTTGTATTTTTTTGGTATTCTAATAGGGGTAGTATTGACATTTCACAACCATAACAAGCAATCCATTCTGTAACTAAAAAAAATAAATCCAATCCTTGAGATTTATTTTCATCCACTTTTTTTCACTAGCTAATGATGTTAAGCCTCCTCCTTTTAGCACAATTAGATGAATCATCAGATTGATGGCACAAAATTGCAGCCTCAAGCACACTGATAAAGAATGAAAACAAGGTAACTTGAATAAAAAGATAAACAGAGAATTTGATTGAATAAAAATGGAATTACAGGGATAAAGTCACTGACATCAGTAAAAGAAAACAACCAGGATCACACCCTCTCCCTGCACAATGCAAGAGCCACTAACAACTAACAAAATCAAAACTAACTTACTAAAGAAATATTCTCTACTATATAGACTAACCCCCTGCTCTAACAACTTTCAGCCACTTTTATAATTTTCACCTTGCCCCCTTCTAGAATAGACAAAGCACACTTTAGGTTTATCTTTCCCTATTATGCTTGGATTAATCGTATCATTACTCCCCCTTCCAAATAAGTCTTGACCTCAAGACTTGAATTTGGAAATTGACCTTTAATCCAAAGAGTATCCTCCCATGTAGCTTCTTCTTCTGACTGTCCTTGCCAATGAATCAACCATTGTTCCACCGATTCATGACCATTGTGTAACACCCGAGTAACCAACACAGCCACTGGTGTGAGCGGTTCTTCAGTGTTAGTAGATAACTCCGGAGGAAGAACAGATTCACTTGGGCCCTTGATTGCTTTCTTTAATAAGGAAACATGAAAAACCGGGTGTATTTTTTATGTAGCCGGTAATTGGAGTTTATATGCCACTGGTCCAATCTTCTCCAATATTTGAAACGGCCCGAAAAATTTAGCAGCGAGTTTTTGATGGATTCGGCGAGTAACCGACATTTGGCGATATGGTTCCTGTGCTCGGTAATCGACACACATCCGCCAAGAATTATCCTTCTTCTAAACCAAAATTACCGGACTGGAATAGGCACTTTTACTAGGACGAATCATTCCAAGAGATAATAGTTCCTGTACTTGCCGTTCAATTTCGGTTTTCTACACATGAGGATAACGGTAAGGGCGAACACAAATAGGATCTGTGGTGATCAATGTGATCCCATGATCATGAGGCTGAGATGGAGGAAGCTGAGAAGGAGACTGGAACACTGCTGCGAACTCCGACAGAAGACGAGCAATGTCCAATTGAGAAGACTCCGGAAGTACTATGGTAGAGGAAGGCGAATCCAGGGCAGCCGAGGTGTGCGGAGCCAAATCCTCCATGATTGACCACTGTTGAAGAGTGGCCGGAGACGTCTGAGTTATGGGTAATCCGTGTAATTGAACCGAAGTACCCTGGTACACGAACTTCATCCATGAATGTTGCCAATCATGCACCACTTCCCCTAAGGATTGTAACCATTCCATGCCCAAAATCATATCCAGATTGCCGGTATCAAAAACCAAAGCGTGTAAGACAAAGGTACACGGACCGACATGCACCGGCAGATTAAGGCAACGTTCTGTCACACACACAAAGTGTTCACCTCCTAATTTAATACGGATTCCCCTAAAAGAACACGAGGGTAGGCCCAACGCAGTGACCAATCGTTGAGACACAAAATTGTGGGTTGCGCCACTGTCTACAAGCATACAAGCAGGAATACCGTGTAACGCACCTTCAAATTTCAAGGTTTTAGCCCCACCGTTGGCAACAACCGAACCCTCCAATTCCAAAGCAAGACAAGTCCCAGTTTCCGTATCAATAGGCTTGGGCTCATCTGGAGGTGTCTCCCCATCAAGATACAAATTCGCCCCATCAGAGCCCTCATATTCATCGTCGCCCAATAATAACACCCGTAGTTTCCCTTCCGGGCACTTGTGAGCGGGACCGTACAATTGACCACAACGAAAACATAACCCTTTCTTGCGACGATCTTCCCACTCGGAACAAGATAGCGAACGAACCCCTTGGTCGCGTTGGAAATTTTGCCCAGAATCTGGTGAAGAGGAGAAACTAGATCGGGAGAGGAGTAAGCGCTAACGGTGTCTGATCTAGCCGACCCACCCTTATCCGGAGGTTTAACGTGCCCAAGTAATTTGGGCTCAGGGCGACCCATGTTCGAAAGCCCATCAAGAGACGAAGGCCCAAGTCTATTCCAATAACAAAAATGAGATAGAGACCCATTACCCGATGTCGGCCGGAGCATCTCCTCCACGTCTTTAGCCAAATACATGGCGTCCAAATGAGTTTGAGGCCGGTGAAGACGAACCCACTTCTTGACATCCTCCCATAATCTGGCCACAAAATACCCTAACGCCTGTGACTCCGGCAACTGAGGAACCAACGACATCAAATATTCGAAATCATCGATATAATCATGAATCGAATCCGATTTTTGGATATTAGCCAATTGTTCATACGGATTGTGGATTTCTAAACCACTAAATCGTTGGAACAATTCAACCTAAAAATCTCCCCATGTCAAAGAGTCACGAACGTGAGAAATGATGGTAAACCAGTGTTGAGCGACGCCAACCATGATCAACTGAGCCAACCGGATACGGAGATCGTCCGACGTCTCATTAATGTCGAAATAGAGCTTTGCTTTTTGAATCCAACCCTGCAGATCGAACCCACTGAATTCAGGTAACTTCACCTTCTTCACCGCATACGGCAATCAGATAGGAGAGTCGCCCGCCGGCGGAGATGCACGAGAGGAAGAGAAAACCCCCGAAGGTGGGGTTGAATCGAGTGGCTCATCAATCGGTGGCTTCTCCTGTTGCTTCAACCAAGACAACACAACCTTACGAAATTCAGCAGACTCCAGTCGATCGGTTTCCAACGAGGTCAAAGAAGACCTAATCTCAGCTACTTCAGTTTGAAGCTGTTTGAGCTGTTACTCCTGGGCATCCAAGCGAGCATTCTGAATACGGGTTTCCATGAGAGAATAGAAGGATGAACTAGAAATGGCAGGTCAAAGGTAGGTCGGACCAATGGTAAAGAATGAAAACAAGGTAACTTGAATGAAAAGATAAGTGGAGAATTTGATTGAATAAAAATGGAATTACATGGATAAAGTCACTGACATCAGCAAAAGAAAACAAACAGGGTCACACCCTCTCTCTGCACAATGCAAGAGCCACTAACAACTAACAAAATCAAAACTAACTTACTAAAGAAATATTCTTCACTATATAGACTAACCCCCTGCTCTAACAACCTTCAGCCACTTTTATAATTTCCACCTTGCCCTCTTCTAGAATAGACAAAGCACACTTTAGGATTATCTTTCACTATTACGCTTGGATTAATCGTATCACACACCTATTGGACTTTCAAACAATGATGTCATCATACCACTCCCAAAGTTCATGGTACAACCTCTTCTAACAACTTCCATGCATTTAAAAACCCTCCCCTACAGAATCCCATATCATATATCATCAAAATTCATCATCTTTCTTGCAAAATCTAATAAAATGTACAACTAAACATGTGCAATGTACAACCTTCTTTGCATGTTCAAAGAGTGCAGAAATTTGAGTCTTAACTTCAATTCCAACTACATATATAGCCACTGCTGCTGCTATCTCAGATGGTTGAAATTCCAAGAAGTCAATACCTGCATTGTAAAATTACCACTTTACCCTTTTTTATCAAGAAACTCAATCTTGCCATGAATAAGCTGTTTCTAAACAAAGATTAATCATTTACCATTGATCAGACATAACATCAGTTGGGAAGACTTCGAGATTAGAGATCTTGAATTGGTTTGACTTTGACCAAAATCATTAAGCTTCCTAATGAATGAATCAATGAAAGAAAATGGAGTCACTGATTGCATTCTCCATTTCAATCTGCTCAAAACAATCAATTCCGTTCTTTGAATTGTTTTTGGTTCAAACACAAATCTTGATCCACCAGCCTGCAAATATCAAATCAATTTTTTTTACTTTGACCCATGTGAAAAAGTCAAAATCTTTATTTATTTAAAAACAAGAAATTTACCTGTAAATCCAAAATCAGGGGTATTTCAGTCTCTTCCATTTTTGCTGCAAGTGATAAACAGGTTACAGCCAGCAATTGCATCATCCATGGTTTATCGTTCTGTTTGTAAATCAATTTTTTTTACTTTGACCCATGTGAAAAAGTCAAAATCTTTATTTATTTAAAAACAAGAAATTTACCTGTAAATCCAAAATCAGGGGTATTTCAGTCTCTTCCATTTTTGCTGCAAGTGATAAACAGGTTACAGCCAGCAATTGCATCATCCATGGTTTATCGTTCTGTTTGTAAAACAATATTAATTAAAACAAATATAAATTGGGTTATTAAAAAATTTATAATTTAAGCACTTAATCATGATTAAAAACTTACAGGTAATTCATAGATAGCAAGAAATCTATCCAAATAGTTTACAGATAAATATGCACATAATGGTCCAAAATTGAATTGAGCATGAACCTGAATAAAAAAAATAAAAAAAATCTTAATAAATAACTTAAAAAGATTAAAAATGTGTATTTATAAAAATCTTAAAAACAGACCAAACAAACCTTTGAAAACCAATTAACAGCCTCCTGTCTTGCAACCAAAAACAAGTTTTGATTATTTAATTTATTAAAATAATCAACAAAGCCCACAAACTGTTCAGATTCTTTTACAGTCAACAAAGTCAAATACTCATCATTTTGCAAATGCAAATCAAGAACAGAGTGCTCTGTTTCAGGAATCATACTTTCATTATGACTCTGATCAATGTCCCCATCTAAACCCTTGAAATCATCACCAACATCATAAGAAATGCAATCTTTGTCTTCGTCACACAGTAAATTTGATACATCAAAATCAAGACTTGGTGTCATTTCAAAAAATAAAAAATGGTAAACTTTTATAGAAAATTGAAAAATAAAAATCAAAGAATGTGTGAATATCAAAACTGATATTTCTTCAATTTTTGAAAATGATTCATGTTTATTGATGATTGATGATGAAGAATCAGATGAAACACACACAATTTGCTTTGTATCTCTCTCTTGAAGCAGAGAGAGTGGGAGAAATGATGGGCAAAGAGTGCGGTTTATGTAGAGGAGAATAAAGATGTGGTTTTATGGCATAAAGGATTCATTGAATGTATAAAGTATTTGATAATCAAAATTTTAATGTTCATTAATAAATTTTTAACTTTTAATTAATTTGTTATTTGGTGGATATTTGGCTCTCAAAAGTTAAAAATAGAGGTTAATTTCCAATTGTGTAATTGAATTTTGAAATGATATTTCAAATTTAAATTCTTCTTAACTTTGAAAATCGCGTGTTTGATACAAGATTAATTTAAAGGCGTGTTTGCCAAAATTCAAAACTCGTTTTCTTTGAAGCTTTTTTATGTCAAGAACTAGATATTGCCGTTTAGTTCCTTACATTTGGGAACTCGTGACATTTATGATTTCGGTATACCTATGTATGTCGGTTGGATTTACTAGTAGCGTAGGTATGTGTCAAGCTTGTTGCATTAACGTAAGTGACATGACTAACATGCAACTTTAAGTGATAAAAACATGTTTGAACGTACATTATTATTCTAAGCATTCATGACGATGTAATTAAACTAAAGTACTTCGAATCTTTGAGTCCGAGTGTTTCAGCATTTAGTTCATCTGTAAATGCTTTTAATGTATCTAGTTTTGGGTTGTTAACGTTCTTTGCAGATCACGTAACTTAATAATAATTTGAACGTGTATGTGTTAAAGTTTAAAATAAAATGATTCATACTCTAGTAAGTATTTATTTTATCGGTTTAATAACAACTAAATACTTCAATAAATTCTACAAAAATTAAATTTACGACTTTATTATTTATTTTTTAGTTTCATTGATCCAGCCTGCCAAATTCGATAAAAAAAACTTTTATACAAATGACATATCTGAATATGATAAAAAAAAGAATAATGTAAGATGCAAAATTTAATTACAAATTAACACACGAATGACCGACTCAAAAGTTCTAATAATTTATTTAGTTGATACTTTTTGATTTGTTTTTTTTTTTTGTTTAGTTGATACTTTTTTATATTATTATTTAATTTTTTAATAAAGAAATAAATGCTAAATTGAATTGGAGCAATCCTAATATAATATTTGGTTTTTCGCAATAACTAAATAATACTGTGTGTAATGGTAGCGTGATGGTGGGGACGTGGGGCCACCTTATCATTTTGTCAAATATTTTTCATCATTGTGTTATATGTATTCATCATTGTGTTTTAAGTTTTCCAGCTCATTGTGTAATTTTTCAGTTCATTGTGTAATATCAATTCATTGTGTAATAAAAGGTCTGGTCATTGTGTAATATCATGTCATTGTATAATATCAGGTCTGGTCATTGTGTAATGTCGGGTCTGGTCATTGTGCAATGTCGGGTCTGGTTATTGTGTCAAATGTTTTTCATCATTTTGTCAAATATTTTTCATCATTGTATTATATGTATTCATCATTGTGTTTTACGTTTTCCAGCTCATTGTATAATTTGCTCATTATTGTGTAATTCACTCAAATATGTCAGGTCCTTGTGTAATGTAAGATCTAGTAATTGTGTAATTTGCTCATTGTGTAATATGCTCATTTTATCAAATATTTTTCATCATTGTGTTATATATATTTATCATTGTGTTTTACGTTTTCCAGCTCATTGTGTGATTTGCTCATTATTGTGTAATTTGCTCAAATATGTTAGGTCATTGTGTAATGTAAGGTCTGGTAATTGTGTAATTTGCTCATTGTGTAATATGCTTATTTTATCAAATATTTTTCATCATTGTGTTATATGTATTCATAATTGTGTTTTACGTTTTTCAGCTCATTGTATAATTTACTCATTATTGTGTAGTTCGTTCAAATATGTCAGGTCATTGTGTAATATAAGGTCTAGTCATTGTGTAATTTGATCATTGTGTAATATCAAGTCTGGTCATTGTGTAATATCATACCTTATATTACACAATGACCATTATGCCCTCCCTTTAAAAAAATAAAATGACACATGTCAAATCGAGAATCCTTCTTACCATTCTTATTTTCAGAACTCTTTTTACCATAACATAACCCTTAAATATCTAACTACAAAGAATAGAAGATTGATAAAAAAAAATCAATATCATTGAAAACTAAATTACTAAGTGTTTGTTCGGTATGGGGTAATGGAATGGACGAATGAATGAAATGAACGAGGTAATGGAATGGACAAATGAATGAAATGGACCATTCCATTCCAATGTCTTGTTTGGTTACCATGAGGGAATGAGATAAATCATTACTTCATGTTGTTTGGAAGGCTAGAAAATACGAAGTAATAAAATCGATGGTGAGTGGTGGTGGTATTGGGTGGTGGTGGATGACGGTGGATGCCGGCGGCAGTGGTGGGTGGTTGTGAGTGGGGGTGGTGGTGGCGTTGGCGATGGTAGGAGGTGGTGCTGGTGGGTGGTTGTGGGTGGGGGTGGTGGTGGCGGTGGCGATAGTAGGAGGTGGTGGTGGTGGTGGGTGTGGAGGAGGCGATAATGGTGGTGGGTGGCGGTGGCGGTGGGTGGTGGCGGCGGTGGAGGTGAGGGTTGGTGGTGGTGTGGTTGTGGGTGGCGGCGGTGGTGTCGGCGAGAGATGATGGTGGGTGGTAGTTGCAGCGGTGGTGGGTGGTGGTGATGGGGCTGCCCAATAGTGTATCTGGGCCAAGCTAGGGTTTGGGGCCACCCAAAAATTCGAGCCTCCAATTAAAAAAAAATTATATATGTAAATATGGACTTTGGGCATGTTGCTTAACTCTTAAAAGGCAATTGAGAGGAGCGTGAATCCGGCAACTGGCAAGTGACATACGATATTTAATACAGTACAGGCGGCTGATTATTTGGGGGGAGATATTGGGAAGGCAAAATCACTAATAGTTTGGGTTTCTCCAAAAACCAATATTTAGGGATAGAATATCAATCGTTAGTGTTGTTGGCTGATTATTGATTCTTTGCAAACCGATCGCATATCTCATATTCTCATTCTCTGATTTGCCCCAATTACAAATTGTTGTTTGTGGCTCGTTTGAAGAGGATGTTTGCGATTACGGCTCGTTTGACTGTTGTTTGGCTATTTATGTTTGCCTCATTCCCAATTCCAAATTGCTGTTTGGCTCGTTTGATCAAAAGGGATGTTTCAAAAAGTTGATTGCGTCCCGTTTCTAAAGGGTTGTTCCAAAAAGTTTGATCAAAAGGGTTGTTTCAAATTGCTGGTTTGTTGGTGTGGTTTGCTAGTTTGGAATCGGATTAAATCATTGTTTTTTGCAATAGCCCACAGATACGTTTTTTTTGGTTGGGTATTTAGATTTATTTGGTTTTATTGATTACTATTAGTTTGGTTTGGTTAATTTAGATTAACTTGGTTATTTGGTTTTATACTTTTATTAATAATTTGATTAGATTAATTTGGTTTTATTGATTAGTTTTGTTTTATTATTTAGAACGGATTAGTTTGGTTATTTAGATTAAAATGTCAAACTGTAACCGTATGCATAAATCAGATGCATAAAAAAGGGCCCAAAAAGCTAAACAATTTGCATTAAATAAAGCTAGAAAAATAATCTTTATTTAAATTTTTTATCGTCGTATATAATCACACTACATCATTGCTGGTCACAAGTCCAGATAAAAAAAGAGTGTTTTCATAATACGACTTTTGAAAAAGGGTCCCAAACTTTTTATTTGCTTGGGGCCATCAAGTACCTTGAGCCGGCCCTGGGGGTGGATGGAATGAATTTGAGTGATTTAGAGGAATGACATTTCTTGTGTAATGGGTGATTCTATTCCATCGTCCAACCAAACACTATTTTTTTCATTCCATTGTAATCGTCCATTCCATTACACATCTCATTCCTACATATCAAACGCTACCTAAGTGTCAAAAGAGGATAAATACAATATGTTAAACAATATGAAAAATGTTTTTGTAAATGATTTTTTTATAAAAGAAACTAAATACCTTGATGTTTATTGTAACACTCACAAGAGTTTATAAAGTGATATATTTATAAAAATGTAAGTATAAAACAAAATGGTAGGAAAATGTTCTGTAAGAAAAGATCTTCCAACATGTTTTCGTGTCTTGAAATTGTGATAATATATATTTGTTGGAAAACAATGTTTTTAAAGTCATTAATTCCTAATACGATAAAAATAATTAACATTTAATAAATATTAAAATGAAAAGTTGACTCTCTCACAAAAACTAATGTTCAAATTACACAAATATTGAAGCCAAATGTACTACTAATAATGCATGGATGATATGAGATTTTTTAAATTGAACAAACATTGAATCCGCATTTACTCCTAAAGAATGCACGAGATGAGATATTTTTATTGGATATAGAAAAAGGATACAAAAAGTTAATCAAATGGGCCTCCAGCACAACTGGTCTGGGTGTTCTTCCCCTACGTCCGAGACGTGGGTTCAAAACATGATCCATATCGATTTTTCTTTTCTGGTTGTTTTACTTTCAAACAAAAAGATTTCAAAGACAGGTTTGTTTCAGATTTTAATTTTTTTTCTTTAACTTTTTTTTGTACGTTGCATTTTTTTCAAACGTGTTTTAATAATACTCATCCATAACGTGTAAGGGTTTTGCATTTTCTTTAAATTTTTTTTTATTTTTTCTCACGCATGGTGAGTTTACCTAAACGTTTTGGCTTACGGTTTAACACGCTACAACACACGTGGGTAAAAGCTAGCATTATCGCTCGGATGCCGCCGCAACGCACGGGGCCTCCTTCTAGTGTATTATTAATTGCCAAAACCAAATTATCATATATCACATACATGTTCCTTACACACTCAAGTAATGAAGTATCAATGACCACCAAGCTCAATTGACATAATCATCATACAAATCAAGATAGCAAGCAAAGACACACAATCATCGCGATTAAAGGATTAATCGACAACATTATATGTTGTAAATTTAGAGAAATTACTAATCATATATTAAAACTATAATGAGGTTTATAATTATATAAACTTTAAAAAAACTTAGTCATTTCCCAAATACTTTTTTTTATAAAAACCTAGAACATGTTTGAAATTCAAATTCAAACTTTTTATAAAAACCTAGAACATGTTTGAAATTCAAATTCAAAATTTAAATTTGTTGTAAGTTGGTGAATCTTCTATTCATAGAAGAATCCCAACATTCTTCCTTCAGGAAGACACAACAAGTCTTAAAGTAGATAATTGACAAAATCAAAGTGGCAGATTTCTTCCCTACTTTATAAAATACAAAAGGTAATCTTGTCATATTGATATAAGTCTAGCAAAATAATTAATTCATAAATTTTAAACCAACTTTACATAAATGGAAATGACTTTGGAGTGTAAAGTTTGTAAGCTCATAACATTCAAAATGTAAACCAAAAAGTGACCTCGTCACGGCGGTAGACCGTGGACTAGCAGTCCATGTGACTTTTTTATCTTCTTTTTTGCTTATAAATTGAGGCCCTTTTATGCGTTCTAAATAACACATGTTTTTATAGCTAAAGTCCTCACATTTTGAATAGTTTGAATTGCAAATATGATAAGAATAGTTACATACTGATGAATTGTGTTGATTTGCAGATACTGATGGAAAAGAGGACGATTAAAGATGAATGAAGTTGTTGGACAGATGATAGAAGGAAGAAGATAGAGATCCATGAAGATACGACACGTATGTGCATTGAAGCCAGTATCTACCTTATATGGTACGACTAGTACAGAAGGAAGAATGACGCGATCCATTAAATGACGGTACGAACTGTACGCACAGCGTACGGCCCGTACGCAAACCGGGCGGAAACCCTAAATTGTAACCTTTTTAAAGAACCTTATAGTCTAAGGTTTCTAAGTTCGACAAGAGGCGCAATTAAGAGGCTGAAGACATTGTTGAGTAGTAGTATACTTGGCTGGGGAGCTCTAGAGACTCAAAGCTTGAAGATATGAGCTTTCGGGTTGCGTATACACGGTCAGGTTTGGTTTGCTATTTGTTTTGATTCCTCACTGTTTTCTAGTTATGTTTACTTATGAGTTGAGTTTGTTCACTAGTGTCATGGTTGGCTAAACCTTTTATAACTATGGATGAGATGATACTACGTTTGGATTGATTGAATGTTTTTTTTATGATTGTGTATTTTTAGTACAAGCTATTGTCATGAACTTGTGATGTGAATATTTACTCTTTGTTATTGATCTTATCTCTTATTTGTGTGGTCATATTGGATTCCTTTATGAAGTTAGGCATGTTGAATCTAGCTTGTTCCTATCTTTAGGATATAAAAGTGCACTTATAACTTAGGGCTTGACACCTTAACTGGTAAAGGATAAATCATATATAAAGTTGGTATAACTAGTGAACTACCTATGGATTGGATCTGAATAAAAGGGTCTATGAGCTTGATAGGGTTTTCTTTAGTAGTCTAATCACAGGTTGTAAATCTCTTTAGAAGTTCTACGTCACAAGGAATTGATAATAAATCTAGCATCACAAAAACAAGGTATTAGTGTGTACCTATAGAATTGTAGGTCCTGAGCAGACCCGTTTACACACAGATCTGTGGAAAAATCTTCAAACAGTTCGGATCGAGAGGCGAAATCTCTGGATCCGGTATCACTCTCGAATCAAAAATAGTAGAGACGGTGCGAGAATCACATACACGAACAAACATATATGAAAATGAAAAAGAAAAGATAATTGGAGCATAAAGCGTATGATTCTTTGATTGAAATGAAAATAAAAGCTCCTCACACACTCACAATTAGTCTCACTCCAGGGTGAGCTCCCCTTGGGGTGGTGATTCCCTCTACAGACACACACTCCTCCTGTGAGATAATCTTCCTATTTATAGGAGGCCAAGAACATATGCCTTGTTTTCCAAGCCACCGTCAAATGGGCCTGAAAAACAGGTATCGAAACTAGATAGTTTCGATTGAACAAATGTTCAACCGAAACTACTAGTTTTGATTGACAGCATCAGTCTCAAAATTATACCCAACAATCTCCCCCCTAGACTGATGCTATCAATTCTTGTCTGACTCTGTCTTTCGTCTTCATAGATTGTCTGATGATCCAATGCTTTTCGTTGTGATTCTCCCCCTCAAGTGTAGACCTTCCTATCTTGTAGGCAATAGATAAAGGTTTAAATACCAAGTATTTAGTAGTAAATAACCATCTTTCTACAAAGATTCTTGACATTCACGAACACTTGATCAACTTTTGTCTTCTCTCCCCCTAAAAAAGGTCAATTTTAAGCGAAGGCTCACTTTGTCTTGCATCTTCATAACTCTGCTGATAATTTGAAGACTTTAGTGGTAATTCTCCCCCTGGAGTGTAGAACCTCCTATTTCTAGGCAAAAGATAAGGGATCGAATCAACATGTAATCAACAAACAATGATCCAGTTCATCACAAATATGCTTGACTTTGATGCCCACTGCTCAAACTTGAACTTTAAGCAAAGAGATTACGGCTTACTTAGGCAGAATATCATGTATATTGCCGAAGAAACGAAATTTTTGAAAACCCGAAAAAGTTATCTCCAAGTTTTCAGCCAAAACTCCCCTCCTTTAATGCAATATCCTGTAAAAAATCATCCGAGAAATTTTCTCCAAAATACCTTTTTTTTAATATCCTGGAGAGTACTTGGACAGTTCTGCCTGTAGTTTCGATAGGCTCCACTTCAGTCGAAACAAGGCTAGTTTCGGTAGAGACAGTATCGAAACAAGAAGTTTCGATAGAGAGATTCTTCAATCGAAACTAGTAGTTTCGATAGGAGATTCTTCAACCGAAAACTAGTAGTTTCGATACCCTCTAGTTTCGATAGCCTAGTTTCGATGTTTTCTACTTCTGATTTAGGGCATCACCAGTAATTTCGATAGAAAATGTTCAGCCGCCACCTAGTTTCGATTGAGCATCTTCAACCTTCAGCTACTTCAGTACCCCTAATCCAGGTCTGAAAAATGCTTCAAAAGCCTTACATCTTCATATTTTGATAGTGAGAATGTAGAACAGCAGTCACGAACCTGCTACACATCAATTTCTTCATGTTTAACGTCTCAATGGCGGGATTTTCTATTATTTTCGAGCAGATTCGAGAGCAATAAGAGCCACCATGGCTCTGATAACACTGTAGGTCCTGAGCAGACCTGTAGACACACAGATCTGCGGAGAAATCTTCAAACAATGTGGATCGAATCTGAAATGGTAGAGACGGGTGCGGGAATCACATACATGAACAAACATATATGAAAATGAAAAAGAACAGATAATTGGAGCATAAAACGTATGGTTCTTTGATTGAAATGAAGATAAAAGCTTCTCACACACTCACAATTAATCTCACCCCAGGGTGAGCTTCCCCTGGGGTGGTGATTCCCTCTACAGACACACACTCCTCCTATGAGATAATCTTCCTATTTATAGGAGGCCAAGCACATATGCCTTGTTTTCCAAGCCACCGTCAAATGGGCCTGAAAAACATGTATCGAAACTAGATAGTTTCGATTGAACAAATGTTCAACCGAAATTACTAGTTTCGATACTGTAGTTTCGATTGACAACGTCAGTCTCAAAATTATACCCAACAAGAATTTCTATTTTTGTTTCGTGGGATTAACCCTAACGGGCTCTAATATGGTCTAGCATTTCACAAACTGTTATATTCTTCATTTAAATCTTAAAAACAACTTTTATAACAAGTCAATCTATTCATCGTTCTAAAATAGTTGATTCAAGTCTAACGGTTATCTTCTTAATTTGATTTCAAAAGTTTCTTAATTTCATTATGTTTAAGTCTTGTTCACAACAAGTTGCAAGTTAAATTCACAATTCTTTCTTATGTTAGATGTTAATAAAGGATTGAGTTTCAAGAGACATCCAACTCTCATATTGATATTTGGTACTTACTATATACTATACCGCATGCGATGGGTTCACTGCTTGTAAATGTGTAGTTTGGTTATTAGTATTATCATTAAAACTCAGCTTGTGTAAGGAATTCCCTAAGTTATTTATGTTTCGAATTGTACACGTCCCTCTTGTCCAACATTTACACTTACCTTTTTTTCTGTAACTCTTTCACATATACATCTAATATATTCTCTGATCAATAACAACATCCAAAAACACCAATTATGAAAGCAAGCATCATTTTAATCGAACTCAGCAACCTCCAACAAGTGAAAAATCAACTCTAACTTCCCACAATACAAAACTCACGCACAACAAGCGATCAACTAGAGAACCAACAATAGCAAGGAAAGAAGTATTAGCAGCAAGTAGTGATACACAATCGGTAGCAACAAATCAATGATGCAACAGAGGGATATGAACAACAAATCTGGAGGTAAACCACCAATTATCAACATAATCATATGAGGTCCTAGGTCAACCAATAGCCAACTACAACCCATGCGTGTAACATATATGTGATCCCAATAACACCATCAATGCTCTAAATCATCAACTTACAGCCAACAACAACTAGCAGACAATAACAAACTATCTTTGCACAAGTGATAGTTGGAACAGAAGAATTCATGGGTTTGGTAAGACGGACATAGAAATAGCAATAGCTATCTTGTCTGTCATATTTAACTTGAATCAACTAGGTCACCACAAATCAAAGTGAGATTCAAACACCAACAAAGCATATTCCAAGTGCTTACAATGATTGGTGATCTATCCAAGTAGAACAAAAATCCCTTAACAAATTCGACTCAATATTTACTCGATCTTACTGGGATCAAATCAAAGACAAGCCAAACTCACTGGCAATAAACACCAAACTGTATGTAAGTGCCAAACTATACCAAAATGGATTGAAATTCATATACTCAAGAATACAAAACACTGTGGTAAATCTTATATAAGAGTTTACCTTCCTCAAATAAAAGATTAGTATAAAGATTAAGAGAACCATATCAGAATTGAGAACAAACACGGCGTCTGCAAAATATTCTTGAAGTAGAAAAGACGTAGGTCTGAAAAACCAGAAGCAAAACTAAAGTCTGGAAAGTAAACGAGAGGTCTGAAGAAAACTCCAGATGCAGAAAACCAAAGTTTCAGAACCCAAAAACAAATTGCATGGAAGCAAAACCAAAAGTTACAGAACCCGAAGTCTAGAACCAGAAAGTCAACCCAGAAGTCAAGCAGAAGGCGAAAGTCAAACCAGAAGTTCAACCAGAAATCAAACCAAACTATAATTCAAACAAGAAGTTAACCAGAATTCTCAAGTGATGAAAGGCCCGATGTATTACCGAAGTGCTCTAACACAGAGGTGATCAGAATCACCAAGTGACGACATGTGAAGAAAACAACGACGATGCTCCACGCGTCGACGAGTGGGCGACAACGACGACGCGTCAGTGGAAATTGGCGGTATGCCGAGGAGTTTTCCGGTGAGATTTTCACAGGGTATCCAAATCGAGGGTCTCCGAAGGTGATGTTGACAGAGGTGAGTTGCAACTGTGGCTTGAAAGATTTCGAGAATAAGCGAGTCTTTATAAAGTTTAAGTCGTATCTAGAGCCTTAGCTCTGATACCATGTAATGAGAGGTAAAAGATAGGCAAAGGTTTTTTTATCACTCAATTTGAACTTAGCAACATACATACTATCCTATAGACCACTTACTAGACAATTTGCGTGCAATCTAGAAAATCTTATCTACAAATCTTATATTATCTAACACCTCTTAACGGACCATATTTATCTTTCTTAATATCATACATTGAATGATCACATGCCTTATAATCAGCCACCACTCATACTTGTTCAACTTAAAGGTCCTTGAACACACATATGTAAGGTATGGGTTAATACCAACCCTATATTTTTGTTTTTAGGTTTTAGTTAATAAATTTAAATCAAGTTTTGAGTAAAACGAAAATCATAAGTCTGTTGATTTATAAAAAAAGAACAAACAAATGTTATGTATTTATACAAAAAGTATAAGAATTTTTTTTATATATTATATATTATTCACACAAATTTAAAGTATAAAGAGAAAAATTCTATTACAATCCAATATTTTAGTTTTGTATATAGTATACTAGGTTAAAATCATGTGTATTACATGATTTGATAAAATAAAATATTATATACTTAGTAATAAAAAAATATATTTTAAAAAACTCGTGTGTTACACGGGTTGATAAAATGTAATGTTATATACTCGGTAACAAAAAGTTTATATTTTTAAAAACATGTATATTACACGGTTTGAATACATTAATTTCTGTTTAATATAATTTGACATGCATCACTATTTAGTTAAAAAATAAAAGTTACATAATTAAATTTTAAAATTTCTTAAAATAAGAGATAATTTAAATAAATATGTTTTATTAGTATAGTTAATATTTTTCTTTAAATATAAATCATTATTAAAAAAGAGACGTGCATTTAATAAGAGAGAGATGCGGAGAAAAAAAATAGTGAAAAAAGATATGGACGTGACACGTGACATAAATGATTTTAATTTATCACCTATATCTATACTGATAAATAAAAATATTTGGTGACACATGTCACTCTCTGATTACTCCACACCCTTATTTTCTCGCATCTTTTTCTTATTAAATATTAATTTTTTTGTTTCTCTCTCGTATTAAATAATGAATATTAAATAATAATATTTGTATTAATAAATATAAATAATATGGACACATGTCACTTTCTGATTCATTTTTATCATTTTTTTATCGTCTCTCTCCTATTGAATAATGATATTAAAAGAATTTAGTTTTAGATTTTAATATAAATTTAATTATGAATACTTATTATTTAATTATAAATAGTTATTATATCATCAATAAAATAAATTTAATATGAATTAATATTTATTAGTTAAATAAAAAATAGTAATACTCGGTTGGAAAAAATATTTTAGAAACTAACTTATAACTGTCATGACAAATTACATTTTTTAAAGACATATTTCGACGAATGTGTGGTAACAAATTACATTATATTTTACTTAACCGATGTAATACACTGGCTTATTCAACTAATGTATTACACTGGTTTTTAAAAATATAATTTTTTTTATTACTAAGTATATACCATTTTATTTATTCAACCCGTGTAATACACGGGGTTTTAACCTAGTTACTTAATAAACAAGTAAAATTATAGGACACGTGTCACCCTCTGGTGCATTTTTAACATTGTTTTCCCGCCTCTCTCCCTTATTAAAATCTATCATATATAATAAACAAGTAAAACTTTGTGCCACATGTCAGCACCACGTTTCACCTCAACATTTTGAATCAACTAAACCAAATGGAGCGTAAACGGGTCACCACGCGGGTTAAATTTACACCAGAATTACTACCCTATAAAACCCTTTTAAACCCGTTCTAGCCTTTCAGCCCATCACTTCCATTACACCAAAAAACCCTAATCGCCGTCCACATCCCCAAAGTGAAGAAAAACAAGAAGAAGAACCAGAAGAATCGGTTGAAGAAATTAGGATTCCAAAATCCTCTGGTTGAATTCTTCGAAAGCTATGGAGTTAATTTGATTAGTATTTTATTTGATTTTATCTTGAATTTCATGTAATTGAATATCTTATATAGATCGCATGCTTATGTTAGGTTTACTGATTTCAAGTCCTATCCATCATATAAAGTTTTACTAATGGTTTAGTGGATACGAAAATTAAAATTAAAAATTTTGTGACTCTGTTAGGAAAACACCCAGTGGTATCGAATATTTGCAATATTGTTGTTGGGTAATTCCTGGGTAAAGATAATCAAATAGCCCATATATGGAATTCACTTGCAAAAAGTAGTCATATTTGACCCTCTTTGAAGATCTCACAACAAAAATGCCCTAATGCTTAAAGACAAGGAATATAATTTTGCGTTTATCGTCTTTGGGTTTATCTTCTGCTACTAGGGGTGCATTACATACATACTATGATTTTTTTTGTGTGTTTTCTTGTGCAATATGATAATTAATGTGTGATTTTGGCGTAGATTGTTGCAGAATATCCGCTTTACCGGACCAATGGCCCATATTGCGATGCCACATGCTGATAAGAATAATGATAATCAATCTTTCAAGGTATGCCATACATGATTCATACAGTCCAGTTTTTATGTTTAAAGTTGAATCTTAGGCAAAACTATATCAATCGTCAAATGTACCATTAAAATAAAATGAATTTGTTGTTTGTGAAAAAACATGTGAGTTGATACAATTTGTATATTCTATTCAATGACACTGTAGTTTCATATGAATTGTAATTATTTTAAAAGCTTTTTTACACTTGCTTTTGCATGTTTATAACTTTAGTATTGAACCACCTTTTGTTTTTTGTAAACGAAATGTGCAGCAACTACTTTGTTCAAGATGCTACTCAAGTACAGACCACAGATGCATGAAGGTTTAGGTATTCATTGCAAAAACTAGGTATGTCATCTTCCTCTATAATAGATCTTTTACATTTAACAGACCACAGATGCATGACGGTTTAGGTATTCATTGCAAAAACTAGGTATGTCATCTTCCTCTATAATAGATCTTTTACATTTAACAGCTACTATATATCTTTACATATTGAAACTACTTATGGATGGTAATGTGGTCAAGGTTAGGAATGGAGAAATGTTTTGGCATTGCTACACCTTGTGACCCATTATAGTTATAGATTACATTAATTCATACACATGATTTTTAAGTAATTCAATGAACTTTTCAATAATAATAAATAATATTCTATATTTTATTTTTTTATTCAAGTGATTTTAATATCATAATGTTACATACCCGTGTAATACACAAGTTTGAAAATACAATTACCATATTTTAATAAAGTTAGAGAAATTAGGGGATTTCAAATGCTTGTGATTTCGCTATTGATTATGTGTAAATAAGGAAACATAATGAAAGCTAAAATTATCATTTGTATCGTAATATGTTGTAGGTCCCCGGGTGTCTCGGATCGTTACGTGTGGGTGTGTGACTAGTCGGACCGGGTGCGGAATGCCCGTGACTAGGTGGAGAATCAAGTAACACAAAGTAATCCGACAGCGAAAAACACTTTCAAACTTCGTCTATTATAAAACTTATAGGTTACAGAGATGTTACAAATGAGTGCGTACATAACTTCTGTCACCACAACCTATTTATACTAGACCTGATCTCTGCGCACTTAACAAGTGCGCAGGGCAAATTATTCTTGCGTACTTAACAAGTACGCAGAGTATTCTTGCGTACTTGCTAAGTACGCAGGAAGTAATTCATGCGCACATGCTAAGTGCGCAAAACACTTAGAGAAAACAGACGACTAGTACATACATTAGTAATTACAACTCGATAACTACTACATACAGACACTAACATACAAAGACAAATGCGTACAAGACAAGTACAAAAGCTAAGACAATATCCAAAGTGTTTATCACACAAAAGTGCTTCAACAAACTCCCCCTTGACAACAGATCTGGATTGTCTTCGGTTTTCACAGCTCCCTAGCTTTAGCTTCCATCTTCTTCTTATAATCAAGGCAGAACTTGACCACCTTGTCGTATTTAGAAGCAAGAAACTTTGTCCACTCGTCCGTGTACATGCAGTACTTGTCAGCTAGCGCCTCCAGATCTTTCACAGAAAGTTTATGAAGCAGACTTCATCAAAAAATCTGATCAGTTCTCTTGGCACTAAGCTTCCACTCTCAGACCACACCTTTCCAATCACCACTGCCTCGCCCAATTTAGGATCTACGTACCAGTACCATATGTTACTGAGGATATCCTGAGATAACTTGCTCAGGGGAATCTTGGTTTCACACAGCACTGGCTTGTATACCAGTTTCTTTAAGCTTTAATGAGTCACGGGATGTCTAACATTCTTGTCCCTGACTCGCTTGGGCACTTGAAGCTTTAAAATTTTGAACTTCCCAGATCTTACCTCTCGCTGCAAAACCTTCCACAAACCCAACACTACTGCGTGATTTGAGTGTCCCAGCTGTTCTCGGTTTGCTAGGTTCACGAGGTCGTACTTTGGCAAGGAGCTGAAAGCTTCACTGGTTGGTTTCAAGTATTGAACCCCCCAGCTCACTTAATTGCAAATTGCTTCTTGTCATCCTCGAACCTCACAGCTAAGATCATACATGTCGCTCCATGTTTGTCTATGATTGATGTCTTCTGCCAGACAGGAGCAGGATCCTTTGATGAACTTGCAGGCGTATGTTTGCTTTTTTGTGCCTCTAGATCCACAGGTGTATGATCGGTAGGAGAGGCTTCAGTCGACGCCTCAACAGTACTTACAGGCTCGGCTGAACCTGTGTCAAGATTAGTTTCAAATAATGGAGCTTCGAAAATCTCTCCATCCTCAAACTCATGTTCTCCTTCCCCATCACCCTTGGGAACTTCAATCACAACATCCTCATCCTCCTCATCCCAGTCATCACCAGACTCGAACTCTCCCTCTTCCAGATTGCAGAGAGCATCGATTTGTGCTTCTTTGGAATAGTCTGGCTCTAATAATAAGATCACATCGTCCGACATGTCGTCAGATAGATCTTTCAATACGTCAGCCACAGACTTTCCTTTATCACGACCCAAAGCATCACCTCCACCTTCACTCCATGTAGACTCCCCCTCAGCCATAGGCACGACAGAAATGGGAACAATCGCCAAAGCCGACGATTGCTGCTCACTTCCACTCGGTCCGGCTTCACGATCCTTGTCCTGATCATCACCCTTGGTTAGATCAACTACGTGACAAGCCTCTTCACTGCTAGGCTTAGGTGGTTGCTTCTCAACAATTCTTTCAATTTCTCCCCCTGAGCAGCAAGCGTCTTGGCCATATCACAGACCAGTTTAACCATAACATCATGCTCCTTACGCTGCTTTTCATCAACCGCTTGCTGTTTCTTCAAAGCGGTTACTTCATCAATCAGTGAGTTAATCTGGCCCTATTGCTTGTCAGATTCTTCACGTGATTTCCGTACCATTTCAAGTAATCCAACAACTTGAGGCTGTAGAGTAGTGATCATGGCATCTCTAGGATCAGGACCCCTAGACGACGATGCTTTGGCTTGATGAGTTGGGAAGGTGAAGATTTCATCAAAATCAATCCATGAGTAAAATCCAACTCAGGAAATGGTTCACTGATGTGTTGGAGAGTGGTTGTGGGGATTGAGGTAGGGATGGTGGTTGTTTGGATGGTGGTTTGGGTGATGGTGACAGACTCGGTCAGAATTGGAGTCGTTACCGCCACCTGGAAAGATTATACAGGGAGGGTAACTATCACAGGTACCTCCTCTGTGATAGTAGTAGCCTCAACAGATGTCACCAATGGCCTCCTCCTCTGTCATCGATAAAGCTGTTGTGAAGGTGAAGTAGAAGTCGATTCAGTGCTCGCAGCTGTCACTGTTACTTGCCTCTGATCACTTACTTCCACCTCACGAAGAATAGGTTGATGTTGCCTATCCCCCCGACGCTTGTTGATACTTTCCCATTTGTGTCTCTGTATAGCAGCATCCGAATCAGAATCGGGCTCATATTCACCGCTAGTCTCTTGTCTTTTTCTCTTGGAAGATGACTAGGGAAAGGTCACCTTCGTCAATCTCCTTGGGTGTGCCTGTGATGGTGCATCATCAGAATCAGATGAATCTGACTCGGTCGCTTCTGAGTTGGATTCTTCAGCTCCCCCTTCCATGTTCTTCATCTCTTCATTCTTCAGACACTTCATCCTCATATTCAACTTCCTCTTCTTCCTATTGTTCATCACTGTGATCAGGGGTAGGTTCTACACTGACTGGCGTTAAGAACTGTGAGAAAACTCTCTTGGCTACCTGCTTCACTTGCAGTCTCTCAAATAGCAGGTAGATTTGGCAACGCATCATTGATCAAAAGTTGCACAAATCTGGGGTATAAAAGGAATCTAAACCTCTCCGCTGTATTAATCTGATCAGCTAAAGCTTTGTATATGTAGCGAGAGAAGTTGTAGCCCTTGCTGAGAGACAGCCCAACCATAGCGGTTGCTAGATCATGACCCATGTCATCCTTCCCCGCCTTCCTGGAAGACATGCACATGATCATAATGTGGGAAAAGTACCTCCACTGATCCAGCACCCACATCTTCTTGTAAGATGAATAATCCCGCACACCGACGTATCCCATACATTGTCTCCAACACCCATCCACATAGTAATCAGGATAGGAGATTGGGTTGGTTGCAAGATCTCTGAACTGTAAGACCCGCCTGATGGTGTCCTCAGAAATGGAAATATCATGACCTGCTACAGTAGCCCGAATGACATTGGGGGTTACTATGCAGTCATGTTCTGCAGTATCCCAGAACTGCTCCAAGTACGGTCTTGATACGACATGGTCTGCTGAAATAGCATAGCTTATCCTTGAGCGGTTCAAGAAATTAATGATCTCCCGGTACTCAAGTGCAGCACCCTTCCATTCCGGTTCAGTAAGTGCCAGCAGATTGAACTCACTTGTAAATGCACGAGCCATCACTGCAAAAACAAACCGTAAACACAATAAGAACAAGAAGCATCATTGGAATTGAATACACATGACCAAGTATAGTACATTCACAATGAACTGAACATCCAGACTTAGAAAAAAAATCAGAATTGGCCTTCCTGCGTACTTGTTATGTACGCAGGGTTTAGGTCTTCCGTACTTAGCAAGTACGCATGACTTATGTCTTGCGTACTTGTTAAGTACGCATGACTTAACACTTAGACAATTTTTCAAGAATCCAAAATCTGATATTGTGAACATTGATGATAATGTTAGTGATCACTGAGTCGAAAACCGTGTTTATGACCACAGGAACCAAACCCAACACTGAATTTGTGCTATTACCCGGTCACTTTGACCTAAATTTCGACAGACGCGAACCCACTGCCCAACATAAAGTCAAAATCTAAATCAACGAGAGTTATGGACAAATTTGGTAAGCTAAGGCTTCGATTGAAGTTATTAAACTAGTTTTAGGGCATGATTTCACTCAAAAACTCCCCAAATCGGTCTAAATTGCATCATCAAAACCCTAGTTTTTTAAAGTTCAATAAATCGGTCCAAACTCAAGATTTAACGGATGAAATGGTCCAAGATTCTCACCAAATGTAACTTAGATGATGTTGAAACTAGAATCGGGATGAAAAACTATTCGGGAATACACGAAATTTTGAGTGAAAAATGATCAGGGAGTATGCAACAGTGTCGAAAGTTTGAAATGAGTTGAACTCAGAAAAAACCTAAGTCCTGTATATATACCCTGCGCATTTGGGTCTTGCCTACTTAGCATGTGCGCAAGGCTTAAAGCATGCGTACTTGACAAGTACGTATGACTTAAGTCTTGCGTACTAGTACGCAAGGTTTAATTCCTGCGCACTTGTCAAGTACGCAGAAACCCTTGTGTTTCACAAATTTCAACTCAAATTATGAAGAAGTCAAAGTCAAATAACGAACAGGATAAGCATATTCAATCAAGAGGATTCAAAGTTAATTCAAGAAGGTTAAACACAAATATTTTTGGCTTTTTCTGATTAGAATGAACTGTACGTAAACTTAAAATCTTTTTGATCTTTTATGAATAGAGATATACAAGTATATACACACACTATTTTTGTTCAAAGACACGAGCAGAGGATCATATCAGGCTAAACTATAGCAATAATGATACAAGATAAACATCAAAGAATATGGGATCATGTCATGGATTACTATTTATTCATACGTAATAAGCACATAAACAAGTAATTCAAGTTGACAATATTATAAGATTTGAAACCATAAGCATCTTAGTATCATGTTCTTGTGTGTTAAGGTAATAGTTATAAATATACAACGTGTGCCCCACAGTTATGCTATGAACTTACTTTGCACTGATCTCAAGGCATCTAAGATTTTTCCAATAATTTTCTAAATTTCCAGAATGAGGCTACATCAATTAGCACAGGAAAAATCAAACAGAATCCATAAGAATTATCAGGAATCATAAGATTCAGAATCGAGTGATTCATTTGTCTTGGTTTCATGTGATTTCTTCAGTGAATATCAGTATGATGATTCAGGATAATGAATATGGAGTTTGAGGATTTAGGTAAAGGGATCCAACTTTTATCTGGATTTGAATTCAATGAATCAGGAGTGATTCAAGAGTGAATACATGCTCAACGGTTGATGTCAAGACATATCTTGATTTAATCTCTCATTGCATACTTGTGAGTATGAGCAGTGAGATGAACCACATTAATTGTGCTAACGACCTAACCCGAAACTGGTCACACGAGAAAATAATTGCTAAAATCTAACATCATGTATCTGATAGTGATGTTTTGCATTCTTTTACGCACACACACTAGCAAACATGGTTTCAAATCACAGTTGTAGTATTGATTTACTTTCCACACTACTAATGATTCAAAGACGCTTACAGCCTACTGACAATTCAAATTACTTGTAAATAAGCAGATTAAAAACACAACAATTTAAACAATCAAGTAAGCATGACGCAATCATTTCCCATATGTGCAATCTAAGACGTTTAGATCATTTCAGATGTACTATCATTTCCTCTTTTCTCAAAATGACTTTGAAATTTTCTCGGTTTTTTATTTTGTTTGTATTTTTGTAAAATATTTGAAAGTTAAAAGAACTATATAGAAAACATTTAAAAGACATAAAATTTAACTTTCATGAATTGAATTGATTTAAGAAAAACAAGTTTTCACTCCGGATTAAACATTCCTATCATGTTGACAAGATGTTCAAAACGTGTTCGATCAAACGCCTTAGTGAAAAGGTCAACAAAGTTGTCATCCGTGTGAACCTTTACAAGTTCAATGAGATGCTTTTCAGCACAATCACGGATGAAATGATGGGGAATTAAATATGTTTAGTTTTGGAATGTTTCACCGGGTTGTTTGTGATAGACATGGTGGCATTGTTGTCAATGAACAGTGGAGTTCTAGTGAAGTTTAAGCCGTAGTCTCTCAATTGCTGCTGAATCCACAATATCTGAGAACAACCGCCCACTGCAGCAATGTACTCTACTTCACATGTTGAGACAGAAACCGTTGACTGCTTCTTGCACTGCCAGGAAACTAGCCTGTCTCCCAAGAATTGACATCCACCTGAAGTTGATTTTCTATCAAGGTTACAACCGCCATAGTCTGAATCAGTATAGGCTTTGAGGTCAAATGACTGTTGCTTTGAGTACCAAAGACCCAATCGGGGTTTCCCTTTCAAGTATCTGAGTATCCTCTTGACAGCTATCATATGAGACTCCTTTGGTTGTGACTGAAACCTTGAACACAAACATACATCAAACATTATGTCAGGCCTTGAAGCTGTGAGATACATGAGAGAACCGATCATCCCACGGTACAATTTACAATCCACATCCTTTCCATCTTTGTCTGGAAGCAAACCGTGATTGACAGGGATAGGTGTGCCATAAGTATTGCTATCATTCATCTTATATTTTGACAAAATGTCTTGCACATACTTAGTTTGATGTAGATAGATGCCATACTCTCTTTAACTGACTTGCAGACCTAGGAAGAATGACAATTCACCTATGTTGCTCATCTCAAACTTGGACTTCATCACCTGTTTGAATTCCCTACACATCTCTTCATTTGTAGACCCAGAGATAATGTCGTCGACATACACTTATACGAGTAGATTATCACCTCCGGCTTTTCGAATGAAGAGGGTCGAGTCAATCTATCCACGATCGAAATCATTGGACAGTAGATGTTTTGATAACGTCTCATACCATGCCCGAGGTGCTTGATGAAAACCATAAAGTGCTTTGTCGAGCTTATACACTTTATTGATATTATGCGGATCTTCAAAGCCGGGAGGTTGAGTGACATAGACCTCTTCATGAAATTTTCCATACAGGAAAGCACTCTTTACATCAAGTTGATAGACCTTGAAGCCGACATAGGAGGCATAAGCCAGAAACAGTTGAATGGCCTCAAGTCTAGCAGCTGGGGCATATACTTCAGTGTAATCAAAGCCCTCTTGTTGATAAAATCCTTGAACAACCAACCTTGCTTTATTCTTCACTACGACATGATGATCATCCGTTTTGCACTTGAACACCCATCTGGTTCCAATTGGTTGTACGCCTTTTGGCAAGTCAACTAAATCCCACACATGCAACTTTTGGAATTGGGACAGTTCATCTTGCATCGCCTCAATCCAGCAGTTCTCAGCGAGAGCCTCCTTCACATTCTTCGGCTCCAACTAGGACACGAATGCAGCATGCAAACATGTTTCCATGATACCAGTGTCAAGTATCTCAGCGTACAAACTAGTGTTCTCAGCAATGGTTCTATGACGAGTCTGAACACCGGCATGAGGATCACCAATAATGTTATCAATTGGATGATTCTTATGCACTCCAGTCTCTGGTATGAGCGGTTCCCAGAGATTTGTGTCTAGATTCGTACTCAACTCCCCCATATCCTGTGATCCAGAAGACGACGATTCAATGTTGATTGGATCAGCTGGAGCTTCATTTCCTACACGAGTATTAGGATTAGCTAGAGCGTCATCTCCATCAACATGGACAACTTCAACATCATCACTGTCATGAGTTCCAGATGCAGATGCAACATTGGAATCGGGTGTTACAGTGGGCACCATGGCACGAGTGGAGAAATTTGAATCATCACCGCCATTAACGAAATCGTACACATTTGCGGCATCATCCAATACTCTTGATACTTAAAAAATGCACCCAAGAAAAACATGAGAAGTCTTCAGTTACAACCAGACAGTATGACTTACCTCCAATACTCTTGATACTTATGGGGCCAAACAGATCCATATGTAATAGCTCCAAAGGGGTATCGATAGAGTTTTGGAGCTTGGGCTTGTGAGACTTCCGTTGCTGTTTGCCCTTTTTACAAGGCATACAGTCATCTGCAACGGCAAATATCAGCTTAGGAACACCGGTTACCAAACCGTTTCGAACAAGATGATTCATTTTTCGATAAGAAATGTGTCTGAGTTTCCTATGCCACAAGATTGAGTCAAGCTCTGTCACTTTGGTAAGCAAACAAGTAGCAACTGATGAGGTGGTTGTTGCCACACTCATATCGATCTGATAAGTGTCGTTTGCCCTTGGTGCTTGCATCAGAATCCGGTCTTCGGGAACTTCAAAACCAGGTTTGATAATCATGCATTCTGTCTTGTTAAACATAACTGAGTACTCCTTGTCGCACATTTGGGAGACACTCAACAGGTTATGCTTCGGCTGCTCAAAGTAGTTGACATTGTCGAAGCTAACATAACCATTCAAAACCACCCTTGACACGTGATACTACCACCTTTATCTCCGGCAAAGGCCACATAGCCTCCTCTGAATGGTTTGACATCTTGAAGCAGAGCCATGTTACCTGTCATATGCCAGGAGCATCCACTGTCTACATACCAACGATTAGAGATAGTACCCTTCGGATGTCCCTGCACGAGTCACAAACAGATTAGTTAGATTTGGAGACCCAAGACATAGTGGTTTTGGGTCGTCCGTCTTTCTCAAAATAAACAACCTCTGTTAACTCACAGTCGTGACTGTCAAAAATGGATGAATCTTTTGAAGACTTGGGATCAGGAGATTGAGAACTTTTGGATTTCTTGTTCCAAGACCTCTTCTTTTTCTTAACTGGAACAGTAGGCTTACATTCAACAGCATCAGGTGAACTCGTGGAAGCTTCACCTGATTGAACTCCAGCCACTTATTCCAGCTTTCTCAATCTCTTGTTCCTTCTTCTCCTCTGTGGTTTGGAGAGTTTTACCATAGGTTTCTCACCAGTTGGTGCATTACCAGAGGTAGATGCACAAGGGTTAGCACGAAGCTTTTCCCTTTTGGGATCAGTTGGTTTAGCCTCAGATGTGGTCTTTGGCTTCACTAACGGTTTCACTGGTTGTTTCACCTCATTCTTCTTTGGACTATTGGTCTGTTTCACTGGTGGTGACTTGGGGACAACAGCTGGCTGTGAAATAACTGGTCGTTTCCCTTGGTTCTTATTCGGGCAGTTCACAATAATGTGACCGATCTGTCACACCCCCAAATTCCACTAACGGAGTTCTACCGTTAGGAGCGTGACAAACCAGGATCTCAGTCATTAGTTACATCAAACGACACTATATGAGACTTAAAAAGTCATAATATAAATGATCAGAGTTAAATGCGGAAGCGTAAATGTTAGAATGAAATCAAAAGTAATTACACGCAACAAGCGTCAATTAATGTAAATAAGTAAAATTGTTTAAAGTGTTTGAAATGAATGATATGACAGTAGGACTCCATACATGTCCTAAGTGTACAATCTGTGCTAAAGCGACCTGAGAAACAAGTAAGAAAAAGTGTCAACACGAGGTTGATGAGTTCACAGGTTTACAAGTAAATAAACCGTTTGAGTGTTTGCCGGATCCACATACGTAAGTCACACCTATTCCTAGCTAGGCAATGTACAAGTTACTCTAAGCGTTCGCAACCGAAGCTGACTGTTTGTGTTTGGGTTGCCTTCCGCCATTGCTAACATCAACAATGGCAAGTGTTTAGGACAATTTACACCCGTTAGACCTCCAATCAAGTTATCGCGACTAACCCGGGTGGGGTTTGTTAAACCAAGTAGTACTACTCAAATTTCCTCGCTATACTCCATATATTAACGGTCCGAGTGTGTAAGGACTTTGCATGTTATGTTTGCACTTAGGTACACAAGTGGTAATGAAATACTATATGATCCATGTCCGTGTGTATGTCTCTCCTTGGCTGGGAGACAAGTAACGGATGCCTGTTCTTATGCATGTTTCTCCCCGACGGGTAAACAAGTAAGATAATGTTTGTTTGTACGCATGTTTCTCCCCAACGGGAAAACAAGTAAAATGATATTCGTTTGTATGCATGTTCCTCCCTAATGGGAAAACAAGTAAAATACTGTTTGTGTGTATGCATGTTTCTCCCCAACGGGAAAACAAGTAAAATAATGTTTGTGAGTATGCATGTTTCTCCCCAACGGGAAAACAAGTAAAATAATGTTTGTGAGTATGCATGTTTCTCCCCCAGTAGGAAAACAATTAAAATAATGTTTGTGAGTGTGTATGTTTCTCCCACAATAGGAAAACAAGTAAAATGGGGCCGTGAAACTCACCTGAGTTGCGTTGTAGGTAATATCACATAAGTAAGAGATTTGGTACACAAGTGTCAGCCTGCAACGACCTACGTATGCCCTAGAATTATAAACATAACAATTAGAGACACATTGTGATTTGTGACGACGACACGGAAGATTAGAATGTCTTAAAACATTCTAAGGATTAACGAGTAGACGAACGTGTCTGCGGGAATATAAGTTTCTTAATATAGTAATTAAGATAAATGCGCTACGTGTCGAACGTTAATAACGAATAATATTAATTTATAATTAAATATATCCATGCGTTTGTATCATTAAAATAATGGCTAGGAAAATAATATATTATTTTGAACTCGTAAAAAAAATATACGATAATCGTTTACGTGACAAAAATAATAAATATATTATTTTTATTCGAGGATAATAAACGTGAGTAAATAATATAAATAATTACATTATTTATAAGTTTGAAACGTTACACGAGTTTTATAAACGAGGCGAAATAATATAAAAATATATATTATTTTATACTAAGAGTCACGGGTTGAAAATAATGTAAACATGTTATTTTATTCGAAGTCGCGGTTTGAAAATAATATAAACATATTATTTTAAAAATGAGAAAATAATATTAAATAGGTTATTAACCAAACCCGAGCCTATGAGTGGTTTCCGAGGCTAGAACACCTTAGTATCTTAATATAATAATATAGGGTTTGAAAATATATAAAAATATTCCAAGGAAAATGCCCAAAAAAATGTTTGCAGGCGACCGGTTTCGAACCCGGGTCTCCTGCGTATATGTACTTAGTCTTAATCGTCCCACCCACTAGGGTTATCGCACAAGAATCCCGGTTGAAACATTCTTAACATACAAGTCCCTGTGGTTTCCCTCCCATACTGTAACATCCCAATAATAAAACGATAGTTATAATAATGGAATAAACGAACGAGGCATGACGAGCCGGGGCGGATGGGCTGGCGGGCTAGAAGGGGCGAGCATTGGGGAGCCTCCCCTATAAATAGCCTAAGGCACCACCCTTTCTCTCATTTGCAACATCTAGAGAGAGAAACCGTAGAGAGAAAGTTGGCGGATCGACCCAGGATTTCAGCCAAGAGTTGCTCCATAGCTTGTGAGAAGAACCTCCAAATCAGAAGCTCGATACAGGTAACGATCTAGCCTAGATTTGAGTTTTTGTTCGTTTTGGGGTTTTTCGGGTTTTAGATGAAAAGGTAACGTTTTTACGGATGAAACGAGAAGAAAAACATAGATTTGAATTCCTTAATGAAAAGCAAACGTTTTGAATGTAAACAAGTTCGGGATTTTGACGTGATCAGGCCCGAATGCGAAAGTTAGGGTTTTTGCGGTGAAGCAGATCCTGCGTACTTATCAAGTACGCATGAAGAGGGTACTGTATACTTATCAAGTACGCATGAAGAGGGTCATGCTTACTTATCAAGTACGCATGAAGCAAAGTTTGCGCACTTATTAAGAATGCAAGAACAAGGCCCTGCGCACTTGCTAAGTGCGCAGACATCAGGCTGGTTAAGTAAAGTCAGTATGTTTAGAAGGTTAAACCGTTAGAGTCGGGATTTGGTCTGATGTGTATTTAACTAATCAATTCAGATCGAAGTGACGTTGTGGGATCTTTGTTTAGGACAACCCAGATTAGCTTATCTGGTGAGTTCTAGAAGCCCTCTTTTAAATGTTTTGAATAATATTTTTGTGCTGGTGTGCATACGTAACGATGTAACTATTTTATAAAACGATGTTTATGAATGTTGTATGTGACGTTTTATAAAATGATGTTTATGAACGATGTTTTGGAAGGAAGAGTTATGAAAGAAGTGTTTATGAAATATTTTGCTAAAAGAAGTTTATGAATGAAGGAATGATTTTTAATAAAACGTACGAATGCTTTAACTGAAGTTTTGAAGTAAAAGAAGTGAATTTTTACGAAAGTCACAAACGAACGAATCTGCCAATATTCCTTAGGGAATGAAGGTTATGGGTATGGGAAGTATGTTATGGGCATTTACCTTTTAGGGGCCTTTGTGGCTGGCCAACTGTTGTGCAACTGGGGTGATGACGGTCACCAAGGGGATTATCGTGATCCTTGAAGTTGGTACGATTTACCTTACGGGGTAGTCGTGCTTAAAGTTTGGTACTTGTGCCTTACCGGGTGCAGTGCTTGAAGTTTGGTACGTGACATCCTTGTGAGGCCGTGCTTGAAGTTTTGTGTTGAATAACCTAAGTATCGGGCCCTAGGAGTTCTTCACCCGAAGGACAGTACGGTGTTGATGGGCCTAGTGGTGGTGATATTTAGGTTATTCCACTAGTATGTGACGTTTGGATTTGACGGTTATGAGAAGACGTAGATTCGATATGTTCGTTGACTTATGTTTATGATGTTATGTTATGTTAATGCACGTTTTCGTACGCTTTTTATTAATGAAGTTAAATGATATGTTTTTGGCAAATATTTGAAGTTAAGGTATTATGAAAATCTAGAACTCACCAGCGTAGCTGACTTTTTAGTATGCACATTTAGGTTAAGGCAGGTTATGATGATGGATGGTGATGCTGGGCAGCTTGATGAGTTACCCGGGTGATATGAAGACTGGCATCCCGTTATGATTTGCTTATGTTATGTTTATGTAATAGACTATGTTACGCTTCCGCACGTTGAACAATGTCACGATTATGTTTTAATTAAATTTTCCGCTGTGTTGTTTTGATATTCAAGTCTAAGAACTGTTTGTGAATGAGTAAATCCAACATAGTGAGGCCTCCCGGGTTTGGGGCCTTACACATACGCACCAACGATCGAACCCAGTCCATTACCCATGATTTCGATTTTGATTGAACCACATATCATAGGGGTTTTGTTAATCTGGTGTTTGCGAATTCGTATGAGAGTTTAATTTGAAAATTATCAAGTCTGGGATCGTTTAATTTAAGATTAAAAGGCCATAACCCTAGATCAAGAACACCAAATTGATTCCCTTGATTCTGATACTAGAAATGGCTGGATTCATGGGGCTTTTGCTAGTTAAGACCTTGCGAAAACATTGAAGTAGTTTAATTTGATTAAAGATGTGTTTAAGATTAAAAACCCCACTTCCAATTATGAACAAACCTTAATTTCGAGATCATTAACAATTAGATGATATAAAGAGTTGGATTCATAGGGTTTTCACTAAACGAAGGGTTGCGAATCTGCTGATACACTTTAATTTGATTCAAACAGAGTCGGGTGTAGGGTTCGACTAAATCCGACAGAACATGAACCCTAGGATTCAAATGTGGAGGATTCGATAGTTTAAGTCCCAATTATGACAGGGCTTATGTTCAAGGAGTGAAAGCAAAAATGTAGGTGTGTTTAGATAACTGAATTGGTGTCGAATTGATAGTGATCGACTAAAACCGATGCCGACAGTGACTGTGTTGGTCTCCGTCAAGCCTGATTCTTCCTCCGGACGAATTGATACGTGTAACAGCTTCGAAAGTGTTCGATTAGTGTGTGCAGAGTATTCATTCACGAGATTATCACATGAATTTGTCGAATTTGATGGCCAAGCTATGAATGTGTCGACGGTTTCGAGTTAATTCGTTATTATTTGGTTTAATCTGACAATTATGGTGATTAACTCAGTAGTTATGGCTGCTAAAATCATAATTGTGCGATTTCAGTTACAACATCCAACTGAAAACGATCGTGGAATCCGATATGGATTGAATGTTTTTCACTCCAAAAGTCAACAGATTGGATTTAGGCTATTCGCATAACTAGTCCCTGAAGTTTAAGTTTGAAAACTGATAGAATTAGTCCCTGGGGTTTGCATTAGGTTAACTAGGTTATTATTTAACTGGATTTAAATAACGGAGTTAACCTGGAAAGTCCAGATTGTCACACGATCGTACCACAGTGAAAATAGGTTCTCCTATCTTTGTAATTCCTCGTGTAAGGCTCATTTGATTTGAGGTTAGATGACTCAGCATGATGAACAGGAGAAGTTATTTGGTGAACAGTAGTTTGACCCGATGGTGATTGGTTTTTGGGAATATAATACTTTTGCATATTTTCTTGATAGCCAAGCCCGTAATGAGCTGAAAAGGCTTCTTTCTTAACTCGATTAATGTTTTTATATCCCCCATAAAGCATCACTTTTAATTTTTTATTTGATTCAATGATATCGGGTTCAATCAAAATACAATTATCACAATCAGTGACAATGTTTTTCTTAACTTTCTGTTCACTGAGCAACTCCTCAGAGACTACTCCTTCAGGGCAGATGTTCTCAGACCCATCATCAGAAGCAGTAAAGAACTCTTCATCAGATGCAGAGTTAGCCTTACTTGAGGAATTGTCAAGGAAAGAAAGATCAATGTCAATTAAGCCGTTGACAAATTTCCCAATTACTGGTGGAGAAATGGCATTAGTACCCAGCCCTAAGCCATTCACTTTCTCACCACAGACTCGTAGTGTTCCACCACAAAACGAGAGTTTTTCAACTTCTCAATATTGCCTTTTAACTGCAAGATCTCATTTTACAGCTTGGTGATCTCATTGTTTCTCTTTTCCAACCCCTTGTACGCAACATCCAAATGAAACTGTTGATCACTGATTTTAAGTGAATAATCATGTTTGTCTTTCTTTAAAGTTTCAATTGAATCTTCGTATCATTTTTCGTTTTCTTTGTAGATTAAAGCTGCAATACGAAGGGCTTCGACTTTGTCTTGAAGCTTAGAATTTTCATCCTTTAAGCTCAGACATTTTGAACAAGAAATGACAGCAAAAGAGTTAGAATCTACCTCATTTGATGAACATGATGCCTCTCCAATAGCCATGAGGGCAACTGTAGTTGTAGACTCTTCTTGGTCAGCCACAGAAGCTTCCCGTTCCTCTGTTTCCATCATCTCCATAATCTCAGCCATGAGACCAACCTGTGTTTGAGCAATAATGGCATCCTCCAGATGAACTCCCCAATCAAAGCTATCATTCTGTTGAGCTACCAAAGCGTTTGACGTACCACATTGACTTTAATTGCGGTTGTTGGAGTTGTTGTACCCTTGACTGTTTCCTTGGCTAGGTCTGGTGAAACCCGAGGCCGGTGCTTTGTCCTTTTGACATTCACGAGCAAAGTGTCCAAAATTCTGACACTTATAGCACTTGTCTTTGGATTTATCAAAACCAACCTTGGCATTTGAATGCCCACCAATGAACTTTCTTCCTGTTCTGTTCAGGAAACGCTTGGCTCTTCTCAAGATCATGGCCATATTTCACTGAATATCCATGTCCTCCATATCATCCGGAACCACCTGATTAAAGTCTTCTTCTATGGTTTCAGGATCCGATAGCTTGCCATCAATGAAGTTTTCATAGGCAAGCATACAAGATGAAAACAAAGCCACATGATCTTCAGCTATATTGGCTATTTCAGATTGGTTAGCTGAAGATGTGGGAGAAGGATTTCTTGAGTAATTCTGGTGATGAGATCCAGAACCAGATCCAGATGCTGTATAGCAAGCATGACCACCATAAACTTTTGAATTATCCTCCTCGTGAGAGTTCCATGAGAAAAGGGCAATTCCAGAACCCGATGACTTGGCTGTGGAATGCATCCCATAATACATTGTATTTGAGGTCTCCCTGAGCTCTCCTTTCTTTTTAGGTTCATATCATGTGTTTGAACCTTTCCAATTGCTTCATCAATAGTCATCTCATTAAACTTTGAGTTCTCTCTCATGAAGGTTGTATACATCTTAAATTTTGGTGGTAGGGCATCCAGAAACTTCTCAACTAACTCCTCATTCGGATAGATGAGGTCATAAGCTTTCAGTTCAGTTTGCAGATGATAGAATCTAGAGATAAGCTCATCGATGGATTCATTCTCCAGATATATCTGAAGCACTCATACTGCTTCCTAAAAAGATCCCTCTTACTCTTCTTGATGTCGATGTTTCCCTCAAATCACTTTTGCAAAGCCTTCCAGAGATCCTTCGAGTTATCATATCTTCTAAAGCTGTGAAATAACTCTCGGGGTCAAGGCCATAGTAATAGATCCGTGTCCCTTCTTCTCTCTGTCATAAACTTTCTTTTCTTCTTCATCAAGTTTGGAGATAGGCTTAGGAACTTCCTCATCAAGATATGTATATGTGGGATGCTTATAACCCTCTAGAATGGGTATCCAAAGTGAAGAATCGGAGTATGAGATATAATGCTCAAAGCGTGCTTTTCAGTTTGAGTAATCATTTACGTTAAGCAGCTTTGGAGGTTTCTGTGGGGTTCCAATCTCGTTGTCATAATTCAGAAGGTTACCGAGGTTTTGAAGATTTGCCATGGTGAAACACTTAGTCAAATTTCAAAAAAATCAAGGCAATGTTGAAACACACCACTTTTAAAAACTATACTTTAACGCGCGGAAGTCTTAATCCCAGAATTTTTTTTTTTTTTTTTTTTTTAGCGTACCGCGAGAGTTATTGGTCACCTCCCTCGCGCCCCGCAAGGGACCTGTTTTCACAGAAAGTTTGCAGGCTTCTGCAGGTTTTCATACTTAGCCATTTTTCCAACTTTTTCCAAAATACAAAACAACAAATTTGCCTAACACATGGGTTTTAACCAAAAACCCCTTCAACAACATGATCACAACCCAAAAACATGTTTTATTTATCAAATTACAATCAAAAAGGGGGAATTCCACCAAATCATCAAAACATGAAAATATGCATACGAGGATCCGCCAACGCCTTGGACTTGACTTTGACTACCTCGGAGCTTTTCCTACATTCACCACACATATCACCATTAGTAATGAAGATAAATTCATAACAAACAAGTAAATTCCTACTTGTTTCACCCATTCACCCATTTGACCCGTTTCCACCCAAATTATCATTTAGGCTACATATTCTTGCACCCTTACTACAAGTTTCAATTATGATCAACACATGATCTATTTCCATTATGGCACAAAGGCCATAACTCCATAACAAACAAGTAAATTCCTACTTGTTTCACCCATTTGACCCGTTTCCACTCAAATTATCATTTATGCTATATATTCTTGCACCCTTACTACAAGCTTCAATTATGATCAACACATGATCCATTTCCATTATGGCACAAAGGCCATAACTCCATAACAAACAAGTAAATTCCTACTTGTTTCACCCATTCACCCATTTGACCCGTTAACACCCATTTGGCCAATTAAGGATTTCATACACTTGTATATCACCTACAAGTTACTTTCATCATTTCATTATCACTTTTCCATTTCCATTATGGCACGTAGGCCATAACTTCATATCCCAAAGGATACGAGATCATAACTCCATAACTAATCTATCCATTATGGTACTTAGACCATAACTCCATATCCATTCTATCAATTATGGTTCATAGACCATAACTCCATATCCATTCTATCCATTATGGTTCATAGACCATAACTCCATATCCATTCTATCCATTATGGTTCATAGACCATAACTCCATATCCATTCTATCCATTTTATACTCATTCACACCACATAACAAATTATGCAACTTTACACATTATACATACAACATTGCATAAAACTCATTTATCATCAAAACTAAGTAAGTGCAAAAGCACTTACCTTTCGGGTTAGAAGATCCCGCTCCGCCTTCTAGACCCACAATTTGATTACCTAAACATACACACCTAGTTTAGTAATCTAACATATACCAAAATTTCATTACAATTGAGTTCACAACTCAATTTCCCAATTCCAACCCAAATTGACCCGTTTGGGTTATCCTCATAACCAAACACCCTCTTTCACCACAAACTCACCTACTTGAGTTTCATTAACTTAATCTTAACAATAATTCTTCTTTCAAAAATTATTATTAAGTTAATTTGGTGTTTGTTCAAGTGTCTAACATCTTAAAAACACTTAATCTTCATTAATTCAACATTCTAGCATTATGTTCCAAACACCCCCAATTTTCACCATATGAACCCTAACTTCTCATAATCAAAATCAAAGGGTTCTAAGATGTTAATCATCATTCTTTAACTTTAGTTTAGCTAGATTATTAATAATCTAACACTATTTCACCACATGCATACATAAATTCGAGTTTCTATCAAAACCCACCAAGAACACCTCAAGAATGAGAGGAAAGGGATGATCAACACTTACTTGATGTTAGAGAGATGATGTGTGAGCCAACACCTTCAAGTTTCAAGCTTCAAATGCACGATTTTGGCTTCAATCCCGTTTTCTCCCCTCTTCCTCTTGAACGACCCAACAACTCAAAATGAGTTCAATTTTGACTTCTATAGTCAAATATGGCAGATTTGCCATATTACATATTTAGTCCCTCAACTTTCCTTTTCTCCCCTTTCATTCCAAAACTAGCTAAAACTATTGTAACCCCGATACTAACTTGAAACCCACTTGTTTCAACTTATTTCTAAATATTATTCTCACCATAATATTAATTAGAAATATTTGTTTATATAAAACGAAACCCGGAATTTGGTTCGTTACAAATCACCTCCCCTTATTTGGGTTTCGTCCCCGAAACCCGACTTCACATAAAAAGGTTCGGATAACATTTGAGCATTTCTTCCTCGTTTTTTTTTTAAGTCATTTCCGTTCCTTTCTTATGTTTCCACCTTGCCAAAACTCGGCTAATCTCTTTAATGCGTAAACGCATCAACTTTCTATCCAAGATTGCCACTGTTTCTCCAACATAAATCAACTTATCATCCAATACAATATCATCCAATGGGACAAAAGTAGATTCATCCGTCAAAATTTTCGCAAATGAGACACATGAAACGTGCTATGAAGTCTACTTAGTCCCTCCGGTAGCTCCAAACGATAAGCTACCGCACCCACCCTTACTATCACCTTAAACGGTCCGACGAAACGTGGGCTTAACTTCCCCTGTTTCCTAAACCGTATCACCCATTTCCAAGGAGACACCTTCAAAAGCACAAAGTCCCCCACTTGAAACTCAATCGCCCGCTTCCTATTATCCGCATAGGACTTTTGGCGATCTTGCGTCGCCTTTACTCTTAAGCACGTGAGACACCTCTCAACATACTTAACAACATCACGCCTCATACCCGGCCACCAAAAATGACACCTCAAATCATAAAACATCTTTGTGACACCCGGATGGATAGAATTTTTGGATTTATGCGCTTCATCCAAAATAGTTGTCAAAACACTTGACAACCTAGGAATCCAAATCTTATCAAAGCATGTCTTCAAGCCCATGCTATTTTCACCAAGCTTATCAACATAAGCAACCATCCGCTCTTTCTTCAAGTCACCACCAAGTGCTAACATTTGAGCCTCTCGAATTTCGTCAATAAGAGACGATGAAATTGTCATCATGAATGACTTCACTTTAATGTAGTAACTCTATACGCCCTCGTTACTCCCCTACGGTTATCTCCGACTTTAATGGTTCCTTTGACAACGATATGCAGTTTGTCTACTTTTTGCACCAATTAGTTCGCCCACTATCTAAGATAGTCACTGATTCATTTAGACGAAACGTTTATCATTTATCTCATCTTCACCATATGAAATAACAACAGTTCTATCCTCCTAACGCTTTCATGTATGGTCACGTAAAAATGTATTATGGAGTCCACTCATTTCAAAGGAAAACTTTTATAACGTCAAGTTTCCACTTGAATTTCAACACTCCTAACCATGGGATACTTGGATTTTTGAACCACTTTATACGAGTAGTCAACACGTTTGACAACTAAGGAAATCCAAGTTCTAATCCCACGCCACCCACCTCTTACATGGAAATTTCAAAACTTCCTTACCAATCAACCCATTGAGACTCAAGGTCTCAAATTCATACCTCTTGGGGTTCGAGGATCCCAATGCCCATACATAACACCCTTTGAAGCTCGAGTCTTCAACTCACCCATTTTTAACCGATAAAGCACGCGACCTCCTCAAGTAAGGATACGACAACTTCCTTACTTGAATCCTCTTTTACAACACTGGAAGGAAGATCCCTATCCGTGACCCAAACACCCTAAGTATCTCCATTGACTTAATCATAAGTCATCCTTTGAGATTTAAGGATCTCAATCACCGAATCCACCTTTGAAGTTCGAAAACTTCGTTTTTAAACACCGATTGTGAAGTCCAAAAGACTTCCAACATCATTTATGAAGTTCTAGGACTTCAACCACCATTTATGTACACATTCCACCTATGTACATTTCACCCCTTTATATACATATTTCACCTATGTATATCACCGTTTGTGTACAATGTACATTTTAACATTTACCCCTTGACCAAAAAGTCCACAACCGCGAGACCTTTAGTCAGTTTTATCCTACCACCGACTGTCAGTGACAATACGCACTCTTCCATTTTCCCATTCCATCGAAAAGTTTATGTGCTTTAGAACAAAGCACACAGGTTCAATGACCCTTATCAAATCCTCTTTCTCAACTGGAATACTAAGTATTCCTTTTATATCCCCGGTTGATGTCAATGGCACAAGCCATGTATATACACCAGTTCGTATACCTCGTGTTTCACTGTCTCTAATGAGAACAGATTAACACGTCACCCCTTTATCATACTAGATAATGATATGGTTACTAAGTAACCCAACACCTCTTTTACAATCATCGGATCAAAATCCATGTGATCGTTTCATCCACAACCTCATGTTATTAAAACATGTAAACATCAACATTATGACACCCTTAATGATGATCGCCCGAATCCACCGATCTGCTTAGCCTTTCATCAAACACAACGATCGAAAAGCTTCAGTCACGACTATGGTGATTAGAAATGCGTGACCCATAGGCCTAAGCAAATTTCAAATTTTCTCCCCATTTGTGTTATCCTCCAGACATATAGCAATGTCCGGCATTTCTTCCCATAAAGGGTTTCTAGCTCAGCTAGAATGTTTCGGCTTTCACGAAGCCACTTCTCATTTACTCTTCGTTTTCCACTTATCTCCTGTGTTCAACCTTTCCTTGCGCATTTAATAATTGACTCCACCTGAGTTGTACTCCTATACACAAGGATCCCCTTTATAACGTCAACAGATAGCATCGAGAAACTCGATCTATCTACATTTCTTCGATGATTCCAAGATTCGAGCGACTTCGACCAGTCATAAAACACTTGCCCGAAATCTTATTGATCACCTCTGCTGTCCACTGCACATGAAGGAACTCTTCCACTATGCCACCCACCATGGCTTGTAATCGATGGTAATTCAACGTTATCTCTTGAATTCCCCCGATGCATGTGCCTTCACGCCTTTATGCCTTTCTCCTCACGAAGAATAATTCACCAATCCTCCGCCACGTCCCGGAGTCGACTCATCGTGCATAATACGCCCTCTACCAATCACAATGGATTGCTTCAAAAGACAAGACCATCATAGTGATTCATCGTTAATTAATCAGCTATTAACTCTCATCCTTTAACTCCTTTGGTTCGCACACCACGAACCCTCTTGTGAAAACAAGGTTTTCCTTCCACTTCGGTTCACCAACCGTAGTTCTTCCCGCTCTCTAGGCTTCACACTGTTCCTCCCAAGGATCACCTCAAAGAGCCCTATCTTCCTTGAAGGAAGATCGATACAACATGATAGAAAGCTCTAGCCCTTCTCCGCTAGATTGATGCATTCTTTTTTTTTTCTCCCAACCTATTCCATGTTCCTCACCACCCACGAGGTGATACACGTCTAGACTCTAACATACTTGAGTCCTTAAGATGACTTTCATCCCCCATTTCTTTTACTTACACAAGTGCCCCTTAGTCTCCCCGACCAATTTTTTTTAACTAAGTTGTAGATGTTCTACCTACTTATAGGTCTTTAATCTACCCACTTGTTAAGGCACTATATCTTATCTATGTGTATATGTATTACCCCCATCTAATCATCCATATACATACATACATACATACATACACATATAACCACCTTCACCTACTCCTTGCTAATGTTCATTGTCATATGGTTATCATAAAAGCTCTTGCACATCTCGTCTTATTAATCATATTGGCCAGACATGTTTAATAATGCGTTATGCCCAATTGCAATTATCATATTCATATAACAAATCACAAGACAAGTTTCGGCACACATAACACTTTACCAATCATTCATACATATACATAAACACCATATACATAACCACCTTATCAAATCATTACTAACCTTTCGTTTCCGTAAGCTCCGAGTCTTAGTCAAGTCCTTCATGGATTCTCGTATCATTTTCCCCCATATCAAGAGCATCCGGTTTGAGTTTGGTGCCACCACACCAAATCCCTCAAACCATTGCTCTGATACCAAGTTGAAACACACCACTTTTAAAAACTATACTTTAACGCGCGGAAGTCTTAATCCCAGAATTTTTTTTTTTTTTTTTTTTTTTAGCGTACCGCGAGAGTTATTGGTCACCTCCCTCGCGCCCCGCGAGGGACCTGTTTTCACAGAAAGTTTGCAGGCTTCTGCAGGTTTTCATACTTAGCCATTTTTCCAACTTTTTCCAAAATACAAGACAACAAATTTGCCTAACACATGGGTTTTAACCAAAAACCCCTTCAACAACATGATCACAACCCAAAAACATGTTTTATTTATCAAATTACAATCAAAAAGGGGGAATTCCACCAAATCATCAAAACATGAAAATATGCATACGAGGATCCGCCAACGCCTTGGACTTGACTTTGACTACCTCGGAGCTTTTCCTACATTCACCACACATATCACCATTAGTAATGAAGATAAATTCATAACAAACAAGTAAATTCCTACTTGTTTCACCCATTCACCCATTTGACCCGTTTCCACCCAAATTATCATTTAGGCTACATATTCTTGCACCCTTACTACAAGTTTCAATTATGATCAACACATGATCTATTTCCATTATGGCACAAAGGCCATAACTCCATAACAAACAAGTAAATTCCTACTTGTTTCACCCATTCACCCATTTGACCCGTTTCCACTCAAATTATCATTTATGCTATATATTCTTGCACCCTTACTACAAGCTTCAATTATGATCAACACATGATCCATTTCCATTATGGAACAAAGGCCATAACTCCATAACAAACAAGTAAATTCCTACTTGTTTCACCCATTCACCCATTTGACCCGTTAACACCTATTTGGCCAATTAAGGATTTCATACACTTGTATATCACCTACAAGTTACTTTCATCATTTCATTATCACTTTTCCATTTCCATTATGGCACGTAGGCCATAACTTCATATCCCAAAGGATACGAGATCATAACTCCATAACTAATTTATCCATTATGGTACTTAGACCATAACTCCATATCCATTCTATCCATTATGGTTCATAGACCATAACTCCATATCCATTCTATCCATTATGGTTCATAGACCATAACTCCATATCCATTCTATCCATTTTATACTCATTCACACCACATAACAAATTATGCAACTTTACACGTTATACATACAACATTGCATAAAACTCATTTATCATCAAAACTAAGTAAGTGCAAAAGCACTTACCTTTCGGGTTAGAAGATCCTGCTCCGCCTTCTAGACCCACAATTTGATTACCTAAACATACACACCTAGTTTAGTAATCTAACATATACCAAAATTTCATTACAATTGAGTTCACAACTCAATTTCCCAATTCCAACCCAAATTGACCCGTTTGGGTTATCCTCATAACCAAACACCCTCTTTCACCACAAACTCACCTACTTGAGTTTCATTAACTTAATCTTAACAATAATTCTTCTTTCAAAAATTATTATTAAGTTAATTTGGTGTTTGTTCAAGTGTCTAACATCTTAAAAACACTTAATCTTCATTAATTCAACATTCTAGCATTATGTTCCAAACACCCCCAATTTTCACCATATGAACCCTAACTTCTCATAATCAAAATCAAAGGGTTCTAAGATGTTAATCATCATTCTTTAACTTTAGTTTAGCTAGATTATTAATAATCTAACACTATTTCACCACATGCATACATAAATTCGAGTTTCTATCAAAACCCACCAAGAACACCTCAAGAATGAGAGGAAAGGGATGATCAACACTTACTTGATGTTAGAGAGATGATGTGTGAGCCAACACCTTCAAGTTTCAAGCTTCAAATGCACGATTTTGGCTTCAATCCCGTTTTCTCCCCTCTTCATCTTGAACGACCCAACAACTCAAAATGAGTTCAATTTTGACTTCTATAGTCAAATATGGCAGATTTGCCATATTACATATTTAGTCCCTCAACTTTCCTTTTCTCCCCTTTCATTCCAAAACTAGCTAAAACTAGTGTAACCCCGATACTAACTTGAAACCCACTTGTTTCAACTTATTTCTAAATATTATTTTCACCATAATATTAATTAGAAATATTTGTTTATGTAAAACGAAACCCGGAATTTGGTTCGTTACAAATGTGCTCACTTAAGTTCTGGCCTTGCGCACTTAAGAACTTGGTCTTGCACACTTAAGATTTGCTCTTGCGTACTTAACAAGTACGCAGGAGGAAGTTAAGTACGCAACAAGAAATGGTCTTGCATACTTGGTAAGTACGCAGGAAGCCTGTACTTGCTTCCAAAAATGGTAAGTACGCAGATCACTTTTTCACCAACCCTCACCAACTTTTTCCGGTCACTAACAAAATGAGCCAAAGGGTCAGAAATTCATTTCTAACCAACCTTTGATGCTCAAAACACTCAAATACACAACAAAAGGTCAGTTTTGTTGAGAGTTTAATTTGAAAATTATCAAGTCTGGGATCGTTTAATTTAAGATTAAAAGGTTGTAACCCTAGATCAAGAACACCAAATTGATTCCCTTGATTCTGATAATAGAAATGGCTGGATTCATGGGGCTTTTGCTAGTTAAGACCTTGCGAAAACATTGAAGTAGTTTAATTTGATTAAGGATGTGTTTAAGATTAAAAACCCCAATTCTAATTATGAACAAACCCTAATTTCCAGATCATTAACAATTCGATGATATAAAGAGTTGGATTCATAGGGTTTTCACTAAACGAATGGTTGCGAATAGCTGATACACTTTAATTTGATTCAAACAGAGTCGGGTGTAGGGTTCGACTAAATTCGACAGAACATGAACCCTAGGATTCGAATGTGGAGGATTCGATAGTTTAATTCCCAATTATGATAGGGCTTATGTTCAAGGAGTGAAAGCAAACCTGTAGGTGTGTTTAGATACCTGAATTGGTGTCGAATTTATAGTGATCGAGTAAAACCGATGCCGACAGTGACTGTGTTGGTCTCCGGCAAGCCTGATTCTTCCTCCGGATGAATTGATACGTGTAACAGCTTCGAAAGTGTTCGATTAGTGTGTGCAGAGTGTTCATTCATGAGATTATCACATGAATTCGTTGAATTTGATGGCCAAGCTATGAATGTGTCGACGGTTTCGAGTTAATTCGTTATTAGTTGGTTTAATCCAACAATTATGGTGATTAACTCAGTAGTTATGGCTGCTAAAATCATAATTGTGCGATTTCAGTTACAACATCCAACAGAAAACGATCGTGGAATCCGAATTGGATTGAATGTGGTCGAAGGTTTGACTCCAAAAGTCAACATATTGGATTTAGGCAATTTGCATAACTAGTCCCTAAAGTTTAAGTTTGAAAACTGATAGAATTAGTCCCTGGGTTTGCATTAGGTTAACTAGGTTAGTATTTAACTGGATTTAAATAACGGAGTTAACCTGGAAAGTCCGGATTGTCACATCATTCCCTAGTTGAAAGAATTTTCGTCCCGAAAATTAAAATAAAATTTTTTTTCCGGGTGTCATATCATCCCCTAGTTGAAAGAATTTTCGTCTCGAAAATTAGAATAGTACCTTAAGTATTTGAGGTGGAGTGCTTGAACAAATGAGGATACTTGCGCATCATCTGGTCCTCGCGCTCCCATGTGAATTCCGGTCCACTTTTCAAGTTCTAACAGACTCTGACAATAGGGATTTTACTGTGTTTGAGCGTTTTGACTTCCCTATCGATGATTTCTACCGGTTCTTCAACGAATCGCAATTGTTCGTCGATGTGCAGCTCCTCAAGAGGAACCGTGAGTGTCTCGTCTGCTAGACAATTCTTCAAGTTCGAGACATGAAATTCGTCGCGTACACCACTAAGCCCTTTAGGTAGGTCTAGTTGATATGCTACTGGGCCAACTCTTTTCACTATGTTGAACGGTCCAACATAAAGATGGTTGAGTTTGCCTCGTTTCCCGAAGCGGATTACACCATACCAAGGTGAGACTTTCAATAGACCCATGTCGCCTACTTGAAATTCTAACGGTTTACGATGCTTATCGGCATAGCTCTTTTGATAATCACGAGCTGCCGTCATACGGTTTCAAATTTGAACGATCTTTTCAGAGGTTTCGAATACAAGTTCAGGACCTGTAAGTTGGCTATCCCCAACTTCAGCCCAACAGATAGGAGATCGGCATTTATGTCCATAAAACGCCTCGAACTTGATACTAGTGTGATAATTGTTATTGTAGGATAACTTCACTAAAGGCAAGTGAGTTTCCCAACTGTTATCGAAATTAATCACGCAATCTCATAGCATGTCCTCTAAGGTCTGAATGGTACGTTCCGTCTGGCCATCAGTTATTCGATGGTGTGATGTGCTCATGTCTAGACGCGTGCCTAGAGATTTTTGTAAAGATTGACTGAAACTTGAGGTGAATCGGACGTCACGATCCAAGATGATTGAGATTGGCACTCCGTGCCAGAGATGACCTTTTTAAGATAAGCACGAGTGAGCGGATTTTAGTCAAACGATCTACATTCACCCAGATTGTGTCGCATCCGTTAGAAGTTAGGGGTAGTTTGGTAATAAAATCCATGGAAATCTACTCCTATTTCCGCATCGGAATTTCCGGTTGATGAAGCAACCTAGAAGGTTCTTGGTATTCCACCTTGACCTTTGCACAAGTCAGGCACTTGCTCACATATGTGGCTATATCCGCTTTCATCTTCGGCCACCAATATAGCACCTTTTAGGTCATGGTACATCTTTTTGGAACCAGGATAAATAGAGTATCGAGATTTCTGAGTTTCATCCATAACCAGCTCCCTTAAGTTCCTGTACACTGGAACCTATATTTGCTCTGCGAAGTAGTGAATACCGTCTGATATAACCCCACATTGTTATTCCATAGCACCCGTGGATTACAACGGTAGGATTTACTTCTTCAGGGCTTCGAGTTGAGCACTACGGATCTGAGCAGGTAGTCTAGAGTGGATAGTGAATCGTAATTCTCGAACTCGTCTGGGCTTAGTTTCTTTCGGCTTAGGGCATCGGCTACTACGTTAGCCTTGTCTGGGTGATACTTGATAGCACAATCATAATCGTTCAAGAGTTCGATTCAACGACGCTGTCGCGTGTTCAACTCTTTCTGTTCAAAGATATGCTGAACACTCTTATGATCGGGGTAGATAGTGCATTTGGTACCGTACAAGTAGTATCTCCAGATCTTTAGTGCAATTACCACGGCTACCAACTCTAAGTCGTGGGTCGTGTAGTTTCTCCTCGTGGATTTTCAGTTGACGAGAAGCGTATGCGATCACTTTCTCGTGTTGCATCAGTACACAACCAAGACCTTGGATAGATGGATCACAGTACACCACAAATCATCCGTTCCCTCTGAAAGAGATAGGATGGTGTACTGTAGAGTTTCTGTTTTAGAAGTTGAAATGATGATTCCTGGGTGTCACCCCGGTTATAGGGTTTACCCTTTTGAGTCAAGGCTGTGAGGGGTTGGGAAATCTTGGAGAATCCTTCAATGAAACGACGGTAGTAGCCAGCCAATCCCAGAAATTGACGCACCTCCGTCGGTGTTGTAGGTGTTGTCCAACTCTTGATTGCTTCTACTTTAGCTGGATTGACATGTATTCCCGTCTTGTTGACTACATGTCCTAAGAATTTCACTTCACGAATTCAGAATTCGCACTTAGAGAATTTAGCATACAGTTGTTCTTGCTTTAGCAGTTCCAGAATCAAACGAAAGTGTTCCTCATGTTCATCTCTATCCTTGGAATAGATGAGAATGTCATCAACGAAGACGATGATGAACTGTTCAAGGTACGGTTTACACACACGGTTCATGAGATCCATGAACACCGCGGGTGCGTTGGTCAGTCCGAATGGCATGACCATGAATGTGTAGTGACCATACCTAGTCCTGAATGTCGTCCTTGAGATGTCCTCCTCACGGACTCTCAGTTGATGATAGCCGGATCTAAGATCTATCTTGGAACATAAGCTTGATCCTTGGAGTTGGTCAAATAGATCATCAAATAGAAAGGGTTCCTCCACTCGGGAGAGGAAGCCGAACAAAATTGTTCACGACAAATAATTTTGGCTTGGTTCTTAGATAACCAATCCATACCGACAATTGCATCGAAACTACTGAGTGTGACTGGCATAAGGTCCATGTCAAGTTTCATGACCAGCCAATTCAAGTTTACAACCCTTAAGAATGTGAGTTGATTCAATTATCTGTCCATCAGCTATTTCTATGGTGTACTTAGCTTCTAGTAGGGTTGGAGTACGACCGTACTAGTAAGAAATTTGTGAGGTCACTAAAATAACTGGATATGCTGGGGTAAAAATCAAATTAGACCAAGGATTAGTCACATGATAAAGCAATAGGGTCAAATGGAATCTATTGTTGGAGTGTAAGGAATTACGTGTTAGTTCAGGAAGAATTTCTTAAATTCCACTTACACAGTTGGAGTCGGTGGGTTTACCATGAGGTTCTATTAGAGTTTCAACGGAGATGGTTTCATTGATCAAGTCTGGATGAGAGTATTAAGTTCATTAAGGTTGTTACATGAGTGAAATCAAATGGTGGATCATATGGATGATAGTTCAGTGTGATCGCAAATCTCTTCAACTTGATAGTCGCGTCTATCAATTGTTGGACAGGTTTAACGATATCAACTAGTCGTTGAGTGGGTTACGTGAATTTCTACTGTCAATGGAAATATAAGTATGTAGATCACAGATTAGGACCATTTATCCACACACTAGGTTTTACCAGGACTTACATGCACCTCAAATTACTATTACGTGTGCACCCGTAATGATAATTTGCTTTGCATGCTCACCCTAGCTTCTCCCGGTCCTGTGTCAAAATGTCCCTCAATTTTTTTATTGCCGAGGGCAGAGTGTTGGTAGAGACGATTTGAAAGCCTCATTCATTAACCATAAGTTGGTCAACTAGGACTCACATCAGGATGAGTAGTCGGGAATCGTTCGATCCGAGTATTCACTTGAGTTAGAACATAATACGATAGTGCAATACAGTGGATTGTAGATGAGAACATCTACATGAAACAAACATGTACATGAAATGCTGCTTCGATGAGCGAAACTAGTTCATGAATGTGTTACTAGGAGAGGCAAAGTAGTCGTCCTTCCAACGGAGTCAGGATAGGGTTTGAGTATGCAATGAGCAAGGCGTTCTCATCCTTGTGGTCAATCTTTCTTCAATAGAATATCGACCAAAGTGCGAGCCCACGGCTCGGGAAAGTGATGACATCTACGTGTCAATGGATTCTGCAATTATGCGTGCAAGAGTCTGCCTTCACACGGCGTATCGTTGCTAGTGGGTACGGTAGGGACTCGCCTCCGACGATCCCAACCCCCACAGAGATATGTGCTAGTGTTGTGTGTCGTCCACAACACGAACTTGAGAAGACCCACCATTCCCTGATTGTGTCCTCGATAGGCTCAAGCCGGTGTCATCTTCGGCTCTGATGGTGTAACAACGGTGCAGATGATGGTGGTGTGAGTGACTCCTCCGAAGGCTTCGTCTCGCTACCCACAGACGGGAGTGGATGTTGTTCTGATGACTTCCCGAGTGTCGCCACTGGGAATGATGATATAATGAGAATGATGTGTTCCTCATCAGAAGAGGGTGATATGGATGTTGTCACCATGCCTGCAATGCAATGTATGTATTGATACCATGTGTATCATGTATAAGTGTATGTGTTGTGTAACTAATGCATGTGTGCGGCTATAGTCTAGTATGCAACCCTAGTTCTCTGTAATCAATGGCTCTTATACCAATCTGTCACACCCCCAAATTCCACTAACGGAGTTCTACCGTTAGGAGCATGACAAACCAGGATCTCAGTCATTAATTACATCAAACGACACTATATGAGACTTAAAAAGTCATAACATAAATGTTCAGAGTTAAATGCAGAAGCGTAAACGTTAGATGAAATCAAAAGTAATTACACGCAACAAGCGTCAATTAATGTAAATAAGTAAAACTGTTTAAAGTGTTTGAAATGAATGATATGATAGTAGGACTCCATGCATGTCCTAAGTGTACAATCTGTGCCAAAGCGACCTGAGAAACAAGTAAGAAAAAGTGTCAACACGAGGTTGATGAGTTCACAGGTTTACAAGTAAATAAACTGTTTGAGTGTTTGCCGGATCCACATACGTAAGTCACACCTATTCCTAGCTAGGCAATGTACAAGTTACTCTAAGCGTTCGTAACCGAAGCTGACTGTTTGTGTTTGGGTTGCCTTCCGCCATTGCTAACATCAACAATGGCAAGTGTTTAGGATAATTTACACCCGTTAGAACTCCAATCAAGTTATCGCGACTAACCCGGGTGGGGTTTGTTAAACCAAGTAGTACTACTCAAATTTCCTCGCTATACTCCATATATTAACGGTCCGAGTGTGTAAGGACTTTGCATGTTATGTTTGCACTTAGGTACACAAGTGGTAATGAAATACTATGTGATCCATGTCCGTGTGTATGTCTCTCCCTGGCTGGGAGACAAGTAACGGATGCATGTTCGTATGCATGTTTCTCCCCAACGGGAAAACAAGTAAGATGATGTTTGTTTGTACGCATGTTTCTCCCCAACGGGAAAACAAGTAAAATGATATTCTTTTGTATGCATGTTCCTCCCCAATGGGAAAACAAGTAAAATACTGTGTATGCATGTTTCTCCCCAACGGGAAAACAAGTAAAATAATGTTTGTGAGTATGCATGTTTCTTCCCAACGAGAAAACAAGTAAAATAATGTTTGTGAGTATGCATGTTTCTCCCCCAATAGGAAAACAATTAAAATAATGTTTGTAAGTATGCATGTTTCTCCCCCAATAGGAAAACAAGTAAAATGGGGCCGTGAAACTCACCTGAGTTGCGTTGTAGGTAGTATCACACAAGTAAGAGATTTGGTACACAAGTGTCAGCCTGCAGCGGCCTACGTATACCCTAGAATTATAAACATAACAATTAGGGACACATTGGGATTTGTGACGACGACACGGAAGATTAGAACGTCTTAAAACATTATAAGTATTAACCAGTAGACGAACGTGTCTGCGGGAATATAAGTTTCTTAATATAGTAATTAAGATAAATGCGCTACGTGTCGAACGTTAATAACGAATAATATTAATTTATAATTAAATATATCCGTGCGTTTGTATCATTAAAATAATGGCTAGAAAAATAATATATTATTTTGAACTCGTAAAAAATATATACGATAATCATTTACGTGACAAAAATAATAAATATATTATTTTTATTCGAGGATAATAAACGTGAGTAAATAATATAAATAATTACATTATTTATAAGTTTAAACGTTACATGAGTTTTATAAATGAGGCGAAATAATATAAAAATATATATTATTTTATACTAGGAGTCACAGGTTGAAAATAATGCAAACATATTATTTTATTCGAAGTCGCGGTTTGAAAATAATATAAATATATTATTTTAAAAATGAGAAAATAATATTAAATAGGTTATAAAACCAAACCCGAGCCTACGGGTGGTTTCCGAGGCTAGAATACCTTAGTATCTGAATATAATAATATAGGGTTTGAAAATATATAAAAATATTCCAAGGAAAATGCCAAAAAAAATGTTTGCAGGCGATCGGTTTTGAACCCGGGTCTCCTGCGTATAGGAACTAAGTCTTAACCGTCCCACCCGCTAGGGTTATCGCACAAGAATCCCGGTTGAAACATTCTTAACATACAAGTCCCTCTGGTTTCGTCCCAAACGCACCAACGATCGAACCCAGTCCATTACCCACGATTTCGATTTTGATTGAACCACAGATCATAGGGGTTTTGTTAATCTGGTGTTTGCGAATTCGTATGAGAGTTTAATTTGAAAATTATCAAGTCTGGGATGGTTTAATTTAAGATTAAAAGGTCGTAACCCTAGATCAAGAACACCAAATTGATTCCCTTGATTCTGATAATAGAAATGGCTGGATTCATGGGGCTTTTGCTAGTTAAGACCTTACGAAAACATTGAAGTAGTTTAATTTTATTAAGGATGTGTTTAAGATTAAAAACCCCAATTCCAATTATGAACAAACCCTAATTTCCAGATCATTAACAATTCGATGATATAAAGAGTTGGATTCATAGGGTTTTCACTAAACGAAGGGTTGCGAATAGCTGATACACTTTAATTTGATTCAAACAGAGTCGGGTGTAGGGTTCGACTAAATTCGACAGAACATGAACCCTAGGATTCGAATGTGGAGGATTCGATAGTTTAATTCTCAATTATGACAGGGCTTATGTTAAAGGAGTGAAAGCAAAAATTTAGGTGTGTTTAGATACCTGAATTGGTGTCGAATTGATAGTGATCGACTAAAACCGATGCCGACAGTGACTGTGTTGGTCTCCGGCAAGCCTGATTCTTCCTCCGGACGAATTGATACGTGTAACAGCTTCGAAAGTGTTCGATTAGTGTGTGCAGAGTGTTCATTCGCGAGATTATCACATGAATTCGTCGAATTTGATGGCCAAGCTGTGAATGTGTCGACGGTTTCGAGTTAATTCGTTATTATTTGGTTTAATCTGACAATTATGGTGATTAACTCAGTAGTTATGGCTGCTAAAATCATAATTGTGCGATTTCAGTTACAACATCCGACAGAAAACGATCGTGGAATCCGAATTGGATTGAATGTGGTCGAAGGTTTGACTCCAAAAGTCAACAGATTGGATTTAGGCTATTTGCATAACTAGTCCCTGAAGTTTAAGTTTGAAAACTGATAGAATTAGTCCCTGGGGTTTGCATTAGGTTAACTAGGTTATTATTTAACTTGATTTAAATAACAGAGTTAACCTGGAAAGTCCGGATTGTCACACGATCATACCACAGTGAAAATAGGTTCTCCTATCTTTGTAATTCCTCGTGCAAGGCTCATTTGATTTGAGGTTAGATGACTCAGCATGATGAACAGGAGAAGTTGTTTGGTGAACAGTAGTTTGACCCGATGGTGATTGGTTTTTGGGAATATAATACTTTTGCATATTTTCTTGATAGCCAAGCCCGTAATGAGCTGAAAAGGCTTCTTTCTTACTCGATTAATGTTTTTATATCCCGCATAAAGCATCACTTTTAATTTTTCATTTGATTCAACGATATCGGGTTCAGTCAAAATACAATTATCACAATCAGTGACAAAGTTTTTCTTAACTTTCTGTTCACAGAGCAACTCCTCAGAGACTACTCCTTCAGGGCAGGTGTTCTCAGACCCATCATCAGAAGCAGTAAAGAACTCTTCATCAGATGCAGAGTTAGCCTTACTTGAGGAATTATCAAGGCAAGACAGATCAATGTCAATTAAGCCGCTGACATATTTCCCGCTTACTGGTGGAGGAATGGCATTAGTACCCAGCCCTAAGCCATTCACTTGTCTCACCACAGACTCGTAGTGTTCCACCACAAAACGAAAGTTTTTCAACTTCTCAATATTGCCTTTCAACTGCAAGATCTCATTTTGCAGCTTGGTGATCTCATTGTTTCTCTTTTCCAACCTCTTGTACGCAACATCCAAATGAAACTGTTGATCACTGATTTTAAGTGAATAATCATGTTTGTCTTTCTTTAAAGTTTTAATTGAATCTTTGTATCGTTTTTCGTTTTCTTTGTAGATTAAAGCTGCAATACGAAGGGGTTCGACTTTGTCTTGAAGCTTAGAATTTTCATCCTTTAAGCTCAGACATTTTGAACAAGAAATGACAGCAAAAGAGTTAGAATCTACCTCATTTGATGAACATGATGCCTCTCCAATAGCCATGAGGACAACTGTAGTTGTAGACTCTTCTTGGTCAGCCACAGAAGCTTCCCGTTCCTCTGTTTCCATCATCTCCATAATCTCAGCCATGAGACCAACCTGTGTTTGAGCAATAAAGGCATCCTCCAGATGAACTCTCCGATCAAAGCTATCATTCTGTTGAGCTACCAAAGCGTTTAACGTACCACATTGACTTTGATTGCGGTTGTTGGAGTTGTTGTACCCTTGACTGTTTCCTTGGCTAGGTCTGGTGAAACCCGAGGCCGGTGCTTTGTCCTTTTGACATTCACGAGCAAAGTGTCCAAAATTCTGACACTTATAGCACTTGTCTTTGGATTTATCAAAACCAACCTTGGCATTTGAATGCCCACCAATGAACTTTCTTCCTGTTCTGTTCAGGAAACGCTTGGCTCTTCTCAAGATCATGGCCATATTTCACTGAATATCCATGTCCTCCATATCATCCGGATCCACCTGATAAAAGTCTTCTTCTATGGTTTTAGGATCTGATAGCTTTCCACCAATGAAGTTTTCATAGGCAAGCATACAAGATGAAAACAAAGCCACGTGATCTTCAGCTATCTTGGCTATTTCAGATTGGTTAGCTGAAGATGTGGGAGAAGGATTTCTTGAGGAATTCTGGTGATGAGATCCAGAACCAGATCCAGATGCTGTATAGCAAGCATGACTACCACAAACTTTTGAATTATCCTCCTCGTGAGAGTTCCCTGAGAAAAGGGAAATTCCAGAACCCAATGACTTGGCTATGGAAGACGTCCCATAATACATTGTATTTGAGGTCTCCCTGAGCTCTCCTTTCTTTTTAGGTTCATATCATGTGCTTGAACCTTTCCAATTGCTTCATCAATAGTCATCTCATAAAACTTTGAGTTCTCTCTCATCAAGGTTGTATACATCTCAAATTTTGGTGGTAGGGCATCCAGAAACTTCTCAACTAACTCCTCATTCGGATAGATAATGTCATAAGCTTTCAGCTCAGTTTGTAGATGATAGAATCTAGAGATAAGCTCATCGATGGATTCATTCTCCAGATATATCTGAAGCAATCATACTGCTTCCTAAGAAGATCCCTCTTACTCTTCTTGATGTCGATGTTTCCCTCGAATCACTTTTGCAATGCCTTCCAGAGATCCTTCGAGTTATCATATCCTCTAAAGCTGTGAAATAACTCTCGGGTCAAGGCCATAGTAATAGATCCGTGTGCCTTCTTCTCTCTGTCATAAACTTTCTTTTCTTCTTCATCAAGTTTGGAGATAGGCTTAAGAACTTCCTCATCAAGATATGTATATGTGGGATGCTTATAACCCTCTAGAATGGGTATCCAAAGTGAAGAATCGGTGTATGAGATATAATGCTCAAAGCGTGCTTTCCAGTTTGAGTAATCATTTACGTTAAGCAGCTTTGGTGGTTTCTGTGGGGTTCCAATCTCGTTGTCATAATTCAGAAGGTTACCGAGGTTTTGAAGATTTGCCATGGTGAAACACTTAGTCAAATTTCAAAAAAATCAAGGCAATGTGCTCACTTAAGTTCTGGCCTTGCGCACTTAAGAACTTGGTCTTGCGCACTTAAGATTTGCTCTTGCGTATACGCAGGAGGAAGTTAAGTACGCAACAAGAAATGGTCTTGCGTACTTGGTAAGTACGTAGGAAGCCTGTACTTGTTTCCAAAAATGGTAAGTACGCAGGTCACTTTTTCACCAACCCTCACCAACTTTTTCCGGTCACTAACAAAATGAGACAAAGGGTCAGAAATTCATTTCTAACCAACTTTTGATGCTCAAAACACTCAAATACACAACAAAAGGTCGGTTTTTAAGTGATTTTTGCTTCTAAAAGAGTGCTCAAGAGCTACCCCTATTTTATCACAAAAATCTCCAAAAGATACTCTCTTTTGCTTTAAAACTATGTATGATGTGTAGAAGATGCTCCTAACACACTCACAACACTCGAAATCAAGAGCTAAGCTCTGATACCACTTGTAAGTCGCAGGTGTCTCGGATCGTTACGTGTGGGTGTGTGACTAGTCGGACCGGGTGCGGAATACCCGTGACTATGTGGAGAATCAAGTAACACAAAGTAAACCGACAGCGAAAAACACTTTCAAACTTCGTCTATTATAAAACTTGTAGGTTACAGAAATGTTACAAATGAGTGCGTACATAACTTCTGTCACCACAACCTATTTATACTAGACCTGAAATCTGCGTACTTAACAAGTGCGCAAGGCAAATTGTTCTTGCGTACTTAACAAGTGCACAGAGTATTCTTGCGTACTTGCTAAGTACGCAGGAAGTAATTCCTGCGCACATGCTAAGTGCGCAAAACACTTAGAGAAAGCAGACGACTAGTACATACATTAGTAATCACAACTCGATAACTACTACATACAGACACTAACATACAAAGACAAATACGTACAAGACAAGTACAAAAGCTAAGACAATATCCAGAGTGTTTGTCACACAAAAGTGCTTCAACATATGTAATTGATTTTTATTAATTTGAAATTGAAAATATTGTTATGTTATAAAAGAGAACGTGCAAAATATAACATTTTAATTTTAAAAATTCAACTATTAAGTAAATAAGAAAATATAATAATGTAGATATAAACAATATTAATTTGAAAAAGTAAGAACAAAAAAAATTATTAAAAGTATTTTTAGAAAAAGGTTGAGAAAAACATGTAAGCTAAAATTATCATTTGTATCGTAAATAAGGAAACATAATGAAAGCTAAAATTATCATTTGCATCGTAATATGTAATTGATTTTTATTAATTTGAAATTGAAAACATAGTTAGGTTATAAAATAGAACGTGCAAAATATAACATTTTAATTCAAAAAACTCAACTATTAATTAAATAAGAAAACATAATAATGTAGATATAAATAGTATTAATTTGAAAAAGTAAGAACCAAAAAAATTGTTAAAAGTATTTTTAGAAAAAGTTTGAGAAAAACATGTAGTAAAGGATAATTCAATAAATAAAATTCTAAAAACATGTACTAAAAATGAGAATACTACAAAAGACAGTTGAAAACATTAATAGTAAAATTGTTTATGGTCTTGAATAATTGATGATTTGCATTGAAACATAATCCTCAATATATAGGGAAGGAAATACAGCTATACAAATACCTAACTTAGGCAACAAGATAATTACAAATAAACTCTAAATATATATACACGCTAGTATTCCCCCGCAGTTTGAGCGTGATTGAGACGAACGGTCAAACTGTCACGAAATTCTTGAAACAATAGTTGAACCTTTTCGCTGACAAAGTGTATATCAATATCAACATGTTTGGTACGTTGATGTTGTACCGGATTCTCAGAAAGATAGACAGCAGAGATGTTGTCACAGTAAACTATGGTTGCTTTCGGTAATGTAACCCCAAGCTCAAATAATAGATTCCACAACCAAGTAGTTTCTACAACGACATTAGCAACTCCTCGACACTCAGCCTCGGCACTCAACCGGGAAATAGTAGCCTCTTTTTTTGAAGACCAGGAGAGTAAGTTAGCCCCAAAAAATACACAATAACCAGAAGTCAACCTGCGGGAGTCTAGGCAACCACCCCAATCCGCAACAGAGTAAGCGGTCAAAGACGTGGTAGAGGAGGGTGTGATCCGCACCCCAAGGTCGAGGGTAGCGCGTAGAATACCTCGGGGCATGCATAAATAGACATACATGTTGAACCTGCGGGAGTCTGTGAATCCCTCAGGGCATGCATAAATAGACATACATGTTGAACTGCATATGTAATGTCCGAACGAGTAAAAGTGAGATATTGTAAAGCACCGGCTAAGGCGCGATACAATGTGATATCAAGTAACAATTCCCCTGTAGTGGCACTGAGTTTTGAAGATGTGTCAACAGGGGTAGCGCATGGTTTGCAATTCATCATACCAGCCTTATCGAGGATTTCCCGCGTGTATGTAGCTTGTGATAAGAATAACCCTTCTTTGTCCGTGGATACATGAATACTCAAAAAATGATGCAACGAGCCCAAATCAGACATAGCAAATTCACGTGATAGTGTGGCAATGATCGTTTGAAGCACGCGAGGATCAGAGGCCGTCAAAATAATGTCATCAACATAAAGTAATAAGTACGCCTGTTTACCACTGTGGTTGTAGACGAATAGAGAATGATCACAAGTGCTTCGACGAAACCCGTGAGCGAGAATGTAAGTGGAGAACCGTGTGTACCAAGCCCGAGGTGCATGTTTGAGTCCATATAAAGATTTTTTAAGGCGACAAACATGAGAGGGCATTCAGGAATCCACGAAACCGGGGGGTTGATGCATAAAGATTGTTTCTTTTAGATCACCATGAAGAAACGCATTTTTGACATCCAATTGCTTAATGTGCCAATTTCGAGAAACTTCCAAGCTGAGAATCGTCAGTATAGTAACGGGTTTAACCACCGAGCTAAAAGTATCGTCACAATCCACACCTAATGTTTGAGATTTACCATTTACCACTAATCTCGCTTTGTATCGTTCCAAGGTACCATCCGCTCTGAATTTGTGGCGAAACAACCACACACATCTGATAACCGGTGAATCGGTAGGCCATGGTACTGATTCCCATATTACGTTATCATGTAAAGCCTTAAACTCACTGTTCATGGCATCTAACCAATTCGGGTCCGAACGGGCTTGGGTGTAGGACTTTGGAACTGGGGAGATGGGTGAATGGGAAATGTGCAGGTTAAGGCGTGAGACGGGCTTGGTGATGCCGACTTGGGCACATGTTGTCATGGGGTGGGTGGGGACCGGTGGGGGCGGAGTTGGTAATGTCCGTATGGGCTGGTTGGTAGTGGCAGGAGGGGTGTGGCCAGGGTCTGAGTGGGTGACAGTGTTGGTTGGGCTATTGGGCAGCAGGATGGTTGAGGTGGCGTGGGGTGCTGGGCTAGAAGGAGTTGGGCCTGTAGGAATGTGGTGGAATGAATAGGGGAATGGGTCATCCAAGAAGGTATAGACGTCGGGTGGTGGTGGGTTTGTATATGGGAATGACGATTCATCAAAGACGACGTGACGGGAGATGAGGGTTTTCTCGATGGTCGGATCATAACACTGATAGCCACGGTGTTGGTCGGGGTACCCTAGAAAAATGCACCGGATGGACCAAGTGTGTAATTTATGTGGTTGGGTAGCGGAAGTGTTAGGATAACAAGCACAACCAAAGACACGTAAGTGCTCGTATGTGGGATGACACATGTATAGGGCAAAGTGTGGGGTAGAAAAAATTAAACGTTTAGTGGGTAAAATATTGTGAAGGTAAACAATTGTATGAATTGCTTCGACCCAAAACGTTGGGGGAAAATGGGCATGAGTAAGGAGGGTGCGGACGATGTCGTTTAGGCGACGTATCATACGTTCGACTCGCCTATTTTGTTGGGACGTTTGGGGGCAAGAAAAGCGAAAAAGGAGGCCATGGTTGTGGGAAAAAGATTTAAATTCATTGTTATCAAATTCGCCTCCTAAATCACATTGAAAAGTTTTTATTTTTCGATTGAATTGAGTGGAAATTAATTTATGGAATTTAGCAAATTTAGTGAACGTTTCAGATTTGAATTTTAATGGGTAAATCCAAACAAAATGCGTAAAATTGTCCATCAAGACCATATAATATTTATACCCGGATCGACTCGTGATTGGAGACGTCCAAAGATCATAGTCAACAATGTCAAATGGTGCAAAAGTAAGAGACTGTGAATCATAAAATGGTTGTCTTTTATTTTTGGATAATTGGCAAGCATGACAAACTGGAGAATTTAAAAGTTTATTACACGAAATTGAAAAACGACAAGTTAGTAAATCTAAGATTGGAGTGCTCGGATGACCGAGTCGGTTGTGCCAATGGTTCGTAGAGTGAGTGACTAAAGCTGATGGGAACGCCGGTGATGTGAAAGGATAAAGCTCACCCATGCTGTCATGGCATGAAATCGGAGCTCCATCCTTGAGGTCCTTCACAGTAAAACCATAAGGGTCAAATTCGACAGAAGTATGATTATCAATATTAAATTTATGAACGGAAAGGAGGTTTTTGATAATGTCGGGAGTGAAAAGGATGTTGTTAAGTTTGTAAGTGCGGTTAGGTAGGGTATGGGTGGTATTGCCGAACCCGAGGATTGGTAAATGATTACCATTCCTAAAAATATAGACTTTATAGAATTAACTAAAAGTGGGTTAGATATTTTACCTAGATCCGAGGTGATGTGAGATGAAGGGCCAGAGTCCATGTACCAATTCGGGTCACTTCCAAACAAATGAACCTGTTCCATGGTCTGGGCTAAAGCTGTCGGTCCAAAGTCGCTGAAACCCCCGAAACATGGAGGTGGATTAGGTGTTGGACCGGTCATTCCAGTTGTACTAGTGAAGTGTAGCTGCAGACCTGCCATGCGGACCTGAGGTGGGCCGCCTGTAGCGGGCCTGGGCCAGTTATTCGACTGATGAGCGCCACTCCATTGTTGTTGGGTTTGGGCCGCATAGTGTGGTTGGGCCAGGTATGGCGAGGGAGGTGGCTTCCACCCTGTAGACTAATAATTTAGTGGGTATTGGCTTTTCTGAAAGTTGTAATTACCCTGGCCACGCCCATTACGCTGGTTGCGCCCGCGTCCACGTCCACGTCCATTGCGCTGGTTATAATTACTTCGCCCACGTCCTTGGTTGTAAAAGTCAGGCTGGTAATTGGACTATGGGCCTGAGTGACGGTTCCCACTAGGGTTAGACCGATCAGTGGAGGCAGTCAAGGCTGAAGATGGGGGTTGTTGGGTGCTTTGACGTTGGTGTTCAAGATCGAGCATGCCCACAGCCACGTCCCAAGTTGGGGAAGTTTGGTTAAAAAGAGTGCCTACCACCTCAAACTCTTTTGGGAGGCCACGGACGAGTTGCATGACGAGACGTGAATCTGTGACCGGTTGATCCATGTCTCCTAACTGGTTTGCTAGATCTTTTAATCGTTGGTAGTAGTCTTTCAACGATGTACAGGAAGAGAGATGCATATTTGTAAACTTTTGATCCAAAGCAGCAGCCCTGGACCCTTTGTTATTGAGAAACAGGGCCTGGATTTTGCTCCAAACTTTGGATGCAGTTGTGTTGGTTTCCAGGACACGACCAAGCATCTCATCAGACAACGTGTTGTATATCCACTGCAAAACTAGAGCATCGATCTCAACCGTAGTCGGGATCAGTTTCATCCGGGGGTTGAGATCCGTCAATGTGGTCTAAAACTTTATATGCCATAGCATGAAGTTGAAAAAGTTTAGTCCATGATGAGTATGTTACCTTGATTCCATTAAAAGTTCTGATTTGTTTTGAACGTTGTTCATTGTATACGCTGGATGAAGACCTGATGGTTTGATATTGTTGCTGCCTTCTCCGTTTCCATCTTCTTTGTTGTCCACAACCATGGCTACTAATTGATGGAGAGTACCAAGGAGGATGGAGGCTTTTAGGGTTTGAGCACAAATGGCTCTGATACCATAGAAGTGTTTATGGTCTTAAATAATTGATGATTTGCATTGAAACATAATCCCCCATATATAGGGAAGGAAATACAGCTATACAAATACCTAACTTAGGCAACAAGATAATTACAAATAAAATCTAAATATATATACACGCTAATAAATAGTACCAGATGTTGTAAAAAAAAACCAACATAGAACTCATATCATATAACAAAACAGTAGCATGATTTAGTAGCATATTAATGTTGATTAGTAGCATAAACTAGGTAAGAATGAAAATGGACAGGAAAAGTTGGGTGAGAGTGAATTGGTATCCTCATTTAGTATCCACTAAATAATCATAAGATTAATACAAATAAATTTATTTGCTAAAATGATAACCAATTTGTGTAAAATTGTAATTTAGGAAATTGGGTGGGAGATCATTCAAAGGCTAGAAATCCCATGGCTGTCTTTCAACTGGGTGGTTTTCAAAATATTCCAAAATTTACTAATTCAATTATGATAAATTAGCTTGCAATACACATAACTATTTTGAAGTAAATTGATTTTACAAATATAATCTCTCAAATCACAAACAACAATTTTTTGGAAAAGTTTAGGTTTCCATTTAAACACCAATAATTAATTTTTAACAAAATCAACAATCGCTGATTTTTTGGAAACAATTATGTTTACACAGATAATTTTTTTATTTTTGTAATGATTTCAAATTTCAAACTTAAAATCTTTTCTAATAATTTTTTTAATAACAAATTTATATTTTCATTCCTCTATAAATATCCATACCCTCTCATTCTCATCATACACTACTCATTCTTTTCCAACATTTCTATTACTATGCAAACAAGGTACGAAGTTCATTACATATCATATTACTTTTCTCTTTTATGTTGTTTCATGCATCACAATATATGAAACTAACTCTTTTTATAATAAAGATACATGGATTCTGAAACACAAAGTATAAAGATACATGGATTCTGAAAACAAAGTATCGTTGTTAAACGATATTGATGTCTTAAAAGACAATTTTTTTATGAAAAATCAAGTAATCCGAATGTGGAAGCAACCTTTGTGGAATGATCCAAAGGAGATTGGATCAATAGAGATGATCATGTTAATTTTTTATTAATTAAATCTGATACATATTCCTCTATTTCTAAGTTTATCAATTGTAAAAGAATGGACAACTTTATGTTTAATCCTATAGTAATATTTTTTAATCTGTACTTCTACCGTAAAGATCCTTATTATGCCGAACATACCTATGCTAAAGCTACATTCTATTAAATATGCAGGGAAACAAATTACAAGCCTCTGTTTTAAACAGATTCTTTTATAAGTTTGAGAAACATCTCCTCGAGAAAACATGTTATTTGATAAACAACCCCACTTTAGGTACAACAACTAGAAGTACAAATACATTGATAACGATAACAAAATTTGTTTTCACTATAAAACCACGCTCACAAGAGCCCTAGATTTCGTGGATCCCAATACGGTTTCACATTTGCAAGCTGTCACGATATCCTTTCTCTAGTGTTGAGGATGAATTTTTTAGTAAGCTTCCTTTCTACAACATTGCAGAAGTCTGTGACATTCATGAGGTACGTTTTATATGTCTAAATATTAAAAAAATGTATGATATTTATGGATTTATATACTATGTTTTACAAGTCAACTCAGTTATTATACTTGCTACAATCAAAGGCATTTGCAGATATCAACCATTGTTTTTTATGGTCTGTAAGCATTGTAACATGAAGGTGACAACAAAGTATGTTACTACTGAAATTGGCGACGGGTCAGATGATTTTGTGGAGAACAAGATAATGGAATGCAACAATGTTAAGTGCAATAATCATGTTGTATCTGCATTCCCAAAGTAAGTAAATCTTAATCTTTGGTTAATATTTTTTTTGTTTTTTCATTTTTTTTTAAATTGATAAAATATAAATTTCAATACAACAGATTCAAGATTAATATCAGGGTCTAAGATGCTACAGGATCAATGAAGTAACACTCACTTTATTTGACCGTGAAGCTACAAAGCTTTTAGACAAAACAGCAAATGACTTGATGATAATTAATGATGATGTACATGTATAAGGTTTTTCTAAATACTAAAAAGTTATTTTGTCTAATTACATTTTCAAATAAACTTTTTAATTTACTAAGTTTTTTTGTAGTTGGATGAGACTTTTTCATTCCCTGATGACCTCGATTCATTGTTGGGCAAAATGTTGGCGTTTAGGATTGAAGTGACGGAGTTTATCTTGGCTAAAAAAAGTGGCATATCTATGGAATTACACGTTCAGCTGATTACTCCAAAATAATTACAGAACTTGAAAAGAAATCAGTTCTTGGACATGTAACAACTAAAACACATAGGGAATTGGAAAACAATATGACATTCAAATATGATTTCAATTTTTGAAGTTCTGCAATTTACTTTCTATTTAAATATCATAATACATTCCATTGATTTTGACTCAATGAATTATAATATGTCTGAATTCCAAAGTCAGGACACCGTTGCAATCAAGTTTGATATATAAAAAATCTTTCATTATTATAATCCTACTATTTTATCTGTAATTCTATTAACATTTGTGTTTTTTTTTTGTTTTATTGGATTCTATATCCTGTACTGCTTATAGTGTAACACCTCTATCCATTTCTAAGATCAATGGTCAATCTGGTAAACTTCATAAACGATACTTGGTAGATGTGTATGATGTGGATGCAACTAAAGCCCGCGCAGGTTATAAGAAGGAAGATGGGAGTGGGGAGTCAAAGATCAAGCTACTAATACCGAAGATTGATAAATGATTTTAATCTCATGATTTAAGAAAGTTTTACTATCCATCTCTGTTGTTTTGTGGTGACAATTTTTACTTTCGGTATTTGTGGATTATGGTTGTTTTTAGGTTGTGATTTATAACTTGATATATTTATCTCTATGGTTCAACTTTATTTTAAGCTTGTAATTTGTGATAGCAAATTTTTATTTTATGTATTTGCAGATTATTTTTAAATTTAGCCAAAATTCATTACTTGAAATATCTATCTGTATAGTTCAACAACGTTTTAAGGTTGTGATCTGGTTACAATTTTTTATTTTCTGTTTTGCTGATTATGTATGTGTGATGTCTATTTATTTTTTATGAACTTATTTTTTATTGTTTCTTATTTTTATTACTAGATTATTTTTGTTAATTGTTAATTTGATTGTAATAACGAATTTAACTACTAACTCCGGACTTAAATGCAACTTCCAATGTGATGTAGTGGTAGAAAGTCTGGATTCTCAAAATGAGACCTAGGTTCTATCCTCACAGACATCACTTTAGGAGGGGCATGGTGGCTCATTGAAGGAAGATCGGAATCTTTGTGATCTCTGGTTCGATCTCGAGGGTGTCTGGGTTTTACCAACCGTGGGCTTTCGGGCGGGTGGGTTTTCCCCATAACTGGAGATAACTTTGGCGCTTAAGGGCTCCGTACGGCTGGGTTGGGCCAACTGGCGGTGGCCTTTTGCCAATGGGTCACCCCGTACAGAGTACCTAGACAATTCTTTGTTTGTTGGCCGTTAAAAAAAAAACTTTGGACTTAAATTTCATACAATTTCGAAACATCAAAAATATTTCAAATAAGAATATATTAATTTTGTTTTTTTAAAACATGTTTATTTGATTTTAATAATTTTTCAAATTTGAAGTTTCAATTCCATAACTTTATAATACCACACAAAAAATTAGATTACGAGAGACACCCTCCTGCAAACAAAGTAACAAACTTCCCAAAAGACACTCTCCTACAAAGTAATAAACTTCACAAATACAAAAACAAAACATCAAACATTGTATAAAAAAAATATTCTCAAATTTATAAATTGTATTCAACAGTTATTTAGTCTCAAATTGTCATTTTTTCATTAGTTTATTTTTAACCTCGTGTAATACACGGGTTCTAACACTAGTACTATATTTAAAGAGTCTATGTTTAAATATTTAATATCAATTTAATTATGAATACTTTTTATTTAATTATGAATTGTTATTATATCATTAAACAAATGAATTTAATATGGATTACCATTTATCAATTACATAAAAAAATTAATACCAAGTTAAAAAATATTTTAAAAATTAACTTGATATAATTTATAACTGTCACGTTAAAGTAGACATATTTTGACAAGTGTATGTATTAAGAGATTACATTATATTTTATTCAACCTGTGTAAAACACGGGTTTTTTAAAAACGTAATTTTTTTATATTATATTTAATAACATTATATTTATTTAACTCGTGTAATACACGTGATTCTAACCTAGTATAGTATAGATACTTTATTGGGCTATAGAAAACTAAAATCAAATTGATAACCAAAATCATTAATTTTTTGTTTAATTCTTAATAACATAGTATTTTAATAGGCAAATACCATTAAAAAACTAAAATATATTTTTTTCTACATAAAAGTCACTCATCAGTTTTTATGCATAAAAACCAACATACATTAAGCTTTTTCTTACAAAAATTCCTCAACATTTAAAAAAATTTAAAGTCTCTTCACATGTTAAATTTGAACAAAACTGTGAAAACATTTTTTTAAACAATTTGAAACCGGTACATCCAATTTGGTTTGCTTACGTATACTTTTTTCTTATGTGACTTAAACATTTTTTTTATTTAAAGCAAAAGAACCGCGATGGACATTTAGAAAGATTAAACAACTATTTAATCTAGCAAATGAATCGATATAAGTAAAAACAAAACAAACGATTCGCTTGGAAAACAAATTGATTATTTATGTATTTTCACAGATTTTATAGCTAATTTTACAAAATAGATTCATTCATTTTAATTACACATCTTTTTATAAAATAAATTTCATTTTGTTATTAAAATATAGTTTGTAAAAGATCACATATTCATTTAAAAAAGTACACATAAACAAAACAACATGATGTACCGGTTTCAATTTATTTTTATTTTTTTTCAAATTTAACATGTATATAGATTTTAGTATTTAATTTTTTTTAAAGATTTTATTAGAAAAATGGAATGTATATTAGTTTTTCTTAATTCTTAATTCATATTTGCATATTTTAATATTTTACATTTAAAATTTTGGATCCCTAGCGAGTTTATTTAGGGTCGGGAATATAATGTGAACTAATAATTCACGTCTCTCGATGCTACAAAAATTCGTTTAACGTACTAATATTCTCAAGCCCTAAAATCTCGATCTGCAAATCTCAACCGAATTCACCAAAAACTCACTAGCAGAATCAATAAACCTCTAGTTTTTCGCATATTGTGTAGGTTTCATTCGATCATACTGCAGAGAAGCTGTTTTGTAATTGAGGAATTGGGGTTTTATTGTTGTTTTGCTGGATGCATCACCATTTTTGTGTAAATGCTTGGTAGAAGGGATCTAGGGTTTCCCTCCCTGGTGTTCCTGGCTGTGGTAGGGGTTGTACCGGTGATCGTGTTCGTTCTCCATCGGAAGTGGCGGCAGTCGGTGGCGAGGAGTGAGGAGGTTAAGAGGCTTTTGGTTTCGGTTTCGGAGGAGTCAGCTAGGGTTGAGTTTGAGGCTAGAGAAGCGTATTATTACACTGCAACCGTTACACCTTCTGCTAGGGTTTCGGTATGTACTCCGACTTACGATTCGGTTCCGTTGAAAACGCAGTATCAGTGTGCTGTTTGTTTTTGTCCGACTACTACGCGTTGTGCCAAGTGCAAAGCTGTTCGTTACTGGTAAGCTTACTGCTTCGGAAATCTGTAGTGTGAATTGAATGATCCTTTTGTTTGATTTGAATTATGATGTGTGGAGAAGATAAGCAGTTTGTTAATTTCTTCAATGCTACTATATTTTCCGTGTATGAATTGTTAGATCTCAAGGGGCATATGAATAGTCTGCTCTGCTGTATCATAGAGTGGAGAATTTAGCGTGTTGTCCTAGTATTGCAATATATGCTTAAATTACTGTGAGTAGTACTTTAGACAATTAGCGATCCTGTCAAACGTGTTCTAATCGATTTGGGGAATGGCATCGAAGTTATGTTTCTCTTCAGTGCTGTAACTCTTTAGTCAATTTTGTAGATTTACATTGTTTGCACACAATTATTGACATATAAACATGGATATTGTTGGTTTTTTATCAATACTAAATAACTTACGTTCAATTTGACAAACATCTTTAACATAGTTTGCAGGCACATCCAACTTTACATTAGCTCACAGGTTTTAATTAAGCAATCATTTCTACAGAATTTGACGACGTAAAAGATCTCGTTAGAACATAGGGTGTGCCCATAGCATGTATTTGTTTCTTGATAGCGATTCTTATCCATCAAGGCTTCAACTACTAGTTTTATTGGTGTTACATCTGAAAGTTCTTTTGTTTTCATCTAAGTGCAACATGATTTTTTTTATACCAGACTAGAGGAACTTGACGTGAGTTTACTTGAATAGAGCTGTAGGGTTTGGGAGTAGGGATGGTTCAGTAACTTGCGAGACAACTTTAGAGATTGCACACCTATTCGTACCATATATGGTTAATCTTTGTGAGAGTGTAATAGAGATGACTTTTTTTTCAGGGAAGCATGTGTGTACCTTTTAAATTTTTGGTACTTATAGTAAATCTTACAAAATACAGGGTGCATTTAAGCTTCGATAGGTTATATCATTTCATTGCGTTGGTTCTTGGTGTTTTGGGAGTCAACTAGAGGTTTTAAATATCTAAGATAAATTTCTTTATCTCAAGTTGGATAAGGGCAATTAATGGAACAATGCATCCACTTTTGCCTACTGTATTTAATATATAGGTAAATAAAATGTGCTTAGATTTTTTAAATTTATGTTGTGTATTTTGTTTTTCTGACAACTTAAATTTGGAGGCAGATAAATGGTGTCAATTGTTAGGCTTTTTATGCTTGTTTTTATCTGTTTTTGTTTTACCTTTTTTATGTTTACTTGCTATTTTTGTTATATATAGACATCAATGTATAGTAAAAGCGACCTTTCAAATATCCCTTACCCGTGAGAAGTAAAAAAATTAGCAATCCAATGTTTTGCTATGCATCATATCATTCATTATTTTACATTTGATTGTCAGCTCTGGAAAATGTCAAATTGTTCATTGGAGACAAGGTCACAAAGATGAGTGTCATCCTTATGTTGCTGCGAATCCAACAAACAATGTGAGAAGCAGCTCTAATAGGCAAGGGGATCATAAAGACCACAATGATAGCTTTGATACTGAAGCTAAGCAAACTGCTACACCAGCTGAATCGAAGTCCCCCCTGTCATACGAGGGGCATTCTGTTGTCTCTACCCCTACCAAATTTTCTGCGGGGGCTACCTTTGAAGCAGTGAAATCAGCACACCAGACTTCGGTCAGCCCTGCAAGAAAGTCAACTGGTTTAGGGGATAACAATCAGAAAATATCTAGTCTTAGTGATGAAGATACTCAGCCTGGGACTTTGAGTTCATTGTTTCGGACTGATGGTGCCTCTAATGAATCTTCACTTTCTGAGCCTTCAACCAACTCTTTTGGTTTTGGGGCCGGGTCTAATTGTAACAAGAAGCTCGCTATCAATGAGCATGTGGATTTTGCACCAGCCAGCGTCGGTGAGGATGCAAATGGTTACATGGCTAAACATACAAAAAAGTTTGTTTCTGATAGCAACATCAAGAATGGATTTAGTGCTGACATACTTGGTGTAACTGGTTTGGGAAGTAAGTCTAATGATCTTACCGATTCGTCGATGGACATGGTCCATGATAGTTCTAGAATTTTAACTCACAGGGATGTGGAAGTTGGCAGTGATGCAATGTCTAACTTCAGGGAAACTAAAAAGTCTACATCTGGTGTTGCTTATCTTCATGCTTCTGCTGCAGAGTATTCAACGTTTAAAGATGATAAAGCCTTTGGCGGATTGCCTTCTTCTGGCCCCGTGAAGTCAAATGATGTGTTCAGTAAGAAGAGCACGACACCAGATATGTCTAAATCTAGGGAAGTAGTTTCAAGCGGTAGACATATATCTCATAGTACAAAGTCACTAAAGGTGGATATTGACAACAAGAGGGCCACTACTTGTTCGCCCCAGTTGACAAAGAACTCTCAAGGTGTTCGAAGTGGATCAAAGACATCCAAATTTAAAGTTGTTGACCACCTGAAGCCCACTGTATTGTCTCATCAGGAGTCATTAGAGGGAGGGTGTGACATAAGTCACAGATACAGTTTTAAGGTCTGGCTTGGAAACTTATGTTACTTTTTCCCAGTTTCATTTATACAGTCTATGAGATCTATAATGTGGTAGTTTTGTATACTTTTGACAGGGTCTCTTCCCATATGAAATGTTTGTAAAGCTATACAACTGGAAACAGGTTGAATTGCAGCCTTTTGGACTCAGAAATTGTGGAAACAGGTAGAGCTTCTCATTATGCAATTTGTTTGTGCTATTTATCTGTATATAGACTTCCATTAGTTTGCACATCATGTAAGTTGCCGGATTACCAAAATATGTAGCTCATCAGTGCAAGGATTTAATAGCTATGTTGACAGAATAAGAGTTCTACTTTTGGTTTGTGCCCTAGCATTATACAGTATTGTACAGTTGCACTGCTATTCTTTTCATTGTTCATACTTTTCTCGTCTTAATAGTTTCTATACTCATGTCCTACGTTTTCTGCAGCTGTTATGCTAATGCTGTGCTTCAGTGCTTAGTATACACTCCACCCCTGACTGCTTATCTTCTTGAAGGGCTTCATTCCAAAGCATGTATGTTATCAACTTATCATGCAGTAAAAAGCGTACATTCTTTGACCTCAAACTAAACTATAATTTTTAAAGAATCTATTGTCATCTTTGTTAGGTGATAAGAGAGGATGGTGTTTCACATGTGAATTTGAAGGCCTTGTTATGAAGGCGAAGGATGGGAACTCTCCACTGTCTCCTGTTAGCATACTTACCCATATTGAGAACATTGGAAGCAATCTTCGCCATGGGAAAGAAGAAGACGCCCATGAATTTCTAAGGTCAACGGGCTTCTGCCTTACAATTTCTCATGGAAGCACATATGCTGTTCTTTTGACTGAGTCAGTTATTATGTGGTTTTGTAGGTATGTTATTGACACTTTGCAATTAGTTTGCATTAAGGAAGCCAGAACAAATTCCTTGAACTCTTTTGAAGAAGAAACAACTTTCATCGGACTTACTTTTGGGGGTTACCTACGATCAAAGGTAACATGGTTTTGACTGCTGATGAGTCAAGTTTAAATAAATAGTTATGTTTGTATTTTATTTAGTTTTTTGCAAGGGTTGAGGGAGTACACAGTGGGTGTATATTATAACCATGGTGGTTTTGATACATAGATAATATGCATGAAGTGTGGAGGCAAATCGGAGCAGCATGAGAGGATGATGGATCTCACTGTTGAGATAGAAGGTGATATAAGAACATTACAAGATGCTTTGGATAAATTCACATGTACCGAGATTCTGGATGGTGAAAACAAGTACAAATGCGACAGGTTGGTCCTAACATTTCAGTTATCTATCTATTGCAAATATGTGCATCTAATACTCTTAGACTTTCAACCTGCTTAGCTTGTTAGACCAATTTGATTTATTTGCTTTTTAGTTAAATTAGTTTGGCTCATATGATCCATTAGAGACAAAATATAACCCATGTTTACCCTTATATATTAGAATTGAATGGGTTGGAATATCCACCTCTACAAGTAGTTAGAGAAAGAATCTTTGTTGATACTTTGGAAGTATAACAAACAAGCAAACAACATACTCTGTAAAATCCCACACACAGTAGGGTCTGGGGACGGTGAAACGGTGAGATGGGGGCGGACCTTACCTCTATCCCAAGGGATAAAGAGGCTGATCCCAGAGAGACCCCCGGCTCAGAAAGACCTTTTTAAAACGAAAATTTACAAGTAAAAACATGTATCGTAACAGAAAGACCTCCTTCGGAAGTATAATTGTATGATATCCTGTCTTCCACTCTTCTGTTGTTGATAACAGATTTGTGGTAATGCCACCTTATTCTTTAAATCGCTGCCACATTACATTCTTAATAACTTTAGCCTTTAGGATGATGGTTGTTTTTGTTTTGCTTTTAGGTGCAAATCCTATGAGAGAGCTAAAAAGAAACTGACACTACTTGAGGCTCCTAACGTGCTTACTATTGCATTGAAACGTTTTCAGGTAACATTTCTCATCAGTTGATGATTCTGTAGTTTTTATTACTGAATCTGGTTTATATGGTTACTTTTTTCTTACTTCCATTGTTTTACAGTCTGGTAAGTTTGGGAAGCTCAACAAATCAATTCACTTCCCAGAGATTTTGGACATGGCTCCGTATGTCACTGGGTCGAGTGATAAATCCCCAATTTACAGGCTTTATGGAGTGGTGGTTCATGTAGATACGATGAATGCTGCATTTTCTGGTCATTATGTTTGCTATGTTAAGAATCTTCAGAATCGATGGTTCAAGTTTGATGACAGCATGGTTAGTTTTCAGCATCTTGTCTTTCGTTACTGAAGCTCACGTGTTCATATATTAGTATTTTTTTTAAGTTTCATTTTCTCTGTAGTCTGTTTTGTCATTACATGTGGCTTCATGTTACTAGAAAATATATTCTGTAAACCATACAATAATTATGATGTTTGATTAGGCACACATGGTTAGGCAAGTGTATCCCTATTTGTAGAGGTTGATAGTTTGACCCATTTACTCATGACTAGGTCGATTTGGATTAAGCTTTATCTCTAACGGGTAAAACAGGTCTAACCAAAATGTCTAGCTTAAAAGAGAACTGGTCAAACATGGCATATGTGTATTTGTAATGCATAAGTTGTACCAAGTCATTTCATTCATAAAAGTATAGTATTTACGGAGATAATATGATTTTTGTAATCAAATTTCACAGAGACTATTACTGAAATAATATTATTTTTGTAATCCCATTTGAAAAGACTAATTATCGAAATTTTTTTGACCATAAGTTGACCCATATACATACGACTGGGTCGATTTGGGTTACGTTCTATCTAACAGGTCAAAATAGGTAAAACCAAAATGTTTATCTAACAGGTCAAATAGGTAAAACCAAAATGTCTATCTAACAGGTCAAATAGGTAAAACCAAAATGTTGATGTTGCTGCTAATACATTGCATTTATGAATTATCACTTTTCTCTGTGAATTACATCTTCATTTTTTTGTTTTCACTTCTGTAGCCTTACATTATGGAGCCACATATTTAAAATTTTTATTCTTCTAATTGACAATGTAGGTAAATGAGGTGGATCTTCAACATGTTTTAACAAAAGGAGCATACATGCTTCTATATGCAAGGTAATGTCGAATTTTTTTGTGCAGCTCTATCTGTGGGGAGATTGGTAATGGTCAAAACCTGTTGGTTTGACCTGAGAACATATTTCGTTCAACTTTTAGTTATTAGTAAATGCTAGTGCGTTAAATACAAAAAACAATTTTATTACAGTAATAATCTAAATCATTGCATAAAGTTATTTAAGAGGTTGCATGCGTTAAAAATATGCTTTGGGGACTTTCAATCATTTTGACCCGTAGTCTTGTAGCTAGCTTCCTTTATTTGATACGTTAGATTGAAAGTAACCTAAATTGACCCGTTCATAAGTATACGGTTTGACATTTTCTCCTCTAATATCTAACACTTGTTCATTCTGACATCATCAGGTGCTCCCCACGTGCACCAAAGTCAATCCGCAGTTCATTAATCCACCACCACGATTCAAGAAAAAACGAAACACCAACATTATTTGTATCAAGACCTCACACCACTGAACCTTGGGATGCGCGCAATTATCAACCGCAGCGTGTCCACCATCGGAGTCAGGAGGAGGAATCTTCTTCAAGCGACAACTCGGGATTCTTCTCCGAGTCATGTTCCTGCAGCACTGAGAGCACTCACCGAGACTCAAGCAGCATTGAAGATCACATATCTGCAGACTGGGAACACGATTACCGTAGAAACATCAACTTGAATTCCTCAGATTCTGATACCTCGTCAACCTCCCCCTCCTCCTCCCCGTCACCCTTGTACTCCAGGTTTTCTCACTTGCACGCTTCAACTACAAATGGTGGGCCTCGGGTTCAGTCTGAAACGAGCAGGATCTTGCATGGTGAGGATGATCACAAGTTAAGTAAGGTATGTAGAAACTTAGATTGTAATTGTAATTGTTGTAGTAGGGTAACTAACTTGGATAGATTAGACGGGCCGGGTACCTACCAAGGCGTAACCTTTAGAAGATCGACGACTCGGAGGAAACCCGAACTAAAATGTTAATTAATTAAAAAAAAAACAAACCCTTTTTCTAAAGAAGGGTTTAGAGTAAAAATGGGGAGGGAGTAAGGGTTGGGGGTGGGTGTATTCTAGTTTCGGAAGAGTAATTGTTGTAATGAGCCTTCAACATTTTGTCACTTTCTTCCCCTTATAATTTAATGTATACAAGTGTTCCTTTCGTTGTCTTTCTACTTGATCGGGAAATGTTAACTGCGTTTTGACTTGTACCAACCAATATTGTCTGCTTTGACTCACTGACTTTGCAACTGCTTGGTTTTGGTTTTGGTGCAACAACACTTAAGTTGAAGACTTCAAGGAGGTCATGTATTCTGCGCTATAAAAAGCCAACGAAGGCGGTGAGTATCTGGCTGCAATAATATTGGTTGGTATAAGGGGCCGTGTGTTACTTTTGGCATAAGATAATACTTGACTATTTACAAGTCTAATTGTCGGTTCGTGAAATAGGACATAGAATGAAATGAACTGATGGTTTAGAAACGGGTTAACAAGGTTGAGTGCATTTGGAGTTCATATACCACTTGATTATCGTAGATGGTTGGACGATACTGTTTATACATGTTTTTAAACAATTAATACAACAAATTCCTTTATCAAAGAATCAAAGACCAATGTCTATTATATTGTAATTTGAGCTCTGCTCGTTTAACTGTAAAAAGCTCAAGCTTGGCTTGTTTAAGTGTAAAAAGTTCAAGCTCGGGTCATTTGATTTATTACTAGCATCATCAACCTTTTAGTTTTTATCTTTATTTATTTTAATAATTATTTGCAACTTATAACATACAACTATAAACTCGAGATTAATCCATCAACATACCCATTTTCAGTTTGATCAAACAAATTAGGCCTAAGGCCATCTACAAACCTGAGGCCCAACCCAACACATTCCGGTTCAGTTGGCCCACAACCCGTGAACCCGGACCGAAAGAGGATCTGATTCTCCACAACCGCTTTCAATGCTCTCCTTAACAACCCAACATCCATCCCTCCATCATCAAACTGCGGCCACTCCACCACCACATCCACTTTTGTTCGCCCGCCCACAGTCGCCATCTCTGCCTTTACTACCTTTCCACATACCGACCGAATCGCCTCTGTCAATCCCTGGTTCAGATCTGGCCTGTCGTCACAGCAGATAACTGCTCGGACGGTTGTCTTATCGCTACCGTCGCAGTAAATAACGGACACTTCGTCCTTCTCACCGGGTATGAAAAACGGCTGCCGCGATATGTTGTCGGAACACCAAGTTCCTTCGTCATGCGACAGAGCTAAGTCCGCAACCATGTTTTTGAGCTCTTTTATATGTCGAACTGTCTCCGATAGCACAGAAGCCTTGTCAGTCTGTAACACAGTGTATGTGAAGCACACATTAGTACCTTTAGTTATGTAACTTATGTGAAGTATTTTAACATTACAAATCCTTCTTCACTTGGACATATGTGCACGGACTGTGTTTTTCTTAAGAATGATGATGAGATCTCAAAAAAAGTGTACAAAATTTTAAGAATTAATGATTACAATAATAGCTATTAATAAAGTATAAATGATATATTTATTTAATACACTTATATACACCAGACCAGAGTGAAAAATAATGAAAATGTTGGTGTGAAAAGATCGAACTGGGGCGACGTGCTACAACTATAGTAAATTTTGTGGGATCGAGGATGCAATCGAATAGCGAATGCACTTGACCGACCCGCCATCTCTTTCATGTGGAAAGCGTGCTATGACACGAAGAAAATTAAGAGGGTTTAAAGTTTAGTGCATCGACGAAAGGAAAGGATGTGTAAACTAATCTCCGAGGCCAGCAAATGGCGAAAGGGAGAGAGAGAAAGAAAGTTGCCAGAAGTAGCCTACCTTCGTTAAGGAGGCTCCGTCTTAAAGATTTTCAAAGTATACTAGTAAAAATGTTGCTAATGATTTTGTTAAATCTTAATGGTACCATCATGTTAACAAGGATAATATGGTTAAACCGTTTTCTTATATGAAAGTATAACTCAAATAAGTCATTACTAAAATTAACCTTATGCTTGATGTTTTTTGAATACTAATTAAATACAACCTCAAACTCGTGGATACGGTATACCAAGTACTATATGTCACGTACGAATGGTGTATACAACGAGACACGCGTGTTATCATACTTACTTTGAGCAACTGAGGAAAGAACCGTCGGAGAGAGTCATAATGGTTATTGATTCTCTTTCTACGTTTACGCTCAGAGAGTGCGTGCTTCTTGGAAGCCGACTCTTCTTGTTTCATGATCGATACCAATCCTCCATCGATCGAGCTACTTGAATCTCCACCATTGATGTTGTTCTTTGCAACTTCATCACTTTCTTGATCTTTATGGTCACCTTGAAATGAAACCACCATGTTTTGGTGTTGGGTGACTTGAAAATGGGGTTGGAGAGAATTGAGAAAGAAGGTTTTAAAACAATTTAATGGAAAATAATTGAGAAATATCTCATGGAAATACTTTCAATAAAACCTGTAATAAATGTTGCATGAGAGTGAATTTTTAGTTATAAAGAAGCATAAATTGTTTGTGGAATGTGATATTTGATTTTATGAGAACTTTATTATAAAAATACAAAAAAAAAGCTGAAGAATGTCCAAAATATGTGACAAAACAGACAGAAATAGGTGTCCTCTCATTTTGTTTTCTTGTTGGAAACATACAATTTCAATTATATACATACACACAATAAACCAGGGTCGGCTTAATCTTTTTAGGACTAAAACGAATACTAAGGGGCTGTTTGGTAGCCTTTTAATCATTTCATTAGGAGGCTACCTTTGAATCGTTCAGAGGTAAGGATGTTTGTTTCGCTGACAGTCCACTTCTTAATGGTTCAGCTGAAAAACCATGATAAATCATTCAGGCCTCTTAATATTTAAACACTTTTCAAACAACCTCTAAAATTAGGGTTTTCTCGTAATAAAATAATTCTTTTACTTACCATCATAATAATGATTTATCATTATTACTAAACTTAATATGAGCGTAAACCACAAAAGAACTCGATCACATTATTAACTCTTTTTAAAGAGCATGGTGAGGAATAGTAAATAGAGTAGTGTTGTATATGTTGTTTTGCATTGAGTACAAGTGTGCTCCTTTCTGGTCTATCTTATCTGCATCCCATCATCCCCCACTTTTCACTGGCTTCTCATTTTGCCCTAGCTTGGGGTGAAGAAAGAGGCGACGATCATGAAGGAAGTTCCGTTGGTCTTCTGGGTTTATTGCTTCTCACGCTATCTTATCTGCATCCCATCCCTCTCTTTTCACCGGCTTCTCCTCTTGCCCTAGCTTGGGACGAAGAAAGAGGTGACGATCATGGAGGTTCCGTGGTCTTCGGGGTTTGTCGGTTTGGCCCATCGGTGAGTTGTCTCCCTATCTCTCTCTCTCTTTTCTATGTTGCCTTTACCGATTACTGTTGCCAGGTTCTCGGGAACCCTAGGTGGCGGTGATATGGCCTTCGATAAAAAGGGTTTTGAGTTGCAGTCTTCTTTTTCTTCACAATTAGTTTGAAGCATAGACCCTAATTCTCATGATTCACCTGGTATTTTCATCTGTTCAAAACCCTAATTTGCTATTTTCTTTTTCATCCACTCTGTGTTATTTGAATGATGTTAGAAAGATATCGATTGTTTATTATATTCATCGGTTCTAGAAGAAGTATAAGCGGTTGAAAAAATGCAACTTTAATTCAAACATTATACTTCATCTGTTTATATGAGTTTTTTAGAGAAAAAGTTTCAGAAATTGGAGACCGATTCGCAGACAGTAAGGAACATTACTTGGTTCTCAAGGTGCATTATTTGTATATAAGATGGCAATGGTATAATTTCAGTTCAGTTAGTATTCCATTTGCACCTCAGATTAAATTTACAAAGCGTAGATTTGGTTGAAATTGTGGTACCATTTGGCAAAGCATCTAAATGGAAGTGATATTTCAGCAGACAATCATTTACATTTTACATGAAATTATGGTACCATTTGGCAAGCATGCCTATAAAAGTTGAATCTGTATACTTATAAACTATAGTGGAAATTGTGTAATAGGTAACAATAATCCGTTCTCTTCTATAATGAACTGTATTAGAGTAGCTTTTCTTTTGAAATACCTAATGTGTGTGGTACTGTTATGAAAGCTGCTATACAAGATTTTGGGTTTTCTCACTATTTTACATTTTACATTTTAATCTCCTCACTTTTTATAAATTTTTAGGTGGTTTGAAGGCTATGATGACTGAACATGACCTGACCGGGCTTGATGTTCATCACGTCTTGGTGTGGCATGTTCCGAGGATGGCAAGTGCGAGGTGCGTCTTTAGCACTCCACTTGCAACCTTTGTTGCATCCATGACGGCGTAGTTTTGCTGCTATGAAGATACAACAGCTCTGAGCCTCAGTGTTTTGTAGTACAATTTCATCTGCAAAGGTTTTTGCTGCATTTGTTTACTTTGGTTGGGTGACTTGCTTAGTTTCCTAAGACATGCTATCCCAATTTCAGCCAATTACGTTTAATAAAGAGATTTTGTCGGTAGGAGGCTATGATGACTGACGCCACGATTAACGTGTTGGCGTGGCAGAATAGGAGGTCGTCAAGCTGGTTCCTGCTTGCAACCCCTGCTGCAGCCAAACGCAATCTAATACACAGATCTGAGCCTCCATAGTCTATTACATCTTCAGTCCTCCGCTTGCAACCTATGATTATACAAATCTTACTTACAGGACTATCGCTCGGTGTTTTGAAACTTGCAATCGTCATACTTCAGGTACGAATTATTATCTCAACTCTGTCATTGCCATAATAGCAACAAAACAGTTTTAAAAAATATCTATACAAAATAAAAAATAAATAAATTTCTTGATATAAACCCATAAAAAGTTTAAGCTTCTGTTACAAAAACTTGAAGTTTTCGCTAATTTAGGTATGGAATTTAGATACATGACAACAAATGGACGACAAGTCTTCCTGTATCTTGAGACCTGTGGTATTGCACTCATTTATGACTTGTATACCACAATCCAAATTTAACTTTTGTAGTGTATATGCATATGAGTGGGTTGGGTAGGTTGGTAACGGGTCACTGGGTCAAAATGGTCATCCTTTTTATTTAATTTGATTTGAATTTCCTAAATGATCAGTGTTCTATTTCATTAATGGAAATATTTTATCATTTTTAAATCAAGCAATTTACAAAAGTTGAAACTTACAGGTCTTCACATGCAAGATTTCCCAAACACCAAATAAGTTTAATTTTAATGAGTTTAAATTGGAATAAATGAGGTTTAATTTTAATATTTTTTTTGTTTTGTTTTCTTCTCCAGGCAACGGCTACAAAGAAGGTCAAATTAGATCTTATGGAGTTGCTAAACAGGTCAGCTCCAACAGGCGTTTGCACTAAACAGCTGCACTACAAGGCCATAAACGGGTCAAGAGGTAATGTAGAAGAATTAGATACCACAAGTACAAGCCCAGTTCATGACTAAAAGGTATCAGCTTTAATTAATTTTGCAATAGAACACCATTATAAACTATCAAACGCATACAAAATGTTAAAAAAAATAAAAAAAAAGTGGTAGTTAAATTAGTTGTAGAAATTACCTTAAAATGAAGAACAAATCGAGTCTCCCTGACCTCTGAATCTTCATGTCTTAGAATGGTAGCAAAGCAATTAATAACACGTCTCTATTACCTCGATGATGCATTTAATTCTTCTAAGAACTATGTTTTAAAAAAAAATATTATTGCAAAATACAACAAAATTGACAAGAAGATAAACTTACATTTCAGAGGATCACGCTTTGTTAGGAATAAACTATAACTAAAAAGTGTGTTGTTATTTGTTAATATTGATATTTAAACCAATGCCTAATGTTGAAAATGCATAGACAAGAAACCTCAGATTATGCAATTCTCAACATTGGTGCACATATTATTCCTGCAAAACTTTTCTAAATTGTCTCATCAACTAAACTACAGAAGCAACAGAATTATGCAGTGAGACGTGCTAATTATACAACCAGGCAACCGTACATCAGCATTCGTTTTTCAATTTTTAATTCAGTTTTCAGTCGGTTGCTGACATGGCCGAGGAATTGATCATATTGCACTAGAAGGCCATAAACGGGTCAAGAGGTAATGTAGAAGAATTAAAATAAATGAGGTTTAATTTTAATATCTTTTTTGTTTTGTTTTCTTCTCCAGGAAACAGCTACAAAGAAGGTCAAATTAGATTTTATGGAGTAGCTAAACAAGTCAGCTCCAATAGGCGTTTCAAGCTTACAATGGTCTTGCTCGCTTGTATGGTTCTCTCTTCATAATTTTTATTTCTCTGAGGTGGCAATATAGACCCGTTTATGGATAAACGGGTAAATCTGGGTTATGTTATAACGGGTCAAATTTAACTGTCAAACGTCTATTTTTATAGCTGTTTTTCGCGACGCAGCGCGCGCGGGATAAATACTAGTTGGAATATAATGCCACGTGACAATTTGTAATGACCAATTAATATAACAATTAAAACTTCACCGTATAACAACCGAATATAAATGCAAATATATAAATTAATAAATGGTAGTTATAAATAATCAGGCTTATGATGCTCCGAATACACATATTGAAGAAATGAATCTAAATCTCATCGCTACTCATGGGTAGGGGTGCACAAATCGGTTTTTTAACCCAAACCGGTTCAACCCGACCTGAACCGGTTTGGTCAACGAAAAGTCAAAACCGGTTTGGGCCCAAACCGGTTCGGGTTAAACCGGTTCGAGTAATGGAAATATGTAAACCGGTCAAACCGGTTCGGGTAGGTTTTAAACCGGTTTGTTCTTTAAACCGGTTTAAACCGGTTTTTATAAATAAAAAAAATCCAAATAAATTTTATATTTTTAATATAAAATCCATAATAAAATATAACAAAATTAAAACATAAAGTTCAACGTTTATTAATATTTGAAAAGTTCGGAAATTAAAAAACATGACAAGATAAAATTGTAAAAAATTACAAAAAATATAACAAATATAAAACATTAAGTTCAACGTTTTATTTTTTAGAATATTGATTGATTATTCTTGTGCGTTGTCTTCGGAACTAGAGCTTCGTAGCCTTGCATCTTCGGCTAGTTCTTCATCCGTGACGGGTTCGGATGTTCCAAGATCAACCTCGTTGTTGTGTATGACTTCTTCGGCTTGAATTTCATCTTCGAGAGAAGTTTGGTCTTGTATCCTATCCATCGCATCCAAATGGTCCTTCAAGCAAATGCACATTTCCATCGCTAGGGGTGTGAGTCTAGTCTTTCGTATCGATAATACCCTGCCACTAAAAGAAAACGCAGATTCCGAAGCTACCGTGGAAGCTTGGACGGTTAGTACATCACGGGCCATGGCGGAAAGAATCGGAAACGAAGCTTCGTTTGTTTTCCACCATGCCAAAATATCAAAATCCTCAAAAACGGTAGGAGGCATAAACGCTAAAAAGTTTGTGTCAATATACCTTCCGAGTTCGCTACTCGGGGTGGTACCTCGAGCCCGTTTACTAAATTCATTTAACATTTCGTTATATAAATTCAAATTAACATCTCTCGAGGTACCACTTGATGATGTACCCATTGTATCATGTGGAGTCGGAGTTGTACCATATTTATGTAAATAAACATCAAATAAATCTTGTAAACATTTGTTAAAATATGTTTTTGTGCCTTATGCAAAATGGATGTCTTCACTATCCAAATTCAAAACGTAAGTAATTCTATCAATCAAGGTTTCAACCCCTTAAACATTTATGGTAGGGTTTAACGCGGCGGCGCAAGTTATAACGGGAGGCATTTCTTTAAAATATTTCACTAATTTTTCTTTCATCGGTTCTATCATTTTTGTAAAAAGATCGCTTTTATTTTCAAGCTCAGATAACTTGTTAGCCATTAAATATATTTGTTTTAGTGTTAATGGACTTGTGGGATAATAAACACTTGATAAAAAAGTGGTGGCGGTTTTAAAAACTTTAAGCAATTCGGTTACGTCTTTTAAAATATCCCAATTTGGAGACGGAAACTTTTAAATTTTACGACGAGGTTTTGAGGCAAGCATATCATGAAATAGTTCTAAAGTTTCTCTTTGTCGTAAAGCGCTATAAAACATAATATAAGTCGAGTTCCATCTTGTCATGGGTAGAACCTTTTATAAATTTTTTTGGGCCTCTTGTTGGAGGGCTTAAATGGATGATTTTTTTTTTTTTTTTCTAAAACAGTGGATAGAAGCCTGCATGAGATAAGTTTAATACAAAATCAATTGTAAGTTGAATGCTGTGAGATTCTAATCATTTAAATCTTTTGCTTTGTGAAATATAATGCGGTAATCGCTTAGTCTACTATCTTTCTAATTCCCATACAAGTGTTATACGATTGTTTACTTAAAATTGATTATACATTAAATGTGGGCTTTCTAAAAAATAAAATAAAAAACACTATAGTATTTGGGCCTAAAAATATTTTAACTAAGGTAAAAACATATTCAAAGTACAACTTCTAAAAAAGGTAATTTACCTTCATATATGACGTCATAATAGTTATTTATGGAACGACAAAGGGAACATTACTAATACATTTAAAAGAGACGGACGGCGTCCAATCATAATTTTTTTTCTTTTTTCGATTAAACCCCTTAACTTTCTACATTTTTCAAATAATACCCTTAACTTTAAAATTTTTTTACTTATACCTCTCGGGTTTATAAAGTACCGCTCAACTTTCTAAACTCTCAAGTTTACACATGTACTATACATAAGATACGCTTTTTAACTCATAATTCAAATTTCTAAATTCTTAACTTTACACATATGTATTATGCGTTTTTTACTCATTATTGATTTACTAATTTTATTCTACTAAAATAACCTACCTAAACCCGTCGACGCGTATTCGAGTGTAGGGTGTGACTGACCAAGTTTTTTTTTGTTCTTTTACTACTTTACTTCTTTTTATATTCATTTGTAAAAAAAATGTATTTCTAATTTAATTTGTTCATTTACAACCTCTAGGTTTCAAAAGTTTCAGATTTATCCACTATAGTATCGTCAGTTATATCGACTTACGGTGACGTGCTGACACCATGAAAAATGAGACCAACAACGACTGAAAAGCATCGGTACCGTTATTTAACTGTCTTTTATCTATATGTATCGATATCCGCAACCGATTCGCAGTAACTTAACGCGTTTCTTTTATGTATTTAACTATGATTCTTTGTTTGCTTAGCCACGCTAATAATACTGCCTAAACCGAATAAGGTCAACTTCAAGCCACGGAGCGCGGGGCAAATTTTCTAGTTTATATATAAAATGGTGGGTGTAAGGGGAGGTACCTATCAATATCTATCGGACTAGAAGGCTGGTATTGGAATTTTGTGAAATTGGGTAAGGTTGTGAAAAAAACGTTATGGCATGTCAGTAGGAGGGTAATCACACCTCAAATCACTAAGATAGGGGTTAGCAAACCTTAACCGATAACCGAACCATCACCGATCCGAATTAACCGATAACCAAAATTAACCGACAGTTATGGTTAAGGTTTTTTGATTAACCGATCAAGCGATTATGGTTTGTTGGAAACCAGGCCCAAGAACATGGAATTTGATCTCAAAAGATCGACTCTTTCTTGTTTATTAATTCTTGACTTACAATTACATTTATCCTCTCCATATATTTATAATAAATAAAAAAAATACTAATCCTACTCAAATACTTCTCTCAATTATCTCTACTAATTAATCAAAGTAGATAATTCTAAACAGTCAAACTAGTATTTAAATATTAATTAATTGACTATTTCCGAATCACCCCTTCAACTTTCACATTCTTCCCGGCTGACCCTCTTTCTTTCGTAAAATTAAGATTAACTCCTTCATTCTCCCATTAATCTTGATTTGGACTTGCTTCTTGCTCTTTCCACATTCTTTCTTTCTTGAACACATTAAGAACTTATAGATGCAATCTCGACTTTGAACTCTATGTATACTATTTGATCAAGATTGAAGCGGGGTTAGCGCCGTCATCATCGAAATTGAAACTCTTCCTTCTTTCCTACTTTACCTTATTTTTTCAAGATCTAGCTATTGACTACCTTATTTCTTGAAGATCTGGCTCTTGACTGTCTTTCAAGATCTGACTCTTGACTTCCTTCTTTCTTTCTTCAAGAACTGGCTCTTGACTGCCTTCTTTCTTTCTTTAAGAACTGGCTCTTGACTGCTGCTGTGAATTTTTTGATATAGTAAAAATATAAGTAAATATATTTTTAGGATGATTTCACAAGATCGGGTTTTAAAATTATAAAATGATAATTACGTTAAGTTAGAACACACACAATAGGCAAGTGTACCTATCGCAGCGTAATATAGTTAGGTAAGAACAATGTATCAAACCAATGGACACAGTCGAGTTCTAATACTCAACTTTTGTTATCGTTTAGCCGGATTAACTAATGAGTGGGTTTTGTGTGCTTGTGAAGCAGAAAAGTAAATGATGTTAAAGTAAATAACATAAAAGTAAAAATGTGCGTGAAGTATGTAGCAGAAATGTAACTAGCATAATAGTAAATAGCAGAAAAGTAAATAAAGCGAAAATGATCAGATTACGAAATGTATTGCTCCGGGATTCGAATCAGCTTGGTACGTGATAGTGTTAAGTTAACTAATTTAGTGGTATGACTACTACAAACTTGTGAACCGGGTCACCGCTAGATCCTCGTCCTCACTACATTTGATTTGCAAATTATATTTTTTTTAAAGTGGTAGTGCCTCCCGTTAGAGACAACATTTACCCTCAACCATCGAATGATCATCTCCGGGTTGGTTTAAGACATCAGACTCAAAATGCTTTATATTAAAGTTAAATAGGTGATTCTATTTTGCTCACCAGGAGGCGGTGTAACAATGGGACCAAGTATAAAGACGCACCGTTCCCAACATGAGTTCACCAATTCTTGGTCGCTTAATAATCTCGTATAAAGACTACGATCTTAGAAGTATAGACTAAGCCATGGCTTATCAATTTCTACTAGTATAAAAACGTACGAGTTTCAAAGGAAGTGACTAAAAAGGGTTTTACGATCTTACTCTTTAAAATCAAGACACTCACAAATATAAAGACGGATTTAGACAATAATAAAAGCCCATCAAAAGATGGTTTTTGAGGACGAATTAGTTAAAGACATAAACATACTACTTCATTAATAAGTTAGACATTAACATGTACCAAACATCATCTTCACCCTAGCAATACAAAGAAGTTTTAGCCACGAATGGCCATAACGACTTGCGTAATGATGAGTTTCGTAGGCTCTCCTATTGTGAAACAAGGAGGAAGAGCCCCTCTACTCTCTACTCTAACTACGAGAATGCTCTCTTCTTGAGTGTTCTTTAGGTCTGGATTGGTGTGTGGAATGAAGAACTCAAACCTCCTATTTATAAGCCTCAAAATGTGCAATGCACTGCCGTGCTACGGGTTGCAGGGTCGTGCAAAGACCCAGGGAAGCAAACAGGGTACAGAGGATGCGATACTGGGCCGTGGGGAGCAGGGGAGGCCATTGCCATGCACGACCGTGCATCCCTTGCTTTTCCCTAGTTTTGTCTTTTAACTGCTTGTTGACTATTGTTGACCAATTTTGACTTCTTGGGGGGCAATGCTTTGAGAATGAATCTTCTAGAAGCTTGAATTCTTGGTGTTTTTGATAGGATTTAACTTGATTTGCATTATCAACACCGAAATAACCTACAATTACAAAATATAAGTGTTTTAAGCATAAATTGCAAGGTTATTAGTTAATTAGTACCATAATGTGGGATTATTATGTATATATAATATGTATAAATGATGACATATCAACTGCCCTCTTTCTCCTACTCCTTCGAAACACCAAGAACAAGAGTCCTTAATAGCTTTCTTAACAAGATAAATCTTGTTCTTCTTATTCCTCTCAATAAAAAATTGGGATTCTTTACATAGCCCCTAACAATCTATTTAAGAAGGCTATCAAGAACTTGTTTCTTGATGAATTGAAAAAATAAGGTAAAGTAGGAAAGAAGGAAAAGTTTCAGTTTCAATGATGACGGCGCTAACCCCGCTTCAATCCAATCATATCGCTTCCTTCTCTTCAACCCCGCAGCCAAAGGGCTGCTCACCCTTGCAAAACACGACTCTCAAAACCGCAGAAACCAAGCTCTGATACCAATTGTTAGAAACCATGCCCAAGGATACGGAATTTGATCTCAAAAGATCGACTCTTTCTTGTTATTAATTCTTGACTTACAATTACATTTATCCTCACCATATATTTATAATAAATAAACTATACTAATCCTACTCATATACTTCTCTTAATTATCTCTACTAATTAATCAAACTAAATAATTTTAAACATTCAAACTATTAATTAAATATTAATTAATTAACTATTTCCGAATCACCCCTTCAATTTTCACGTTCTTCCAGACTGACCCTCTTTCTTTCGTAAAATCAAGATTAAACTCCTTCATGGTTATAGTTAAGGGTGTTGTTACACCAATAATACAGGACAATTATCTAACTAGAGTAATACCTCCAACAGATATGTTCCCAGGTAAGAGCGACGGGTCTATGAGAGATTTATACACCGCTCTTTCCTAGACAGAGCATTCCGTTTGTCAGATAACTACATACTAGTCAGAAGGTAGCCTTCTAGTTACCGTGATGTTGATATCAAAAACACACAGCGGAAGACTAAGTCATAACTTCTATTAATATCAAAACATTGTTTACATCATGGTTAATAAAATTTATATCATTTGTCCCTAACAAGGAACATATCATTCGGGACTTATAGTTCCTGGCATGCCCATCATTTGGATCGTTCATCAGTTCATTATAGTCTTGGAATGCCCTGTCTAATGGCTACCTGTGATGCGGTCAAAAACATTTGATAAAACATGGGTCAGCATAAAGCTGGTGAATTCATAAACTAAAATAGTTTATTAAAATAACCCGCCAAAATATATCTTGAACACATCCATGGGGATCCACTTCCAAATTCATAGATAATATGAATAATCATCAGTATATATATAACTAAAGACTGTTCCACGGGTCCTGTTCAACATGCCGTTCTACGGGCAAATGAAATACAATAAGCGCTTATAATACGTTATATAAACAATCATTTAAAGATACTCAAAATGTTTCATAAATCAACCATGCCATACAAGGTCATGAAAGGGTTCATGCATCATAGTTTAAGAACTCATCTGGACAGTATTTCTGCTTATAATTTAGTAACGTGACAATCTCTTTGGGCAGAGCTCCTAGATAATCATAACATTTCTTATTTGTATAAACCTAGCTTAAGGATATATAACCAAAGCTTAAATAGAGGCCGCAACCTTACCTCAGCACACTATCTATGGTGATTTGAAGTTGAATAGTCAGGAATCGGACTCTCGTACGCGAACGGGGGCTCGGGATTGAATTTCCAAAGAATGTGTGTGTAGGAGAATGTGTTTGTGTGTGAAATTGGACTGAGATCGATCCTCTATTTATAGGGTCAAAGTTAAACCCGTAGAGGACCGTTATGCTGGAGGGTAGCGGTCCGCTACCACCTCCAGCCGTAAAACGGCCTTCGGGCTTACATAACGGACCGTTATGGTCTGGATGGCGGTCCGCTATCGGACCCCGTGTCAGATGAGTCATGGGACACGTGTCGTTCCTGGATTCATTGCTTGCTCCACACATAGCGGACCGTTATACTTGAGAAAGCGGTCCGCTATCCCTTCCATATTCAGATTTTTCATTTTAAGTCCTTGGACTTTGATTATTCACTCATCCACCCCTTAACTTTTGAAAATTGGCAAGTTTAGTCCTTATGTCTTCTAGGAAATTTCCGGGATGTTACAAATCTCCCCTCCTTTAAGAAATTTCGTCCTCGAAATTAAGATGCGAATAGGTGAGGGTATTTGGCTTTCATCCGTTCCTTCAACTCCCACGTCTTGTCGGCTCCAATCCGACCTTGCCATTGAACCAATATCATTGGTATAAATTTCTTTCTCAATTTCCGTTCCTGAGTATCTAAGATCTTGATTAGTTGTTTAGTAAAGTGAAGTTTGTCGTTTACGTGCACATCATCTAGTGTAATAGCCTGAGCTGGATCAGCTAAACACTTGCGTAAACAGGATACGTGAAACGTATTATGAATCCCTTGTAAAGCTTCAGGTAGATATAACTTGTAGGCTACTGCTCCGATTCTTTCAATGATCTTGTAAGGTCTGATATACCTTGGTCCTAACTTTCGTTGTTTTCTGAACCTTGCCACACCTTTCCAAGGTGAAATAATCCCCGGCTTGGAAATCTAATGGTCGACGTCGTTTGTCAGCATAGCTTTTCTGACGATCTTGAGCAGCCTTTAATCGTTGTTTAATCTGGATTATCTTATCTGTTGTTTCTTGTATGACTTCTAGTCCAGATAATTTACTGTCTCCTATTTTAGTCCAACAGACATGAGTTCTGCACTTTCTTCCATAAAGTGTTTCGAATGGTGTAGCTTTGGTACTTGATTGGTAGCTGTTATTATAGGAGAATTCAATTAATGGAAGGTGATTATCCCAATTACCTTCGAAATCTATAACACATGCTCTTAGCATATCTTCTAGGGTTTGAATTGTACGTTCACTCTGTCCGTCAGTCTAAGGATGATATGTAGTACTTTTGGTAAGTCGAGTTCCTAACTCTTTCTGAAAACTTGCCCAGAATCTAGATGTGAACCGACTATCTCTATCAGAAATGATAGACAGTGGTATTGCATGATGGCTCATAATTTCGTTGATATAGATTCTAGCTAACTTATCCATAGAGTATGTCTCATTGATGAGTATAAAATGGGTTGACTTGGTCAGTCTATCGACCACGACCCATATGGCATTATGTCCTTTCTGGTTCTGGGTAGTTTAGTTATGAAGTCAATTGTAATACGATCCCATTTTCAGACATGTAATTCTATTTGTTGTAACTGTCCTGCAGGTTTCTGATACTCAATCTTAACTTGCAGGCAAGTCAGCATTTATCTATATACTGGGCTATTAATCTCTTCATGTTTGGCCACCAGTAATGAGTCTTCAGGTCCTTGTACATTTTGTTTGCATCAGAATGCATGGAATATCTTGATTTGTGTGCTTCATCTAATATTTTACCCTGAATATCTCCAAACTTAGGAATCCAGATTCTTTGCTCGAACCTCATGATTCCATCATTCCCCTTGGATAGTAACTTATGTTTTCCAACCATACGTTCTTTCTTAATGTTTCCTTCTTCTAATTCTTTTGGTTGGATTTCCTTGATCTGTTCCATTAAATCTAACTTCAGATCTAATCGGAGTGCTTTTACTTTAATTAGTTGATTTCGTTCTTTCCGACTTAAAGCATCTGCTACAACGTTTGCCTTCCTGGGATGGTATTTAATTTCACAGTCATAATCGTTGATAAGTTCCATCCACCTCCTTTGCCTCATATTTAAATCTTTCTGATTAAAAATATGTTGGAGGCTTTTATGGTCTGAATATATTACACATTTGGTACCATATAAATAGTGTCTCCAAATCTTTAGAGCAAACACTATGGCACCAAGTTCCAAATAATGCTTAGTATAGTTCTTCTCGTGAACTTTAAGTTGGCGTGATGCGTAGGCAATAACTTTGTCTTGCTGCATCAACACACAACCTAGACCAGTTCGGGAAGCATCACAATAGATGACAAAATCATCATTTCCTTCAGGTAGTGCTAAGATTGGTGCATGACTAAGCTATCTTTGAGAATGTTGAAAGTTTCTTCCTATTTTATGCCCCATTCAAATTGTACTGCTTTCTGGGTTAGAGTAGTTAAAGGTGTAGCAATCTTGGAGAAGTCCTTGATGAATCTTCTGTAATAGCCGACTAGTCCAAGAAAGTTTCTAATTTCTGTTGGAGTCTTTGGGGCCTCCCATTTTATGACATCTTCGATTTTACTTGGGTCTACTTGTATTCCGTGCTCATTTACCACGTGCCCAAGAAATTGTACTTCTTGTTTCCAAAATTCACATTTTGAAAACTTAGCGTACAATCTTTCTTTTCTTAGGGTTTCCAAAATGATTTTAAGATGCTCAGCATGTTCTTCTTGGCTTCGGGAATAGATAAGAATATCATCGATGAAAACGATGACAAACTTATTAAGGAATGGTTTACAAACCCTGTTTATTAGGTCCATAAATACTGCAGGGGCATTTGTTAGACCAAATGACATGACCAGGAATTCATAATGACCATATCGAGTTCTAAAAGCAGTCTTAGGTACGTCCTCTTCTTGTACCTTTAACTGATGGTATCCTGATCTAAGATCGATCTTTGAAAAGTACTTGGCTCCTTGTAGTTGATCGAACAAATCATCTTTTCTAGGCAATGGATATCTTTTCTTTATAGTCAGTTTGTTCAATTCCCGGTAGTCAATACACATCCTCATACTTCCATCTTTCTTATTTACGAATAGCCCCAAGGGGAAGTACTCGGGCGAATGAACCCTTTGTCTAAGAGTTCTTGAATTTGTTTCATAAGTTCTTTTAATTCGGAAAGAGCTAGACGATAAGGGGATTTTGCAACAGGCTTAGCTCCAGGAATGAGTTCGATTTGAAATTCGATTTGACGACCAGGGGGAAGACCGGGTAATTCTTCCGGAAAGAAATCCGGGTGATCACAGACTACGAAAATATCCGTAATTTGTTCTTCAGTTTTGACGTTTAAAGCATGGAGTAAAAATATACCGTCTCCCTTAATCAATTCTTTCTTAGCCTTTGCTATTGAAATAATTTCAATCTTACTAGACTTACTATCTCCTTGAATCATCAAACTAGATTTATATGGTTTCTTAATCTTGACCGTTTTCTGGTCACAATCAATCTGTGCCTGGTAATAGTTTAACCAATCCATCCCTAGGATAACCTCATATTCATTCAAATTCATAGGCATTAGTGTAACTAATACCTTATCATCACCAAAATTTATGACACAATCATGATATGATTCGGCTATCCTAATATGTTCGCCACTAGCCGTTTCAACAACATAGGCATTAACAAGTGGAATCGGTCTTACGCCTAAATATGGGGTGAAATTACATGAAACGAAACTTCTATTCACCCCTGTATCAAATAGAATATTGGAGTAAATATTATTAACTAAGAAAGTACTTGACACCTCCCTAGCTTTACCATTTTGTTCATCTCCACTTCCTAAGACGAATACTCGTCTGGTTCCCTTTTTCTGACCACCTGACACTTGCTTAGGTGGTTTAAGGCAGGAAGTCTTATAATTCCCTATCTCTCCGCAGTTAAAGCATTTAACATTTGGGAATTGGGTTGCAAAATGGCCAAACTTCTGACAAGTCTGGCATTTCATTCCTCGGTTGGCCCTATCAAGGTTGAAATTGAATCCTTCTCTCCTTGGGAACTTATTGTTCCCTGGTTTAAACTTATAAACAACCTCCTCCGATTTTCTTTTATGGTCAGTCTTTGGTGGCTCTTGGGCTGCCACCTCATCAAACATCACCGCACTTTTCTCAACAGCCAGATCAATTGTTTCTGGTGCGATGGATTTTATTAAGGTATGAACCTTAGGAGGTAAACCTTGAATATAACATTTGACTCTTCTCGACTCAGGAGTAACCAAATGTGGCACAAGCTTGGCCATTTCATTAAATTTGGTCGTGTACTCCTGATGAGTCATGGTTCCTGCTTCGAACCTCAGAAATTCAGCTTTAATCTTGTCCACGACATTTTGTGGACAGTACCACTTAATAATCAAAGACTTGAGATCCTCCCAAGTCATCCTGTCAGATACTGCTTCTCCCTTTGTATGTTTGATTGATTCCCACCCGTCAAGAGCTTCATCTTCAAATGAATGTGCAGCAAATTTTATCGCTTGGTCCGTCCTGCACTCACACATTTTTATGACAACTTCCATGGAAGTGATCCACTGCAAAGCTGCAATGGCATCCTTCTTTCTATTAAATGGCTTGGGATGGCAGTCACTAAAATTCTTATAATTGCATCCTTGGCCGTGTATTCAAGTGCTCTGGTTTGTCATTCCAACCGTTTCATGAGTTCGGGTGGTATCTATATTGTTTACTAGTGGAGCGGTATGAAGGATATCTTCTGTTCGGGGAACAGCACCACTAGTTCCTTCATTTCGATTTCCTAAACTGTTATGATTCTCCCTTCTTCTAAGAGCATCATCAAGCATTCCAGGTAGAGTCGTTTGAAGCATATGTGTGACCTCATATGCCATCGCTCCCTGGAATTGGGCTTCAGTCATAATGACTTCTTCCACAGATTATTGTGGGTCGGTATTCGTATTTACGTTCTCGTTTGGGTCGATGTTTGTGTTTGTCGTGTTGCGAGTATGGGACCTAGTATTGGGCATCCTACCCCTACCTCTGCCTTATCCTCTACCACGTCCTGCCATCTGGTACCTACATACAGATGTATACCATCATAATTCGTATAACCGGTCATAATCTAAAAATTCAGAAATTAATAACACTTGGCCAAAAATGCCCTTAATTATCTGATTTCTAGGTATTTCCCGTTATAGGTCGTACCGAATGTATACACCTAACTTATCATGGGCATTCCAGACTAAACTCAGAGTCATAGTTTAAGTCTAGATACTATTCCTGTAGTATCTAAATCTCTTAAACTGATGCTCTGATACCAACTTGTCACACCCGTAACACATGACAGTTATCTAAGTAGAGTAATACCTCCAACAGATATGTTCCAAGGTAAGAGCGACGGGTCTAGGAGAGATTTATACACCGCTCTTTCCTAGACAGAACATTCCGTTTGTCAGATAACTACATACTAGTAAGAAGGTAGCCTTCTAGTTACCGTGATGTTGATATCAAAAACACACAGCGGAAGACTAAGTCATAACTTCTATTAATATCAAAACATTGTTTACATCATGGTTAATAAAATTTATATCATTTGTCCCTAACAAGGAACATATCATTCGGGACTTATAGTTCCTGGCATGCCCATCATCTGGATCGTTCATCAGTTCATTCTAGTCTTGGAATGCCCTGTCTAATGGCTACCTGTGATGCGGTCAAAAACATTTGATAAAACATGGGTCAACATAAAGCTGGTGAATTCATAAAGTAAAACAGTTTATTAAAATAACCCGCCAAAGTATCTTGAACATATCAATGGGGTTCCACTCCCAAATTCATAGATACTATGAATAATCATCAGTATATATATAACCAAAGACTGTTCCACGGGTCCTGTTCAACATGCCGTTCCACGGGCAAGTGAAATACAATAAGCGCTTATAATACGTTATATATAAACAATCAGTACAATCGTTTCAAGATACTCAAAATGTTTCATAAATCAATCATGCCATACAAGGTCATGAAAGGGTTCATGCATCACAGTTTAAGAACTCATCTGGACAGTATTTCTGCTTATAATTTAGTAATGTGATAATCTCTTCCGGCAGAGCTCCTAGATAATCATAACATTTCTTATTTGTAAAAACCTATCTTAAGAATATATAACCAAAGCTTAAATAGAGGCCACAACCTTACCTCAGCACACTATCTATGGTGATTTGAAGTTGAATAGTTAGGAATCAGAGTCTCGTACGCGAACCGGGGCTCGCGATTGAATTTCCAGAGAATGTGTGTGTGTAGGAGAGTGTGTTTGTGTGTGCAATTGGACTGAGATCGATCCTCTATTTATAGGGTCAAAGTTGAACCCGTAGCGGACCGTTATGCTGGAGGGTAACGGTCCGCTACCACCTCCAGCCGCAAAACTGCCTTCGGGCTTACATAACGGACCGATATGGTCTGGATGGCGGTCCGCTATCGGACCCTGTGTCGGATGAGTCATGGGAAATGTGTTGTTCCCCGATTCATTGCTTGCTCCGCACATAACAGATCGTTATGCTAGAGATAGCGGTCCACTATCCCTTCCATATTCATATTTTTCATTTTAAGTCCTTGGACTTTGATTATTCACTCATCCACCCCTTAAATTTGGAAAATTGGCAAGTTTAGTCCTTATGTCTTCTAGGAAATTTCCGGGGTGTTACAAGTAACCCATAACCGAGCTTTAACCTTACCGAACCGTTACAACCATATGCATAAGATATATGTACAAAATAAAAATGATTTTCCTCATTTACTATGGTTATGGCTAAGGTGCACAAAATATATATCTACAAATATATGCATAAATTTTTATGTCTATTTTCAAATAAATTTGTAGATAACTAATGCATTAATTATAAATTTATAACTAGAATAAGTAATGTTACTAACATAATCCCAGGTCTTGTACCAAAAAAATGTGATTCGTGATTACAGAATGAAAGTGGTTAATTAACCGAAACCGACGGTTAACCGACCAAGCGGTTATGGAAGAGGGTATAACCGATCAACCAGTTATGGTTTTGAAAGAGGCCAAAAACGACCCATAACCGAATTTGCACACCCCTACCCTAAGGTGTGTAATGGTTTCACATCAGTAGGAGGATAATCACGCGCCGAATCATTAAGGTGTGTAATGATTTCACTATCCACATATATATAAACACACACATACTTGCCCCCAACGTCCATGATGGTTCATGGTGGATGGTGAGTGTGGGTACCATGAACAAACATTCAACTAATTGTTTCTCCTATGTTGTATAATGCATAGACAAGCACATAGCTTGGTCCCAAATCACATTTCAACACAATTATGTTGTATAATGCATAGACAAGCAGATAGCTTGGTCCCAAATCACATTTCTGCACAATGTTCTTCTCTTAGGTGTTTGGGCCCACATAAGTAAACTTGTTTTTTTGGTTGTTTGGGATGGGGTAACATGAGGGGTAGGGTGATTAGGATTTGAGAGTAGGGTTTTGAAAAGTACATATTCCGTGAGGAATTCAATAATTAGTCGAGATCAGAAAACCCTATTGTTGATCGGTAATGACGAGTGGGGAGAGGGAGGGGAATCCTCTTGTTGACCGGTAATGTCGAGTGGGTAGAGGGAGTGAGAATTCCCGACTTAAGAAAACCATGAATGAGGCCTGACCAGCCGACTGACTTTTGGTGAGTTGTGGTTGAACCGGTGACCCGATCAACCGATGGTTCTAAGAATTTTTTTAGATTATAAGATATGAATTCGATATATGAGAGAGTGTTTGCCAAATAATCTTGGTAAATATTAGTGTTATATTTTTGAACTAGGTTAAAATCCCGTGCATTACACGGGCTGATAAAATGTAATATTATATATTTAGTAATAAAAAAAATTATATTTTAAAAAACTTGTGTTTTACATAGATTGATAAAATGTAATGTTATATACTCAGTAATAAAAATTTTATATCTTTAAAAACATGTATATCATAGGTTTGAATATATTAATTTCTATATAATATAATTTGACATAAATCACTATTTAATTAAAAACAAAAGTTACATAACTAAATTTTAAAATTTCTTAAAATTATAAGAGATAATTAAAAATAAATGTGTTTTATTAGTATAATTAATATTTTTTTTAAAATATAAATCATTATTAAAAAAAATGCATTTAATAAGAGAGAGATGCGAGAAAAAAATGGTGAGAATTGATGTGGACGCGATACATGGCATAAATGATTTTCCTTTGTTATATAGTATAGAAGTATAGATATAGATATAAATTAATAAGACCTGAACTCGAGACCTCTCAAGCACATGAAATTGTTTGTCAACTAATTATCTAATTTGTGAAGATGTTGGTCTTGTATTATAAATTAAATAGTCTCTCCTTCAGAAAATCTATTCATTATTTTTATTTTTGTACTTCTATAAAAATAATATATTTCTTTTATTCTTATAAATATAACCAACATAATAACAATATAGTTGTTTTAATCTAGTATTTAAGTTTTATGTAATATTTAAATACTTTTAAGATTAATAATAGCGTCATTGGATTTTTAAGCCCGATTCAAACAGTTTGGCCCATAAACTAGTAGTGCCTGCGGACAATTTGATAACCGAGCTGATTTTACATTGATAAACTGACGTTATATGAATTTACGAAGATGGCTAACTATTTATAAGAATTATCAAATGATAAATAGTTCAAGATGTGGGAAATGAAAACATTGACTATTAGAAGAGTATTTGGAAACAAAATGAGTTGCTATTTGTAAAATTTTTGTAACTTATAACTTTGGCTGGATATTACTTTTCCTCTGAACAGGAATCTAAATGAAAACATTGACTATTAGAAGAGTATTTGGAAACAAAATGAGTTGCTATTTGTAAAATTTTTGTAACTTATAACTTTGGCTGGATATTACTTTTCCTCTGAACAGGAATCCAAAAGAAAACATTGACTATTAGAAGAGTATTTGGAAACAAAATGAGTTGCTATTTGTAAAATTTTTGTAACTTATAACTTTGGCTGGATATTACTTTTCCTCTGAACAGGAATCCAAATGAAAACATTGACTATTAGAAGAGTATTTGGAAACAAAATGAGTTGCTATTTGTAAAATTTTTGTAACTTATAACTTTGGCTGGATATTACTTTTCCTCTGAACAGGAATCCAAATGAAAACATTGACTATTAGAAGAGTATTTGGAAACAAAATGAGTTGCTATTTGTAAAATTTTTGTAACTTATAACTTTGGCTGGATATTACTTTTCCTCTGAACAGGAATCCAAATGAAAACATCGACTATTAGAAGAGTATTTGGAAACAAAATGAGTTGCTATTTGTAAAATTTTTGTAACTTATAACTTTGGCTGGATATTACTTTTCCTCTGAACAGGAATCCAAATGAAAACATCGACTATTAGAAGAGTATTTGGAAACAAAATGAGTTGCTATTTGTAAAATTTTTGTAACTTATAACTTTGGCTGGATATTACTTTTCCTCTGAACAGGAATCCAAATGAAAACATTGACTATTAGAAGAGTATTTGGAAACAAAATGAGTTGCTATTTGTAAAATTTTTGTAACTTATAACTTTGGCTGGATATTACTTTTCCTCTGAACAGGAATCCAATTGAAAACATTGACTATTAGAAGAGTATTTGGAAACAAAATGAGTTGCTATTTGTAAAATTTTTGTAACTTATAACTTTGGCTGGATATTACTTTTCCTTTGAACAGGAATCCAAATGAAAACATTGACTATTAGAAGAGTATTTGGAAACAAAATGAGTTGCTATTTGTAAAATTTTTGTAACTTATAACTTTGGCTGGATATTACTTTTCCTCTGAACAGGAATCCAAATAAAAACATTGACTATTAGAAGAGTATTTGGAAACAAAATGAGTTGCTATTTGTAAAATTTTTGTAACTTATAACTTTGGCTGGATATTACTTTTCCTCTGAACAGGAATCCAATTGAAAACATTGACTATTAGAAGAGTATTTGGAAACAAAATGAGTTGCTATTTGTAAAATTTTTGTAACTTATAACTTTGGCTGGATATTACTTTTCCTCTGAACAGGAATCCTCGATATATGGTGCTTTGGTTGAAACTGGGTATGGTCCTTAAGCAAAAGAAGGTGATTTAGTGATGACTTCTTATTTGACGGTTCTAGACAATGTTTTGAAACCCGGACCGGACCGGCCGGTCGGACCGGTCGGACCGGGAACCGGTGGTCTGACCGGTCCGGTTACATGTGTTGAACCGTTTCTGCAGCGAACCGGTGGTCGGACCGGTTGAACCGGCGGTCGGACAGGAAACCGGGTGGTCGGACCGGTTGAACCGGGTGGTCGGACCGGTTGAACCGTTTGACTATTTTTATTTTTTTTTTTAATCTTTTTTAAGTCTCTTGGCTTCGTATTTCGTAGGTAATTGTTAGTTTAAAATTATTGGAATTGACTTGTTGGTGGTTTTTGAAAGGATTAATGGCTATTTAGACTGATATATTTTTATAATATTTATGACGTCGTCCGGTTCTTAAATCCGGTCCTACCAGTGGACCGGTAAGGAGACCGGTTCGACGTCCGGTCCGGTTCTGAAAACATTGGTTCTAGAAGGTGTGTGCTTTTGAAAAGAATAAACATAAAAGAGCCATTATTTTTTATAATATTGTTAATTTTTTCTATTTGTATGTGAACTTCATCCGCGCTCCGCGGCGGGTTCTAAACGTGATAAAAATAAGTAAATCGCGACGGTACATTCTACGTGACGTTAAAAAAACACGTTGCAACGCTATATTCGATAGTAACGAAAAATTTACCTCGTTGTATACGATAGTGAAGTTATTCGAAAAAAATTTACAACGAAACGCAGATAAAAATAAGCACGCCGACGGCGCATTATGAGGGTCGGTTTAAACGTAGATAAAAAAACGCCGCAATGGTGTATTTTGAGAAGGGTGCCAGACGGTTTAAATTTTTTTAAAACAAACGGTTTGGTTTAAAAATAATATTACGAAAATTTATGTCGAAATATAAATAAAAATAGGCACGTCGCAATGTCTATTTAGAAATTTTAGAAAAGATCATAGTTTAAAAGTTGTAAAAGTAAATCATTTCACTTTAGATATATTTATATATAACAAATATATAAATATTTTACGTAAAATATTTATGTAGTAGTTCTAAAATAAGAGAAAACCGTGAAAGTAGTAAAAGACGAGAACATATAAACACCAATAACTTAAAATGTAGAAATGGGGCAAACTGTGATAGTAGTGTAGGTACAACGTTTGATGAACATTTCCCGGCGTCTCTGCTCCTTTCGTATGACAAAGTCGTGCTCTAACTTTATGATAAGTCAATAACGTTACATAACACCCCTCATATGATTAATCTTACAAACCAACTAGATACATCAATTGATCTTGTGATTTCAATGACATATGATACCTTAGATGATCATATCAATGAAAAACCACGGATGCGTATCGACCTCTCTACATGTGTGTGTTTAGATAAGCTGAGAACCTAGTGTTAGATGTAGGAAACTTCATATACTAAATACAAATACTAATAGCCAAATACAAAAAATGAGCACCACGTAAGTCATATTTGTGCATATATTGATATTAGAAGATTAACATATACTTTTTAAAAAATTATTTTATTTTATTGGAATATAGTCAGACGTGTGGTTGAATTTGACTGTTATTGAATGGTATACACGACATCAACATCCTACTCATCACCACGACACCACCCCACACATGTACCACATACAGAGTGAGACGATATTCCCTAGCGGTATCGCATGCCACCTCATTCATACCGCAATCATACCCACCCCAATTAATGTTATTTATTAAATACAAGAACTAATAGCCAGATACAAAAATAAAATGAGCACCACGTAAGTCATGTTTGTGTATATATCGATATTCGAAGATTAACATATACTTTAAAAAAAATATTTTTTATTAGAATATAGTCAGGCATGAGGTTGAATTTGACCGTTACTGAATGGTATGCATGATATCAGCACCCTACTTGTCACCACCACACACCGATACCACATAGAGAATGAGACAGTTATATCACATGCCACCTCATTCATACCGCAAACCCACCCGAATTAAATGTTATAAAGTTATACACACAAGCCAAAATTAACACAATGGTTACTTTCCCTTATGATGTAATTAGTCTAGTGTCTAGCCATAAATGTATATACTAAAATCAGGTGATTTTCTCCTCAACATCAACATGATATTTGATGTTTAATTTTTTAATCACATTATCCCCACAACCAAATCTCCGTTCAGAACAAGACAACAAGAGTAACAACATGCAACCAAGGAACCGAGCCGAAGCCGATCGACTGCTTGGAATGGCCGAAAAGCTTCTAGAAGAAAACGACCTAAACGCCGCTCGTGATTTCGCTCTCTTAGCTCAGGAAACGGAGCCGTTACTCAACGGCTCCGATCAGATCTTAGCCATCACCGACGTCTTAATCGCCGCCGATAAACGGATCAACGATAACCACCACCACTGGTACGCCATCCTTCAGATCAACATCCACCGGACCGATGATGCGGAGTTTATTAAACAACAGTACCACCGTCTCGCTCTCCTCGTTCATCCAGATAAGAACAAATTCTCCTTCTCCGAATCTGCGTTCAAGATCGTCGGAGACGCGTGGTCGGTTTTATCAGATCCGGCGAAGAAATCAGCGTACGATAAGGAATTGTTCGAGTTTTTAAATATAGATCTGGATACCGTGAAGAATCAGAAGGAGAAAGAGGTTCAAAATCAACGTGAGAAGCTGCCGGTGAGGCGGAATTCTGGTAACGAAGTATCGTCGGAGAATTTATGGACGCCGTGTCCGTACTGTTATTATTTATACGAGTATCCTAGGGTTTACGAAGGATATTGTTTAAGGTGTGATAATTGTGATCGGGCGTTTCAGGTAGTTGCAATTCCGTCGGAAGCTATGCCTCCGACGGTGCCAGGAAAAGAAGCGTACCGGTGCTCATGGCCGTATTTTCCGATCGGATTCACAATTTCCGTTTCCGAAACCGCGAAGACCGCCACTACTCCTGATCGGATGCCGCCGGAGACATCTTCATCGTTGGCGGCACCTAGCGAGGGTTTTGTTGAAGAAACACCGTCCGAATCACGGTCGACGCTGCAGAAACAGGAAAAAACAGTTACTCCGGCCGCCGGAGGTACTGTTTCTAGAAAAAGTGGTAGGCCGGTGAAGAATCCCCTTTTTTAAACAGTCTTCTCAGTTTTACTCCAAAAACAGTGAACCGAGACTTCAAATTATTGATTTTAAGGAATTATTGAAGAAGCTGTTCAAAATTATAAAAATCAAAAGCGAGTGATTTGATGAATTAACCTTTTCTTTTACATGAGTAAATGGATTTCGACCGTTTTGAATCTTTGATCTTCAAAAATCAAACTTTTATGTTTTGAATCATCAAAGTAGGCAAGTAGCTATATTATGTAAAATAAAATAAACCTTTGTATGTTTGGTATTAGGTAATGAAATGAACGAGTGAAATGAATAGATCATTATCATTTCATTGTCATGTTTGGTTACCATACGTGAATTAAATAAATTATTACTTAGTGTTGTTTGTTTAAATGAAAAAAACAAAGGAATGAAATATAATTCATGAAAAGATAAATAAATACCCTAGCATAATAATGTAATTGGTCGGGTAATGGGTCATGGCATGGGATGGGTCATGGATCGGGTCATGTCGGGTTGTAGGTCGTGTCATGGGACGAGTCATGAGTCAGGACATGAAACAGAGCATGTGAGGGATTATGGGTCAAGACATGGGTCGGGTCATGGTTCGAGTCAGGTCAAGTCATGAGACAGAGCATGGGACGAGCCATGGGTCGCGTCATGGGTCGGATCATGGTTTGCGGGCTGGGTATGGAACGGGGCATGGGTCGGGTCATGGATTGGATCATCGGTTAGTGTTTTGGTTGGGTCATGGTTCGGGTAACTAATTAAACAAATTCATTACAATCCTTGAAGTAATGAAAAAAACAGCACTCCTCCAATGAATGCAAATCATTAAAAGGGAAGAAATCACATTCATTTTGTAATTGTACATTCCTATGGATGGCAAAATAACCCGAGTCTGACGGGTATACCCGAAACCCAAAATATTTGTGGTGGGTATGCCCGAAACTCGACGGGTACGGGCCTAGGTATGAGATTAATCTTAAAAAATTTCGCGGGTATGGGATTAGGTGATTTCCGATCCGATTACCCAAAATCACATATCCTTTTACCTGAACCATATACCCGAAAATTTGTAATTTATAATATTATTTTCTCTTAACCCATGCTATTAATGCTCACTTTTAGTAGGTTTATTATGTGAAAAATTAAATTTTCTTTTGAAACATATATATCTATACATACTAATAAATAAAGATTTTTAGTTCCACATATCATTCTCCTATGCATCCAAAACTCTTTTTTCTCGCCTCTCTCTCCTATTAATTATATAAATTTCTTTAATTGTTTTTAAAAAAAAATTGTTTCCCGCCTCCCTCTCCTATAAATAATGATTTCTATATTTCCTTTTATAAAACGTTTTTTATTTAAAAAAATAGGTTTCTTCATAAAACACTTTTATAAATTAAACATTTCTTTCATTATTTTTATAAAACATTTAAAGAAATAACTATGTAACATTCATAAAATTTGTATTAAAAAATTATTTAATATATCATAAAGATGCAATGTCTAAATCTTTATTACTAAGTATATAATATTGTATTTATTCAGCCGGTGTAATATACGGGATTCTAACCTAGTGTATTTATAAATATAAAAAATAGAGTCTTAGACGGGTAATGGGCGTTACCCGCGAGTATGCCCGATACCCGAAACTTACGGGTATGTCCGTTACTCACGGGTATACCCGATACTCGACACAAACCCGACGAGTAATGGGCTGGGTATGGGAAACTAATTTACAACCGGGTATGGGTTTGGGATTACCGATACCCGACCCGAACCCGACCCATTGCCACATTTCATTCCTATGTGTTTACCAAACATGTATTTTTCCATTCATCGTAATGATTCGTTCAATTCTATCGTCCATTCATGCATACTATTGCAGCAGTAATTTCGTATGTGTATAAAACATAAAACAAATTAAATCTGACATGACTTGAATTTAAACAAAATCTATATCACAACGTAACTGATTTTTCTGTGAAACCGACTGTTTGATCTGTAGAAACATAAGTGATACTAACATTACAAATTGACTATTAAGTGAATCCGAAAACCCGATAAAGGATGACAAAATGAAGAGATTTTGTATACCAAAACTACTAATACATAAGTATTTTACAACCACTATTAACACATTAAAAATGCAATTTCACAAAACTTTGACCAAAGAGAAACTTTGACTTTTGATCTATTATACTTGCAACATCCATGAATCGTTTAAAAGCATTATTAGCAAGGAATGCAAGAGTTGTTCATGAATCGATTATGGTTTCACCTTTGTTGTCTGCTATTGCAAAAGTTGACGGGTCAATGGACAATGTTTGACCATCGATAGAAATACTCTACAAATTAACATTATAATGTGACCTGGAAACATGCATAAAAAGAAATCCGTGTTAGCAGTCGTTATTTCACATGCTTCTTTAAAGATGGTTTTAGTTTGAGTCAAAAGTAAATGTTAAATAAGAAATGACAACTATTTGACCCGTTTCATTTTTAGCAAAACCTTTTGATTCGAACCATTTGGAATCAAACATAACCGAAAGAAAATCCTCTAGTTTAATTACAAAACGCCATTATAAGTTTATAACCGAAAGAAAACTTGCTTTGATTGTATTAGTTATCATATATGGCTCCACTATTTGACCAAAGACCTAAACACCACCACCTCTATCACTTCCGATAAGACAATGAGAGATTGCATCAAGAGCCATTCCTCGTGAAGAAAGTTGTGAAATTATTAAAAACCCATTTTGAACAAATCCAAATATCCCATTAATTGTTGCATCAGGTTTAATCAAATCGCCGGTTTGAGAAGTGCTACATTTGTTGGCATTAGTCGGTAAAATAGTAAATTAATAACGGTTATATTCTTCTATTAACATAAAAAGGCGCGACCTTGCTGGTAACTCACCAAATACAACATTAGTCAAAGAACTTAATGACCTTGAATCAATACCAATTGTGTTTAAATGCATTACATCATATCTATATCTATATACTAATAAATAAAGGTTTTAGAGTGCCACATGTCATTATTATATTCATCTTTAACATTTTTTCCCGCATCTCTCTCCTATTTAATGATACAAGTTTCTATAAAAAAAAATTATAATTTTTGTTTCTCACCTCTCTCTCCTGTTAAATAATAATGATATTTATAGCTTTTATAAAACATTTTTTAATTAACAAAATAGCTTTGTTTATAGAACATTTTTATAGTTTGAACTTTTCTTTTATTTTTTTTATAAAACATTTTAAAAAAATAACTATATAATGTTTCTAAAATTTGTATTAAAAAATTATGTAATATGCAAAAAATATGTAATATTAGATCTTTATTACTAAGTATATATAACGCTGAATTTATTCACTCTGTATAATATAGTTTCTATCATATCCTTATTATAATAAATGATTCCAAAAAATGCTACATGTCATCATCATATTTTTTCTCATTAAAATCTTCTGATTTTCCCTATTTTAAGTAAGTTTGAATTTTGAAATTTAATTATCTTAATGTTTTTACATTTTAAAAAAAATATAATATAAAATTTAAATTCTATTTGTTATTTAATTAAGGAAACAAATAATTTTATTTTTTTTGTTTTACACATTATTTTAAAAAATTTATACATTATTGTACTTTCATTTTTCTATTAAACAACCTCATGTAATACATGAGTATATAACCTAGTATTATAATAAACGAATAACCATACTTGCTACGTGTCGACTTCTGATAAAATTTAAATTTTTGTTTTTTTGTCTTTCTCTCCTATTAAATAATGATGATGTTAATAATTAAATATCTAACATATATTCTAATATTTTATTAAAATTACTAACTGAATAACCCTTAATCAGTTCCATTAATAATAAATAAAACTTGCAAACATTTTATCTCTGCTATTAAACCCTTAATAAGTAATCTTCAAGTTGTGTCCGTCTTCCTTTTCTTCTTCCTTTCCTTCCTTTCTTTTATCTCTTCAAAAAGCAAGTTTGCATACGTTAAAAGTCTAACTTTTAAGAGATAAAGAAACAATGGAAAAGTTGCCAAGACACCTGAAGTATATGCATTCAAGCATTCTCTAGCAACAACAGCTTCGGGCATCTCTCTAACACGGCATCTGGTTTTAGAGATCTTAGCCTTAGTCTCACCAACAACTTTGCCCTTACTCCCGGTTTCGACAGTCTCTACCGGTACCTCTTTGCTTGTGAAGGACAAGTGGAGATCATCATTGAACATAGCTCGAATGATGTCATGACTCGGGTAAACCCCGGTCCTTTCAAGCTGATCAAGAAATTGAATCATTTTCAAAGCATCATCAGGTTCAACTTTGGCATACCACGAGATGAAATCTCTTAGCTCGTCAAAACGACTAAGGAGGAGTTTATCCACTCTGTAGTCATCAAATGGTCATTAATAGTAATATCAATGACCAAGTGATCGTCAATCGGAACACATGCTATCTCGAGGTCTGCCACCAAATTTGTCATGATCATAGCACGATCCGGATTCTCCAAATCCACGTCTTTAATGTATGTCATTAAAGAGTGAGAATGATCCTTATTGTTATCTTGATGGTATCTCTCCTTCAAGTTACGGATCATGTCATAAGCTGATAAGTGTCGGATTGAAGCTCGAATCCTAGGACTAACAGATGCTAGTATAAGGTCTGATATAGCAGATGTATCATCCCTAAATTTGTTCCAAGTCTTTAGAACAAATTTTCAAGCATCTCTAGGTGGCTGTTAAGACGCTCTAGGATAACATCATCAGCAGATGAAGCTATCTACAAAATTTAATTAAATTTTAGTATTTTCATGCTTTAATTATCTTAATTATATTAATGACCCAAAGACAAAAATATTTATAATTAAGAATGAGATCCCGATTTACTATGTTAAAGTGAATGGCTAAGCACTTTTCACTGGTATAGCTAGACATGTAGGTATGAAAATACCACATGTATCGACTACACAATTATTGGTTTGAGGGGCATGACAAGCAAGGTCAAGCTTTGGATACGTTTCCCTCAACTATGCCGCTTAAACGACTTAAGTGATATTTGTCCTTCAATTGTGACTGTAGTCCCGGCCTAAGTGACTTAGGAATCGCGATCCTACCTTTAACCAAAATCGTGGCGTCGAATGCAGGTAATTCACTAACATCGACGTTTCGGTTTAGTTAAAGTGTCATAATTAAGGGTGACGCTGAAATATTGATTTTAATAATTGGGATTTCTTTAATGTTTTAATTTTCGATTAATGGCCAAAAACATTTTGGACGACGGATAACATGATTTAAGTCATGCAAATTTTAGTAAACCAATTTTACTATATAAGTTTGTGAAACGTTTTTCAACACTTGACATGGTCCAATTTTAAATACCTTATTTTTAAACTAAATTGGTCGTTAGTCGCGAACTTAATTTTAAATTAATTAACCTTTAATTAATTTAATTTTTTTAAATAAAACAATTAAATTTAAAAACTCGTTTTACTTTTAAGTAAAAACTACTTTTATTTAAATACCTTTTCGAGAACCTTTTAATATTCTCGTCGTTTTATATGATCGTGTTAAATGTTTTATAAAAATATTTGCAGTTTTAATTATTATCCTAAATAATTTTATCAACCACAAACATACAAAACAACCATCGAGTCACTAGTAAGTTTGTTCGGTTTCGTTCGAGCCATCAAACGAGAAACCGAATCGGTCTAAGGGACAACAAATAAAATATAAACTTGTCACCTCACACTTAGTCCAAAATCTCTATCTTCAAGTTCCCATCTTTGTCAATCATTGTCTTCAAATCTTCGTTTTAATAGGTTTACAACTTTTATACTTTTACAATAAAAATAAATAAACAAAAGTAACATATCTAATATTAAACAGTCTTACCATTTTATTGTTAAATGACATAATTCGTAAATCAAATGTTGTGAGAATGAGCCTCTTGCGGTATACCGTTCAGACTTTCAATATATAATAAAATATTATATAAAAACAAACGCATCAAGTTTTTAGCGTCTTTGCTTGGGACACCGTGATTTCAATAAATATTCAAGTTAACGGATTAGCCTTTTTAACCTCAATATTTTCTATCTGTTTTTATTTTGTTTAAATCTTTTGAACTAGATTACAGTTGCTTTTGGACATCGTTTCGGGTAATTTGAAAATAATTTTAATTAACACGGAGCCAGTTTTTAATGTTCAAAGATTGCTCGAAAGTGTTTCGTTGTTTCGGAAATTAACTTGGGTGCGATTCGTGACACAAGGGTTTTTTGTGACAACCGACATTTCATCAACAAATAGTGTTGGTAATTTCAGTTCATGAATTTTATCTATTGGTCCATTCAAGATTGCAAGATGATGTTTCTAAATTCAATGAAAAGACAAGATACGTTAATGCAAATCTATCAAAGTTTAAACGTGTAGAAGGAGAATGATGTTTGACTAATCAATACAACATGTATATACGAGAATGATCAGTGAACTTCAAGATATTGGTGTCAATATTGAGAATACACAAATGATGACTACATATTTGAATTCTCAAAAGGCTCCATGGCTTCCGATAGCTGAGAGCATCAAATGGAATCGAATGAGAAACACTTGGATCAACACCTAATCATATGGAAACAATGTATAAACAATTACAAGTTGCTTAAAAACAATACAGATAGAAAATTAGCAATTTGTCCTTGAAAACTAATGCTTTAAGAGGTCGAGTTACAGACAGAGACACAATTATTCAAACTTTGAAAGACCAACTTAAAAATATTGAAAAATCTAATTTGTGTGTTGATAATTTGAATATTGATAAGAAGACAGTTGAGGGTATCATTGGTGCTGAACTGCTTCAGAAGGGAAATGCAGGTTTAGGCTATCAAGTAGTTCCCCCTCCATATTTAAGAGTGGGGTGGTATTCAAGAATGTCGGAACCTCATGTTCCGACAGAGTTTGTGCCCAAAGCTTTTATTCATGATTATATAAAAACATATGATTCTGGCATTTTCACTTCTTGTACAGAATCAAACCCCGTGAGTTCCTCTGAAGATGATTGTGATGAGAATGAGAAACCTGAGAGTGTTAAGAGTGCTAAACTTGAACTTAAACACAATGTTGGTCCGTTTTGTGCTATACATGATGCTTGTTTAAAACATAATGATGTTATGCCTTGTGTTTCTAAATACGTTAATCCAAAAGGAATTGTCACCAACCTCAAGAGTCGGTATTCCTCATGAAAGCATGAGTAATAGAGAATCATTTATTTTGAAACATACACAATCTCAACTACAGACTTGTCAAAATCAAAATATTCAGCAGGTTAAAATTGAAAAAGAGATTGTAGTTATACAATCTTCATTGTGACAGTTTTTCTCCACAGAACAGTCAAAGACATTTCGCAAGGGTTAAATCTTGTTTTGCTTGTGGAAAAAAAACAAAGGAGACATCATGTTGGTACATTTAAGGAATAGGCATGATTTACGCAACGAAACAAGAATTTAAGAAAGAAATCTCAACCATTCATTAAACGTAATTTGATCAAATGGCTAGAAAGTATTCATTTAGTTCCTAATTATTTAACCGTTCCCATTTTTTTTTTCCGAAAAGCAACCGTTCCCATTTAAGCATTCGTCTTTTAACTACCTTCCATTTCAAACTCGTCTCTTTTGAGATGGAATGGTACTAATTAATGTGCTCATATATGAAATGCGAAATGAAAAACAAATTAGTTGATTGTTTCCTACGTTTTATGAAACTCGTTTCTTCCATTTCCTAACCCTATCAAAACGTCATCTTTTACTCTTCATGAAACTCGTTGAATACCAACAATTTGACCAAAGATCAACCATTTCAACACCTACACATGATACACATACGTTTTTATAAATCTTTATGGTACCAATGATACAAAAATCACACAAAGATTATACCTTTGGCCTACAAACAGATCGTTGTGCGCGTGCATGTGGGAGTTTAGTTGAAGAAACGACACGCGATGCTGTCAAGAGCAGCAAGAAATGCATATACATGGTGGTGGGCAAGCCACATAAGGACCAAACAATCAAAATGGCTAGACCAGAATCTCCTAGGTACATTTCATTAGGTTTTCATTCATCATCTCTTATGACCGATTCACTATTAGAAATTAAATAGTTTTCCCACGAAGCTTTTTATGGGAAAGTCATCAGAAACGACGTTTCCCACAAACTTCCGACAAAAACACTTTGTAGGAAAAAGGGTCGTCGGAAAATATTTCCCACAAATTTCCGACAATTTTCCCACTAAAACATATTTCCAACAACTTTCTTACGAAAACTAGGGCTCCGCAATGGACACATTTCCGACAAAACATTTCCCATAAACTTCCCTCTAATATTAGTTGCGATTTGATGTATTTAAAATATGTGAATAACAATCAAGAAGATAAAACAACTTTTTACATGTTTTTCTCTTGATTCATAGATATGGAGGAAAAGGTTGAATACATACTCAAGATTATCACCGAGGATGGCGACTCATTCAGGGTTCGGGCCGAACAATACTACCAGAAAAGGCCCGAGCTCGTAAACTTTGTGGAAGACACTTTTCAAGGGTATCGCGCTTTAGCGGAAAGATATGATCATTTGTCAAGGGATCTACAAAGCGCTAATCGAACCATTGCCATGGTGTTTCCCGAAAGGGTAAAAATGTCATTTGATGAAGAGGAATATGAAGACTTCACATCAAATTTTGATGAACATGAGACCATGGTCCCTATAAATGCAAATGTGCCATTGCCACCTAAACAAAACAACCTTCCAAAAATGGGAAGTGTAGTTCAAGCCATGATCAAGAAAAAGCCCAAAATGCCTAAAAAGATGATGTTGAAAACAGGACTAGTGAAAATAGGTGTTGATGAAAATGACTCTAAAGTTTCCACAAGTTCTGGATTGAGTAAAGATGAGGCGTTTCACAAAATCGATAAGCTTCAAAAGGATATATTAGGGTTTCAGACAGAAAAAGAGTTTGTAAAGAGTTCATACGAGAATGCGTTATCTAAGTATAGGGAAATCGAAAACAAGATCAATGAGATGCATACTAAAATTAGCAATTTGCAACATGAGTTTGCAGTTGGCGAGGCGATTGATGATCATGATGCTCAAACCCAAATGTCATCTTTTGCATTAAAGATGTGCAAAGAATCACTTGATAAGTTGAAACATAAGCAAAAACGCTTTAAAACAGAAGCGGTTGTGGAACACCAAAGGGTTGATGATATCTGGAAAAGGTTTGAAGCTTTAATCGTGCGCGATAACAATAATACAGATTTGAAGAACTTGGAACAAACTAATTTCCAAACTAATGAACATGTCAAGGACAATAAAGCAAAGATTGATGAGAAAGAGTTGAAAGGTTTTGAAGAAAATAATGGTGCATTGAGTCAACAAGAACATCTTAAAAGTCCAAATATAGAAATATCACAAGGAAATAATCAAGAAGCGTTTGTTGAAAGCCAAACAACAATCAAAAGTGACCAAAAAGAATATGAAAATATTGAAGATAAAAAAACAATTGATCAAGAAATCACCATATCTGAAGTTGCTGAGAAGATTGAACAACTTGTTGATAAGGTGATCAATTTGGAAACAGAATTGACATCTCAAACTGCACTGGTAATGAGGCTACGATTTGAAATCGACGAGCTTCATGAGAAACTTCAAAGCTTAGAACAAGAAAGCAGTAACCTTGTTGATGAATCAAATAACAAGAACATCAAGATCAAGATGCTAGAGGAAGAAATGGAGAGAGTTCAGATTCTTGATAAAAAGATTCAAGTACAAAATGCGCAATTGGAAGCCAGTTTCGATGAGGCGAGTGTTAGTCTTGATAATTTGTCTAAGGAGCTTTTGATTGCAAAACCAGATGAAGATACCAAAGAAGATGATGTGGTTTTCCAAACAGAAAAGGAAAAAGCCCAAAAAAATCCAAGATTTGATGAAAATCAAAGAAAAGATAGTGATGATTTAGAGGTTTTTGTACCTAATGAGAAAGTTGAAGGTGAACAACATCTAGTATCTACATCAAGCCGGTCTATACGAAAAGAGCAAGATATTGATTGCAATGGTGAAGAAGATGCCCCAAAATGGAACTTAATGTTTCCACATGGAATAGATCTTGACAGTGAGCAAATATTAGTGGAAGAGTACACTTCAACATTGAAAAACTTCAAAGAACTAAAACAAAAGCTTAATGAAACCGAACAGAGGAATCGCGCTAGATCTTTCAAATCTGCTGTGCAGATGAAAATATTGAGGAATTCAAATGACTCAAAAGATGCTGAGATTAGATCCTTATATGAAAGACTAAAACAGTTAGAGACAAACATGGAAAAGCGCGTATACTTTGAAGAACTTGACAAAATTACAGAAAGTGAAGTAGAGAAAGGTTCATATATGTTTGATGAGGGAACACTAAGTGAAAATGAACTTGATGAAGCTACAGAAATCGAACTAACGAAAGCTTCAAACGCGATCGATGAAGGAACAAACAGAATAACAGAACTTATTGAAACTGCTCACTTTGAATTAAGGAAAGCTAGAGAGTTGATTAATGCAGGAACACAAAGTACAAAAGAACATGATGAAACCACAGATTTGGTTGATGAAGGTACACAAAAAAGTAAAGAACTTGATGAAACTAGAGACATTGATCCAAAGAAAACTTCGAATTCGGTTGATGATGATCAAACGCAAAGAAAAAAAGAAGTTGATGAAACTACAGGCTTTGATCTAAAGAAAACTGCGCATTCTGTTGATGGAGAAATACAAAGAAGAAAAGAAGTTGATGAAGTTATTGATCACCATGAACTAAAAAAAACTCAAGATTTGCATGTTGATGGTGATGGATTATATGAGAATCATGGAGTTTTAGAAGTCGAAGAAGAGATTCGTACAGAAATCGATGATCTACGAAAAGAAAACTTAGAGTTATGGTTAAGGTTTAGCACCTCATATCATCAAATAAACAGGTTTCAGGATACATTCCATGATTTAATAGAAGAGATAAAACAAGTGAAAGAATCAAAGCAAGAACATGGTAACGGTAAACAACGACACCATCCGAGTTTTGCTTCCGATATTCGACCATTATATCGACATTTGCGAGACATGCAAACAGAAGTGATTTTGTGGTTGGAAAAGAGTGAAATCCTAGAAGATGATTTGCAGCATAGATTAGCATCACTTTCTTCTATTGAAAATGAGATATCAGACTTGAGTAATGATGTGTCACAATCGGAAACAACCACGGTACCACTCAATAACTACCAAACCGGAAAGTTTCAAGGAGAAGTTCTTAACATGAAGCAAGAGAATGTTAAGGTTTTAAATGAGCTTAGAGAGGCATCTGAGAGGGTCAGAACTCTACAAGTTGATATAGAGAAGACTTTGTTAAAGTTAGATGAAGAACTAGGGCAAACAAACAAGTCAAACACTAGCTTAAAGGTTCCTTTTAGATCTATTCTTTTTGGATCTAAGTTAAGGAAAAAACATAGGCATAGGCATTCACTCTTACAAAGACAGTATAGTGATCTACAAGCCAAGGGCACCTCTACCGTGTTAGAAAAAAAGCCCTCGATTTAGGTCTCCAAAATATTGTAAAAATTAACGCTCTTGCCGTGAGTGACAATGATATTTTGTTTCACTCCTTGTATCTGTGTGTATAGAGTGTTATCGTTTGGAATTTAGAAATCTTATCTATTGGTTCATGAATTACATTTGTATTCGAGGTGTTATACAATGAAGTTAGTTGTTCACTTAACTAATTCATGAACCGCTGCAGGAAAAAGTAAGATGAGTTCAAGTTTTTTTTATAAAATCGGAATGTCCACAATTTTTTTTATAAATAAAACGATGTATTTAGATTTAAAAGAAAAGTTAAATATTACAAGTTATTAGAGAAAAAATCAAATTATATATTAAATGAGTTATATAATGATAAATAAAAAAAAATCTGTAATTTTTGTGATGAATCTGCTTGTTCCTTGAGCGATTTGACTCAATCCGTTTCATCTAGAAACGAATTTGACTAAATCCGCTATCCAAAGTAACGGATTGCCTGGAAACCAAAACAATTTCAAAATTCTCCTTGAAACCAATATGTTTTTTTCTAAATCGAAAAAGTACACAGGATTTCTTCTTTGTTTTGCACAACATATTAGGAAGTTAACAAACTTCAAACTAGATGTTCATGTTCTAGTCATTAATGGGATATCTATTTTAATCTTCTTTACACGATATAAGTTTATTTATTTATTCTTTTGACATTCCAATGCCTCGAATTCCGATTATGACTAAACTTTTCTGTTGTTTATAATATTTTTTAGAACGACCTAGACATTTTTTATGTATCTGTATTATATGACGTTGATAAGCCGACAACTAGGAGGCTTAATGATTACATATATGATGCTGATCAAATTCTTAAACATGTTCATAATGTTGTGGTAGCACCTCAGCATTTGGAACATGTTTAAGAATCTGATCAGCACCGTTAACCATTAAGACTACTAGTTGTTTGTTCTTCAACATTATACGATACATAAACATCAACAGTATTGTGAAAAATACTATTAGAACAGAAAAAGGTTAGTCATAACTGGAATATGAGGCATTGCAAATGTCACAAAAAAATGTACATCTGGGACAACCAAAAGAGAAACGCTTGCGTAAAGAAGATTAATGGATTTCCCATTAAATTTGAACTTAATGATTGGCCATGACATGAGCATACAGTTTAGTAACTTCCTCCATTCCAGTTAATATGTTGTGCAAAACAAAGAAGAAATCTTCCTGATAAATATTAAATAAGTAGTTCGAGTTATGGGTATATATGCAAACGATCTTCTAAATTCTTAGTGAATTTATAACCTGGATCTCGATTCACATAAGAAGGCCCGGACGGCCTATAAATTTCAGATACTTTATGCGACAAGTGAAAATGAACGTTTGAATTAGGTTTACCTTTATAACTTTATAAAATTTTCAGTTAATTTTATACATGTATCATGGGAAGAAAAAAATTTGGACCCCTTGAAAATGGGCCTTGCGCGGCCTGTCGCTGCATCCCCTTATGGCCAACCCTATTCTGTCGCTCCATCCCCTTAGGGCGCCCGGCCTGTCGCCGCATCCCCTTATGGCCAACCCTATTCTTTCGCTCCATCCCCTTAGGGCGCCTGTCCGGTCGCCGCATCCCCTTATGGCCCACCCTGTTCAAGAACGTGACAAACTTTTGATCAATTAATTACATGTAAACTCCACCTTATTCCTATTTTAAAGCCACGCCGATGTGGGATCAAATCCTGGTTAAAAAAAGCAGCTTATTTTCTACATAGAAACCTCACCGTAATAAAATTCTTACAACATACTAAATCGACATGTATCAAATATATAACTTTTATAACGATATATAATGCATTAATCATCAAAAAAATTCAGAAATGATGATAGCACGTATTGGCTGGATGGATCCATCCGACCCGTATCAAATAGATCAGTTTTTTATTTATGATGCTGAAACTACATTTCTATAGAAGCTAAAGCAAGAAAGATGACAATGTGGTCTTCATGGACCTCCCATTTGTTTCGGAGACTTGAGTAACTTCTTTACGGAGATTACGATGCTTTTAAAAGTTGGTCGCTGAGTCGGATCGCTGTTTCAAAATGCAAAAACTAGTTAGGAGTCTAATTGTATTACGAGACGACAAGGGGATCACAAGATGGGTAATATGTGCTCTTACTCAGCCCAACAGGATTCCACGAGTGAGGATAATGCCGAAGGGGTACTGTTAGGTATTGTTAGTTTCCTGTTTTGGAAACCGACTGCTCCAACAACCTAGATTTCAAAAGTTCATATGTGAAGTAAAAGAAAGTTGTGTACTCTTTGGGAGTTTAAATTTAACCAGTTTACTTATGAATATGTTCATTCGGGTTATGGTGTATCTCTAAGAAGTCATACAGCTAAAATAATTTTCTTAAAAGGAAAAGAGTCAAATGGTCGCCTAAAGAATATATTTAATGCATAAAACCTCCTAAATTATTTCATGTAAAAGATTAGATCGCTCTTAAAAAAGGTGTTTCTAATCAGCCGGGGTGTAAACAGCCGGGCCCGATCTCATCTAAGCTCGAGTTCGGCTCGTTTAACTTAAGAGAGCTCGCGCTCGAGTAGGCTGATTTATTATTTACTAGGTTAAAATCCCGTGTATTACACGGGTTAAATAAATAAAATGTTATATATTTAGTAATAAAAAAATTATATTTTTAAAAACCCGTGTAATATACGGGTTGAATAAACCATTATATTAAATCGGTTGAATAAACTATAATGTAATTTGTTAACAAACACATTTGTCAAAATATATTTTTAAAAAATGTAATTTGTCATAACAGTTATAAGGTCTGTTAAGTTAGTTTTTAAAACATTTAATAGGAGAGAGAAATAGAAAATCTATTGATAAATGTTAGTTCATATAAAGATTATTAGATTGATGATATAATAACTATTTATAATTAAATAATAAGTATTCGTAATTAGATTTATTAATATAAAGATTATTAGTTAATAGAAGAGAGAAATAGAAAATCTAATATTTAATAGGAGAGAGAGGCGGGAAAATAAAGATGAGTAACCAGAGAGTGACACGTGTCCTGAACAGATTTTTATTTATTAGAGTAGTAAGATTAACTATTATCTATTTGTATATTTTTTTATATATGTTTATAATTATATTCAGTGTTGTAAAAATCGCTAGGCGCTAGTCGGGATGTGGGGTAGGGCCTGGGCCTAGGCCTAGGCGGGATTAATCGGGGCCTAGGCCTAGGCGGGATTAATCGGATTGGAATTTTTATATGTAATTTTCAGTTTTTTATATATACACACACATTTTTATATGAAAATTTTATAAAAATGTTCATTTTTAAACCACACCAAAGGTTTTCGCCGGAATTTGGCCGGGTATTTCAGGTTTTCGCCGGAATTTGGCCGGAAATTTCAGGTATTCGCCGGAATCGGACCGCCTAGGCGCGATTTGGACCGTCTAGCGATTTTTGGACCGACTAGGTCAAAATTACTTCTTACCCGACCGCCTAGCGATTAATCGGCGCCTAGGCGCGATTTTTACAACACTGATTATATTTTTTATAAATAACATAATATATATTATTTAATTATTTTTATCACAAAGTTATGTATAGTAATTATTATATAAATATATAATTACTACATTAAATAAAACCTATATAAATAAAACGCTCGTAATGGCTCGTGAGCCTGCTCGAGTTTGATATGTGAAGCTCGAGCTTGAGCTCATTTTTTTAAATAAGCCCCAATATAAGCTCGGCTCGATTCGAGCTTTTAGCGAGCCCATCTTGAGTAGCTCGGCTCGTTTACACCCCTAGACAAAATGCTTTTCCTTGCAGGGACGACGGTTACAAGAACTACTAACCTGAGCAGGGCTGAGCCCGTTCCATGGTTGTTGCATGGTAATGAGCTCCCATAAGATCACACCAAAACTGTAAACATCAGATTTTTCATTTGAGGGCTCGCCTCGAAGGAACTCAGGGGCCATCCATTCAGGCTGAAGATATAAGATTAGATTACAATTATGTTTTGGTTTTAGACAATAAACTGATGTATGGATGATATTATGAGCAGAGGATTAAAGAAGCTTACTGTTCCAGCAACAGATTTTGATGATATTAAAGTATTCGCTTTAAATCTTGATAACCCGAAATCACAAACCTGCATGAGCCAAGGTAAATGTTGAATAGAGAAAAAAGCGAACAAAACATGAGATTTAGCGAGTGCTGTACGTACCTTTACTGTCCAGTTTTTGTCTACTAATAGATTTGGAGATTTGAGATCCCAGTGGACGATGGGAGGACTGAGACAATGAAGATAATTGATGCCTTTTGCCTGCAACAATGAGTGTTTTCACGAGTTTAAATCTTGGAAGTCAACCTTTGATCCACTTTAAAGAGTTTGACTTTTTTAAGGTAAAAGGGTCAAACATGCAAATTCAAGATACATCCAAGTCTGTACAATTCTAAAATTTGGTATGTAACTATAAATGCAACAAGGGCAGTTGATCCTTTGTACTTCAAAAGCCAATGACTAGAACTTGATACGGTTTGACTTTGAAGTACGAAGGACTAACTTTCTAACTTAAGATTAAAAACCACATTCAGTGGCTTTAAATCTTGGCAATTACTCGTTTGATCTCACAGAAATATGTTTGGTTTGAGTTTTGAGGTGAATGGATAACAGTCAAATTCAAAGGTAGAAAATACAACTAAATATCCAAGATTTAGTACAAACCACATCCAAAGCCATTCGTAGACGTCGTCTTTGATCCATACTCTCACCAGCGTCGATGAAGAAGGCGAAATAAACTACCCCTGTTACATGAATGTGATTAGGGTTTAAGGTTTAGAGTTTAGGATTTAGATGCTAGCTCTAGTAGAAAGATTAACTTGTCATTTAAAATTCTAAGATCCATCTGGAAATCTTTTGCAAGAATAGTGGTTTGTTTTATAAAAATAAGCAGCTTACCTAGGTAGATATTCGGTCAAAATTGAAAAATGTGGACGGACAGTGACCGCGCCCATGAAGAGAACCACATTTGGATGACGTACACGTTTCATGATCGAAACCTTACAAGATTAAACACTAAATTTAGAATGTAACATAGAATGATTATAAGAAAATGTATTAAAAACATTGAAAATTTGGTCACAATGATATACCTCCCTCAAAAACTCCTTCAGTTGATCATCTTGGAAGTCCTGGACTGTTAAGACCTTAACAGCTACTTCCTACGATAAAAACACACGGGAGAGAATGATTAAACTTCAAACCAACGGGCCACACGGCCTAAATTCCATTTTTGAGACTCCCGTTTTGAATTCCACATAAATTATGTTTTAGAAAGATGATTATAGCAAGAAGTGCTAACCGATCCATGCCACTCTGCACGATGAACCGTCCCAAACGAGCCTGAAAATGGTTAGCAAACATTAGCCAACTTGTAACTATGCGTTCAAGAAGAAAAACAAGTAGAGTCATGAAGACTAACCAGCACCAATCCGCTCTTTGATATGCAACTCATCCCAAGCTATCTCAAGCCAGTCCATTGCAAGAGATGGCTCAAGGATCAAGTACCTTGGAGTGGTCACCGGAAAGTTGCCTCTACATTTGCCACCACTCGACAACTGATCAGATTGACTTAATTTGACTTTTGGCGTTTCCACTGTCTCACAAATTCTGTAGCTCATGTCAAGTGGTACACATCTCATCTCCTTTGGTTCTCGGTTGACACCAGATTCTTCATCAGATACATTTGGTAATCCCCCTTCAATGCCTGCATGATCATGTTAGGGGGTGTTTGGATGTGGGTTGTAATGTTATCATTCAATATTACATGATCATGTTCAATACACCCAGACATAAGATTATGATCAAATAGTTTTGGGAGATTATCCATGTTTGACTATAAATTCGCATAACCTAAGCTTGTTAAATGTAATTAAGAACATACTCTTGACTCGAGAAATCGGTGATCGGTCCACATAAACTTGTTGAACTTCTTTCAAATGAGAACTTTGAAACGGTGAAGGCACTGAAGAAAGTATGTCTCCGTTTATAGAGGAATCCGGATTATACATATTTCCTGGATTGCCGATTAGATCCATTACATACTCCCTGATAAGTACATATGCGAGTTCTTAAACATAAAACAAGGCAACAAAGGAGATTAATGAAAGAAAACAGATTAATTGTTTTAAGTTTTTAACCTTGTATAGTTGTCATCTTGGATTTTGACAAGGCATGATGATCTATGATCTTCAACACAATACTTGCAGCCTCGAGCTATACGACAAGGTAATCCCACATAATCGGCTAATTTCTGCATATCCCAACTTATATTTCATCAGGATAACTGAACCAAATGGTCCAAATCCAACCAAACCTGACTTGTTTGATTCAGTTCATAAAACTTGGAACCATGTAATGGTATGGTTCCAACTAATACTGAACTTCTTACATTAATAATCCAGGAGAAGAATCTATACAGAACACTATATATTGCGAGTACACGTATAACAAAATAAATCATTCATTTTTTCAATCTTAAAAGTTTTTAAAATATAAGGAAATGGTTGAAACAGAATGTTTATTTATCCATCTTGAAATTTAAAAAAAAAAGTATGAACAAATTTTGTTTATGTATGAAACCTACACATGTATAGGTAAACTATTAAAAAATAAAAACATATGAAAAATTACGTTAATGGTTTTTTATGTACGTAACAAACGCATTTGTATATAAGAAGTAAAAAAAATTAAAAGTATTAACCATTGATAAAAAAAATTAAACGATTCAGGTTTTATTCTTTTATTCTCACAATAATTTACTGTTCTGTAATGAACCTTGCCGTAATAACCTAAACCATAACCTTGAAAAGAATAGCTCTGTGTCTACAAAGACCCACAGACAAGCTGCCAACTGCGACCAAAATGCCATTTTGAAGACCCCTCAGATTGATGCTAGCCGACTCCCAACGAGCATGAAGATCATTTTGTTCGGATGGAAATGAGCCCCTTGAAATTAACGCACTTGATATATGAACACATAAAAGTTAATGCACGAAAAGTTGAAAGAAATGAGACTTACCCCATTGTAGAAGCAACAAGTTTTCCAATCTTTTCAGCCAAGATAAGATTGTTTTCTGCAGAAAAATATAGCTCTTGTGCTCTATCCTCCAAGTCCCTTAGCCGCGAATCACCATATCTGTCAACAAGAACCACTTCCATTGATGTGGTCCCTGAATTCACAGCTTTTAGTGCTAGTAAAGATGGTAAGTGTCTGCCTTCTTCAGAATCACTGCACATCATCCACATATATGGATCCATTCCCAGGATGTTATAAAACCCGTCTGATATCTTATCGTTATAAGACAATGTACCATTAACCTGAAAGTTTTAAGATCATAAAAATCCTACAAAATGCTAATAGAAAACATATCAACAAAAAACACATATTTTACTGTTGAACCGGTAGCAAAATGATTTTTGTCGCTCAAAATAGTCGCAAACCAGATTAGCTATGAGCCCATTACAACTGCCAAGATTACTCGCAAAATGCCCCTACTGGTTTGCAACGGTTTTGCCAGTGAGAAATAGTCAGTTTTGTATCAATAAGTGAGTTTTCTAGTATCGACTTACTAAGATTATACGCGGTAACGGTGGCGGATCTAGAACAAAAGTTCAGAGGTAGTGAAAATATTTTTTTCACCGTACTTTCATATAAATGAAAAAAAAAAAAAACTTAATCGTACTTTCTTATAAATTTTTTTACCGTATTTTCATGTAAATGAAACAAATTTTTTTTTTTTGACCATACTTTCATGTAAACATTTTTTTTACAGTAACATGCAACTAGGGTTTGGCGGAAGCGGCGCTGGGCGGTGGTCTCAGCTCAGGTCGAGCGACTGGTTGAGTGGTCGGTCTATGACTCTCACAGTTCCCGCTCTCTGTCTTTCTTCATGGCCGGACGTTTGGGTAAGTTGGGTTTGAGAATTGAGAATTTGAGGTAGTGGTTTTAATAAAACATTTGGGCTGGCTAAAGCACAAATGTTTTATTGAAACCCAATACCTCAAAACCTTTAATAAAATGTGGGGACTTTTTATAAAGTATTAGGTTTTTTAATATAATTTTGGACTTTTTATGAAGTGTTGAGCTTTTAAAAAAATTTGAGGGGTAACGTAATTTTTGTTCAGGATTAACGTACTGGGTAACCGGATACGTAAAACCGTAAAAAAAATTTTGCACTATGCGTAAAAGTTGAGCGGTAGCGGGGGCTACCCCTACCCATAGAGTAGGTCCGCCCCTGCGGAGTAATATGGATCCAAACAATTAAATTTGAAGCAACGTCTTTAATATATGCTTATGGGTTAATCATGATAACCAAGTTTCAATATTGTTCCAATAAAGTCATTCATATACTTTTTAACCTTTTTTATCTTTATAACCACTCATGTTCCCTATATTGTTCCATTATTTTGAAAGTTTAAAATAAATGTTCTACTTTTTTTAAACTCAAGTGTTTAAATAAAATATATTTGAAACTTGATTTTTATTATTTAGTTTTTTTACAGCTAACACCTAGATATGAGAATTCTGACAAAATTCTCTTCGTCGGGATCCCTTGTCAGGATTCAAACCAATGACATCCACGTAAGGAAACCCTCTACAGGACACCAGAAGCAGGGTTATGTTATTCTTTTTTTCAAGTTGACTTAAATTAAATAATTATAAAACTTGATTTTATTTAGTAAAAATATTTCTTAACAATTTAACTCCAACCAAAATTTACATAAAAGTTTATACATATTTTGTTTAAGTCACATTACTTTAAAAAGGTTTAATTTATAAAAAAACAATACTGAAACATGAGCGGTTTTATTGTTTCGGTGTATGAAAACATACCCACAGACGATACGAAATAGACTCTCCATCGTAACACGTCACGGCCGGAGCAGCTCCAATGCGTGTAGGCTCGTCGCCAATGGTTGCTTGACGGGTCAACCGTTTCGCAAGCAAAACCTGCAGGTAATAATTGTCACGCCACCTCTGGACAAGATTCCGACGATCATAACCTCCATCACCACCATTCCCCACCACAACATCCTCCTCCCTCATTAAATCCTTACCAAAACCAGCAGAACTCATCGTTGCCACCGTGCCGGAAAACAAACTCGCCGCGTAACTACTTCCGGCGTCACTAGATAACCTCCGTAAACGAACCTGCGCCGGAGTCAGATGATGATAATCGGCGCCGGAGACGTGACTCCGCCAGTCGTCCACCACATCCTTCACCGGCACTGGTACCGGTACCAGCTCGTTGATATCACCTACGTCACCGGCGCCGGAAGTTTTTCTTCCGTCCAACCAGCTCACGAAATCGGCGACATGATGCCTCTTCTTCCGGTCAGCTCCACAGTTACCAAAACGCTGTTGTTCCGGTAGCAAAACCGCGTCTCCGTACACGTCACTATTCGTAACCCTAACGTTATCGCTACCACCATTAATCATGAAGCTTGAAGTTCCGTTTTCGTTCGTGATCTTCTTCGTCCGTTCGTGATCTTCAGATCGCAACGACGAATTCGTGTTCACACCGCTTTCTGTGAATTTTCGCGGGAAAATATAAGTTGTTCTATGCGGCATTTTCACAAACACCTACACTACTTGAATCAATAATAAAAACAAAGAAAAAAGCAACTCTTTCTATCTGATCTAAACCTAGCACAAATCGTGTGCCCTAGATCGGAAACTAAGCGCTCCCGTGAACAAAAACTGATCGTATTTCAGTAGCAATCGTTTACGTGTTGTTGATTTGATGAACCGCAGCAAGGAACGCATTTTTAAATCTTATCTTGGTACAAATATATGATCAAAGTTCATCGAACTACAGATGCTATGATCTTCAAAAGGAAAGACCTAATTAAAGTCGATAATATATGATGAAAAGGTTACAGGATTTGCAGATCGAGGAAGAAAATGAATCGGTTCAGGAATGGAATTGGTGGGATTTATGAATGGAAGGAAGATGATAACGTTGGCGTACGTTAGAGTGGGTTTGTAATTGGAAGAAAGGGCGGCTGCATTGATTTTCGGAAATAAGGATTATGCAGAGAAGATGATGCTATGCTACCTCCGGTGGGTCGGCTTTGTTTATATTTTATAACTTAGATTCATAGATCGATTTTATTATTCAAAAGTGATTTAGGATAAGGCAATTGAACTTTGGTAAATAAAACGAGTGATGTTGTAGTGTAATAGAATCGATAATATTGACGTGGTTAAGCATCTAAAAGTAAGCGTATATAGTTGTAGCGGTTTGATTCTGAATTTATACTATGTAATAAATAAATGTTTTAAGTGTCACGTGTGACCTTCATATTTATTCTCATCATTTTTTCTCGTCACTCTTTGTTATTTAATGCACTTCTATCTTTAAATAATAATATATATTTAAAAAACATATTAATTACACTAATAAAAACATTTATTTTAAATTATCCATTCTTATAAGAAACTTTAAAATTTAATTATGTAACTTTTATTTCAATCAAAAAGTAATTGAAAGTCAAATTAAATTAAATAGTAATTAACGTATTTTCGAAACCCAATTATATATTAACTTTTACATATTTTAAGGTTTATATCCGTAGTATATGTAATATATTTTTACACTTGTAAAATATATATAGATAAAGATTTAAAAATTTTAAATATTGATATTGTTCACCCCGTGTGTAGACACGGTATCTAAACTAGTATAAAATGTTGGAAAAGAAGTACGTCACAACGGTATAATCGGAAATCAAGGAAAAGTCACGTTGTAAAAGTTAGCGTTAAAAAACACAAAAGCGTATTTAAATTAAAGAAGTAAAAAAAAATATTATATTTGACTCGAGTAGTTTTGAATAAATATATATATATATGTGCGCGCATGTGCGCACGCGCACTGGTTATTATAAAAAGTAAACTTCGTTTTTAGCCCCTGTTGTCCGGTCAAATAAGTGTTTTGTCCATTAGTTTCAAATTGACTTTTTTGCTCCATGTAGTTACCTAATTGTCTCAATCGAACCTCGGGCACTAACTTCGTTAGTTTTTTTTTGTTAAATTTAAGAGTATTTTTAGTCTTTTTTTACTGATAAGGACTAATTATGTGATTTCTTAAATAAATACAGGGACCATTTATATAAATTTGTAAAATTTTTCAGAGAGCAAAAAGGTATCAACATAAGTATTGGGTGTGGGTAAACTACAAAAATACCCTTCAATTTAAAAGAAAATACTAAGTTAATGCCAAAGGTCTGATTTAGACAATTAAGTAACCAAATAAAGCAAAAAAAAGTCAAATTGAAACTAATGTATCAAAACCGTTATTTTGACCAAACCACATAGACCAAAATCGAAGTTTACTCTATTATAAAAAGAATTAATTACACGAATGGCCCCTATGGTTTATCTAGATTTCACTTTTGGTCCCTAGGAATAGGAAACTACAGGTTTGGACCAATAGTTTGCACGTTTGTAACATAAATGTCCCCTGAAGTAGATGTCAGTTAAGTTTTTCAGTTAAGTACATATAAAATGACTAAAATACCCTTTAAATAACAAAATAATAAAAACAAAAAAAGAATTAACTTATTAAAAAAAAGCGAGACCCACAAAAATACAAGTCTGTCATGTATCTCACCCTCCACCCGCCGCCACCAACTCCATGACCGACCATCCTCCACCCCGCGCCTAATTGCCGCATGTACCGCCACCCAAATCCTCTAACAAAACCGATTACCTTATTCATCTTCAACTGCCTCCTCTTCACTAGACTCCGTTTCCAACCGGAGCAACTCCGATTCCATCTTAGGGACTAAAACCCCATCTGCATCGTCATCACGACTGCCTCTTTCCATCGCTAACCACACCTCCTTCTTCGCACTACAGAGGGTCCCACCGGCTTTTCCTCCATTTCCCACTGGTGTGTTGTATCAGATGCTTGAGGCGTATCAGTCATAACATAGCCTCTGATGATTTGGGTGAAGTCTTTTATGATAATTTGGGTGTGGATTTGAGAGGTTGTTGTAATGGTGTTAGCATTTTGGAAGAGATTGAAGAGGAATTGTTGTAGAGATCTAGGTGTTGTAAGGTGTTTTAGGGTGATAGCAAGAGAAGCTTCTTGAACCAACATACGGTAACTCATAATTTGATATTTTGATTGATGTACATAGGAAAACATACATGAATTCGAGCTCAGCCACCTGATATGGCCTCCATTACCACCGCCTGATGTGGTCTTCACTATCACCGTCACTTGATGTGGTCAGTAGTGGATCAAAATTCATTATAGAGTAAATTACAGAAATCGTCATTTATGTTTATACACTTTTTTCAGATATTGTTTTTTAGCATAAAAATTGTCAGAGATCGTCATTTATGTTTACAAATCTTACAAGTTACGTCATTTGGCACTAACCCATTTAAATTTCTCAGTTAAATCTGACCATGTGCATATGAGGGTATTTTTATAATTTTACTCATTTAATTAAAAAATATGTTAATTAAAATATCTATAAACTCACTCTTTCTATCTCTCTCTCTCTCTCTCTCTCCATCTACTCTCTTTCCTCTGTCTCTCTTTCTCTCTCTCCCTAGAGAAAGAGGGGAGAGAGATAGATGAAAGAGAATGATAGGGAAAGAGAGGAGAGAGTGAGAGAAAGGAGAGAGAGAGGATAGGAGAGAGAAAGAGTAGGTTTATAGATATTTTAATTAACATATTTTTTAATTAAATGGATAAAATTACAAAAATACCCTCCTGTGCCTTGCACATTACTAGATTTAACAGAAAAATTTAACTGGGTTAGTGTCAAAGGACGTGCAAGACTTCTAAACATAAAGGACGGTCTCTGACAATTTTTTAGCTAAAGGACAATATCTGAAAAATTGTATAAATATAAAGCACGATTTCTATAGTTTACTCTTCATTATAAAAACAAATCAAAGTTAAAGAACTAAGCGTACATTGTAATAGGTTACACGTAATGTTATTATGAGATAGTTTAAAAAATATCAACATAAGTATACTAAATTGGGTGTCTACTTAAAGAGAAAAAGATGTTTGTTTTATGATGTAACTATTAAGTTACCTTTTGCGCGTTGCGGCCGACACGCACCACAACATGTTAAACAACCGACGTTAAACGGTTTCAAACTTTATAAAAATGAGGAAAGTTAAACCGTTAAATAAATCAAATTGACTTCGAAAATTTATATAAAAAAACTAAACCGTTAAATAAATCAATGTTTTTGAAGAGCCACATGCATTGCTGCGTGTTAACTCACACGTAGCGGCACGTTAAAACACGTAATACATAAAAAAAACCAAATCATTTAATAGAGCGTTGATAATATTAAAGATATATAAAAAAAAACAAAACCACTAAAAGTTATCGTGTACGAAATAAATAAACGTATTCAAAACTTTATATGAAAAAACAAAATCTTTACGCTCTTTCAAAAGAAAAAAAAAATAATCGTTAACCCATTTACAGTCTTAAAAATTACACATATGTGATAATATATTCATGATGAATAATATGACATTTTTATTAAACTAGAAAATGAGCCCCGCGCTCCGCGGCGGAAGGCTCTTGTTCCACGCAGTGAGAGGCGGACCTTAAACAGCTGAGGCGGTGACATTAACGTGGCTAAACACAAAAAAATGTGGTTAAATACATAGAATAAATGTATAAAGTTACGACGAATCGGTTGAGAGCCCCGTGCTCCGCGGTGGGAGGCCCGTACGCCACGCGGTGGAAGGCGGACTTAAAAAGGTTGAGAGGGTGACATTAACGTGGCTAAACACAAAAAATAAACGTGGTTAAGTACATAGAAGTATAAAGTTACGACGAATTGGTTGTGAAGATCGAAACATAGATAAACAACAGTTATATAACGGAACCGATGTTTTTCAGTCGGTGTCGATCTCATTCTACACGGTACCCGCACTTTACCGTTAGTCGATATAACCCACGAAACATAAAAAAATACCAAACGTTGAATACGACTATGTTTTTAACGAAATTTATATCGAGGCATCAAGAAAAAAGATTAATTAACGAACGAAAGATGATATATATACTAAATGGGGTAAACTCGAAACTTTATAAATTTGAGAGGGTTAAAGTGACATTTTATAAAGTCGGGGTGCGTTATGACATTTCAACAAATTGGAGGGGTTAAAATTAAATTATAACAACATATTTCAACAAATTGTAGGGGCTAGAATTTAAATATAACAAAGTTTACCTACATTGTGGATTAAGTTTATTTATAACTAGAAAATTAGCCTGCGCTCTGTGGCGGGAGCCCCCCGCGTCCCGCAGTGGGAGGCAGACTTTAAACGGTTGAGGCGGTGACATTAACATGGCTAAACACAAAAACAAACGTGTTACATATATGAAAAGTTTAAAGTTACGACGAATCGCTTATGAAGATAAAAGCATAGATAAAAATATAGTTATATAATGGAACCAATGTTTTTTAGTTGGTTTCAGTCTCGTTCTTCATGATACCAACACGCAAAGGTATATTTGAAGATGAGCATTGAATGGTTTAAAAAAACGTTTAAAACAAATGATCGGTTTAAAAATGATGTTACGAAAATTCACGTAGAAACGTAGATAAAAGTAGACACGTCGTAACGTCAAATTCAAAATTTTATAAAACGTCATATTTTAAAAGTTGTAAGTGGAAAACAAAAAAACTATGAAAAAATAAAACTTTGAAGCAACTTTGATAACTCGTACGTTTAACGTTTGTGATTTGATGACTTGTACATTATTACACCCAACTCCGTTTTGAATGAAATTTACAACAAAACGTAGATAAAAATAAGAACGTCACAATGGCATATTCAAAATTTTATAAAATATCATATTTTAAAAGTTATAGAGGAAAAATAAAATAACTTCAAAATTAAATATAATAATAAAGCAATAATTATAAAAAAAAATTAAAACAGCTACGCAACCATGGAGTGTGGAGTTGTAAGTTGTGCATAAAGGGTTACCTATTTGAGAAATGTAAGTAATCTAATAAAATATATAATTGATAACTTTATTAAACTTAATGGGTTATAGTGTAAATTTATGAAAAGAAAAATAAAGAAAAAAAGAAAATGAAAAAAAAAACTTTTTAAAGTTTAGGGGCTTAAAAAATTAATATGTTATAAATCAGTGACTTAAGTGTAAAATCTCACTAAAGTCAAAATAGCTAATGTCATGTTATGAAGTCTCGTACATTATGCAATGAATGTTTTCAATATTCAAATTGTAAGTAATTAAATATAGGTGTTTTTTAGACTATTATTTGAATAATTGTACCAAATCGAATCCTTTTTTTTATTTAAGAGATGTTATCCTACATAAGACACTTAAGGGTAGATTTGAGCTTATTTATAAGGCTATTTAAAAAATTGAGAGAAGAAAATGGATGTTTCGATGATATCACCAATGAAATGCACATTTGTACTTGGTGCATATTTTGTTTACTACATGGGTTTTGTAGGTATGTAATTTGTTTGATTTAATTGTTAGCCTAATGAGTTGGGATGGAGTGGTAAGGAAAATACTTGATGTTTCTTGTGACTCAGATTCAATTCTCGCTATCCTCATTAATTTATGAAGCATGCAAATAAGCCTTAGTTCTTAGGCTGATGCACTAGGGTTTTACCCACACCGATCCAGGGTTCGAGCCTCGGCTATCCCTTAGGCCCGGATGGGGCCGTATTGGGTGAGATTTTTCCTTGGATGCTCTGCAACTCTGAAACCAAGTGGGCCCCGTTAAGACTATTATTTGAATAATTGTACCAAATCGAATCCTTTTTTTTATTTAAGAGATGTTATCCTACATAAGACACTTAAGGGTAGATTTGAGATTATTTATAAGGCTATTTAAAAAAATTGAGAGAAGAAAATGGATGTTTCGATGATATCACCAATGAAATGCACATTTGTACTTGGTGCATATTTTGTTTACTACATGGGTTTTGTAGGTATGTAATTTGTTTGATTTAATTGTTAGCCTAATGAGTTGGGGTGGAGTGGTAAGGAAAATACTTGATGTTTCTTGTGACTCAGATTCAATTCTCGCTATCCTCATTAATTTCCGAAGCATGCAAATAAGCCTTAGTTCTTAGGCTGATGCACTAGGGTTTTACCCACACCGATCCAGGGTTCGAGCCTCGGCTATCCCTTAGGCCCGGATGGGGCCGTATTGGGTGAGATTTTTCCTTGGATGCTCTCCAACTCTGAAACCAAGTGGGCCCGTTAAGACAACATATTGGCCATAGTTGGACGAGTCTATCCCATGTTACGGGGGGTGCGACATCACAACATTCAATGTTCGCCGTTAAAAAAAATATACGTTTAAGTTACTTTAATTTTTTAAAATAAAGAGTAAATTTTGCTTTTAGTCCATGTGGTTTGGCTTGTTTAACCCTTTTGATTTAAAAATGAATCTTATAACATATTAATCCATGAGGTTATATTTTTGTAACCATTTCAGTCCATGACACTAACCCCGTTAACTTTTTTTTGTTAAGTATAGGGCATTTTTGGCATTTTATTTCTAAGTGAACTACTTTAACATTTTCCAATAAAAAAAATTCTACTTTTTTAAAAACGTTATTTTTTTATTTAAAAAAAATAGTTTTTTTATTCGTAAAAACGTCTTTTTGAAAACGCTTTTTAACTTTTGTAAAAATATTTTATTTCATGAAGAAACGTTTTTAAAAACATTTTTTGTTTCTTTAATAAAAACGTTTTTTAGCTTTTTCGTAAAATGTTTTTTGACCGTTTTAAAAACGCATTTTTCTTTTACTATTTTAAGTGAACTAGTTTTTAAAATAGTGAAATATTTAAAAAAGTGTTATTAAAATAGTTAAAAAACATTTAACAAAAAGCTAAAAATTGTTTTTTTTAAACTAAAAAAATAATTTAAAAAACGTTTTTTATGAAAGACAATTTGAAAAAAAAAATTAGAAAGGTTAAAAAATGTTTATAAAAAGGTTCAAAAAGACGTTTTTACGGAAAAAAAAACAAAAAAAATGTTTTAAAAAAGTAAAAAAAAAACGTGTTTAAAAATTAGAAAAAGTTTTTTTTGAAAAAGCCTAAAAAAAGTTTTTATTGTACTGAAAAGATTAAAATAGTTTACTTAAAAAATAAAATGACTAAAATGTCATTATTCTCACCTGTATTATCCTAGAATGAAGGGTAGATATGACATCTAACTGAAAAATCTAACGTCTGTTAGTCTAAAGGTTATAACTTTATACAAACCATATACATTAAGGATGTCCAACGTAATTAATGAAGATTAAGGTATGTATGGGTAATTTGGTGTATACGTAAAGATTGTTTTATATAATTTACTCTATTAAAATCCAAAAACTTATTTTCTATAATTTAGTATCAGTATTGCTATATATATATATATTTTAAAAAATATTTTAAGATGTTCTAAAACTCTTATACTTGTGCATCTAAATAAAATACCATGGTCCATGATGCATCTAGAACTGTACACTGAATTTCCATTGATTGTGTGAATACAACAACGTGTCCAAAACCTGACTACGCTCGCCCTAAAAGCCACGATAAGTATGTACACTATCGATCCTGAATTCACATAAATGTTCGTATGATTTTTCTTTTCATTCTTATATGTTTATATATACACACGTGTGTGTATATATATAGGATAAGGATCCGCTAAAAAGTGAAAAAAATATAAAAGTGAAAAAAATGTAAAAGTGCTTTAAAAGGATTATAACCGGCTCATACGAACTCCGATTTTACTCATTTCGGCGGCGTTGAAACCGTCTCACCAAACTCTACGATTTTAGCTTGTAGGGTTTAACTTTTAGTGTTTAGTTTTTGCCTTAGGGTTTAGCCTTATAGGGTTTAGCCTTAAGTATTTAGGCTTTTGGGGGGGGGGGGGGGTGGTTGGGTTGGAGGTTTAGGCTTTTGGGGGGGGGGGGTGGTGTTTTTAGACGACTTTTTCGGCTTTTTGGGTTTTTTTTTGTTAGGATTTAGGTTTTTCGGGGTGGGGGGTTTTAGGTTTTTCGGGGTGGGTTAGGGTGGGGGTTAGGTTTTTGGGGGGTTGGGTGGGGGGTTTTAGGCTTTTGGGGGGTGGTGGTGTGATTTTTAAAAGTCTTTTTACACTTTTTAGCTTTCTTAGAATATCCCCCATCTATATATATATATATGTTAATAATACAGGTCTATATATTATTTTTTTTGTTTTTATTATTTTAAAAAGTAAAGGGTATTTTAGTCATTTAACATATACTTAACTTAAAAACTTAATTGACATCCACTTCAGGGGTCATCTTTGTTACAAATGTGTAAACTATTAGACCGAATATGTAAATTCCCATTCCTAGTGGCGATAAATGAAATATGTATAAACCACATGGGCTATCTGTGTAGTCAATTCAAAAGTTTAGAATGTGAAATATCGAATCAGTTTTCTGAAATGAGTTTAATATTTAATTTAACATGATTATGTAAATCTTAATCAACTAAGATAATATCATATAGGGGATCCCGACACTTTGAGGAAACTTGTAAACCTGACGAATACTTGTAAACCTGGCGAATAATTAATAATTTGTATATGTTTTTGTACTAGCTTTTTTTTACTATATTACCCTTTATATGCTATTAGATAGCAAATCTATTTAGATTCACAGCACCATGAAAAGCAATATAGTACCATGAATTTGGTTGCAAAAGTTGAATGGTACATCACATGGTGATCATAAAGGCCATATGAAATTTGTGGCATCGACTCAATTCATAGTTAATGCACGATGTACAAATGGCCAATGCATCTTTAGTTTACATCTATTTTCTTTTATAAGATTGGAATTGCATGTGATCCCAAGTTAGCTTTTAGTTGAGACTTCAATAACATATCTTGTATCAGCAATAGATAATATCTTTTTAATGAATTGTTTTAAATAAATTTGATGATGAAAGCATGCATAATAAAGGAGAAATTGACAAAGTATATACAATTTGCTTATATAAATATTTTATATTTCTAATAAAAAAAGTAATTTACGATCAGTAGTATTGTTTGATAAAACCCAATTAGATGAAACCGCAATATATAGACGATTGAACTTTCGTAGGGTGTTCATCGGAGGGACTGGTTCAAGAATCGGATAATATTTTATAAAATATAAATATATAAAATAAAATAAAACTATAAAAACAAAGAAAAGTTACACCACATTTACTAGCTTCAAATTAAAATAAAAGGATCACATTTTACTTTTACTATGTAAATCACATTTTCATAATAAAAGTAAAATGTGATCCTTTTAAATTACTTTTACTATGTAAATCACATTTTTTTTAACCACTGGCTTTAGTCTAGTGGTATAGGCGATGAAGATTCAATCTGCCCACGCAGGTTTGAATCCGAGCCGAGCCGGGTTTTAGTCCGGAGTGCGTTTCGCTAGCGGGGTTTGGTCTGTGTAGTGGCGCAACTGTTGTCAAGTGGCAGCAGGCTCCATGGTTTCCCGGTGAAAGCCTAAGCCTCTCGTTCTGAACCCGCGGGCCCGGTTCAGACAACGTAGTGGTCAGGTTGAGGGGTAACGGGTCTCCGATTCGAAGATGCGACTGCCACTTAAAAAATGAAGGTCGTCTTTCAAAAAAAAAAAAAAATGTAAATCACATTTTCCGATGGATTAGTTTTTTTTTATTAAAAAACCGTTGTAAATGAAAGACGAGTCACCTCCATCTTTCCAATTTCAAAGCACCTTTCTCTCTCATTTTTCAAACGCTTCACCGTGTTTGTTTCCGATTAGAATGGTCTCCGGCAGATCTACACCAGAACGACTTTTTTTTTGGCTCAGATCTAGTTATGCTTCTGTCCAGACCATGCGTTTTTTGGGTATTTTGCTCAAGCACACCTTTTCATCTTCATTTGTTACCTTTCATCCCCTTCTCTTACTGTTTTCAATATTTTTAGGGGGGTCATCTGTATTTTTTTAAGGGGTTCACCCCGGTTTTTCTATATAGATTTCTACTATAACTTCAAAACTCGGGGTTCTGGTGAACCCCCTCGGCACTATGTAAATCCGCCCCTGGGGAGCTCCACGCTCGTGAACCTCGCCAAGGGGGCGTGGTGTTCCACGCTACTAGACTTGCCACCTCACCTTCACTGTGGGTTTCACGGGGTACTCCCTCAACCTTAATGGAGCACTACACAGCCTTATTAATTAACTATTTTTTTTCTTGTGAACTTAAACGCGGAATCAATCACACCAAACAATAGAGAACAATCAATTGAATTGAACAATAAGCAAACACCAAACGATTTCTTCAATTGGATTACAAACTAGAAGAATTACAAAGAAAATTGAATCAGAAGAATGAAAAACAGAATGAATATCTAACAACCCTAACATCAGCTTATTAACCAACAATTAACAAACTAAGAATCAAGATTAGCAACTTTAGCCCTCCAACTTTAGCCATTAAGCAAATAGCACCCCTGCACTTTATCAAACTCGCTAACTTGCTAATTAATCTTCAAGAAACATAACCATCAGTTGACTTTGACTTTGTTTGACACTACATGCACATTCTCCACCGTCGTGCAAACCAAATCAATACTGATCTTTGATGTCACCTACAAACTTGCAGATTCTCTAAACAATAACCAAACTTTGAACTTGGCAAACTTTTGGTTAACATGTCTGCAAGATTCTCATTAGTATTGACATACTCAACTTTAACCTCCTTGGAATTGATTACATCTCTCACAAAATGTAATTTCACATTAATATGCTTGGACCTTTCATGAAACACTTGATGCTTAGATAATTGAATTGCACCCATATTATCACAGTTTCACCCACATCAATTCCATGCTCAGATAGAAATCTCTTCAACCACATAGCCTCCTTAACACCTTCAGTCAAGGCTATGAATTCAGCCTCAGTTGTAGACAAAGCTACAACATGTTGAAGTGATGCTTTCCAACTAACCACTCCATTAAAGACTTGAAACACATACCCATTAATTGACCTCCCCTTGTCATAATCCTTGGCAAAATCTGAATCCACATAACCCTGAACCACTAAACTATGATCAACAACTTTTCCAAATACAAGGCTAATTTCCCAGGTACCACTAAGATATCTCAGTATCCACTTAACTGCTTCCCAATGATGCTTCCCTGGCTTGCTCAAGTACCTACTAACCACACTGACTGCAAAGCCCAAATCAGGTCTGGTACATATCATAAGGTACATTAAGCTTCCAACAGCACTAGCATAAGGAACCTTTGACATACGACTAGCTCCTTGTTCTGTTTTGGGACAATCTTGATTAGACAATTTAAAATGCATAGCCAATGGAGTAGCTGCACATTTACTCTGCTCCATCCAGTAGTTACTAAGAACCTTGTTGATGTAAGACCCTTGAGACAACTTTAGAATACCTCTCTTTCCGTCTCTAGTGATTTCTATACCTAATATTTTCTTAGCCTCCCCCAAATCTTTCATTTCAAACTCAAACTTTAACATGTCTGTTGTAAACTTTATCTATTCCTTATCACTACATGCCAACAGCATATCATCAACATACAATAGCAAATATATAAACTTTCCACTGTTATACTCATTGAAATATACACAGCTATTATAGTTGCACCTCTTGAACCCCTTTGAGACAACATATTCATCAAACCTCACATGCCATTTCCTAGGAGACTGTTTTAAACCATATAAGGACCTTTGCAACAAGCATACCTGCTCTTCATTTCCTTCTACTTCAAATCCAACAGGCTGCTTCATATAGATCATTTCATCAAGACTCCCATGCAAAAAAGCAGTCTTAACATCCATTTGTTCCAGTTCAAAATCATTCACTGCAGTTAATGACAAGATGACCCTAATGGAGGTATGCTTCACTACAGGAGAATAAATCTCATTGTAACCAATACCCTCCCTTTGAGTAAAGCCTTTGGCAACAAGCCTGGCCTTATATCTTGTTGGATCACCATTCATTCCTTCTTTGATCTTGTAGATCCATTTGCAGGAAACTAACTTCTGATCTTTAGGTTTGTTTACTAAAACCCATGTTTTGTTTTTCTGCAAAGACTCCATCTCCTCATTCATTGCACCTGACCATTTTTCTTTATCTATTGAATCAATGGCTTCTTAGTATGTCAAAGGCTCACTACAACTTTCTTGTTCAGCTACATTAAACACAAAAGCTGATATATCTTCATTTGTTCTATATCTCTCAGGTAACATAGCCTGTCTTCTGGGTCTATTCTTGGCTATACTGTATTTAACATATTCACTGTTTGATTCTTCACCTTGACCACTGTTTTCTGCTTCATTGATTACATGATTATTAGCTACACTTTCAGGTAACTCCACCTCAATTTGAAAACCATCACTACTTTGAGTGTTCATAGAACTGTTCCCAACAACATCCTTGAATAACTGGCTTTCATTAAATGTAACATCTCTGCTTATAACCACCCTTGGACTATCATCAGAAACCTTCCACAATCTGTATCCTTTCACTCCCTCAGGGTATCCCAGAAAGACACATTTATGTGCTCTAGGTTCCAACTTTCCCTGTTTAATGTGTGCATAAGCTACAAACCCAAACACCCTTAAGTGATCATACTTTGGCTTCTCACCTGTCCACATCTCCATAGGTGTCTTTATCTCAATATTGAAGATGGATATCTGTTTATCAAATAAGAAGCAGTAGCCAGTGCTTCTGCCCAAAACCTTTTAGGCATTCCAGAACCAAACAACATACACCTAACCTTGTTTAGAAGAGTTCTATTCATCCTCTCTACCAACCCATTCTGTTGAGGTGTACCCACTACTGTCAAATGTCTTGCTATTCCATTTCTTTTATAGAAACTATCAAACAAATTGTAGCAAAGTTCCATGCCATTATCAGTCCTTAGCTTCTTGACCCTTTTATCTGTTTGATTCTCTACCAGTATTTTCCACTCGTTGAACCTCTCAAAAGTCTCATCTTTACTTCTAAGTGGATATACCCATACCCTTCTTGAATACCCATTATCAAGGACAGAAAATATCTAGCACCTCCAAGTGACTGAACTTTGACAGGCCCCATAAGTCAGCATGTATATATTACCTCTAGTAGAATGTGTACTTCTACTAAAATTGACTCTATGTGACTTGCCTAGTATGCAGCTTTCATAAAATCCTGCATCACAATCTTTCAACCCATCCAAACCGGGACCCTTGTTCAATTCAGTTAAACCTTGAGTACTAATATGCCCTAGCCTTTTTGTAACGAACTAAAATCCGGGTTTTGTTTTTAAATAAATAAAATATTTCAATAAAATATTATGGTGAAAATAATATTTTAGAAATAAGTTGAAATAAGTGGGTTTCAAGTTAGTAACGGAGTTATGTTAGTTTTTAACTAATTATAGTATGAAATGAGTAAAATGAAAGTTGAGGGACTAAAGATGTAATATGGAAAATCTGCCATTTTGACTAAAAGAAGTCAAAATTGAGTCTCTCATTATTGTTGAAATCGTTTGTGTGCAAGAGGAGAAAAGAGAAAAACCGATTTTTGAAGCAAAACGTGCATTTGAAGCTTGATTTGTAGGGGTTTTGGCTTGCATATCACTCTCAACATCAAGTAAGTGATTTCCTTCCCTTGATTTCATTTTGAATGTGATATTTGGTGGGTTTTGAAGAAATCCAAAAATTTAGTATGCATGTGATGAATTAGTGTTAGATTGTAGATAATTTAGCTAATCTAAAGGTAAGAGAGGTCATTAACATCCTAGAACCCTTGGATTTTGATTTTGAAAAGTTAGGGTTCATATGGTGAAAATTGGGGGTGTTTGGATCATGATGCTAGAAATATGAATTAGTGATGATTAAGTGTTTAGGAGGTATTAGACACTTGAACAAACACCAAATTGACCTAATAAAAGTTATTGATTGAGAAATTAGTGTCAAGGTATTGGAAAGAAAACTCAAGTAGGTGAGTTTGTGATGAAAGAGGGTGTTTGGTTATTGGGATAACCCAAACGGGTCAATTTGGGTTGGAAATGGAAATTGAGTTGTGGACTCAATTGTAATGTGATTTTGTATGTATGATAGATTACTAAACTAGGTGTATATGTTTAGGTAATCAAATTGCAACGCTAGAAGGTGGTGCGAGATTTTCTAACTCAAAAGTTAAGTGCCTTGCACTTACTTAGTATTGATGATAAATGGGTGAAATGTGTGATATGTATGCATACTATGTGTGGAATTGAATATGTATGATGATGGCATGAACTAGTATGTGATAAGTATGAATGTAGTTAAAGTAATAAAACTATAATGGATATGTGTAATTGAATGTATGTGGTTATAGTGGTAATACTATAACGGTTATGTAAATGAATGTAGTTATAGTTGAATTACTATAATGGAAATGTGAAATGAAGGAATGTAGTTATAGTGCAATACTATAATGGATATGTAAATGAGGTTATGATCTAAGAATCATAATAGATATGAGGTTATGATCTATGGATCATAATGGATATGAGGTTATGGTTAAAATACCATAATGGATAAGAGGTTATGATCTAAGTATCATAATGGATATGAGGTTATGGCCTAAGAGCCATAATGGATATGAAATGATGAAATGAATGTTAAATGAAAGAAATGAAGCTTGTAGTATAAATGCAAGTGTTATGATCCTTAATTGACCAAACGGGTGCAAACGGGTCAAACGGGTGAATGGGTGGAAACAAGTGATAAATACTTGTTTGTTATGTTTATCTTCATTACTAGTGGTAAAATGTTCATGTGGTTATGTAGGAAAACCTCTGATGTAGGTCAATGTCAAGTCCGAGGGGTTGAAGGATTCTCGTACACATTTTGGTATTTTTTTTTTGGGGGGGGGGGGGGGGTTTAAAAGAAAATCCTTAGTTAGTATGTAAATTGATACAAAACTTGATGTTTTAGTGAATTTTGATAATGTGTATATGATGTTTAAGTAATGGTCAAAATACCCAAGTGTTGGGAGTTTTTGGTGTTATGATGTTTTGGTGAAAAATGGGAAAAATTGGCTAAGTGTTGAAGCTGGACAAAAAACTTAACTTTCTGTTTATAGGGAATCTTCACGGTACGCGAAAGAAGGAAAGGAATCCTTCGCCACACGCGAAGGACCGGAATTCCGGACAGCTTAATTGGGAATCCCTCACGATACGCGAAGGGAGTTCCCAATTCTTTCGCGGTACGCGAAGGGGTAAAAAAAAATTCTTGGGATAAACGCTTCCGCGTGTGTAAATGTTTTATAAATTGGTTTTCCAATTTAGGGTGTTACAACTTGGTATCAAAGCAATGGTTTGAGGGATTTGGTGTGGTGGCACCAAACTCAAACCGGATGCTCTTGATATGGGGGAAAATGATACGAGAATCCACGAAGTACTTGACTATGACTCGGAGCTTGCGAAAATGAAAGGTTAGTAATGTTTTGTTAAAGAGGTAATATATATATATGGTGTATGTATATATATGTATGATTGAATGTTGTTAAGGTGTTATGTGTGCCGAAACTTGTTTTGTGACTTGTTATATGGAGATGGTAATTACAATTGGGCATGACATATTATTAAACATGTCTGGGCAATATGTTTAATGAGACGAAATGTGCAAGGGACTTTATGATAACCATATAACAATGAACATTTGCAATGATTAGGTGAATGTGGTTATATATGTATGTATATAGGTAGGTATATATATACTTAATACATATAATAGTGAACGTGTAATGGATACCTAGGGTATTGAAAGTGGAAAGGGATTAAGGTGTTTTTGGTTCATTTTCTAAGTTTAGAGATGGTGGAAGAAGCTAACAATGAACCCTTGGATCCAAGAATCCAATATATGATTAAGGAAGAAGTGGCTAAGGCCTTTGAGCAAGCCATATCCCTCCCAATGGAACAAATGAGAGGGGCTATTAAGCTCACTCTTGAGGAGGTTATGAAGGACAAGGAAAGGGAACCACATGGTTGTACCCTAAAGGAATTCATGGTGACCAAGCCCAAAGAATATGATGGGCAAGTGGACCCGATCCTTAGCCACAAGTGGGTGGTGGATATGGAGTCTAATTTTGAGACTACTAAGTGTAAGCCCGAGGATAGGGTGATGTTCAGTGTGCCACTGATGACTGGAAGGGCAAAGGAATGGCTATTGAATCTTCGAAAAGAGAGGGGTGAATTGGGTGTGACCTCCATGACATGGGAGGAGTTTAAGACGGCTTTTCTGAAATACCATTGCCCACAAGCTGCAGTTGACAGGATGACTGAGGAGTTCCTCCTCATGAGGCAAACAACCGAGTCGATTGATGAACAAAAGAGCCCTTCACTTCCTTCATCCTTTGATTCACCTCTTTTCTTGAGTTCCTTTGAATTCATAGCAGCAAGAACCTCTTCCATAGATAGAATCTCTCTTCCAAACATCAAAGTATCAACAAAATGTTCATAACTTTGTGGCAGACTTGACAGAAAAATGATATCTCTATCTTCCTCATCAATCTCCACCTCAATGTTTTCAAGATCTAATATGAGTTTATTAAACTCATATGTGCGGTCTTCTAGTGATCTCCCAGACATCATTTGAAAAGTGTAGAGTCTTTTCTTTAGATACAATCTATTGGCCAGAGATTTTGTCATATAGAGCCCTTCTAATTTGCTCAATGTACTTGCTGCTGTTGGTTCTTTTGATACCTCACGAAGAACCCTGTCACCAAGACTGAGGATAATGGCACTATGTGCCTTCTCCATGATTTGTTTCTTATCGACATCATTCATCCCTACCGGAAAACCACCCTCACCTTTGAGTGCATCAACCAGTCCTTGGTGTACTAGCAGTGCTTTCATCTTCAACCTCCAAAGACTAAAATCGTTTTTACCATTAAACTTTTCAATATAGAATTTAGTTGTTGAGCCCATCTTCTACCTTCAATCGATCGAATTGCTTGAATCGAGCCAAACCTGGCTCTGATACCAATTGTGAACTTAAACGCGGAATCAATCACACCAAACAATAAAGAACAATCAATTGAATTGAACAATAAGCAAACGCCAAACGATTTCTTCAATTGGATTACAAACTAGAAGAATTACAAAGAAAATTGAATCAAAAGAATGAAAAACAGAATGAATATCTAACAACCCTAACATCAGCTTATTAACCAACAATTAACAAAATAAGAATCAAGATTAGCAACTTTAGCCCTCCAACTTTAGCCATTAAGCAAATAGCACCCCTGCACTTTATCAAACTTGCTAATTAATCTTCAAGAAACATAACCATCAGTTGACTTTGACTTTGTTTGACACTACATTCACATTTCTAATAAACTCCTATGGCTAACTATAGCCTAACCACGATATTTATCATTATTTATAGCTCAAAATGAACATTTAAATCATATACAAGCTAATATGCTTAACCACAATCTTCTTTGATGGATATACATTTTAATACAATAGTTTCGTTTACCAGATGCTAAAGTCTAAAACTACAACATGGTATACACTTTTACAAAACCATTAACCTTGTCACTTAAACATAAGTAATTAACAGGACTATACATTCCAGTAAGGGTGTGAACAGTTCTAAATCGCCATTGGCTGATTTTGGCAGCGGTGACGCGTGTCGTGCTTTGGTTGGTTGTTTTTTTAACTGCACCAAATTTATTTTTAACTTTAAAGTATGAGTGAGAAGAGTTGACACTAAAATGGCCTAGCCCTAGGCCTAATCAACGGGTTAGAACTACACTGACCCGCACCGTAACCGCAAACCGATTAGTCTAGGAAAGCATACCCGAGAACCGCACGATTTCTATTTAGACGGTTTTAGGTTTATATGCTTCTCTCGGGTCGCAAATTATGAATTCAAACTTTGAATAAAAAATATCCATATGCCAAATCTAAATTACGAATTCAAAACGAACAGCTGTCGCGGATCGAAAAGTTTCTGTTAAAGGGTGGTAAAAAAATGGGTCGGGTCGCAAATTTGGTCGGATCAAATAATACAAAAACTATACAAGTTTTCTGATCGCATTATTAACAAAGTTCATTTAACTTTAATAATTATTTTAAATTAGTTAACTTTATAAATTGGTCTTTACAAACAAATTTTAGAAAATTTTAATGCATGGTTGGCTGGCTTATGGGCTGCATGTCCACCCCATCCTCCCCTGCCAAATAGTATAGTAAAACCAATATTAATTCAAACCAAAAATAAATTAGGAATTCAAACAAAAAAGCATGCCAAAAAACTACGAGTTTAAACCAAACAAACGAGATGCCAAATTATTTGATCTTGCTTCTATCTTCAATATGAATATTTCTGCAATCTTCTTTCAATCTCATCAACTCGATTTTCTCAAAAACATCTAAAAAGAACGCTTAGTAATCATAAAGATCACCCGGATGCGATTAACAAATTAAGAATCATTACCTTTTGCAAGCTCGTTGAATTTTTCTAAATCTTCGGTTTCGTTTATTTTTGTTTTTCATTTCTAATCTAGTCATGTGTGCAGATTAAAGCCTCAATAATATGAGGAGATAATGAACTTCTAAAGGAGTCCACTACCCGTTTTCCAGTCGAGAAAGCTGACTCAGAAACTTCCGGAATTGCAAATATATCTAAAAAATAAAAACAATTAGCATTTATAATCAATTAAAAAGCGTATAAAATAAAAACTATTACCTTTTGTCATATTCGAGAGAGTTTGATACCTAGCCGAATTTACCTTCCATCATTGTAAGATATCAAAATCGTCGATCACTCCTTCAACTTCGTTCATGAGATAACTTTCTAATTCCGTCTTGTTACAAAATGATTGAACATCAACACCCCTAAATTGTTCAAATTAAGCCATCCAAGAATTTTTACCACTCCGACAATGTTCATTTTTAATTTGTTTTTTTACCGGATTGCTTGAACCGGTTTTATACAAAGTCTCATACTCTATTATCATTAACTGCATCTCTGATTTCACTCTTCAACTATTTTATCTACCAAATATGTACATTGTTCGTCGGTCATGTCCTTGTTGGTTTGTTTTTTTTTAAATACATGCTCTTTTACACCCATATGGTATTATAACCGCAATGTCAAATAGAATATTCTTCTTATATTCATCTTCAAAATATTTATCAAACTTATTTTTCATCAACGAAATCATTGTCCTTAAGTCAACAAAAGTGATTTTTAAAATACATTTCATCTAAGGCACTAGCAATGTCCATAACCTTGACATAAAATTGATGTGCAATCACATAAATTGAACACGAAATATCAACGGTTTTTTTCTTTTTGTAAGGCCCCAAACAAGGGAGTCATCACGTGTTGGATTTACTTATTCCCAAAAAATTCTTAAACTTCGAATATCATTTTAAAGCTACGGAATTAAACATCATTACATTGTCTCAAATTAATAATCAATTAAAACATTGTCTACTACATTCAACCTCACAAATTATTCTCAATAGATGCCAAATCTCAAACGACAGGTAGCTCTTCCGAATAGACAAGCAACATACATTAATCATTCATCTATCCTTAACCTGACATGCATACTAAAAGTCAGCTAACGCCGGTGAGTTTAAGTCTTTCATTCATTTTAGGAAATGGTTTATCATTCAATTAGTCATTAGGGTTTAAAATCATTTATAAGAAAACGGGGCTTATCATTTATCATCCGGTCATCGTCAAAACACCGTTTAACGGAACATTCATATAACATTTAACATTTATTTATCATTCGTTAAAGTCATACATTTATTATCTAAAACTGCTTCATCGTTCAATCCATCATTTCATATTATATTGCCCATAAGGCTTAACTGGACGAAGACCGACAATATAATAAATTCTGTCAATTCATCATGTATTGCCTCTAAGGCTTAACTGCACGAAGACCAACAATTTTATTATTCTCTCATCCAGATAGTTGCCATCAATCATCTCCCGATTGCTTAGATTAACTTGGTCAAACTCGGTTAATTTAATCAACCTTGATCAACTTGATCATTTCATTGGGCGTAGAACTCAACAAATAACATGTGCGCAAACTTGAACGGTATGCAACTTCCTCGATTCACACACAAAGTCACATTGGTCTGGTGATATATCTAGTTTCTTCATGCGAAGCACCTGGCTTAGTCCCAATTCAACTTCATTCTCAAATTCAACTTGATTAAATTCCATAAAACAAGGTCAAACTCAACCTAGGTTCCTTTCAATCAACTTCAAACATTCAATGGTCATCATAATTCAACTTTTGACCATTAAGTTTCATCTTTAAAGTTCCATTGGGTCCATTAACAACGTTCGAACTTTAGCAACCCTCACGTGCTATTGATTGGACTTAGACATTGTAGAGCGTTCTCTGTCCCGTCTTGAATTTCTTCTTAGTATTCATGCCTTACTTCAAATTGTTTGACAAAACTTGTCCTTCACATAATTTAAGTATGCATATCACCCTAAACCAAGTAAATAGGGATTCTTGACTCACCTTAGCCTCTACTACATACTTTCATTATATTATGTTACATTGCATATCTAAAACGTCTCATCTGCTAAATTACATCATTAAATCGCGTGTTAGTCGCGTTGTAACCTTCTATTAGTTAAAGCGTGACTGATATCTATCCTTCGGTCTATTCTCATAATTTGTCGGTCTTAACAGTACCCACCCCGTAAAGAGGACGTTTTGGGTTTTAAAACGTGGTTTCCTTAGAGAACCAACACATGTTTATCCTTTTTGCTTTTGATACTTTTGTGTTCCTAGTGCCGGAGGCTGTGGAATTACTGAACATGGTTCATTGATGTCACACCCCGCCAAGGCGGAAGTACGAGATGTAACCGGTATATCGCATTGAACACAAGTACAAGAGAAACTAAAAGGAAAATTGTGCATTACATTGAACCATACTACATGCTTCTAACAAAAGTACAAAAACAAAAATCCCAAATTGGTACAATGTATCTAAAATGTCTGGCTAAACCAAGTACATATTCAAAACTAAAAACAATAATTCTAATCCAAAAGCGAGCCCCCATAAAAATCTCTACTACAATTCTGTTTACCTGAAAGCATGTTTCGAAAACGGGTCAACTATATAAATAGCTGGTGAGTTCGCAGGTTTGTGACACAACAAAAAGTCTATGATAAAATTCTAAAAGTTAAGTCCACATGTATTAGATAGCATATTATCATGAGCCGCAATCAAAGCCTCAACAAAATAAAATAAAGTACCACATACGGAAATCTAATGCAAACAACCGCCTAAAAATTGGCTAACCAAACCATGAGCGGGGGATGTCAACCCAAGTAGTACTACTCAAAATTCCCAACGGCTACGCTTAACTAATTGATTGCCAAAAATTAGGGACTTTTAAGACAATAAAAAAATAGCTCATATATCAATGTATCATGTAAATGTGACTAAAATAAATAAAGAAACAGCTTTCCCCCAAAAACAGTAAAACAGTAACTAAAGAGGGGTCGCGAAACTCACCTGATAGCGGTAACGCAAAAAGTACGGCTAAACCGAAGAACTGCAAATATGATTTCCTAAACGAGTCCTACTAATCAAATAGACACAAAACATTCTTTTAGTACACCTAAAATGTGTGACTAAGTCAACAAAACAAAAGTGGCTATGCAATCGGTTGCATACCCAAAACCCGTGCCTAGGCGTGTTTAAACCGTTAAAATTTAAGAAAGCCATAAATATTTTTTCGTAACTCTAAAACTTAAAAACTTCAAACTTCTGTAAATATATATGTGCATGTTTTTTATTGGGGTAAAAATCCTAGCCACGAAACCGTTTTGTCCAATAAAACACTCAGTGCGTGTAAAAACACAGTTACGGTAATAATCGTTAGTTTTGAAAATAATTTTTGTGTGTGTGGTTAGCTTCGACATTTTCAATCCACTAAAATTCAAGGTATTTATATAAATTTTCTGCTCCAAAACAAGTTTATTTATACAAATCAATTTTTATACCTAAAACCAATGAAAATCTCATTTTTATAAACTTTTATAACACCAAAAACATAAAACACATCAAAACGTGTTGAAATGACCAATTATTTATATATAAGTTATTTTATATAAGAAATAATTTCTAATAATTTTTCATAATTTTCCCAAAGTCAAGATTATTTTCTATAATTATTTTACTACTAAAAATCATGAATAAAACACTTTTATCACCTCAAATAGGGTAAAAATTGTAAAAACATACTTTTGCATAAAATAGTAAAACAATTCAAAAATTAATGAAATTAGCAGAAACATAGTATTTCCTCAGTATGAAGCTTTTGGACAAATTCCAAATCCAGAAAACATATGAAAGTATTTTTCCTTATTTTCATGCCTTAAAATATAAATAAAAGTGTATAAATAGTTAAACCCTTCAATAATTTACGAAATTTCTACAGAAATTATGTTATACCAAAATACATCTTTTCTGAGTTTGTATAAAATTTTCAACATCAGGAGGTATATTTCCCCAATTTTGACCATTAAAACACGATATATCTTGCAAAATTTCTAATAAATAAACCATTGTGAGTTAGGAGCTCAAAGTTTCCATATATTCATTATAAAATATACCCTTTCAACTAAAAATATTACCAAGAGGCGATCATATTTCGAAATTTTGAGCATCATGAACATCATATTCATACGCTTCAAAGGTTAAAGAAATTGTTATACCTCTTGATCAAGCTTTGTTTGATGATGTTTATCAGCCCTAATCCTTTGTGAATGCTTGAATTTAACACCTACAATCATTGATGGTTCTAAAATACAAACAAAAATCAAGATTCAAGCTTAATCTTCAAGTGTATGAATCACCTGTACATTTTGTTCTTGAAAGATCAAAACATGTAAACTCCTCACGGATGATTATAAATTAAAACCATCCATAATTCCATGTTAAAACATGTTTAGCAGGATTTTAAACACACATTTGAAGATTAAAAGTTGCAAAGATCAAAATCAAAGAAGTGGGGTTTATGTAGATGATGTTTTTGCATAAAAATTTAGTATTGCATGTAAGAAAACAATATTGGATCATGCTTTTATCTTGAGGTCAGCTCAAGAAAGTGTTTAAGATGTTCTTGAACATGAAGAACATATGAATGTAGAGAGAGAGAGACTTGAAACAATAAAAAGGAAGTGGGTTTTGATGAGAGAAATAACAAGTGTATGTGTGTGCATTTGTTTCGCCGTATATGAGGCAAAGAAAAGGAAAAAAAATGGCTTTTAATTATATTAATGGGTGTTTAGTGGAATCATGTTGTGAAAGTCTTAACAATTAAGTAGTGAGCTTTTTATAAAACATGGTATAAATCTTGAAACTAAAATTACAAACATAATTTTTTTTAGATTCTAAAAATATTTATTTTTAGCGGGTGTCATGAATAATCAATAAAAACATATGTTAAATTATTTTTATAGCTTGAATTATGCAATAAACATGTAAACCATCAAAGATTGTTAGTTTAAAAGATTTATCAAAGGATTAGTCTAAATATAATAAAAATATCATCATTGACCATAAATATGAATAAAACATTTAACTTATTTTTTTTAGGCATAATTTTGTCAATTTTCGTGTTCATGTTCACGCGTGAGTGTACACTAACCGTAAAATTTCTGTTTAATCTTAGCGTACTTCTAAGGTAAAATCCCTATGATTCTAAAAAATAAAATAACATGTTCGAGTGTTGTCCTGAAAAGTCACGGTTGTTACATTATCCCCAACTTAAAGAATTTCGTCATGAAATTCAACTGGTATTGTGATTGACAGGTACATTCTAGAAATTCGATTCAAGTACTATTGTCATGAAATAATTAGTTTCTGAAAGTTAGTAGGGAGCTTTGGACAAATTGTGAATCGAGAATCATAGAAAAAATTAATTATGACTAATCAGTCTCAGTAGCTAATCGAATAACACGAGAGATATACACATGTATTCAAAGCTTGGTACAAATCCAAAATGATTTTATTATACAAAATCCTGGCGATTCAATATCCTTTTAAGATCAAGGAAAATTATCATTCTGTTTGGTGCCTTTAAGGAATAATATTATAAATAGGAATCATAAAACTATAGTAGGAGAGGTGATATTAAGATCCAAAGTGTTGGTAGTCTCACCACGACTCATTTGGAATAAAACGTGTCACAGTGATAACCAATACTATCGGTTATGAAGGATGATCATATCATCTATTTAGAATACAGAGAGATGACACATCGTGAAAATGAAATTTGTCGTCAATACGAACTTCCTCAGGTGGTATTACGGATTCATTGGCTAAGTACTTACACGATAAGCATCGTATATACCATTAAGCTATTCAGTTATTTTTAGTTTGTACAAAACAGGACCAATCAATTGACTATTACCAACTTCAGCACGACCAAATGGTGATCAAAATTTGTGTCAAAACAAAGCTTCCAATGGCACTCATTTAATGCTAGTGTGATAACTGTTAGTGTAAGGAACTTCGACCAAAGGTAAAAGAGTATCCAATTTACCACCAAATTCTATCACACAAGCCCTGAGCATATCCTCCAAGGTCTGAATAGTTCGTTCACTTAGACCCTTCAGTTAGAGGATAGCAAGTGGTGCTCATGTCTAAACGCGTTCGAAGAGCTTTCTATAATATCTGCCAGAAACGAGATGTAAAATGACTATCCTTAGCGGGGATAACAGAAACACGCACTCCATGCCTTGCTACAACTTAATTGATATCAGTCGAGCTAATTCCCCCATGTGGGAGTCATTTCAGATAGGCAAGAAACGTGCGAATTTCACTATTTAGCCAGCAGTGGCTGAAATCAAATCGTGATCGCCAAACCTTCTGAGTCACTTAAAATGGAATCCCTTAAAATTTGTTCCCATTTCCACCGTGGAATCTCAGGTTGTTGTACCTAGTGATTGTCAGTAATAGTAGTTACTAATAAAAATTTGGTACATTGTTGCATCATAGGGCGATACAACATGGTTGGTAAGTATACAACATAACCGTAAAAGTCGATATGTAAGGATTCTGAAAATTGAAATATCAAATAGACGAGATGTACACTCTTTTAAAATAGAAGAGTGTCGGTTAGTCATTAAAGAATGAGTGAATAACGAGTAATCCAAGCGTAAGCCTTCACAAAGCAAGTAAATCATGAGTACGAGTATGATTGTACCAAACTCAAGTCATGAAACCGAGGGTTCACAAAAAAAAGGAGGTTATACTAGGATCATGTCGAGATACATTTGCTAGGAGTCAAATTTACTCAATCCTATCAAGTGTTATAGGAAATAAGTCATCATAATAAACTAGATGTCAGCGATGACCCGATGTTGTGTAACCTCATCACAAGGCATTGGAATTCAGTACTAACTCGTGTGTTAGTCTCGATATAATGTAACCATGTTTGGCGATTTTCAATCAAAGGTTCATATACATACTGCCCAAGGTTAGCAATGGGTTATACCGAAAATCAAATCACCACAAGATCTAGATGGAGAAAGTGACTAAAAATCCGAGATGAATTAATCAAGTAGTCTAGCTATGTGACCAGATGCCAGTACAATATTTGGACATTGAATTGACTGTCACCAGAAATTGAATTTGGTTAATGTTTAAAAAATGGAATTCTGAAATGTAACAAGGATTCTTGACTCACCTTAGCCTCTACTACATACTTTCATTATATTATGTTACATTGCATATCTAAAACGTCTCATCTGCTAAATTACATCATTAAATCGTGTGTTAGTCGCGTTGTAACCTTCTATTAGTTAAAGCGTGACTGATATCTATCCTTCGGTCTATTCTCATAATTTGTCGGTCTTAACAGTACCCACCCCGTAAGGAGGACGTTTTGGGTTTTAAAACGTGGTTTCCTTAGAGAACCAACACATGTTTATCCTTTTTACTTTTGATACTTTTGGGCTCCTAGTGCCGGAGGCTGTGGAATTACTGAACATGGTTCATCGATGTCACACCCCGCCAATGCGGAAGTACGAGATGTAACCGGTATATCGCATTGTACACAAGTACAAGAGAAACTAAAAGGAAAATTGTACATTACATTGAACCATACTACATACTTCTAATAAAAGTACAAAAACAAAAATCCCAAATCGGTATAATGTATCTAAAATGCCTGGTTAAACCAAGTACATATTCAAAACTAAAAACAATAATTCTAATCCAAAAGCGAGCCCCCATAAAAATCTCTTCTACAATTATGTTTACCTAAAAGCATGTTTCGAAAACGGGTTAACTATATAAATAGCTGGTGAGTTCGCAGGTTTGCGACACAACAAAAAGTTTATGATAAAATTCTAAAAGTTAAGTCCACATGTATTAGATAGCATATTACCATGAGCCGCAATCAAAGCCTCGACAAAATAAAATAAAGTACATCATACGGAAATCTAATGCAAACAACCGCCTAAAAATTGGCTAACTTTGCGCCCAAGTGACCCTACAAGTCTGGTTGGCGCGACCAAACCATGAGCGGGGGTGTCAACCCAAGTAGTACTACTCAAAATTTCCAACGGCTACACTCAGCTAGTTGATTGCCCAAAATTAGGGACTTTTAAGGCATTAAGAAAAATAACTTATGTATCAATGTATCATGTAACATATGACTAAAATAAATAACGAAACAGTTTTCCCCCAAAAACAGTAAAACAGTCAGTAAAGAGGGGTCGTGAAACTCACCTGATAGCGGTAACGCAAAAAGTACGGGTAAACCGAAGAACTGTAAATATGATTTCCTAACCGAGTCCTACTAATCAAATAGACACAAAACATGCTTTTAGGACATCTAAAATGTGTGACTAAGTCAACAAAACAAAAGTGGCTATGCAATCGGTTGCATACCCAAAACCCGTGCCTAGGCGTGTTTAAACCGTTAAAATTTAAGAAAGCCATAAATATTTTTTCGTAACTCTAAAACTTAAAAACTTCAAACTTCTGAAAATATATATGTTCATGTTTTGTATTGGGGTAAAAATCCTAGCCACGAAACCGTTTTGTCCAAAAAAAACACTCAGTGCGTGTAAAAACACGGTTACGGTAATAATCGTTAGTTTTAAAAATAATTTTTGTGTGTGTGGTTAGCTTCCACATTTTCAATCCACTAAAATTCAAGGTATTTATATAAACTTTCTGCTCCAAAACAAGTTTATTTATACAAATCAATTTTTATACCTAAAACCAATGAAAATCTCATTTTTATAAACTTTTATAACACCAAAAACATAAAAACACATCAAAACGTGTTGTAAATGACCAATTATTTATATATAAGTTCTTTTATATAAGAAATAATTTCTGATAATTTTTCATAATTTTCCCAAAGTCAAGATTGTTTTCTATAATTATTTTACTACTAAAAATCATGAAAAAAAAACACTTTTATCACCTCAAATAGGGTAAAAATTAAAAAAAAAACATACTTTTGCATATTATAAATGTCCAAAACTTTGGTTCCAAGCTTATATTTATGAAATACAATTTCTGACCAAAATTCATTTTTTTTCATGTACAGAATATTTACTATAACTATTTTAAAAAAAATGCATATAAATTCTGGAAAAATAGTAAAACAATTCAAAAATTAATGAAATTTGCAGAAACATAGTATTTCTTCAGTATGAAGCTTTTGGACAAAATTCAAATCCAGAAAACACATGAAAGTAGTTTTCCTTATTTTCTTGTCTTAAAACATAAATAAAAGTGTATAAATAGTTAAACCCTTCAATAATTTACGTAATTTCTACAGAAATTATGTTATAAAAAAATACATCTTTTCTGAGTTTGTATAAAATTTTCAACATCAGGAGGTATATTTCCCCAATTTTGACCATTAAAACACGATATATCTTGCAAAATTTCTAAAAAATAAACCATTGTGAGTTAGGAGCTCAAAGTTTCCATATATTCATTATAGAATATACTCTTTCAACTAAAAATATTACCAAGAGGTGATCATATTTCGAAATTTTGAGCATCATGAACATCATATTCATACGCTTCAAACACTTGTAGTAGGTTAAAGAAATTGTTATACGTCTTGATCAAGCTTTGTTTGATGATGTTTATCAGCCCTAATCCTTTGTGAATGCTTGAATTTAACACCTACAATCATTGATGGTTCTAAAATACAAACAAAAATCAAGATTCAAGTTTAATCTTCAAGTGTATGAATCACTTGTACATTTTGTTCTTGAAAGATCAAAACATGTAAACTCCTCATGGATGATTATAAATTAAAACCATCCATAAATCCTTGTTAAAACATGTTTAGCAGGATTTTAAACACACATTTGAAGATTAAAAGTTGCAAAGATCAAAATCAAAGAAGTGGGGTTTATGTAGATGATGTTTTTGCATAAAAAATTAGTATTGCATGTAAGAAAACAATATTGGATCATGATTTTACCTTGAGGTCAGCTCAAGAAAGTGTTTAAGATTTTCTTGAACATGAAGAACATATGAATGTAGAGAGAGAGACTTGAAACAATAAAAAGGAAGTGGGTTTTGATGCGAGAAATAACAAGTGTATGTGTGTGCATTTGTTTGGCCGTATATGAGGCAAAGAAAAGGAAAAAAAAAATTAAATGGCTTTTAATTATATTAATGGGTGTTTAGTGAAATCATGTTGTGAAAGTCTTAACAATTAAGTAGTGAGCTTTTTATAAAATATGGTATAAATCTTGAAACTAAAATTACAAACATAATTTTTTTTTAAATTCTAAAAATATTTATTTTTAGCGGGTGTCATGAATAATCAATAAAAACATATGTTAAATTATTTTTATAGCTTGAATTATGCAATAAACATGTAAACCATCAAAGATTGTTAGTTTAAAAGATTCATCAAATGATTAGTCTAAATATATTAAAAATATCCTCATTGACCATAAATATGAATAAAACATTTAACTTGTTTTTTTTAGGCATAATTTTGTCAATTTTCGTGTTCATGTTCACGCGTGAGTGTACACTAACCGTAAAAATTTCTGTTTAATCTTAGCGTACTTCTAAGGTAAAATCCCTATGATTCTAAAAAATAAAATAACATGTTCGAGCGTTGTCCTGAAAAGTCACGGTAGTCACAATCGAATCATGCATAGTAATTTTAAGACCCCGAAGACACAAAACCTTGTTTTTCGTAGAATTGGGTTTGCTATCTAAAAAGGGTTACGGCGCAGCTTGTTGGTCGTTTATCTGCCACTATATTGTAATTATTCATCTTTCTGAAATTAGTGTAAACCAAACTAAACCCTAAAAATAAACACTGTCAATTTGGTCTAACGAAAATCGAGGAGTACCGTTTGTTTTTGTTTAAAACTCGACAACTCAAGTTGTCTATATTTCATCACAAATCAACATCAATAATCCATTATCCATCAAACTTTAATCTACAAGCTATGATAATACCACTTTAACAGGTTTTGATAAATATTAATTATATAAATAAAATATATAATTATACTAAATATATCTTTTTCAAAAATATCCGTAAACATCGTCCCCATAACTTTATCAAGTCCCTTGCTAATATTTATTAATAGATCTACGGGTTTTACGTGTCATACCTTTGCGTACGAGCTGTTCTAAGCGTGTTTACAAGAAACTGCTGAGCATGACGCGAACATAAAATTTGTTTTGCTCATAACTCGACCATACGAAATCAGGTGATTCAAGCGGCCACGGAACCGTCTCGTCGAGCTCCACCTGCCCACCTGTCGCCGCCACTGCCAGAAAACCGAGCAGTGGCCAGAAATGTGGGTTTTTTTGGCGGATTTGCTATATCTTGGCCGGATTCCTTCCCGTATCCACTCAAGTGATCCAAAAGGTGTTCTTTAAACCTACTAACTTCCATGCACACCAATGGCTTTCATCAACACTACCGAATAAGAACCCTAAACCGGGTTTACGGGTATTCAACTCAAGCTTCACTCGATCCTTTGGCTTTTAGGGTGTGTTTGCACGTGTTACGAACCAAGAATAAGCTATAATCATACATGGAAATAGAAACCTATGCCTCGTCCTCTCTCCTGGTTCTATGGTAACTCTTCTTAATGGCTTGGCATTGTTGAGTGGGCCTGGAGCGCAACATTGGTAACATTAGTAGGGTTTCGAGGGGAATACGATGGAACTATGGTCCATATTACACTTCCACCCCCGCGATCTCTTGTTGTGTACATATTGGCCCTAAATTATAGTAGTTACATTCAAGCCCCTTCAGATCTTCCGTAATACATTTTGTCCTTCAAATAACAACTTTTTACATCTAAGTCCTCAAAGAAATCTTTACTCGACAAGTTAAACCCTAAGTTAACTCCTTCATATAACTTTGTAACTAACGAAAGAATGGAAAACATGGCGTTACAAAGTCTACCCCCTTATTGGAATTTCGTCCTTGAAATTCGACATTACATATTCAACATTCAGACTTGGTTTCTAGCTATCAAGTAGTCTTTCAGACTTAGTTGGGTATATATGATATTTGTTTAGTTTGTAGAGTTATATATGAAATTATCCCTTAGTTAATTACCACAAATGACTCACACCCTAAATCTAGGAACGTAAATGATGTCGTCCGGACGGTCTATAAAAATAAATACTAAACCTAACCTAGACTCCTAAGTAATAAATAGAAAACCTATGAACTAAACCGCACTGACAGACAAGTGTACCTATCTAGTGTAGCACAGATTAACGGTAAACCGGATTATAGAACCCTAGAGACACTACGAATAACAAAACATACCCTGACTCGGACTTAAGATTGAATTGGTTTGGGGGTTTACTACACTAACGATTATAACTATGAATGAAATAAACAAAGGTCGACTCAACTATCAAGAAACAAGGCAAAGGTGAAATCAAGATATGGGAAGAATACTACCTAGGTCGGAATCCTACTTGCAAAGCACAACTTCTACCGGTTCTGGAATTATGATGGATCTGAGATTCTAAGGATAACTGCTAAAGATAACCTAATGAATCCTTAATCACTCTCATGGTGTCACCAACTAAGCTACCTAAAGTGTACTAAACTCACCAGATTGTCAGGTATTTCCAACTATGACAATGTACCCTAATGGATGGATTACCTCTCAGTCTCACCGTCCACAATACATTCAAGGAATGCACAGAATAATCTCAGGATAACAACTATGACTTGACCTAGCAACGATTACTAGACACCTAATAATAATGCCCTCTCAGACTGTTAACACTCGGATTCCTAATAACGAAGACTAGAAAACTAATTCTCACATCTCGGGTATTGAACTAGGACACACACTTACTTCTAATCAGGGTTCAACTAATGTTCTTATGGATCACTACATCTAGCAAACCACTCAGGTCATCAACAACAAGCAAACAACCTAAACATGCATCTATTTATGAAAGACATTCAACAAGATAACATGGAGAACATTAATCAACTCAAAACCAGAATTAAACATGCAGTAACATCATATTAATTAACCAAAGATCTTATACAAAATCATTAAATCATCAATTGAATTCAAAACCGATAAACGATTGAAGCTTTAACAACTAATCATCGAATGACCTAGGCAGTATCAATGTTCTAGCCAAGAATCATACTCAAAACATCCATAACAAAAGTAAAAGGCAGAAACTTATTATTAAACATATCAATTGAAGAATAAGAATCGAATCTTGAAACCCTAGAATGCTAGATTAACAAACCCAGAATCCAAAGGCTCCAATTTTATGCTTAATTACTCTTCCTTTCTCGCAAAATCGCCTCTGGCTATGCTAGATGGCAATAAATCGAACTCCCAACATAATGGCTATCAAATTCTATTTATTTTGAAATTAGGGTTTTTCTCAAAAATTGAGGCCCTCGCGTACCGCGAGAAGAGTTGGTCAGTCCCTCGTACCGCGAGGGACAAATTAGTCGCGCCCGGAATTGGAATTCATCGCGTACCGCGAAAGAATTGCTTAATGGTCTTTGCGTACCGCGAAGAGTATATTTTTCCCATTTTTTCACTTTTGAACTTCGGGCTTTATTCTCGTGCTCGGTTTCTTCGGGTTTTCAGTTGTATTCATCATAAGCACCTGAGAACATAACAAAGACTCAATATGTACAAAAAACGACTCAAAACAAATAGAAAACTAATTAAAACGACACGAAAATATAGGAATAAGGATGTGTGCTTTGCACTACATCAAACATCCCCACACTTAACCTTTTTTGGTCCTCGAAAAAGTCTGCAATTGAATCATAACTGAGAGCTAACTTTAACAATCAATTACCAATTAGCTAAACATACTCACACGTGAAAAAGCAATAATAAGTATTTCTATCCGATTAAATCCAAGCACTAACTATCTGGCCCCCGTGATGTGTTTTAATTCTAATCTATACAACAATCAATCTATCTACGTGACTCACACTTAGAAGCTACAGCTCTACCTAATCCCGTCTCACGGTCATGTTTAGGCACAACTTAAACCATGTAGATTTGCCCACCACGTTAAACTAAGATTTACATGTTTTTAGAAATTAATGGATTATGGAACGAATGTAATGAGTATTATTAATTGTATATGAATCAACCTCACCTAGGGGTGCGTCTCCCAAGTCACCATCCCGGAAGGTAACACATAGGCTGCAGTCTATCAATTAAGCACATAAGAATTAACCCATAGGCGTATCCACAGAGTCACTATCCCCACGGGAAACACGTAGGTTAATCTTATGTATCTTAAACACTTATCACTCAAATCTCAACCCATGGGTGTATCCACAGAGTCACTATCCCCATGGGAAACACGTAGGTCAAGACTCGAGCTTTCAGTTTATTAATTCTACTCATTATTAGATGGAATTATGGATGCAGGCGCCACCAAACTCGGATTTATTCTTATAAAAAGTGGATTGGTGTGCCATGAAAGTTTTCAAAAATCTCTAAATTTTAGCTTAACGTGGTACCTATCACTCTATATTGACAGTTTCAGTATTACCGACACCTTAAGATGAGTACCCACAAGATTTCATGAATTACCGAGACCCTAAGTAGATTTATGAAGATTTGTATGTTGAGTGTTATCAGCTATTGTTGAAATAAGAAATAACGAAATTTAAGAATTATAAATAACAAACTAGGGGATTTACCTGCCTCGCGTTGCGGCGACGTCAAAACGTACATCAACTCTAACGGGCATGCGTTGTGGCTGCGTCGAAGCGTATAGTAACTCGAACCACCCCGCGTTACAGCGTCGCGTCGAAACGTACAACAACTCGAACCGCCCTACGTTACGGTGGAGTTTGGTCGTTTTTCCCCGCGTAATGCAAACCATCTATACAATCTATTTTTTGTCAAAACTATAAAAAAAACATTTGAAAAAAAATTTGTGACAAAACTATTAAAAAAAAACTTTTGAGAAAAAAATTATGGCCAAACTATAGAAAAAAAACTTTTGAGGAAAAAAAACAAAAAATAAAGAGTAAATAAAGGGTTATTGGATTTTAATAATCCAACATTTTATCAATTGGTCAATAATAATCCCAACTTATAATATTGTTACCACTAGTACCTACTTTCAAACTATTTTCTTATATTGGACCCTCCCGTTTAGAAACACTTAACGTCGTTAGATTTTATATGACGTACACATCTGCAAACCACCGAAAAGTCGAGCCAATCTAGCAGTAGTGGTCACGTGGTGGGTTTTGAAATTGGCTCTGGCGGTGTTTAACCGTCTCGTTTGTCCGGCAAGTCTAAACAGAGACAACGGTGGTGTTTAACGATACCATTTAAACACCACCCGAGCCAATTTCAAAACCCACCACGAGACCGCTGCTAGCTTGGCTCGAGTTTCCGACGGTTTGCAGATGTCCACGTCACATAAAATCTAACGGTCCAATGTAAGAAAATAGTTTGAAAGTAGGGACCGTTGGTAAAAATATTCTTAGTTAAGATTATTATTGGTCATATTGGTAAAATGTGAGATTATTAAAATCCAATAATTCTTTAATTAAAGAGAAAGTTATTTAATAGAAGAGAGAGACGAAAATAAAAAATTAAAATTCACCAAAAGTCGATGTGTGACAATAAAGTTTATTACAATAAGGATATTTTATTTTAAAAATATTTAGCGTATTAGTTTTTTAACAACTTATTATATTTCTCTTTATTTTCATTTTTTTATCAAACCATTATATTTCTTTTCTTTTCTTTAACCTATCCATTATACTTTCTTTTTATATATTTTTTTCAATCAACCTATTCTACCTAGGGATTTAAACTAGTCGAGTTCAACTTGAGCTCAAATTGTTAAATACTTTTTGAATCTTGAGCTCAACTTGTTAATACCCTTAGTTTTTATACGATAACAAACTAAAATTTCTCAAATTAATCAATCAGAAAAACATCACCTTAGTCAAGCGGCTAAGAATTTTTGAATTTAACTAGCACAAAAACTTAGAAAAGTATAATAGGGTCCACCAAAAAACAAATAAAAACAAACCACGTGAAATCTAGTTGTCGGCTAAAATCTAGCTTTCAGCTGAAATCTAGCCATCGGCCAAAAGCTAGCCTCTCAGCTGAAATCTAGCCTACAAGCTATGTTATGTTTTTATTGGTTCTTTTTTTACCCCATTGTATTTTTCAATGTTTTTTCGGCTGAAATCTAGCCTCCTTATCTGATTAAACTTTTTGACGTTTTCTAGTTGGTTGTTTTTTGATATGTTTATTTTTTAGTGGGTTTTTCTCAACTCAAGTGAATTTTTATTTTACACTTTTACAATATATATATATAGAGGAATGTTCAAGTACAAATTTTATTTTGCTTAAAAAGTATAATAAGTAATTTAGACATTTGATCAAACTACTTTAATGACTAAGGCTGATGTAGAAATCAATTAATAACTAGAGGGGTAAAATGGAGATTTTGTCATTGGTTGACATTTTTCTTTTGCATTAAATATTAGTTCTGATACGTCATCATTTATACATGTTTTACATACATAATAATCTCATATTATGGTACTAATTGAACAATAACCTTGCAATTGATACTTAAAATGTTTATATTTTGTAATTGCAGGTTATTCGGTGTTGAAAATATAAATCAAACTAAATCCTATAAAAAAAACCAAGAATTCAATCTTTTAGAAGGTTCATTCCCGAGCTTTGACCCCCAAGAAGTCAAAATAGGTCAAAAAGAGTCGACCAAACACTAAAAGACAAAACTGGAGGAAAACAAGGGGATGCTTGCATGACCGTGCAAGCCTTAACTTTCTCCCCAAGCTCCAGTACATCGTCCTCTGTACCCTGTTTGATTCCCGAGGCATTTTCACGACCGTGCAACCCAATACACGGCTGTGCATTGCACATTTTGAGGCCTATAAATAAACGGCTTGGGTTCTTCATTACACACACCTATCCATACCTCAAGAACACACCAGAGAGAACTTAGTTCGTAGTTAGAATAGTGAGTAGAGAGTAGAGGGGCTCTTCCTCCTTGTTCCACAATAGGGGAGCCTACGAAACTTATCGTTACGCTAGTCGTTATGACCATTCGTGGCTAAAACTTCTTTGTATTTCTAGTATGAAGATGATGTTTGGTGCATGTTAATGTTTAACATATTAATTTAATGCTATGTTTATATATTTAATTATTCGCTCTTAAAACCACATTTTTGTGAGCTTTTATTATTGTCTAAATACGTATTTATATTTGTTAGTGTCTTGATTTTAAAGAGTAAGATCGTAAAACCCTTTTTAATTAAACTTCCTTTGAAACTCGTACGTCTTTAAACGAGCAGAGATTGATAGGCGAAGGCTTGGTCTATACTTCTAAGGTCGTACGTCTTTATACGAACTTATTATGCGACCAAGAATTGGTGAACTCATGTTGGGAACAGTACGTCTTTATACTTGGTCCCATTGTTACACCGCCTCCCGGTGAACAAAATATAATCACTTGTTTAACTCTAATATAAAGCATTTTAAGTTTGATGTCTTATACCAACCCGGAGATGACCATTCGAAGGTTGAAGGTAACTGTTGTCCCTAACGGGAGGCACTACTATTTTTAATTTAAAGATTATAATTCGTGAATCGAATGTCGTGAGGACGAGGCTCTAGCGGTGACCCGGGTCACAAGTTTGTAGTAGTCATACCACTGAATTAGTCAACTTAACATTATAACGTACCAAACTGATTCAAATCCCGAAGCAATACTATATGTGACCTGATCATTTCCGACATATTTACTTTTATGCTATTTACTATTCTGCTAGTTACATTTTTGCTACACACATCACGTACATTTTTACTTTTATGCTATTACTTTACCGTCATTTACTTTTCTGTCATTTACTATTCTGCTTCACTAGCACATAAAATCCACTCACTAATTAATCCGGATAAACGATAACAAAAGTTGAGTATTGCAACTCGACTGTGTTCATTTTTTCGATACTTTGTTCTTACCTAAACTATATTACGCTGCGATAGGTACACTTGCCTATTGTGTGTGTTTTAAGTTAAATTCATTATCATTTTATAAATTTAAAACGTGATCTCGTGAAACCACAATCTCTAAATAATTAAATACATAATTAAATTTCAATGTTTTTTAAAATAAGAGATAATTTAAAATAAATGTGTTTAATCAATAGAGGTGTATTTAATAAAAGAAAGAGACGAGAAAAAAATAGTAAGAAGAGATGTGGATGCGACACGAGGCATAAATGATTTTCATTTATTATATATATATAATAAGTAATAAACAAAAAAATCAGCCAAAAATACCTGTACTATATATGCATTTAGGGGGGTGCGAGTGGAAGCGGGTTCGAGTGCAGGTAGCCAGCAAGTAGGGCGGAACACCGTGGCATCCTCCGCGGGTTCAATGGCGGGTAGTGGGCGGGAAGTTTTAGCGGGTATATGTGTCCGTTGAAATGGTATGTTTTACCCGTTGAAAATTCAAAAGGACCGTTGAATTGTTACCGTTGAACGACTATATGCCGTTTAAAATTAAAAAACTTTAAATTATTTAATTTACCCCTATAAATACATAAATCCAATATTCTCAATTCACAAAATTACATACCATCTCCTCTATTATTTATATAAAAATACCATGGATTCCAAAAAATTTTCTAAACCGAGAGGCGGTTCTAGCCGCAAAAAAGTGTCCAAACCGAGAGGCGGTTCTAGCCAACAACCAACGAGCCAAGAAATTCCCACACAACCGTATACTCCATACCCCGTTTTCCCCAACAACCGTATTCTCAACAACCGTATCCTCAAATACCGGTGTGACAATTGCGGTTTTTCAGGTCCTTACCGTTTCTCAACTTTTATACGTTATATTTTTAAATTTTATGGTTTATATATTATTAAGTGTTTCTAGGAATTCTAGGAATACTACATTAGACAAAAACTAAGGTCCGAACTAGAAAACCCGGTTAAGTGCATACACTGCGTATACTGCGAACGCGTTAAATAAACGGTAAAAATTAAATTCTCGAAAATAATTTTTATATTTATATTTTGGTTAAGAATGATATTTTATAACATTATATTTGCTAACTTTTGTGACTCTTGATTTAACTAACGATCACAGGTGGTTCTTCCGCTAAAAACCCGGTGTTTACCCGGTATAACTTTTTAAAATTTTTTGAGTTTTTATGTTTTAAAAATTTCTAAAATTCATTATTTTGGATACTAGAATTTTATATTTGGATAAAAATATTTATTAGAATGTTTAGGGGTGTAATTTTTATAAAAAATGGGTATTTTTTTATACATTTGGTCTTTTAAACCACTAGATTTCACTCTCCCTTATAAATACCCAACCCCCACCCCATTTTTCCCTTCCCTTCTCCTTCAACTCAGCCGTAACCCCCCCCCCCCTTTTCATCTAAACACCCCCAAATCTCCTTCCAAGCTCAAGAATAATCCAATTTCAAGCTTGATTCTTGGTTCCAATGGATTCATGAGCTTGTTTTTAGTGTTTTAAAGGTATTTTAACATGATTTCATCTTTAAAATTTCTGTTTTGATTCTTGCATGTGTTCTCAAGAACACACACACTCACTTTGATTTTTAAGTTTCGTTGTTTTCAAGAATTTTTAGCTTGAATCTTGTGGTTTTAACAAGGATTTGTGGATAAAAACTAGTTGTAATCATTCACAATGAGTTATTTAGTGAGAAAATTGCAAGATTTGATGATCAAAGTGTATGAACACTTGGTGTTCATATTTGCATTTTCTTGAATTAAAAGAGCATTTTGTTGATTTTTGAGTCTTTGATCTTGGAATTGAATCACATTGTGATTGTAGGTTATAAATCAAGGAAAAATCAGTAGCTTAGCATCAAATTTCATCATCATTTGTTGAGTTTGGAAGGTATAATCCTTAATCAAACTTGTAGTTTAGCTTAAATGATCAAGAACAAACATGTTTTTGGTGAATTTTTAAAAATTATTGATCCAGCACCCAAAAGTGGTTTTACTCAGTAGAATATGTTTTAAAATGAATATCTGGAAAATTTGGTTATCTAACTCTTTATAGATTATTTATTAAAATTCACACAAGTTTAATACATGAAAATTTGGGAAAAAAACTTCTGAGTATTGAAAAATTCTGGAAATTGGACAGTGATTGTTATATGATTAACTAAGACTCCTGTCCAAAATTTATGAAAATTTGAGTTGTTTAAGTATACGTTTAGTATTTATAAAGTTTAAACGGACGATTTAGGGTTTGTATACTTTTGGATAAAATCATGACTTGAAACTTGGTATGGGATCTTATATTGACTTAAAACTAATATGGTAAAAATTTGGTAAAGTTTTGATGTTTTTAACTATTTTTACCGAATTTGTAAAATTTTAATAATATTAAATTCATATTAAATAATCTGGATTATTGAAAAAATATGAAAATTTGTCAGAAATTTTAATTTATATATATGATCAATTGGTATAAATTTGAAGCAGTAACTTTATGTCTAAGTATGGTTTTGGAATTATGGTTCATTTAAATTTTATAAAAAGTCATTAAATTGGGTGCTAATATCACACTAAAACCCTAATTTCGGACGAATCGTATTTAAACCGTAGATCGGACTTTACACGCGTAATCGCATTTTTGATCATACGAAACCGTGACATGAGATTTTATCAAATGTGATTTTTTTAACTACTAATGTTCTTTATTAAAAATCTAAAACTTAAACCTTTAAGGTTATTAATTCATATAAAAGCCAGTTTTACAATTTTTAACGGTTCGTACGCACGTGCACGGGTTTTGGCTATACAATTGACTGCATAGCCACTTTTGACTTTTGTTGACTTAGCCACACATATTAGGTTTCCTAAACACATTTTGTGTCTACTTATTAGTAGGACACGGTTAGGATACCATCGTTGGCTGTTTCACTGTTTTATCGCACTTTTTCGCGTTTCACTTTCAGATGAGTTTTCGCGGCCCCCTTTTTACTTACTGTTTTACTGTTTTTGGGGGAAAGCTGTTTCATTTTTTTTATCTAGTCACATGTTACATGATACATTGATTACATGAGTTATTTTTCTATTTATGCATTAAAGTCCCCAATTTTTTTTTGTAATCAATTAGCTGAGCGTAGCCGTTGGGAATTTTGAGTAGTACTACTTGGGTTGACACCCCCGCTCATGGTTTGGTCGCGCCAACCAGACTTGTAGGGTCACGTGGGCGCAAAGTTAGCCAATTATTTTTTTAGGCGGTTGTTGGCATAAGACTTCCGTATGTGGTACTTTATTTTTATTTTGTCTAGGCTTTGATTACGGCTTATGGTAATATGTTGTCTAATACATGTGTACTGACTTTGGATTTTTATAAACTTTTATAGAGTCGTAAAACCTGCGATACTCACCAACTATTTATATAGTTGACCCGTTTTTGAAACATGATTTCAGGTAAACAGAAATGAAGATAAGGTTCATGGGGCACGCTTTTCAGCATCTTCATTTCAGCAGTACTTCTCAGACGATGAGGCTGATAGCTTCAACAGTTTCCCTCTTGTACCTGTCCCTATAGCATCAGGTGATTGGAGTGTGCCCGAGCCAAGTCATACGTCAGAGGAGGATCCATCATAGCACTCAGAGGATTTAGGAAGCCGTCTACCCTCACCTACTTCGGTCCTACTCCCTTCCAGGGTAGCACCAGTGACTGTTGTTCTACAACCTGCTACTCCCGCTGTTGGACGGTCACTGTTTCCTGGATCGACCTTCGAAGTCGGAGGATCAGCTACTAGGACTGCACCTGTTATTATAGAGTTATCATCAGATGAAGAGGAGGAGCTAAAGGACACCAGGACTAATAGGGAGGTACAGATGGATGAGTTAGTGGAGGATTACGCTGGACACGAGACGAGACTGAATCATCTTCATACTGTGTTAGAGGATGTTCTAGAGAGGACACCGGAGCTATATCAGTATGTTACTACTCTTCAGGCATCAGATCTGAACAGGAACCAACGCATGGATCGATTTGAGAAGACGTTCTACTCCAGATTGGCTATTTTTGTGGCTTTCTTTGTTTTACTGGTTGCTGTTGTGTTAGGTTTCTATTTCAGACACTGAGCGACATGTGCTCAGGTCCTTTTGATGGGTTACAAAAACTTTATTTTGGGGTATTGGCTTAGTTCTAACTAATGCCTAATTTTGTAAAATTATTACTAGCTCTTGTAAACCCTAGCTACTATCTATGCTTTATGAAGCATTTTTATAAACCTTTTGATGATAGAATGAAACAATGTTTTGGATAATTATTTGTATGCTATAAACTTCATTTGGTTATTGTTTGTGTATTGTTACCATCCTTATTTGTTACCTTGTGTACATGATTCGGTTAAAAATTTTATTGTCATTCTCAAAAACATGTCTTTTATATATGGTTTGTTTACTATGTTTTGAGTGATTTTTAATCAAGTATTTTCATTTACTCAAACTCTCATCAAATTCCTGTCCGTTTCCGTTTTTAGAAAATGCCTCGGAGGAGGAATCCTCAACATAATGAGACAGAGAATACTCAGCCGGATTTGGAACAGCTGATAAATCAAGGGATAGATGCGGCTATACCAAGAATAGTGGCACAGATCACCGCATGGTTAATCAGGAGTGCTGGCGGCAGTAGTGGTGGTGCTTCTGGCAGTGGTGGAGCCGATGTGGTGCTGGTGGTGGCACAAATACTGGTAACACCAACCGCGGATGCACTTTTAAAGACTTCTCTGCAGGAAAACCTTTGGATTTTTATGGTAGTGAGGGAGCAGTTGGGATTGTTCGTTGGATAGAAAAGATGGAGACTGTCATAAAAATTAGTAACTGCTTGGATAATCAGAAAGTTAAGTATGCTGCTTGCTCTCTGCAGGGCGAAGCCCTAACATGGTGGAATTCTTAAGTTGATGCCTTAGGAGAACAGGTTACTGATAACCTGACTTGGGACAAGTTTAAGAAAATGTTGATTGAGGAATACTGTCCTCGAAATGAAATAAAGAAGATTGAAGTTGAGTTTTGGAACATAGAAATGGAAGGAGCTGAAATCTTGGTTTACACAACTCGATTCCAAGAGTTGTCCCGTTTGGTGCCACATCTGGTGACACCTGAATCTAAGAGGATTGAAAGGTATATATGGGGATTGGTACCCCAGATTCGAGGAATGGTTACTTCAGCCAAACCTTCTACTATGCAAAGTGCGATCCAATTGGCAAGTGAATTAATTGATGAGATGGTGAGAAATGGAATTTTGGTTAAGAAAGGAACAATTGGAAAGAAACCAGAGGAGAAGGCTATGAAGAAATCTACTGGTGGTCAAAGTAAGAAGCGTAAGTTTGTAAAGAATTATGTGGCGGTGACACCACAGAAAAGGGCAAACACTGGAAATCCACCTCTTTGCGCCAAGTGCAATTCTCAACACTTTGGGGCTTGCGAGCAGTTCGTGTGTGCAAAATGTAAACGAGTGGGGCATACAACGAACTACTGCAGATTCGACCCTAATGCACCAAGGGGTTGTTTTGAATGTGGGGCAACTGATCACTTCAGGAACAAATGTCCCAAATTGGGCAGAATTGGTGGGAACGCAGCGAATCAAGCTAAGGGTAGAGCTTTTGTGATTGGGGCTGCAGATGCACGTCAGGACCCGAATGTGACGACGGGTACGTTTCTTGTCAACGATCTTTATGCATCTATACTTTTTGATACAGGGGCTGATAGAAGCTTTATAACTTCTGAATTTAGATCATTGATTAAGTTAAAATCACAGAAATTGAAAGAGGCCTTTACTATAGAACTAGCTAATGGTAAATTGATTAAAGCTAGTGACATTATCCGAGGTTGCACTATGAACCTAAATAATCACCAATTTAATGTAGACCTTATCCCAATAGAGCTCGGTAGTTTTGATGTTGTTATTGGCATGGATTGGTTATCCGAAAACCGAGCCGAAATTGTTTGCTCAGAAAAGATGGTTCGAATTCCGCTTTCAAACGGTGAAGTCCTGAATGTCCAAGGCGATAAGCCCAGGAGGAGTTTGAACATTGTGTCTTGCATGAAGGCATGGAAATACCTTAGAAAGGGAAGCTACACGTTTCTTGCTAATGTCATTGAGAAGAAATCAAAGGAGGTTAAGATTCAGGATATTCCAGTTGTACGCGAGTACCCAGAAGTTTTTCCCAAGGATTTGCCTGGATTACCCCCTCCACGACAAGTTGAGTTCCGGATTGACTTGGTACCCGGTGCCGCACCTATTGCTAGATCCCCATACCGTCTGGCACCGTCTGAATTACAAGAGTTGTCAAATCAGTTTCAGGAACTTTTAGAGAAGGGATTTATTAGACCGAGTTTCTCACCTTGGGGAGCTCCGGTCTTGTTCGTGAAAAAGAAGGATGGATCATTTTGAATGTGTATTGACTACCGGGAGTTGAATAAATTGACGATTAAGAACCGATATCCACTCCCGAGGATCGATGATTTGTTTGACCAGTTACAAGGATCGACTCATTTTTCTAAGATCGACCTCAGATCTGGTTATCATCAATTAAGGGTCCAGGAGGATGACATACCAAAGACAACATTCAGAACTCGGTACGGTCATTACAAGTTTTTGGTTATGCCTTTCAGGCTAACTAATGCCCCGGCAGTATTTATGGATCTGATGAATAGGGTGTGTAAACCCTATTTAGACAAATTCGTGATTGTCTTTATCGACGATATTCTGATATATTCTCGAAGTAAGGAAGAGCACGAACATCACGTGCGGTTGATTTTAGAATTGCTTCGAAACGAGAAACTATTCGCCAAGTTTTCTAAGTGTGAGTTTTGGCTTAGAGAAGTTCACTTTCTAGGTCATGTGATTAATGAGAAAGGCATTCATGTGGATCCAGCCAAAATTGAGGCGATAAAGAAGTGGGAAACGCCTAAGACCCCAACTGAGATTCGTCAATTTCTTGGTTTGGCGGGTTACTATAGGCGATTCATAGAAAATTTCTCGAAGATAGCTCAGTCTTTAACCCTCTAGACTCATAAAGATAGAAAGTTTGAATGGGGTGACAAGCAGGAAGAGTCATTTCAGTTATTAAAGCAGAAATTAAGTAACACTCCGATTCTAACTCTTCCAAAAGGTACGGATGGCTTTGTTGTATATTGTGATGCATCTCACCAGGGTCTTGGTTGTATGTTGATGCAAAAGGATAAGGTTATTTCTTACGCATCCCGACAATTGAAAGTGCACGAAAATAATTACACAACTCATGACCTAGAGTTGGGTGCTGTTGTCTTTGCACTCAAAATTTGGAGGCACTATCTTTATGGCATCAAATGCACTATTTTTATCGACCACAAAAGCCTTCAGCATATATTTGATCAAAAGATGTTAAATATGAAACAAAGGCGATGGGTTGAGCTTCTGAATGACTATGACTGTGAGATCCGTTATCACCCTGGGAAAGCAAATGTGGTGGCAGATGCTTTGAGTAGAAAGGAAAGAATAAAACCTATTCGAGTTCGTGCTTTGGGGATGACAATCCAAACGAGCTTGAAAGCTCAAATTCTCGAGGCACAAAAGGAAACACTACAGAGAAATAACTTGAAAGACGAACTTTTATGTGGTGCTGAGAGAAAATTTGAACAGAAAACTGATGAGTTGATTTATTATTTGGATCGAATATGGATTCCGGATTCCCATAACTTGAGGGAACTGGTTTTTAATGAAGCTCACAAGTCGAGGTATTCTGTACATCCCGGAGCCGACAAGATGTACAAAGACTTGAAAGAATTTTATTGGTGGCCCGGAATGAAGAAAGATATTGCAAGTTATGTTGGGAGATGCTTAACATGTTCTAAGGTCAAGGCGGAATACAAGAAACCGTCGGGACTTTTGCAGCAACCCGACATCCCTCAATGGAAATGGGAGCAAATTGCTATGGATTTCGTCACCAAATTACCCCGAACTTCCAGCGGTTATGATTCAATTTGGGTCATGTTCTAAGGTCAAGGCGGAATACAATAAACCGTCGGGACTTTTGCAGCAACCCGACATCCCACAATGGAAATGGGAGCAAATTGCTATGGATTTCGTCACCAAATTACCCCGAACTTCCAGCGGTTATGATTCAATTTGGGTCATTGTTGACCGGTTGACAAAATCTGCTCACTATATTCCCATCCGAGAGGATTATAAGATGGAAAAGTTAGCCCGCTTGTACATTGGTGAGATCGTTTCTAGGCATGGAGTGCCCGTTTCCATCATTTCGGATAGGGATTGTCGTTTTACTTCCCGATTTTGGCAGACACTACAACGAGCTTTGGGAACGCGCTTGGATATGAGCACGGCTTATCATCCTCAGACTGACGGTCAAAGTGAACGGACGATTCAGACCATGGAGGATATGTTAAGGGCATGTGTAATAGATTTTGGTGGTAATTGGGATACACATCTACCGTTAATCGAGTTTTCTTATAAAAATAGTTATCACGCTAGCCTCAGATGTGCACCGTTTGAAGCTTTGTATGGACGTAAGTGTCGATCACCACTTTGTTGGGCCAAAGTTTGTGACAATCGTTTGACGGGCCCTGAAATAATTCAGGAAACTACGGACAAGATTTTTAAGATCCGTGATATACTAAGAGCCGCGCGGGACAGACAGAAAAGCTATGCTTATAATCGAAGAAAGCCCCTGGAATTTCAAATTGGTGACAAAGTATTTTTAAAAGTTTCACCTTGGAAGGGCGTTATTCGGTTCCGAAAGAGGAGTAAACTCAATCCGAGGTATATTGGGCCGTATGAAATTGTGGATAGAATCGGCCCCGTGGCGTACAAATTGAAATTGCCTCAGGAACTCAGTGGTATACACGATACTTTTCATGTATAAAACCTCAAAAAGTGTTTAGCTGATGCGTCCTTAGTGATACCACCCGAGGAACTCAGTGGTATACACGATATTTTATCGAGGAACCGGTTGAGATTTTGGATCACGAGATCAAGACGCTTAAGCACAGTCGTATCCCTATTGTGAAGGTCCGTTGGAACTCGAAGCGTGGACCCGAATTCACATGGGAACGCGAGGAACAAATGAAGCAAAAATATCCTCATCTCTTTGAGAAGGAAGCGGTTACTACTTTCAACTGGGGGATAATGTGACAATTGCGGTTTTTCAGGTCCTTACCGTTTCTCGACTTTTACACGTTATATTTTTAAATTTTATGGTTTTATATATTATTAAGTGTTTCTAGGAATTCTAGGAATACTACCTTAGACAAACACTAAGGTCCGAACTAGAAAACCCGGTTAAGTGCATATACTGCGTATACTGCGAACGCGTTAAATAAACGGTAAAAATTAAATTCTCGAAAATATTTTTTATATTTATATTTTGGTTAAGAATGATTTTTTATAACATTATATGTGCTAACTTTTGTGATTCTTGATTTAACTAACGATCACAGATGGTTCTTCCGTTAAAAACCCGGTGTTTACCCGGTATAACTTTTTAAAATTTTTTGAGTTTTTATGTTTTAAAAATTTCTAAAATTCATTATTTTGGATACTAGAATTTTATATTTGGATAAAATTTTTTATTAGAATGTTTAGGGGTGTAATTTTTATAAAAAGTGAGTATTTTTTATACATTTGATCTTTTAAACCACTAGATTTCACTCTCCCCTAAAAATACCCAACCCCCACCCCATTTTTCCCTTCCCTTCTCCTTCAACTCAGCCGTAACCCCCCCCTTTCATCCAAACACCCCCAAATCTCCTTCCAAGCTCAAGAATAATCCAATTCCAAGCTTGATTCTTGGTTCCAATGGATTCATGAGCTTGTTTTTAGTGTTTTAAAGGTATTTTAACATGATTTCATCTTTAAAATTTCTGTTTTGATTATGTGTTCTCAAGAACACACACACTCACTTTGATTTTTAAGTTTTGTTGTTTTCAAGAATTTTTAGCTTGAATCTTGTGGTTTTAACAAGGATTTGTGGATAAAAACTAGTTGTAATCATTCACAATGAGTTATTTAGTGAGAAAATTGCAAGATTTGATGATCAAAGTGCATGAACACTTGGTGTTCATATTTGCATTTTCTTGAATTAAAATAGCATTTTGTTGATTTTTGAGTCTTTGATCTAGGAATTGAACCACATTGTGATTGTAGGTTATAAATCAAGGAAAACTCAGTAGCTTAGCATCAAATTTCATCATCATTTGTTGAGTTTGGAAGTTATAATCCTTAATCAAACTTGTAGTTTAGTTTAAATGATCAAGAACAAACATGTTTTTGGTGGAATTTTAAAAATTATTGATCCAGCACCCCAAAGTGGTTTTACTCAGTAGAATATGTTTTAAAATGAATATCTGGAAAATTTGGTTATCTAACTCTTTATAGATTATTTATTAAAATTCACACAAGTTTAATACATGGAAATTTGGGAAAAAAACTTATGAGTATTGAAAAATTCTGTAAATTTGACAGTAATTGTTATATGATTAACTAAGACTCCTGTCCAAAATTTATGAAAATTTGAGTTGTTTAAGTATACGTTTAGTATTTATAAAGTTTAAACGAACGATTTAGGGTTTGTATACTTTTGGATAGAATCATGACTTGAAACTTGGTATGGGATCTTATATTGACTTAAAACTAATATGGTAAAAAGTTGGTAAAGTTTTGATGTGTTTAACTATTTTTCCCGAATTTGTAAAATTTTAATAATATTAAATTCATATTAAATAATCTGAATATTGAAAAAATATGAAAATTTGTCAGAAATTTTAATCTATATATATGATGAATTGGTATAAATTTTAAGTAGTAACTTTATGTCTAAGTATGGTTTTGAAATTATGGTCCATTTAAATTTTATAAAAAGTTATTAATTTTGGAAAATTTTTATATAAAATTGATTTTATAAAAACTCTAAGGGATTTTGGACAGAAGTATAACCCCATTTAAAAAATAAAATTTGAATTTTAAATTGGGTGCTAATATCACACTAAAACCCTAATTTCGGACGAATCGTATTTAAACCGTAGACCGGACTTTACGCGCGTAATCGCGTTTTTGATCATACGAAACCGTGACATGAGATTTTATCAAATGTGATTTTTTTAACTACTGATGTTATTTATTAAAAATCTAAAACTTAAAGCTTTAAGGTTATTAATTCATATAAAAGCCGTTTTTACAATTCTTAACGGTTCGTACGCACGTGCACGGGTTTTGGCTATACAATTGACTGCATAGCCACTTTTGACTTTTGTTGACTTAGCCACACATATTAGGTTTTCTAAACACATTTTGTGTCTACTTATTAGTAGGACTCGGTTAGGATACCATCGTTGGCTGTTTCACTGTTTTACCGCACTTTTTCGCGTTTCACTCTCAAGTGAGTTTTCGCGGGCCCCTTTTTACTTACTGTTTTACTGTTTTTGGGGGAAAGCTGTTTCATTTTTTTTTATCTAGTCACATGTTACATGATACATTGATTACATGAGTTATTTTTATATTTATGCATTAAAGTCCCCAATTTTTTTTGTTGTAATCAATTAGCTGAGCGTAGCCGTTGAGAATTTTGAGTAGTACTACTTGGGTTGACACCACCGCTCATGGTTTGGTCGCGCCAACCAGACTTGTATGGTCACGTGGGCGTAAAGTTAGCCAATTATTTTTTTTAGACGGTTGTTGGCATAAGACTTCCGTATGAGGTACTTTATTTTTATTTTGTCTAGGCTTTGATTACGGCTCATAATAATATGTTGTCTAATACATGTGTACTGACTTTGGATTTTTATAAACTTTTATAGAGTCGTAAAACCTGCGATACTCACCAACTATTTATATAGTTGACCCGTTTTTGAAACATGCTTTCAGGTAAACAGAAATGAAGATAAGGTTCATGGGGGCACGCTTTTGTTTAGATTTTGTGCTTTCACGTTGGAACAAACTTAGTACCTATGACTTTGGTTGTTTATAAGACGCTCCTTTTATTGTTTGAATTTCGGATGTTGTATGACTTCTTTTAATTTTGGGTTTAGTAATGGTTCTTTTGTAATTTATGATGTACCCGTTAGCATTCTCTTGCGCCTAAGTGTTCGATGCACCGCTCTCGTCTCACCTCCGTGTTTCCGCCTTCGGCGGGGTGTGACAACCGGTCATGCCTACGCAAGTTTCACCGGGTAAATACACCTATCCCGTACAAGATCAAGCAAGTTTTGATCCTTTTGCACCTCGATACCACAACTTACCATTTCTTAAACCCATCCGTCAAGAAGAACGTTCACTTACCATCTTTGATGATAGTGGCGATTACAATGTTCACGAGGATCCTAGCTTAGAACATAATCGAAGAAATTATATATATCCAAATATCGAAGATGAGCAAGAAGATGAAGGTGAAAAAGAAGATGAAGTTGAAAAAGAAGAAGATGTGGAGATGGAGGTTGAAGTTGAGGAAGAAGAAGATGAGGCGGTTGAAGTTGACGAAGAAGCCGTCAAAAAAGGTAAATTCTTAAACCGTGCGCCCCGTCAACCGTGGACTCTCACACAAACTGAAGCTTTGTGTAAGGCTTGGTGCCATATTTCCGAAGACCCGACGATCGGAAATCAACAAAAGCGAGATCATTTTTGGGAGCGGATATTCGAGCATTACAATAATCTAGTTGGAGGAAGCACCTAAAGTAGACACCAAGTTAAATCAAAGTGGACTTCTTTGAATACAACCATACGTCACTTCAACAGATGTTGGATTCAAGCGCTATGTATTTTTTTTTGTATGTTTATTTATTGTTAATATATTTTAAAAAATTAATATATTGTTTATTTAATATTTTGTAGGATCGTCTACGTGATAGTGGGGCCAACGATTTGGATATAATGAAGAAAGCGTTAAGTGACTACAAAAAAAATTATAAAAAAACTTTTAACGAAGTCAAATGTTGGGAGATTTTACGGGTTCATGACAAATGGATCCGTCTACCGTTGATGGGTGAGGAGTTTGATACTCAATCCGATCATAAAAGGAAGTCGGGGGACACGGATTCAAACGACAAATATTTCACTAGTTGGGCACCCGACCTAAACGAAGGCGTGACACCATCAAGACCAACACGAAAACCAAAGAAGTCGTCCGAGTCGCCGTCAAGCAAAGAAAGTGTGGTCGAACAACTTACATGCTTTGTGAATATACGGGAGGATATGATTAATAAATGCGTTGATTCAAGAAAGGGAAAAGATGACGACATACGGTCTTTGGTGAATGAGAAACTAGAAGTTGTCAAGTCTGAACGTATGGACCGGGAATTTAAAATATTTTCGGAACCGCACGACCATCTAACCGGATCGTTGTTGGAAATGATGTTGAACCAGAAAAGAGAAATAGCCGCAAAGTATGGTTGGTCGTGTGATTTTTAATTTTTTAGGTGTTTTTTTTAAGTTGTTTTAATTAATTGTCTTTTATTTATTTATTGTCTTTTATGTTCTTATGTATTTTTAATTAATTAATTAAAGTTTTTGTTTATTAATTTTATTTTTTTTTTAATTTTTTTTTAAATAAGAGGGTTGGAAGGTACTTGGAGGGTACTACTCCTACTATAGAGGGTACTTTGAGAGGGTACTTTAGCTAATTAAGGTGGTATCTCATGATTGGTGTAATTTGGAAGAGTACTTTGTTTGGGAGGGTACCACTCCCACCCCCTTACATCAATATTCCCAGTCAATGCAAGAATGTGAAGCAAATGGAATGCATTCAAAATTCTTTAACAAATTTATCAAATTTGCAGCCTTGTGCATCCTTTTCTAGTGTAAAAATCATGCTAAAAGAACATAATAACTATCTATTCCTTCAAGCATTGTAAATAATGATAACGTTTTATGAGATCAAACTTGGATGGTTTGTACCCAATGTCAAGCCACAGCTCGCAAACTTGCAGAATCATAGTCTGTTTGTAAATGAACACAATTTTAATTTTAAGACAAAACAATGTTGTAGCAAACAAGGTTGTAGGTGGTTGGACGAAAGTTCCGACCGGAAGTTTTTGTTTTTTGAAAGTTAGTTTTATTAGTTAGTTTTGCCTTCAGGTATATAAGCGATCTTGTAACCATTATTTGAGTTATCAATGAATTTAGAAAATTCCCCTAGTTACTCTCTTTCTCTCTCAATCTTTTACTTTTTCTCAATTCAACATGGTATCAAGAACTTGATTTTTTGGTGGAGGTTTATCAAGAAGTTGTTTTTTTCTTCAAGTTTGGTTCTTTTTCCGCATTTTCTTTGCTCTTTTCTGGTTCTTTTTCACAATTCTGGTCTAATTATCACTTTGAATATGAGTTTTTCCGTTCCTGGCGATTTCTTCGTAAGTTGATCGAAAGTTTTAATTTCATTTTCAGGATATGAACCATTCCAAGAAGAACATCCACATGGAATCATACAAACAAAGTCAACACATCTTCATATACAAACCACTTATGGGTTGTCTTGGAGAATAAGGAGGTCGTAATAAAGTCAACACATTGCTTGAATTGCTTTCACAATGGCTTTCTTTTTCTTTTGGTTTTCGTTGTACTTGTGCTTTAAGTTATTTGTTTATTGTTTTCTTTTGAAAATCTATTCAATCCCTTATTATGCTGATTTGCTACTTTATGTGTTGATTTTGTTTGTACTATTTTGCTGAGCTTATTTACTTTGTTGTTTTGTCGTGTTGGTTTGTTTGTGTTGGTGTGCTGTTTGATTTGTTGTGTCTTTTTACCGTTGTGCTACTTTACTTTGTTGTGTTGGTTTGTTGATTGATGTGTGCGCTGTCTTTTGTTGTGTTGGTTTGTTGTTTGTTGAGCGGTTTTCCTTTTACAAGTTTGTCGTGTTGATTTGCTGTGATTTTTATGTTGTTTGTAATGCTCGTTAGTTGTGTTTTTTTTAATATTATGTTGTTTTACCATATAAGTGCGCTATTTTCTGGATTCAATCCCGAAGAAGAATAGTTTTATGGCAAAATAACACAATTTCATACAGTATCGATTTTAGCTAAAAATAATTTTCGATTGTTGTATAATTCCAACTGTTGTTCTTGATTATAGATACGAGATGCAGCTAAAAATAATGTGATGAGTTGTTCTTTTCAAGTATGTGCTAATTTTTTCATTATATATATGCGGGTTTGCTATTTATATATGTGATGGTTTTGTTGTTTTATTATGTGCTGGTTTGTTGTTTGTGTTAGTTTTAGTCATGATGTTTCAATACAAATTGTGTTGTTTTACTGTAAAGAGCACAATTTTTATTAAGTGTGTTATTTAAAAAAAAAAATCATTGTTTTTATTAAGTGTGGCGTTCTATTATAAAACAACGCAATTTTTATTTAGTGTGACGTTTACCATAAAACAACACAGTTTTATGGTAAAACAATACAATTTCGTATAATATCGTTTTTTAAATATAACAAACTATACTCAAAATAAAGCTAAAAAATGCTCGATTTATTGTGTAACTTTTTTCAAAAAATAACTTCGTATGAAAACGTTATGTGCGTTTAAAAAAAGTGAGAGAAACTTTAAAAAAGTCAACAATTACGAGTTTTCCAGAAATGCACCTTCAACCAACCTTTTTCCATACTTTAATCTCAGCCCTTGATCCTTAAATTTGACGGGTGAGATTGCTTCTTAGCATTTTCAGGTAAATTATACTTTTTAGGAGAACCGCCCCTATATATATCATGTAAAAGAGATAACATATTGTTGACGCAAATTTCAATCACATATTAGACCAAGGTTGATGTGTCAATGTATCATTTCTGATTACTTTATGGCCAAGCAACTCCAACACAGAGATCAAGGAATTATGGGCTCGACTTACTTACTACACAAACAACAAATGAGTTAAGGCACCATAGGGGATGGAAGCCCTGTGACAACCCTTCAGCGTGAGAATAAGTATTTATTATAGAAGAAATTAAGGTGAAGGTGGGTAATGTTGATTGAAGAGAATATCATACATGAGATCTGCTTTGCTCCCCTTATTTAAACATTTTAGGTGTGATCATCTTCTCTCACCTTTCTTTTATGAGGCGGACCCCACTTGAGGAGCATGGAGGTCACGCTTTGGTGATTCTCTCTTTTCATTCGTGCTCACAACACTCTTTGCCTTTACTGACGACATGTGTCCTAACAGACATGGAGGTGACGTTTTGGCCCCATAGGGTCTGCTATGGTTATTTTATTAGAGTGAAAACTAGGTTATTACTAGTCCAATATTTATTTTTCAAATAAACACTGGACTGAAATAATTTGAAGTCCTTTAGAGTAGTGTTGCTTGGTTTACCTCTATTTGTTCATGTGTGTTATTTTATTAGAGTGAACATTAGGTTATTACCAGTCCAATATTTATTTTTCAAACACTGGACTGAATTAATTTGAAGTCATTTAGAGTAGTGTTGCTTGGTTTACCTCTATTTGTTCATGTGTGTGAGCGCATGAGGTTTCTTCGAGGTCAGATAATTGTTAAGGTCGGGGTGTAATCAGTGGTGGAACCGGAACTTTCAAATTGGGGAGTTATAATAAAATTGTTTTAAAATGTTAGTGCACATCAATTCACCCGTTGTTATATAAGTTTTTAATTGTAATATTTGAGGTTCCATATCTTAAAAATGTTGCAAAATTGCTTCATATTCATCACACGCAAAAATCAGTCTCTGTAACCATTATCGCGGAAAAAGATCTTTCGAGAGTACCTATTACAGCACACAAGAACTAAGCATAAACAATTTCTTTGCCTTGAAAATTATCATTATTTTTTATATTTGAAATACACTGATCGTATTGTATCTATCAAAATCATGCCAATAAAATCTTTCAAATATAACTCAACATAAATAAACATTTCTTACTACCAAAATTTTAAAAATCCTCTTTATGTTACACTTAACAAATTTAAATTAGATGATAAATAACTTGATTCAATAATTTAAATAATGTAGAAAAACAAAGTATAAAAAATAAATATATTAAATAAATCAATAATAACTTAATAAATAACCTAGTAGCATAAATAAAATCAAAACATGTTTAATTATCCAACTAAAATAAACAATGAAAAACCAAAATAAGAAAAGTTTTTTTTTCTGCCTTTCAAAAAAAAAAAAAACTATACAAGTACTTCATTTTCAAAAAAGAAAAGAAATATAGGTTGATATAGCATAGATAGGTAGACTCAGGGTGATGTGTCTACTTTTTGTACGAATTTTTTTTACAGTGGCGTGTAATAATGAGAAAAAATATTAAAAAATAATATATTATTAGCTTTTAGTACGGTCATTTTATAATGGGGACTACTAATGACACACGTGAATTGTTATGTGAACTTAGCCATATACGCATCGTATAGGGCAATACGAACAATTTCCCATGCCCGACATCCTCGTACAACCTGGTCATTCCAACACTATACGCATCGTATAGTTCAATACGATGCGTATAGCGTACGGTGTACTTTTTGCAACTAGTCAACATCACATCGCTATACGCCACGTATAGATCTATACGGAGCGTATAGCGATGTGATGGTTGACTAGTTGCAGAAAGTACCTCGTACGCTATACGCATCGTATTGAACTATACGATGCGTATACGAGGTTTGACCAGGTTTGACCCGAATCCTATACGCACCGTATTGCCCTATATGATGCGTATAGGGGCCAAATTTTGTGTATTTAACCATGCAAAATTCTCATTCGAACGTATCGTTCAAAAAAATTTCAAACAATCTCTCAAAAATTATAAACGTGTCTTGGTGGTGGGATGGTAACTACAATTTTCAGGTATATTCTAACGAGTCGCTGGAAAACAACCCGCAGAGTTCTGGCGTTCAAGAGGTGAACTGGGAGGAGGTCTCGTCCGACGTTTATTCTAATCAACGGGTAAGGCTTCCAGATTTGAACGAGCCACTGAGCAATCCCGAGTTCGTATACGGTGAACCGTCTTACTTTACACAACCCACGAACGACTACGTATACGATGAAGTCTCCTCCCCGACACAACAAACTAACAACTTCGTGTGTGGTGAAGTCTCTTACCCGACACAACAAACCGACGACTCCAAAGACGAAGAACAAAACCATCAAAATGTGTCGTATAAAACTGACCAGAATTTTCAGTCTAGTGAATAGTTGGTGGATTGGGCTACGCGGAGAGGACGTGAGAATGGTTACGTCCTTGTTACCCGACGATCGAGGAGAAAAGGCGACGATCCGACGAAACCGTTTATCAAGATGTGGCTTATGTGTGACCGTCACGGCGAACGTGCGTCTACTGCCACGGTTAGATGTGCCGGGTAGCAAGAAAATAGGCTGTCCCTTTAAATTGGAAGGAGAGTATCAAGAAAATACTTGTGATTGGAAATTAACGGTGAAGGATGACAGTCATAACCACGATCCTAGTCAACATCTTGTGGCGCACTCGTTTGCAAGGAGACTGTCTCAGTCGGAACAACTTTTGGTGGGGAAGTTGTATTCGCAAAACATGTTGCCACGAAACATTCTGGCAACTATAAGGGAACAAAACCCAGAGAATAGTTGCATTAAAAAGGACATTTATAATGCGATACAAAAGATAAAAAACGAAACGAGAGTCGGTGAAACTCCAATACAGATTCTGGAAAACCTGCTTTCTTCTAAAAAATACGTCTACTATACTCGAGAAGATCCTGTCACAAATAGTGTGGAGGAGATATTCTTTGTTCATCCGAAATCGTACGAGAAGTGGCGTGCATTCCCGCACGTGTTGATGATCGACGCGACCTACAAAACAAACATGTATAAACTTCCATTTGTCTAAGTGGTCGGTGTGACCTCCACACACCAGTCGTTTTGCGTCGCTCATGCATTTATATCAAAAGAACGGGAGGAAAACTTTGTTTGGGTGCTACTTCAAATAAAAGCAATGTTGCAAAAGTGTATGGAGCCGCGTGTGATAGTAACAGATAGGGACAAAGCTCTTATTGTCACACCCCAACCGACGGCGGATTATACGTCGGGGCGGACGCGGTTGTTCAATAGCACAAGGTTGACTATTAAAGTTTCAATATTTCATTAATGAATAATTTAAGGTTCAATACAAGGATGAAAGATACGAATACAACATTTAATTTAAGTAGTCTAGGTCCAAAGCATCCTATGTGATCACGAATAAGTCTCATGATGTAAACCTGAAACATGTGAAAGAATCTGTCAACTACAAAATAGTTGGTGAGATACAAAGGTTTTGACACAGTTTAACAAGTATTTGAAAAGTATTACAATTCACTATGATTTGTGCATTCTATAATGTAAGTATGAGAAAACAAATATCTTAAACATTGTGCACATTCAATCCTCCAACCAAGTTTAGGCATAACCCGCAGGTTACCCTTATAAGTCTCAAGTCTCAAAGTTTTGGTTTAGTAACAAACACCAAGGGCTCCCCCCGAAGGGTCAATCAATCAAGGTGAATTGGTCAAATACAATAGATTTATCATTGTTACCATAGGCTTGATCAAATTTAATGAATATGCTAGTTTTAAGTTTAATCTAAGCATACAAGTCTCAAGTTTAACATAAGAATAAACATCTAGTCATAGTTTGTACAAGAATTGTATAAGTTTGAAGTTTGAACATGTTTCACCCCAAAAGAATGTAAATGAAAAAGGGGCTAAGTATACTCACATTGGATTGATGAAGAGTATCCGGCACGGATAAGTATTTACAAGTCTTTGAGGGAGAATATCCTCACAATAAGCCTAAGGATTCAAGTCTAAAGATTTAAGTTTACTTCTACAAGTCTAAGGCAAAGGATCTTAGGATTTCAAGATTGACTAGGGTTCCAAATGGGAGATGGGAATGGTTTGTGTTTATGAAGTTTAAATCAAGTTTATAATAAAGGTTTTGAAGGAATGATACAAGACTTGTATGTCAAAGTTTAATAGATTTATAGATTAGAATAATTGTTAATTAAAATAATTATTTAAAAGTTTTACAATTATTAATTACACAAGTTAGGTAAAAATAATCGAAATAGTTTTCTAAGTATTTAGGGGTAAATAATTTAAGTATAAGATTAAATAATTATTAAAGATAAACAATTATTAAGATCAAATAATTATCTATAAATATAATTATTTTAATTACTCATATAAATCATTTAAGATTTATTTAAGTATTTACGTGTCAAACGTTTATTTTACAATTTAACCTGTAAATGAATATTGTTTATAAGTTCAAATACGAAATTATAAGTTTATAAAAGGTTAAATAGAATTTCTTTGTAAAGTTTACATCTTAATTAAAAGTGTAAAAATATTTAGAGTTTAAAAGAAACTATAAGTTTAATAAGTATTAGATTATAAGTTTATAAGTATTTTAAATAAAGCTTTTGTTTAAAATTATAAGTTACCTTAAACAACATCCTAAAAATGAATAAGTATGTTTATTTTCTATGTTTTAAAATAACTAAATAAATAAATAAATAGTCAAACTTTAAATGAATCATATACAAGTCTTTATAAATTTGATTTGATTTTAATAGGAAAGTTTAATAATTCACTCAAGTTTCTTAAAACCAAATAAGTTTTCTATTTTAAATAAATAAGGAAGTTATAAATTTTGTATAAGTTTATAAGTTTCTTGCCTTAATTAAAGTTTATTAATTTTTGAAGCTTTAAACACTTAAATGTATTATTCAGAAAATAATAACGAATTAAGGTTTTAAATTTTATAAAATATCTCCTGTTTAAAATATAAGTTTTGTAAAGTTTAAGAGTATTTTTATAGTTTTTAAGAGTTTTAAAACTATTTTTAAGGAATTTATTCTTATAAGTTTTAACTAAATTTAATTAATTAAAATATCATAGAATATAAAAAGTGTAAATAAAATTCGAATTCAAGTTTATAAAAGTATCCCAGAATTTATAAAAATTATTAAAAGTGTTAAAACTGTTTTAAAAGGCTAAAAAAAATAAAAAGGCGAAACCCAGCTTAAGAGGGTTCGAACTCGGGTCTGTCCCGGGTTGCTCAACACACACACGCACTTAACCATCTGACCTACGGTCATTGTTAAGTTTAAACCAGGAAAGAAAATTGGTAAACAATACTACCAAACACCCCCAAATCCGTATGATGAACCCTAGAATCGAGATCCTACAAATTCGAATGGATTAACCCCTTAATGATGTAAATTGATAAGGGGTTATTGTTCTAAGGATGAAAACGAGTAGGTTGGTTACTTGGATTACCTGTATTGAAGCCACGATGAAGGAGGTTGGTTCTGGGTCGGAAGTCGGCGGTTCACGGCTTCAAACCGAGAAATGTGAGCACCATTACATGAAATTGGTGAGTGGTGGAGTGTTGGGATGATGTTGTTGAGCTGAGGGAGTCGGTATTTATAGGAAATTTGAGCATTAAGTGTGCGAACGGTTGGGGAGATGGTGGTTGCGTAAAGGCGGATTGAACTCGGATTTGCGCGTGTTTAAATTTGGATCCGAGCATTGATACACCTTGGGGTGTGGTCGCATGCGCGATTGGAAGCCCGAGGCGTAGTGAATCTGGCCGTAATACGCGATTTCGCATGAATTGGGTGTAAACCGGGTGATGCGGGAATCGAACCCATGATCAGTTTTTGAATTCTGGAAGTTTGGGCTTGTGGCAGAACATGCCCTTGAGGTTTCCAGGTTTTGCATTTTTGGGTTAAAAGTTAAGTTTTAGTTTAAAACAAGTTTCAGGATTTGACTGTTTCAGTCCCTGGACTTTTTATAAAAAAATAAATATGTTTTATTTTTATAAATTTCTCTAAAGTTTCAAAAGTTTTATTATTTTATAAATTTTATAATTTATTAGTTTTATAAGTCTCAAGATAAAATAAGTTTATTATATTATTTATAATAATGATGATTGTAAACTTTATAAAGTTTTTAAAGAATATTTTTTTACATGTATTTGTATATATATATTTTTGTAAATCTTAAGTTCACATATATATACATATACATACCCCAAATACATATATTTATCAAACAATTTAATGTTTATAAATAATAAAAGAAATAGATTTTTTAAACAAGTTTTCAAGACTTAAATTTTTGATACGTGGAAGGATTAGGAAAAATATGACGGGGAAAATCTCGGATATTACAGTCTCCCCTACTTTAGGAAATTTCGTCCCGAAATTAAAGTAAAAGGGTTTAGATTAGGATTTAAGTCTATGATATGCTCAAAGAAAATGATAAAAATGCCTTACGTTCCCAAGAAAACCCTGGGTTACGTTTAGATTTTTAAAAGAGTTGTAAGGATAGGGATAAGGTTACGCTCAAGTTTCTAAGTTTTCAAGCATATGGTTGCCAAGAGTTCCCTTAAGAAGCATGTAGTTTTATTGAAATTCATGAAGATTCGTTTTCAAAAATGCATTTGAGAGAATAACTGATGAACTTCCATTCTGGATTTAAAGTGAGATGCATCCCTCAGGATGGATTTGATGAAAATGTAATGATTTGAGTTTGTAGACTAATACGTCTAAGGATTTCTTACGGTACCTAAGTTTCGTGGCTACCTTTTATGATAGGTCTTAGATCATAGCACGCGACAGAGTTTACTATGTTTTTCCATACGCTGATTTTCATACTTACGTGTGCACCCGCAAGCATTTAAATCATCGCATAGTCCGCATAGGTCCTTCCGTTTGTGTGTGGATCCAGAAAGAGTACTAGAATTTGTTTAACACACGACTAGAGTTTCCACATAAGAGTGATCATTGATTAACGAGTCCCTTACAGAGTAGCGTCATTCAATAATTAAAGAGAAGAATGTGACAAGATTTTGAGTTTCAAAGTTTCCTCGTGATTGATTAAGAATACTTCAATCATTGAGTAGTTTAAAGTCTTTACACTTTCCTCGGGTTTGATCAAGAATACATCAAACCTTGAGTAGTTTAAAAGTCTTATACGTTCATCATGTTTGAATAAGCATACGTCAAACATGGAATAGTTTAAATTCTTATACGTCCATCGTGTTTGAACAAGCATACGTCAAACATGGAGTAGCTTAAAGTCTTATACGTCCATCGTGTTTGAACAAGCATACGTCAAACATGGAGTAGCTTAAAGTCTTATACGTCCATCGGGTTTGAACAAGCATGCGTCAAACATGGAGTGGCTTAAAGTCTCATACGTTCATCATGTTTGAACAAGCATACGTCAAACATGGGGTAGTTTAAAGTCTCATACGTTCATCATGTTCGAACAAGCATACGTCAAACATGGGGTAGATTAAAGTCTAGTACGTTCATCATGTTTGAACAAGAATACGTCAAACATGGGGTAGTTTAAAGTCTCATACGTTCATCATGTTCGAACAAGCATACGTCAAACATGGGGTAGTTTAAAGTCTCATACGTTCATCATGTTTGAACAAGAATACGTCAAACATAGAATAGCCTTAAAGTCTCTTAGTTTAGCTCCAGTGTATAGAAGTATACGATTACGTTTTGAGTATAAAGTGGTTATCTAAATACTCTAGTGTTTAAGAGAGGTGTGAGACAGCGTTTGGAACAGGATTAACCGTTATACGCTTTTCTCACAGAAGATTCGAGTTGTCCAGAAGATTAGTGGATCCCGATGTTTGGTTTAGATAGGAGTCAGGGGATGTACTCTGCTAAAGAGAGTAATGTCCTCTTTCCTGCTAGTGTCTAGTATCAAGAGTGAAGTTTTCTCATATATATGGAATGTACGTTTATCAAGTCTTATAGGGTTTGGTTAAGATGGACACACAAAGTTTTCGAGACTAAGAATCCAAGTATAAGTTTGAAAATAGGATAAGTCAGTTGAGTTTCAAGTTTCAGTATTAAGCTTTACATGATCCTTTATTGATCATGTTTAGTTTTAAGAATACGGGATCGAGTAAGTTTTACATGACTCAAAAGTCTCTGACCTCATAGTTGTGTATGCGAAGTTTAATGTTTTAGCAACGTGTATTAAGCTTTCAGTCCCCGTTGTGATTTTTTTGTAAGTCTTTTACGTGACAAGAGTTGAATGAGGAAAGTTTCCAAGCATAGGGTGACGGGAAAAGTTTCGATAAGGTTTATGATAGTGTGTTTACAAATGATTTATCTTGATTCATAATAGAAAGTATAGTTTTCTTTTGTATAGGATGTAATTAAGATGTTCAAAAACGACGAGTTAGGCATCGATAAGTAGTACAAGTAAGATTTATAAAAGATAGGTGTGATTGTCAAGTGAAAAGTTGGTCAAGTTTACAAGTGTTAAGTCTATACAAGAAGTAAGGGTCATGGTTGTTTGGGGTAATGATTCGTAAGTCGGGTTGTTTTTTGAAAATGTGCTTACGAATTAGAAGATTTGTTCAAGATTTATTCCTCAGGTACACGTGTCACTTAGGATTTTTATAATTTAATGCAACGTTGTTGATTATTTCAAGTACTAACGGAAGTTGCTTTTGACGAAAGTGTTTGGGTATGTGTGTTAAGTTTACAATGATGAAAGGGAAGTTAAACTAGTAAATGATGACAAGATGAAATTTCAAAATAGTTTTCATTTAGATATTTCAAAATTGGGACTTCTAGCCCTTACAATTTAAACGGGAAATTAAAGTATGTAAGTAAGTTGATTAAATATGTTCAAAAGGTTTTTATTCATAATACTGAGTTATCACAGTAATATTTTCAAAAATAGTTTTTAATTGGAAGTTGATGGGCTAAGGAAGAGAATTCCCGGAAGAAGGGGTGGTCACGAGGACTCACTTATGTACCCTATTTCCCTAGCCAGAACTTCCTCATGGGCCTACAACTTCTCTCAGTTGTTGTCACCGATGTTTGGGTCCTATGGTACTATGTCAAGGTTCATTGTGGGTTTAGAGTCTTAAACGTGGAACTTGTTTATTCTATAGTAGGCTTCTTCCCTTGCGGGAAAATGATCAGGTCACTAATCCCTTTGTTAATGTACTTTAGGTTTAGAAGGCGTTAAGTTTTGTTTACAAGAAACAGTGATGTGTAAGTTTTAAGGATGTAATGAAAGCTTTTGAGAAGTGTGACAAAGTTTGAGTAAATCATCAAATGAAGTTTTGAGTGGTAACATGAAAACACAAGAGTTTCTCAAGTTTATAAAGTAATGAAGTTTGTAAAAGGACTTGTAGGGTACTACATGGTTTTAAATGTGCTGGTATTACAAGGGTTATGAAGTTTAAGGACGTATGAAGGTTTTGAGTTGTATAAAAGTGTAACGAAAGTTTTGAGTTAGTTATCAAATGAAACTTGGTTAAGTGTCAAGGAGGTAAGGTAAGAATACAAGGGTTACCTCTTAGGTGTCATATTTATAAGATAATGAAGCTTTATAGAAGAATTTGTAGAGTAATACATAGTTTTAAGGGTTGTATTACAACGATCACGCAGTTTATTGGGTAGTATCTATGAATACAAGTTTATGTATGTAGTTTTTAGGTATAGTCTCGTAAGAATTTGTCCTTGAAGGTAACTCCTTCAGGTCATGATGAGTAAGCATGCTGTCATGTGACGAGACGGGACTTAAGAATCATAGAATAAAGGTTATAGAGGAAAGTTTTTGAATCATAAATTTATGAAGTATATAGTGTTTGAGATAGTACTCGTTTAGTGCATATCACTAAGTAAGTACTTTGACATATCAAGAGAGATCTAAGCTCACTAATGTTTTAGAGAAGTCACGCATTCCTATAAGTGGGTACTCATCCCAAGAATTCCCAGGAAAGCATACGGGTCCAACGGTTGGTTTGGATTTATACGAAATGCTTTCCTTGACAGAATTTCTCAGAATACTGGTATCCACCCTTCCGGTCCGCACAAGTTCTCACACATTATCTAGAACTTAAATATTCTTGACGAGAGTTTAGTGGTGGATTAGACTTAAAGCCTAAGAATGTGTCCTCGATGTAGTAGCCTCTTGTAGCACGTAGGGAAGTAGAAACGTGGAATCTCCAAGCGTTCACGTATAAGAATTAAGAATAGAATGAGGAGAAAGTTCCTAGTAAAGGACATGAGATAACTCATGTTTGGGTCTCCTAAGTTATAGTCTAGGTCATGTGTCTAATAACCTATATCCCTATAACCAAGGCTCTGATACCAATCTGTCACACCCCAACCGACGGCGGATTATACGTCGGGGCGGACGCGGTTGTTCAATAGCACAAGGTTGACTATTAAAGTTTCAATATTTCATTAATGAATAATTTAAGGTTCAATACAAGGAAGAAATATACGAATACAACATTTAATTTAAGTAGTCTAGGTCCAAAGCATCCTATGTGATCACGAATAAGTCTCATGATGTAAACCTGAAACATGTGAAAGAATCTGTCAACTACAAAATAGTTGGTGAGATACAAAGGTTTTGACACAGTTTAACAAGTATTTGAAAAGTATTACAATTCACTATGATTTGTGCATTCTATAATGTAAGTATGAGAAAACAAGTATCATAAACATTGTGCACATTCAATCCTCTAACCAGGTTTAGGCATAACCCGCAGGTTACCCTTATAAGTCTCAAGTCTCAAAGTTTTGGTTTAGTAACAAACACCAAGGGCTCCCCCCGAAGAGTCAATCAATCAAGGTGGATTGGTCAAATATAATAGATCTGTCATTGTTACCATAGGCTTGATCAAAGTTAATGAATATGTTAGTTTTAAGTTTAATCTAAGCATACAAGTCTCAAGTTTAACATAAGAATAAGCATCTAGTCATAGTTTGTACAAGAATTGTATAAGTTTGAAGTTTGAACATGTTTCACCCCAAAAGAATGTAAATGAAAAAGGGGCTAAGTATACTCACATTGGATTGATGAAGAGTATCCGGCACGGATAAGTATTTGCAAGTCTTTGAGGGAGAATATCCTCACAATAAGCCTAAGGATGCAAGTCTAAAGATTTAAGTTTACTTCTACAAGTCTAAGGCAAAGGATCTTAGGATTTCAAGATTGACTAGGGTTCCAAATGGGAGATGGGAATGGTTTGTGTTTATGAAGTTTAAATCAAGTTTATAATAAAGGTTTTGAAGGAATGATACAAGACTTGTATGTCAAAGTTTAATAGATTTATAGATTAGAATAATTGTTAATTAAAATAATTATTTAAAAGTTTTACAATTATTAATTACACAAGTTAGGTAAAAATAATCGAAATAGTTTTCTAAGTATTTAGGGGTAAATAATTTAAGTATAAGATTAAATAATTATTAAAGATAAACAATTATTAAGATCAAATAATTATCTATAAATATAATTATTTTAATTACTCATATAAATCATTTAAGATTTATTTAAGTATTTACGTGTCAAACGTTTATTTTACAATTTAACCTGTAAATGAATATTGTTTATAAGTTCAAATACGAAATTATAAGTTTATAAAAGGTTAAATAGAATTTCTTTGTAAAGTTTACATCTTAATTAAAAGTGTAAAAATATTTAGAGTTTAAAAGAAACTATAAGTTTAATAAGTATTAGATTATAAGTTTATAAGTATTTTAAATAAAGCTTTTGTTTAAAATTATAAGTTACCTTAAACAACATCCTAAAAATGAATAAGTATGTTTATTTTCTATGTTTTAAAATAACTAAATAAATAAATAAATAGTCAAACTTTAAATGAATCATATACAAGTCTTTATAAATTTGATTTGATTTTAATAGGAAAGTTTAATAATTCACTCAAGTTTCTTAAAACCAAATAAGTTTTCTATTTTAAATAAATAAGGAAGTTATAAATTTTGTATAAGTTTATAAGTTTCTTGCCTTAATTAAAGTTTATTAATTTTTGAAGCTTTAAACACTTAAATGTATTATTCAGAAAATAATAACGAATTAAGGTTTTAAATTTTATAAAATATCTCCTGTTTAAAATATAAGTTTTGTAAAGTTTAAGAGTATTTTTATAGTTTTTAAGAGTTTTAAAACTATTTTTAAGGAATTTATTCTTATTAGTTTTAACTAAATTTAATTAATTAAAATATCATAGAATATAAAAAGTGTAAATAAAATTCGAATTCAAGTTTATAAAAGTATCCCAAAATTTATAAAAATTATTAAAAGTGTTAAAACTGTTTTAAAAGGCTAAAAAAAATAAAACGGCGAAACCCAGCTTAAGAGGGTTCGAACTCGGGTCTGTCCCGGGTTGCTCAACACACACACGCACTTAACCATCTGACCTACGGTCATTGTTAAGTTTAAACCAGGAAAGAAAATAGGTAAACAATACTACCAAACACCCCCAAATCCGTATGATGAACCCTAGAATCAAGATCCTACAAATTCGAATGGATTAACCCCTTAATGATGTAAATTGTTAAGGGGTTATTGTTCTAAGGATGAAAACGAGTAGGTTGGTTACTTGGATTACCTGTATTGAAGCCACGATGAAGGAGGTTGGTTCTGGGTCGGAAGTCGGTGGTTCACGGCTTCAAACCGAGAAATGTGAGCACCATTACGTGAAATTGGTGAGTGGTGGAGTGTTGGGATGATGTTGTTGAGCTGAGGGAGTCGGTATTTATAGGAAATTTGAGCATTAAGTGTGCGAACGGTTGGGGAGATGGTGGTTGCGTAAAGGCGGATTGAACTCAGATTTGCGCGTGTTTAAAGTTGGATCCGAGCATTGATACACCTTGGGGTGTGGTCGCATGCGCGATTGGAAGCCCGAGGCGTAGTGAATCTGGCCGTAATACGCGATTTCGCATGAATTATGTGTAAACCGGGTGATGCGGGAATCGAACCCATGATCAGTTTTTGAATTCTGGAAGTTTGGGCTTGTGGCAGAACAGGCCCTTGAGGTTTCCAGGTTTTGCATTTTTGGGTTAAAAGTTAAGTTTTAGTTTAAAACAAGTTTTAGGATTTGACTGTTTCAGTCCCTGGACTTTTTATAAAAAAATAAATATGTTTTATTTTTATAAATTTCTCTAAAGTTTCAAAAGTTTTATTATTTTATAAATTTTTATAATTTATTAGTTTTATAAGTCTCAAAATAAAATAAGTTTATTATATTATTTATAATAATGATGATTGTAAACTTTATAAAGTTTTTAAAGAATATTTTTTTACATGTATTTATATATATATTTTTTTGTAAATCTTAAGTTCACATATATATACATATACATACCCCAAATACATATATTTATCAAACAATTTAATGTTTATAAATAATAAAAGAAATAGATTTTTTAAACAAGTTTTCAAGACTTAAATTTTTGATACGTGGAAGGATTAGGAAAAATACGACGGGGAAAATCTCGGATATTACACTTATGAACGCGTGTGATAAAATATTTTTGGGCTGTTCCAAGAACCTATGTCGGTGGCACATACACGAGAATATCGCAAAACATTGCAGGGCATCATTTACAGACGAAGACTGGAAAAATTTCAAGTATTCATGGTCGGTATTATGTGAGTCTCCCACGCCAGATATATACCAGTACAACTTCAACCGGCTTTACGAACGTCTGTATGCAGCCAAACTAGGAAGTAAGTTTTAAATATTAAATATTTAATATTTTCAGTATTTAAATATTTATTCAATATTAAATATTTTTCCAGGAGTTATAGATTATGTGACTAAAAATTGGCTGGACCCGTATAAAAAAAGTTTGTATCCGCGTGGTCCAACAGAAACCTCAATTTTTGTCAATATACAACGAACCGAGTCGAGAGCCAGCATTCGCTCTTAAAGAGCTATCTTAGAAACGCTAACAGCTCGCTAGATAGACTTATTGGGTTTGTTGATGAAATTGTATCAGATCAGTATGATCAGTTACAGTTTGGGTTTGGAACAAGCCTCATAAGGAAAATGGAAAGCCACATAGCTATTGAATTGTTTGATAACCTGCACGGTAAAGTTTCACATAAAGCTCTAGATTTGATAGAAAACGAGTGGTACAAGTTATCAAATATACGGAAACAAAATGCAACGTGTGGGTGCCAACTTTTCAGTAGTTGTGGGTTGCCGTGCGCTTGTCGTCTGGCAAATATCGAAGCTACAGGTAAACTGTTTTGACTATTTAGTAGTTGTGGGTTGCCGTGTGCTTTTCAAAATGTTCTGACTATTTCGTTTAAAATACAGGTGGCATAATCCCTCTAGATGCGGTGGACGTCTTCTGGAGGAGACTTGATTTAAAACCGTCGTTTGTCGGTGATGAAAATGTAGACATGGATAAGGTACTGGGTCAAGTGAGAAACAAAATTATGTCACAACCCGATCAGGTCAAAAGAAGTATGCTATCGAGAATCGCAGGGGTTGTCTTTCCAAGCAAAAGTAACAAGAAAGCGCTTATGGTACAAGAAGATACTCGCGGTCGTCCAACTTTGAAAAAACAACAACAAAGGAAACAGGATGTCGCGAGAAACAGCTCATTCACATGATCCCAACAAAGAAAATGTGACCATGCGAGACACAGCTCGTATATTGCGTCACAAGAGTCTAAACAATCGAGTTCGGTCTTTCAACACCGTCGTTCAATGAAGGGTAAAGGAAAGCAACCTCAAGATGAGAACGTCTATCTAGGGTTTCCATTGATTACGGGGAAAGATGCGGTTAACAATATAAAATGTTTTAAGGATTCGATACCGTCTTTATTTTATCCATACATTTCACATATACAGTATGTAAATCCCGACGGTAACTGTGGTTTTCGATCGGTAGCTTTGGGCTTAGGGTTAAATGAAAACCGGTGGCTGTTTATCCGACAACAACTTCTAAATGAGATGGACAATAAAGACGAAAGGTGGAGAACTGTTTTTGACAGAGTCGCCTTTCAAGAGTATGATAGGCTATGTCACACAATAGATTGGCAGGATGTGAAAGCCGCACCAGTTAGTCGTTGGATTTCGATGCCATACACAGGACTCCTAATTGCTCAAAGATTTGGGGTGATTGTTCATCTTTTAAGCATCAACGGTAATCAAACATTTTTTCCATTGTGGTTTGGTCCTAACGTTCACGCTCAACATCAAGTCGTATCGTTAGTTCACGTCAAAAATGCTCATTTCATCCACGTCAAGTTAGACGAAGAATTTCCGATTCTTACGCCGAATGCACTTTGGAATTTGCACTGAAATGATGATGCAGCAAAATGGGAAAATATATACAATGATCGTATTGAACGATTTAAGAAAATAATGGCTACTAATAGATCTAGATTTTCACAATATTTCACGAATCTCGGATGATATTTGTTTAAAATTGTATTGTAACTATTTTTGAATTAATTTTATGGTCATTTTAAATATTTTTATTTTATTATAACTAATTATAATTAAACTACTAATACGTGTGATTAATTTTAATTAAATACGTGGCGTATAGATATAAATCAGAGGGAATTCAAATGTTTCAAATATATTTAAAGGCTATACGACACGTATTGATCAATAGGTGGCGTATAGAATACCAAAGGTTGGGAGAGATACGACACGTATTGATCTATACGTGGCGTATAGACTTTTGTTATATTAGTTTTTACCCTCGTACTGTACCAAACGAACCAAACAAACAAACAAACACAAAGCCATACGCGACCCGCTTATAAAACGCTCGTTGATTTGGATTGTGGCCTCAAAAAAACTTTGTAAAGGTACGTGTCTCAACCCACGATCATTAATGTTAGGTTTTTATTGAATATTAGCGGGTAAAACTGGGTAGATTAGCGATTTTTAGGTTTGAACTTAAGAACTATACGCTACGTATAGGGCCATACGTGGCATATAGTTCGTCCTAGGAAGACGATGAAGCCATACGCCGCGTATAAGTCTATACGCTGCGTATGGCTTGGTTTACCCGGTCACTTGCCTGCGTATGGTCTGGTTTGGGTCGCGTATGGCTTGGTTTACCCGACAACTCGCCCGCGTATGGCTTAATTGGCCTGCGTATGGCTTATTTTGCCTGGCAACCGCCTATATGCCACGTATAAGCCTATATAAAATTAATAATTATTTAATATTTAACAATATATTATTATTATTTATTTAATATTTAAAATAAAAAAATTAATTATTATTATTATTTATTATTTAAAATTTAAACAATATATTATTATTATTATTTATTATTTAAATTAAAAACAATATATTATTATTATTTATTATTTAAATTAAAAACAATATATTATTATTATTTATTATTTAAAATTTAAACGATATATTATTATTATTTATTATTTAAATTAAAAAATTAAAACAATTAATTATTATCAGATATGGCGGATCATGATGATGATATTGAGATGGATCAGCTAGACGATCTTGCGCACTACCCTTTTCTGGATTTTCCGCCCGATACGGAGGCTTATTCCCGTTGCCAGAAGCTCCGGGAGGTGCAGATAGGTCCATGTACGGCGGTGGATTGGGCCCTCCTCGAGGAGGTGCAAGAGGCCGAGCGAGCTAGGGCCATCATCGGTCAGGACACGCCATGGTCGCGTCTTTTTGGCCTTTCTTTTGCGGAGACATACCGAGAGCTGGTCGTCGAGTTTCTTTCGACGTTCATCTACTCAGAGACTGGGCTGCAGCCTCTACCCGGGGAGGCGCTGGATATTGATCCGGATCGTATTTCTTTTTCTATTTTTGGGGTCGTTTACCGTCAGACCTTCCGTCAGTGGGCCGTCACGACGGGCTTATACTACGAGCCTGAGACGGTCATGCCGCTTTTCACCGAGGCGGTGACGGAGGTGGACAAGGAGGAACTCCTTGTTTTTTGGGGCTTGATTTCAGATAGTACTTGGTTGGGTACCAAGGGGAGGGTCTCGGGTATTAGAGACCCCTTGTATAGATATTTGCACCGGCTTATTTCGACGTCGATCGCACCGCGTCTGAAAAGCCGTGAGTGGTGCACTGATAGAGATCTTTTCTTCCTTTTCTGCCTGCTTACTGGAGGCGGTGCGACCTGTCCACGAGCATGGCGCTTTATTTTGCTTCTGCCTATATGCGACAGAAGCGCGGACTTTTATATGGCGGTGCTTTCATCACGCATATCATGCGGTCGGTCATACCATTTGACCACCATTAGCCTGCGATGTTACCGCCCATTCCCTCTGTCCGATTAGACCGTCGCACGACGAGCGGCATGCACATCACGCATCGATTCCCGTAGGGCCTTCGGTTCGTAGGGGCCGTCCAAGACCAGGTTTGGGTCCCGGTGCCGTTACCGCAGATGCCGGGATAGGGGACCCGCCTATGCCTCAGCCGCTACAGGGTATGGCGATTGAGGACGAGCCGCCACACGTCGAGCAGGTCCAAGAGCATCTGCCACAGCATCCTCGACACGTACGTCGGTCTGTTAGGCTGGATAGGGCTACCAAGGCATTGCTTGATGGCCTTGTTGCCGACTCACGACGACAGGGTCGTCAACTCGATCGCATGGAGGACCTGATGATGTGGGCGGGTGGACAGCTCGTGATTCAGTCACGAGGCGCCGGCATCGAGCCACCCCCACTACCACCGCCACGTCATTATCCGGACGACCCCGTTCAGGGTGAGGGCGGGGCGGGTCAGGGTGACGTCGGAGCCGGTTAGGTTTAGTTCTTTTATTTGTATTTTGTTTCTTTCGTTGTTATGTATGTAAAACATTTTGATGTATATATTTAATTTTTTGATGTAATGTATATAATTTTAGTTTATTTGTTTGGTTGTAATGTTTAATATTTTGTTTGGTTTGTAATGTTTAGTATTTTGTTTGGTTTGTAATGTTTAATATTTTGTTTGATTAACAAACTTATATTAACAAAATTATATAAATTAAAATAAAAATAAACAAAATATAAATAAAATAAAAAAATTATAATTAAATAAAAAACACCTATACGTGGCGTATAGGTCAATACGCCACGTATAGGATTCTTTAACACCAAATCTTCCAACTTTTGAAGAAAATTATTGTGCCATGTCACATACGCTGCGTATAGGGCAATACGAATCGTATGGGACATATACTTCGGATAGAGAATGACACGTGTCATTCTTATGGGACCTATACGCCCTCGTATTGATCTATACGAGGGCGTATAGCGCGACGGCGGGTCCAATTAGCAATATTCCGTGTGTGGTTAGAATTTCCCTTTATATTTATAGAATTCCACGAGTCAAACACCCACATCATCATCTCATTTTATCATCTTTTTCCCTCTATATTCGCCGAGCTAAAGCACCGCCGTACTTCGCCGCTCGCCGAAAAATTTTCAAACACATATGTACTTTCTCTTTTAGCTTTAAATACTCTACAGAAGACATTTTAGAGGGTCAAACTTAAAAAAACTTATTTCCAATGAATACTCCGGTTAACAGAATTTCGTCGACCGGAGAGTCAAGTGACCCCAGACCCTCTTGTCGTTCCGCCCCCGGGTGTAATGATGTCGCCACTAATGCATATGATTGAAAGGGTGTGGTAATCTTGCACCTGTCAATACCGTTTCTAGCCTTGTGGTGTGACGTTAGTGACACGGCCTATCCTAGGTTATTCTTTTAGGCGCGGTGCAACCTTTTCAGACTTTATGTCAGGTCATGTTAATAGGACGAGAGATATACTCCATCGGTGCTATTCGTATTCTTCTGTGCATTAGAACATTCATAGTTCGTTCTTTAAAATGATGTAAGTGAGTTTTGTATATTTTATGGAGTGGTTTAAAGTGGTTGTGAGTGGAGGAGAGAGAAAAGATATAAGGTTTTGTAAATATAAGGATAAAAGTAGTGATTTTTAGTATAATTATAAGGATAAAGATAAGAAGAAAGAAAAATAGAGATAAAATGTAGAAAAAGTAGTGTTTTTTAATGTAATTATAAGGATAAGGATATGAAATATAAAGAACGGGTTGGGAATGCTCTTACCCATCTTCTTCTTTCATTTTCCCTTTACGAACGAAGTAATCATAGTGCTATGGCAACTTCGTCATCTAAAATGCACCGCTGGACGCACAAAGTTTGTTTCTTTAGGTTAAAGACATGCTAACCTGTTAAGGACATGTTAACACTTAACATCCTACTTGCATGTAGATTCTAAGCCGATTCCGTTAATTAATTTCGCTTTTATGAGTTTTTTTTTTAAGTTTTGGATTTATTATGTTAATAGATGTTATGATTGGAATTTTTAAAAATTTTATTAAGTTTTGACATTTTTTTATTTTATTACATATGTTATATTTATTCTCTATTTAAACAGGTTTCTAAATAGGTCCCTTAACAGGTGACCTGTTTCTAAACAGGTCGTGTTCGTGTTTGAAAAAATTTGACATGATTAGTTATCGTGTCGTGTTTGTGTTCAACACAACAGGTAATCGTGTCTTATCGTGTCATATCTGACATGTTATGCTAGCCCTAAAACATAACATCACTCAAAGTTTGATTTAATCAGGGTCGGCTCAACATATTTTGTGCCCTAAAGCGCACGTTGTAATTGAGACATTCTCTGAAAGTTTTGTAAATATATAAAAAAATTTAAAATGTAATTTAATATAGCGTCAAAACGTATAGTGTTGACATAAAAGTTGTGAATTATCTGTGAAAACACAAAAGTTGATAATACAAATTAAAGTAGTTTTTCAGTTTTTGAGATCTTTCAAATTTGGAGGCTTAAAGCGGTTGCTTTAGTTGCTTTTACTGTAGAGCCAGCCCTGGATTTAATCTTTTGAACATAGATGTTGAGTGTGGAATATGAACATAAAAATAAATATATTTAACCAAATCATGTTAACTGTTATCATGTTACTGTTTCATCTCTTTCCTTTATAAAAATGGCCATTGATGCCTTGTTAATTAATTGTTAATCAAACTCAAATTTCAAAGGCCTTTCTTTTTTATAACTGATTGAACACACTTAGATCAAGATCAAGAAGGAGGTGGTCCTTCTAAGCGAATGTAATCATACATTACTCCTCCAGGAAATATGATTCCTTCATTTATTTTTGTCAAATATATCGCGTTTTCGTGATCAAAGGTTAGAAGCTTTCCGGGTATATCGATGTTGAATAACCAGTACAACCCGTGTATTCCATGCCTTGCAATTGCATTGTCTCCCCCGATTACTCCAGTGGAAAATAGCGGCGGGTCAGTGTTTGGATTGTTAGCTCGAACCTAGAAATCAAAAACTGGTTACATCCTTGATGTCAATCATGTAGAAAAAAAGTGTAGATTTGTTTGAAAAGTAAGTGTGAGCGGGGTCGACCCATCCGCATATGAGTACTAAAAAATCACCTATTTTAATTTGCTATTTGACCCGTTCATTTATCCACCTCTAGTCTTATTAAATCTAAAGTATATTGATGGTGTAAGCCTAGAACTGGGCTTATTATCCAGGTCCGGTAGACAAAAACCCGTTGGGCCTGAATTAACCCCTTGTGTGGCCTAGACAGACCCGTTAGGCCCATTCTGTCCAAGACAGACCCAATTAACGCCAGGCTAACATGGTCCAAGACCCAACCCAGATTTGGTTATAGCAATATATATCAATCTTATTTCCATGTAAACCAAGACTGACATGTAAATTAGTTCTAAATACCTGTAGATCTGACAATTGTGCCGATGCTAGAGCCAATCTTAGTTTATAAGTTCCATTTTTGATCACGTCGTTTAGCTCGAACTTGATCGTCCATGTTGTTTTTTCATACATAATATCATATCTCTTCCTGTAATTAAAACGAAGAAAACATAAGCGTGTACACGTTAAACGATTGTTGCTCAATGTAACGAAATAATATCACATCTCTTGTGTGTAAGGCATACCGGTTCTAGTTTATATGTTAGACATTGTATGCTAATATTTTTATGTAACTTGCAAGTATATTTGTGTTACGATACAAAATGGTAATCAAGAGATTGAGCTAAAGATAGAGAGGAAGAAGAATCACAGAGAAGAAGGAGATTACTCTCAAAATCAATAGCTACCGTTACATTCAACGATCTGTGTATCTGTACATATCAGACTATTACAAGTGTACATGTGTGCCCCCATACTTTGCTATTATTACAAATAACCCCCTCTACTATTATTTGGTGCCTAACAATTTGCCACCAGAACACAGATTCTCACATCAGTGGTTATTGAGGACGATACTCACAAAGTTGTACTTTACGACCATGATCCTCACAAGGTTATATTTTAGGATTATTTTAATATTTAGTTAGCGTAAATATTTATAAGCTCGTTCAATTAATCAAAACTTGCACATCGAGTTAAACATGATTTTGCTAAGTTTTGCAAATTGTAAACTCTTTTTGAAACTTTCGTTACATTTCATTTTTGAAAACTTAGGACCGTGTTTGATTAAAATGATAAAATTATTTAAATACTTGTATAAAAGAGTTTAAAATAGGTGTATCATAAAACAAAATACCGAAGATGAAACATAAATACTTACTTGTTTACATGTGCGAAGAACCAGTCCTTTTTGTAATCACTTTGACCGATCGTGAAAACCAAATTACCATCATCATATAGTCTTGCATATCTCTCCCACAATCCGTACTGTCTAAACCTACTCAAGTTACATATATTGGTCACATTTAGAAAGAGAATCATAAACGAAATAACCAAAAAGATTCAAACCTACTGAGAGACCAATGATTCAGTTATGGCCTTTTCTTATAACTGACTATTATGGTTTGTTATGGTTATGTGTATAAATAATCAAATTAACCTAATCGAACATACAATAAAACCAACATTTATTTTTACTTAATTAACCAAACTACCTTTAACTTATTGGTTATGAAAATCTGGAAACTAAAACACCGGATATAGGTTCAGGTTTAGCCTATAACCAAATCGATCCGACCCATGCTCAATCTTTTCTAATCTCTTTTATTGTCTTCACTTTTAAATTTCATGTAGAATTTGAATATCATTCACCTGTTAGCATCGTTGGCTAGAAATTTGTTAGTATACACCGGGTCAGATTCAGGTATGTGAAACTCAGCTGCCGAGCGATCAGGTACCCCAATCTCCCATAACGTTGGACCGTCTCTAGGCGGCTCAAACACAAGGTCTCCAACTTCGATGTCACAACCTGCTCAAAATATATCAACTTGTGTCAAAAAGATTTGGTGGGTTACAAATGTTTTCATAACCGGACCGGGACCCGGCTATATAACCGGTCAGATCGATTGTATTTGAACCGTATCCATTTTAAACAGTTGGTTACCGGTCGGACCAGTTGAACCGGACTGGGTGGTTGTTGGCCCGAATACCATTTTTTTTTCTTGTATACCTTTTCTTTTAAAATCTCGTTACTATTTCAGGTTTCATATATTATTTATTTAAGACTTTATGTTTTATTAAAATTATAAATCCATACCAAAACATAAAGCAGCTTCATATTTTATTTTAATTAGTTGTATAAATAAAGATTTAATTTTTAAATTATTTACGACATCATCTGGTTTTTGAAACAAGTGTGACTGGCAGACCAGTATGGCAACCGGTTCAATAACTGTATGAAAACATTGGTTATAATACATGAAGTTTAGATTGAGAACCTGGTGTGATGGTGATGGTGCTAGCATTTTTGTAGTCACCAATGAATCCATGGACCCATGCGTATATATTATACGTTCCAGCCAAGATGTTTTCGATCAAAAAATGACCTCCAACATCTGTTTTACTCCAAAACTGATAGCCCTGTTGAAGACGAATCATTAATATAAGATTGCAACTTTGATCTGATCCCATTTGAAGCTCACCTTGCTTTCGCGTTGCCATGATCCTGGGTCTCCTGGCAGAGCTAGTCCAATAGAAGCACCGATCGCAGGCGAGTGTTCATCTGTAATGTACCTAAATAGGCGCGTATTCAAATTTTGGGCATTTGGTGTAATAGTATTTTCTATTTTGTCGATTGTGTAAGAAAGGAGACATTATATACCTATCGTATACGAATAATCTACCACTTATCCTACCCCGTTCGTGAGCTTGATGGAAATCTTTCGAAGCTGGAAAGCTGTAAGGCCATTTTCCAACTTCTTCTAGCATCTGAAAACGATTGTAAATGATTTAACTTCCCATCAATGATACTCATTTGTTTAGTAGTGTAACTCTTTTAGGTGATCGATACGTGGTTAAACCAACACTGCAAATACCTTATTCTTCGCATCTTTCCAAAGAGTAAGAGGTTCTTCTTGTGCCGATATCGAATTTAAATACATAAAAACCGGGCCAAACACTTTCTTCCATTTCTCTCCGTCTTTGAACCTGATAACTAAATCGATTCCTCCATAATGCGCGCTAACAAACATCTGCTAGTTCTTGAAAAAGAAAGCTTCAATGAAGTGCATTTGTTTCATAAGTGTGGATTATGATTAGTGGTGTGTTCTTACGGCTAGATTTGTCGGTCCGACATGGGAAGTAAGCTCTTGTTTCGTGGGCCCGCCTGTTCGAAACTCGTTACTTGGCGTAATTTGCCAAAATCCAATCTGGGGATTAGTAGATATCCATCCATGGACCTTTAGATCCTCCGTTTCACATGAATATTGATATTTATCGTCTACCTACACGTCAAAAACAAATATCTGCAATAAATGAATACATGAACCTAACCGTTTCTACATATTCCAAAAGAAACCTATGATTACCTCTCCTTTGAACTCCGGTTCCACTGGATTAACAAGAAGCACTGCTTCAGGGTAAGCCAATGGTTTACCTCTACTAGATGCTCGATCATCAGGCAAAGGCATATGCCTATGTCTGTCGTCAGACATCGCCATATAATGAAACCTATAGAGATAACATATTTCATTATTAATATTTCCATATGTCCATTTTATTGGTGAATGGATGGTTAAATAAACATAAGAGATATGTAAAGAAGCTTACTTGTCTTTTCTGAGCTTGAACACTATCCTAGTTTCAGGAAGATTGAAACCAGGCCATCCCTCCAAATGTTCATAAATCGCATATGAATAAAAACCCGAAGAACCACGAAGCAACGCAAACCTATTAAGCTTGTATTATCATTACCGTTTTTTTTCTTCTGAAAATCGATTGTAAAGTAACATACATTACCTTTTGTCTATCTTTAACGGGGCGCGCTTTCCATCTAGCGAGGAATCCCATGTTCTCGAGAATGAGAGTTCCACTTGATCCTTCGTTTCTACTATAACTTCATAGCTTGTTCCTACGATCCTATCATATAGTGATCGATATTGAAAGTTATATAGGTATTTTAAGTAAGATATGAATATTTGAATGTCGCTCAAGAATATTAGTTACCTTTCAAAAGTACCGTTTGTTCCAGGACTTCCAGGTGGACTCCAAACGAGGTCCCAATACCTATGCAAATGTGACAAGAATATATAGCATTTAGGAGGTCCTAAACATATCAAATGCAAGATATATGCAGAAGGTTAAGTGGTTAGAAAATAAGTGACAATAATACACTAGTACACACTTGATTTTTTTGGGGCGGTCCAGTTTTTTTTAAGAGCGGTTTTTGAAAAAACCGGTTTAAAAAACCTTTTCAAAACAAAAATCACTTCTAAACACCTAAACTGCTTCAAAAGATTATATTTTAAAGCGGTTTTCTCTCAGCCACTCTAAAAGATAAGTGTGAGATTCTTTATGCGTTTATTTAATTATTTATAACTTAAAATTAAACCTTTTCAATAACTTTCAAATTTTCAATCAGAGACTCTCAACAACTGTCAGATTTTCAAATTCTCCCTCTCAACTTTCTCTCTCTATTTTCCCAACAAAAGCCCTAGAACTTATCGATTTCACCAGAAGGTTAGTTCTGTGGTGGTGGTAAATCGGAGCAAGAGAGAAGAACGAGATGTAGTCGACACCTTCAGTGGTTCAGCGGTATGTGGCGGTGGTAAATCGAAGCAAGAGCGGAGAAAGAGATGTAGCTGACGCATCTAGTGGTTCACCAGTGGTAGATCGAAGCAAGAGAGGAGAAAGATAGGTATCCGACACCTCCGGTGGTTCAACGGTATGTGAAAGTGGTAGATTGGAGCAAGAGAGGAGAAAGAGAGCCGTAAACCAGCGATGGTGCTCTTCTTACCGCCGCCGGAAAAGGGTGATGAGAAGTGGGTGGTGGTGCTCTTCTTACAGCCGTCGGAAAAGGGGAAAAGAGGGAAACGTAGTTGTTCCCGAGTCTGTGGTGGTGGTAAAACGGTGCTCCTCCTACCGCCGCCACTGCTGCCAGAGCCCCGGTGATTTTTTTTATAATGGCTTTGATTTTTTCGGGCGGTTCTAAACATTTTTTTGAGCGGTTTAACAAACCGCCTTAAAAAATCAATTGAATTTTTAGGGCACTATTTTTTCGAGCTGTCCAAATACGCCAAATAAAATCAAAATAACCGCCCTTAAAAATGGTTTATATACTAGTGATAGGTTCACTTTCCATGTAAAAATGTGTTTGTTCATACTAACTAAAATGGTCTTTGTTTAGTAGAAGGACATGGTAGACACATAATATTGCTATTTAGACACGCTATAATCCTATACGTCTATAGGGTATAAGTTAGATGACATAGAATGCCACGTGTCATTTCTTGTCTGGCGGCTGGGACGATACATGGTGTATTGAACTATACGCGACGCAAGAGTCACGGGTAATATTTTTGCTCTAAACTTGGCAGATTTTGGGATGCAAAGTCCCTATACGTGTCGTATAGTGTTATACGCCACATATAGAATTTTTTTTAATTTATATAATATTTATCTTTTTTAATTTATATAATATTTATCTTTTTGAATTTATATAATATTTATCTTTTTTAATTTTGAATAATATTATTAACACTGTTTATAAAATTTATGTTTTTACATTTTTAATTTATAACTTTGTTAATAAAATATTTTATACGTAAACAAACAAACAAACAAATTAAACATTACAACCAAACAAATAACCAAAACATTACATATATTACATCAAAATGTTTATATATACATAACAAAAAATACAACTGACTAAAATAAAAACAACTACCCATGACCCGCGCCGCCCAGATCCTGATCGGCGTACCCCGGATACTGATGTGGCGGTGGTAGTGTTGGTGGCTCGATGTCGACGGTTCGTGACATACCCACGAGGCAATCAACCGCCCACATCATCGAGTCCTCCATATGGTCGTTCTGACGAGCCTATCGCCTTGACTCGGCAGCATGTCCCTCTAGCAAGGCCAGTGTGGCCCTATCCAGCCTAACAGGTCAACTTACGTGTCAAGGATGTTATGGCGGATGGTCATGAGCAGGCGGCTGGTCGTGGGTCGCTACATTTGGCTCCATCACCACCACATGTAGCGGAACCAACATATCCATCGTCTGTATTCCAGCATCTGCGGTACCGCCTGCGGGACCCAAACCTGGTCCCGGTCGGCCCCTATAAACCGAAGGCCGAGTCCTGGGAATCGGCGCGTGATGTGCATGCCGTACACCATGCGGCGATATAATTGAACAGGTTGGATGGGCTAGGCCATCTAATGCACGTGATACTTCAACAACGCAAGAACACGCATCGCACTGGTGATGAAAACACCTCCATACAACATCCCGCGCTTCTGCCTGTGAAAGGCAGATGCAAACGAAAGTGCTAACCATGTCGCTAGGGTGCACCGCCTGCCGGTAAGCAAGAAAAAGAGAAAGAACAAGTCTCTCTCTATACACTAGTCACAGATTTTCCGACGCGGTGCAACAAAGGTCAAAATAAGCCATGTAAATATCTGTAGAGGAGGTCTCTAATCGCTGAGACCCTCCCCTTGGTCTTCAACCGTGGGCCATAAGCAATGAGACTCCAAAAAACAAGTAGATCCTCTCTATCCACCTCTGTCACACCCTCGGTGTAAATTGGGGTGACTGTCTCGAGCAGGTAATACAAGCCCGTCGCCACTGCCCACTGACGGAGCGTCAAACTGTAAGCATGGCCGAACATACAAAATGAGATCTACTCTGACTCATCCGGCAGCTCATGCTTGTCTTTATAGGCATCAATATGTCTCTGTGAACGCCCGGTCGAAACAAACGATCCCACGGCGTATCCTGACCGATAACGGCCCTGGCTCGTTTCTCCTTACCGACCTCCTGAAGAAGCCCCAAGTCCATGGTAATCCCTGGGCCCATCGTCACTTGCAGTAACTTCTGGCACCGTCCAAACGCGCCCGAGTCGTCCTGGAACTGCAAATACGGGTAGTGAGTAAGATCATCCTCATTCACCTCGATCCTCGAATCCGACATACCTAAAAAAACAACAATGTTGATATACGTGCCACAAACATTATTCTATTAAACAAAACTCAAATACGCCACGTATAGCACAATACGTGGCCTATAGCATGTTACCCAGTAACATGACCATACGCGAAAATACCTGGTTATACGCAGCCATGTTATCGAGTAACATGAGACATACGCGGCAATCAAGGTCATACGTGACATCGGTTACTGAGTAACAAGAGCCATACACCACGTATAGCGCTATACATGGTGTATGGCTTCATGGTTTATAGTTCATCCATTTTAAGTGTAAACCCCCCATTTTCACCCAGTTTTAACCGTTAATAACTAAAATAAACTAAATATTATTGACCAGGATTGCAAAATACGTACCTTTACGAGTAAAGATGATGATGTTCGACTCGAGTATCTCTATCAACGAGTGCCCGTATGTGTGTGTGTGTGGGTAGCTTTGTTGCATTTTGATATGTACGAGGGCACCATATGGGTATAGCAGGATGCTATACACCATGTATAGGCCAATACGTGGAGTATAACAAATGACCCTTTGTCTCCTATACACCATGTATAGCACAAAATATGTGAAAATTTTGAAATATCTAGCGACCCTTCGTTTCCTATACGCCATGTATAGTACAATACGTGGCGTATAGATTTAAAATTCAAAATTTTGAAAATTCAAATTCTATGAATTCGTCCCGCTATTTCTATGTGCCATGTATAGTACAATATGTGAAGTATAACTTTAAAATTCAAGTGTCCCTCCATTTCTATACACCACGTATTGGCCAATACGTGGCGTATAGAAAATTATTTAAAATTTTGTTTTATTTTTTACTTTGATATTAAGGTTTTAACCAAATAAAAATGTATTTTAAACAAACGGTTATTAAATTTTATACTTGTTTTTTTATTAGAAACAAACCGTTAAAAAATAAAATAAAATAAAATTATAAACAAACGCTATCCAACATCCGTTATGTATTGTGGAACTGCATGTACAACACTAGACATTATCTCCTTAAAACGTTCAATACGATCCTTGTATATATTTTCCGATTCTGTTGCAGCATCATTTCGGTGCAAAATCCAAAAAGGATTCGGTATGGGCATCGGAATATCTACGTCTAACTTGACAGGGATGAAATGATCATTGTTGACATGAACAAACGATACGACTTGATGGTGAGCGTTAACGTTAAACAATCACGCCAAATCTTCGAGCAATCAGGAGTCCCGTGTAGGGGCATCGACATCCATTGACTACTGGGTACGGTTTTCACCTTCTCCTAATCTATCGTGTGACGTAGGTAATCATACTCTTGAAAGGAGATTCTATCAAAAACAGTTCTCCACCATTCTTCGTGACGGTCCAGCTCTTGTAGAAGCTGTTATTGAATAAAAGCCGCTTGTTTCATCAAACCCTAAGCCCACATCTACTGATAAAAAACCACAGTCACAGTCGGGCATTACATCATGTATATGTGAAATGTAGCGATGACACAAAAATGGATTGAAATCCTTAAAACGATGAATATTGTCAACTGCTTCATCCCCCACCATCAATGGAAACCTTTATCATAGTGTGGTTGTTTTCCTTTACCAGTCGTTGAACGACGTTGTTGCATAAGGAGTTTATTCGAGTTTACGATTGAACTCGCTCGTCGATAGTCCTGCGACGCAATATACGAGCTATGTCTCGCAGGGTCACATCTTCTTTGTTGGGATTCTGTGAACGAGCTATGTCTCGCTGCGTCGTGTTCTACAAACAAGCTGTTTCTAGCAACGTCTTTTTTACTTTGTTGTTGATTTTTCAAAGTTGGATAACCAAGAGTATCTTCTTGTACCAGATGCGATTTCTTGTTAGTTTTGCTTTAAAAGATCACCCCTACGATTCTCGACAACATACTTTTTTTTCACCTGATCGGGTTATGACATTATTTATTTTCTCACAATACTAAGTACTTTATCCACGTCTACGTTTTCATCCTCAATAAACGATGGTTTTAAATCAAGCTTCCTCCCGAAGACATGCACCGCATCTAGGAGCATTCTGCCACCTGTATTAAAACGAAATAGTTGGAACAGTTTGGAATTATAAGAAATGTGGTAAATCATAAAAAGTTGTATTTATGATATGTAGCTTCCATATTTTCGAGAAAACAAGCACACGACAACCCACAACTATTGAAAAGCTGGTAACCACACGATGCATTTTGTTTCCGTATAATAGATAACGTCTACCATTCGTTTCCTAACAAATCTAGAGCTTTATGTGAAACCTTGACGTGTAGGTTATCAAATAATTCAATAGCTTTGTGGTTGTCCATTTTCCTTATCAGGCTTGTTCCAAATCCATGTTGTAATTCTATGTACTGAGATGTTACAATTTCATCAACAAACCCTACAAGTCTATCCAGCGAGCTGTTAGCATTCCTAAGATAGCTCTTTAGGAGCGAATATTGGCTCTCCACTTTATTCGTTGTACGTTGACCAAAGTTGAGGTTTCTGTTGGACCAGGCTGATACAAACTTTTCTTTATATGAGTCCAACCAATTTTTAGTTACATAGTCTATAACTCTTGGAAATATAATAGAAACCCGAATAAATATTAAAAATTAAAAATAATATATATGGAAAAAATAAAAATATACTTCCTCATGTGGCTGCATAAAGTCATTCGTAAAGTCAGTCGGAGTTGTATTGGTATAAATCTAGCATGTGAGATTCACACAATACCGCCCATGAATACTTGAATTTTGCCCAGTATTCATCTGTAAACGATGCCTTGCAATGTTTTGAGATATTCTCGTGGATGTGCCACCTGCATAGGTACTTGGAAGTGTCCGGTAATATTTTATCACGTGTGTTCATAGGAGCTTGGTCACTATCTGTTATTATCACACGCGGCTCCATACACTTTTGCAACATACCTTTGATTTTCATAAGCACTCTATAAAGTTTTCCTCCTGGATATAAATGCATGAGCGAGGCAAAACGACCAGTGTATGGAGGTCACACCGAAAACTTGAACAAATGGAAGTCTGTACATGTTTATCTTTTACGTTGCGTCGAACATCAACACGCGCGAGAACGCATGCCACATCTCGTACAATCATCAACACTACCAGCCATGTCCCGTACCCAACATGATCGCTAAAAATTTTCGGGTTGTTTTCTAGTAACTCGTTAGAATATACGTGAAAACCGTAGTTACCATCCTACCACCAAGACATGGCTATAGTTTTTGAGCTATTACGATTTTTTTTAGCCTATCATTCAAATGAGAAAGAAGATGGTTAAATTGAATTTCTTTTTAGCTATACGCATCGTATATCCTAATACGATGCAGTTTAGGGTACGATGTACCTGCTGCACCTAGTCAACCAACAAATCACTATACGCCTCGTATAGGGCAATGCGATAAGGTTTAGGGTACGAGGTACCTTCTGCAACTAGTCAACCATTACATCACTATAAGCAGCGTTCCCGAAATCGTACGAGATGTGGCATGAGTTCCCACACGTCCACACGTGTTGATGATCGATGCGACGTATATAACAAACATGTATAGACTTCCATTTGTCCAAGTTTTCGGTGTGACCTCCACACACAAGTCGTTTTGCGTCGCTCATGCATTTATATCCAAAGAATGGGAGGAAAACTTTGTATGGGTGCTACTGAAAATCTAAGCTATTTTACAAAAGTGTATGGAGCCGCGTGTGTTAAACAACAGATAGAGACCAAGCTCTTATGATCATGTGTGATAAAATATTCCTCGACACTTCCAAGTACCTATGCAGGTGGCACATCCACGAGAATATCTCAAAACATTGCAAGGCATCATTTATAGACGAAGACTGGGCAAAATTCAAGTATTCATGGGCAGTATTGTGTGATTCTCCCACGCCAGATATATACCAGTACATCTTCAAGACTTTACGAATGACTGTATGCAACCAAACGAGGAAGTAAGTTTTTATTTTTGTTCCATATGTATTATGTTTAATTTATTATATTTATTTGGGTTTCTATTAATTTTCCCAGAGTTATAGACTATGTGACTAAAAATTGGTTGGACCCATATAAAGAAAAGTTTGTATCAGCCTGGTCTAACAGAAACCTTAACTTTGGTCAACGTACAACAAACACGGTCGAGAGCCAGCATTCGCTCCAAAAGAGCTAAATGAGAAATGCTAACAGCTCGCTGGATAGACTTGTGGGGTTTGTCGATGAATTTGTACATAGAATTACATCATGGGTTTGGAACAAGTCTGATAAAGAAAATGGACAAGCACAAAGCTATTGAATTATTTGATAACCTACACGGTAGGTTTCACATAAAGCTCTAGATTTGTTAGAAAACGAGTGGTGGAAGTTATCTATTATACGGAAAAAATTGCATCGTGTAGTTGCCAACTTTTCAGTAGTTGTGGGTTGCCGTGTTCTTGTCGTCCGGAAAAGATCGAAGCTACAGGTCATAAAAACAACCTTTTACGATTTACCACATTTCTTATAATTCCAAAATATTCTATCTATCTTGTTTTAATATAGGTGGTAGAGTTCCTCTAGACGCGATGGACGTATTTTAGAGGAAGCTTGATTTAAAACCGTCGTTTGTTGATGATGAAAATGTAGACGTGGATAAAGTACTTGGTCTTGTGAGAAACAAAATAATGTCACAACCCGATCAGGTGAAAAAAAGTCTGTTGCCGAGAATTGCAGGGGTGGTCTTTCCAAACAAAACTAACAAGAAAGTGTTTGTGGTACAAGAAGATACTCATGGTTGTCCAACTTTGTAAAAGCAACAACAAAGGAAAAAGGACATCGCGAGAAACGGCTCGTTTGTAAAAGACGATGACGCTGCGAGACACAACTCATTCACAGAATCCCGACAAAGCATATGTGACCCTGCGAGACATAGCTCGTATATTGCGTCACAGGACTCTCGACGAACGAGTTCAGTCGTAAAGTCGACAAAACTCATCATGCAACAACGTCGTTCAATGACTGGTAAAGGAAAACAAACACACGATGATAACAGGTTTCCATTGATGGTGGGGGATGAAGCGGTTAACAATATTCATCGTTTTAAGGATTTCATTACATGTTTGTTTCATCGCTACATTTCACGTATACAAGATGTAATGCCCGACGATAACTGTGGTTTTCGATCGGTAGTTGTGGGCTTAGGGTTCGATGAAAACAAGCGGCTTTTTATTCGACAACAGCTTCTAAAGGAGGTGGATAGTCGCGAAAAATGGTAGAGAACTGTTTTCGACAGAATCGTCTTTCAAGAGTATGATAACCTAAGTCACCCAATAGATTGGCAAAAGATAAAAACCGCACCCGGTAGTCATTGGATTTCAATGCCCTACACGAGACTCCTGATTGCTCAAAAATTTGGCGTGGTTATTCAACTTTTAAGCATCCTCGGCAGTCAAAACTTTTTCCACTTATGTTTTGGTCCTAACGTTAACGCTCACCATCAAGTCATATCGTTCGTGCATGTCAACAATGATCATTTCATCCACGTCACGTTAGACGGAGATTCTTCGATGCCATACCAAATCCTCTTTGGTTTTTATACCAAATCCTCTTTGGTTTTTGCACCGAAATGATGTTGTAGCAGAATGTGAAAATATATATAAGGATCGTATCAAACGGTTCAAGGAGATAATGACTAGTATTGTACGTACAGTTCCACAATACATAACGGATGTGGGATAGCGTTGGTTTGCAATTGTATTTTATTTTATTTTTTAACGGTTTGTTTTGAATGAAAAAAAAGTATAAAATTTAATAACGGTTTGTTCAAAATATATTTTTATTAGTTTAAAACCTTAATAACAAAACAAAAAATAAAATAAAATTTTAAACAATTCGTACTGGCTAATATGTGGCGTATAGAAATGGAGGGACACTTGAATTTTAAAGTGATACGCCTCGTATTGTACTATACGTGGCGTATAGAAATAGCAGGACAAATTCAGAGAATTTGAATTTTCAAATTTTTGAATTTTAAATATATACACCACGTATTGTACTATACGTGGCGTATAGGAAACGAAGGGTCGCTAGATATTTCAAAATTTTCAGATATTTTGTGCTATACATGGCGTATAGGAGACGAAGGGCCATTTGCTATGCGCCACATATTGGCTTATACGTGGCGTATAACATCCTTCTATACCCAGATGGTGCCCTCGTACACACCAAAACACAACAAAGCTACCGACACAAACACACACACATATGGACGCTCTTTGACAGAGATACTCGGGTCGAAAATGATCATCTTTAATCGTAAAGGTACGTATTTTGGAATCCTGGTCAATAATATTTAGTTTATTTTGGTTATTAACGGTTAAAAGTGGGTGAAAATGGGGGGTTTACAACGAAAATGGATGAATTATACGGCACGTATAATGCTATACGTGGTGTATAGTTCATCTGATGAAGACGATGAAACCATACGCTACGTATAGCGCTATACGTGTCGTATGGCTCTTGCTGCTTGGGAACTGATACTGCATATGACCTTCATTGCCGCGTATGGCTCATGTTACTTGGTAACATGGCTGTGTATAACCAGGTCTTGTCACGTATGCTCATGTTACTCGATAACATGATATACGCCACGTATAGGAATTGTTTTTAATAAAGTTATGTTTGTGGCACGTATATTTTCGTTTATTTTTTTTCCAGGTATGTCGGATTCGGTGATAGAGGTGGATATTGATATGGAGGTGGATGAGGACGATATTGCTCACTACCCGTATTTGCAGTCCGAGGCCGACTCGGACGCGTTTGGACGGTGCAAGAAGTTACGGCAGGTGATGATAGGCTCGGGTACTATCGTTGACTGGGGGCTTCCTTAGGAGCCCGGCGAAGAGGCGCGAGCCAGGGCCATTATCGGTCAGGATACGCCGTGAGATCGTTTGTTAGACATGGCGTTCACAAACACAAAAAGAGCCAGAGGATGAAGATGTTGATGTCGACAGGGACGAGCATGAGCTGTCGGATGAGCCGGAGCAGACCTCGTTTCATATGATTGGCCATGCTTACGGCTTGACGCTCCATCAGTCGGCAGTTGTGACGGGCTTGTATTACCTGTCTGAGACGGTCATGCCACTTTACACCGAGGCTGTAACAAAGGTGGATAGAGAGGATCTCCTAGTTTTTTGAGGTCTTATTGTTGATGGCCCATGGTTGAGGACCATGAGGAGGGTCTCGACGATTAGAGAACCCCCTACAGGTATTTACACCGCCTTATTTCGACGTCTATTGCATCGCGTTGGAAAAGCTGTGAGTGGTGCACAGAGAGAATTATTCTTTCTCTTTTGCTTGCTTACCGGTAGGCGGTGCGCCCTAGCCACATGCCTGGCGCTGTAATTTGTGTATGCCTTTCACAGGGAGAAACACAGGTTGTTGTATAGCAGTGCTTTCATCCCTAGTGTGATGCATGTTCTTGCGCCATGGTAGGATCACGTGCATCAAATGGCCGAGCCCATCCAGCCTGCCTGACTAGGCCGTCGCACGGCGAATGTCATGCGCGTCACGCGTCGTTTCCCAGGACCTAGCCTTCGGTTTATAGGGGCCGACCGGGACCAGGTTTGGGTCCCGCAACCGTTGTCGTAGATGCCGAATATGGCGATGTTGGATATGTCGGTTCCGCTACAGGGGTGACGATGGAGCCGGACGCAGCTGCTCGGTCACTATCAGCAGCCACAGAATCCTCAACACGTATGTCGACCTGTTTGGCTGGATAGGGCCACACATGCTTTGCTCGAGGGACTTGCTACCGAATTACGACGATGGCTAGTAAGAGCAACTGGATGAAGGAGTTGATGATGTGGGCAGTTGATCGCCTCGTGGATCTGCCATGAGTTGGCGACATCGAACCACCATCACTACCACCGCCACGTCAGTATCCGGGCGAAGCCGATCAGGATCAGGTGACGCGGGTCAGGATCACGCCGGCGCGGGTCAGGCGTAGTTGTTTTTATTTTAGTTAAGTTGTATTTTTTGTTATGTATGTACAAACATTTTAATGTAATATATGTAATGTTTTGGTTATTTGTTTGGTTGTAATGTTTAATTTGTTTGTTTTTTTACATATAAAATATTTTATTAACAAAGTTATAAATTAAAAGTGTAAAAACATTAATTTTTTAAACAGTGTAAATAATATTACTCAAAATTGAAAAAGATAAATATTGTCTAATTAAAAAAGATAAATATTATATAAATAAAAAAGATAAATATTTCATAAATTAAAAAAAATTCTATACGTGGCGTATAGCACTATACGCTACGTATTTGAACTTTGTATCTCAAAATCTGCCAAGTTTGGAGCAAAAATATTCCTCGTGACTTATGGGCCGCGTATAGTTCGATACGTCACGTATAGTCACAACCGTCAGATAAGGAATGACACCTGGCGTTCTGTGTCAGCCCTCATAAACCTTATACGTATCGTACTGCCCTATACGGAGCGTATAGGATTGCAGCGGGTCTAGATAGTAATATCCCGTGTCTATTTAGAATCAACCTTTTTTTTATTACCCAAGTGGAATCTCTCATTTACGGTAAATGCATTTTAAATGTGTTGATGATATTTAAGAAAAACTATGTTTTATGAACCTAAAATATCTTTCGTAGGCGAAAGAATTATGATTCGACTAAAGTGTCACATGTATACGCAATACATTTCATACAAATGAATTTTAAAAATGACATTTTTCAGCTTCGTTACATTTTGTTTTTTACTTTCTATTATAATCAGATCTTTATATACGTAAAGGGTGAGTTCTAATAAGAACGGTTATATATTTCATAACTATTAGAAATCATTGTATTTTCATTTTTTAAACATCAACATTTACAAGATTTAATAGGATAAATACATCAACGTGTATGATACAGGATTTGAACATCCAATATTTTAATTAATTGTTGAATCATAAAAATAAAATAAACAAACCCGTGTATTTTTTTTTAAATACTAACCGAGTATGAGTTATTTGAAAAAACCAAATTAAATCAAAATGTATATATTAAATAAAATAAACAAAAATGAAACATTGAGGTGGGTAACTATGATTGGTGGAAGATTTTGCCATGTGCCCGTGAGGCAATTCATGTTGACCGTCCCACGCCCCCTTTCAAGCCAGGGACGGTGTTCATGTCCCTTCACGTTATCATATCACTTTCATGTCTAATTTTACGGTGTCACTACGAATGAGCTAATTGTTGAACTACAAATCATAAGTTATTTTGTTCACCGATGATTACATGCAATCATCACTAAATACATTATTTATCAAGCCGTTAAAAGATTATACCGTATTAATTAGTAAATATTAATAAATAAATGGTTTCTAATTTTTTAAATATTTAATAGTTTTTATTTAAACTTCTTAACAAATAGAGTAAAGTGCACGCATGGTCCATATGTTTTATCAAAATTTTGGATTTGATCCCTATTTTTTCAAAAATACACGGATGGTCCATAGGGTTTGCACTTTATAACGCATTTAGTCCCCAAACATTGTCAAAGGTACATGTACGGTGACTGTGGTTTGCACTTTATAGCGCAATTAATCTCTAACTTGAACCTTTTAAAACCTTTAGATTTGTTAGTTAGGGACTAAATACGTTACTAAGTACAAACTATAGGGACCATCCATCTACTTTTAAAATAATATAGATCAAATTAAAAATTTTAATAAACCACATAACCATCCGTACGCTTTATAGAAAAATGTGAGAACCACGTGTACCAGTGTCTGTTTTTGGCTACATGTACCCGGATGGAAACAATAAAGCTGATTCATGTGAACAATATTCAAACAAATAAATAATTGAAATGACATGTTTACCCTCGACTTGATTCATCGTTGATTACTTCCAACACATTGTCGATTCCTTTGTATTGTATGCCTGTTATATGTCCTTCTGGAGTGGATAGAGTAATCTGGACAAACCCATTACTCACTACTACCTACAATAAACATTTTTCACATATCAAAACCAAAAAATAATAATAATAATTATTATTATTATGACAAAATACGTAGACCATGTTAATTTTATTATATCTTTAATCAAAACTAATTAATTGTTTATACTGAAAAATGTAACCTATACTCGATTAAAATACCTAATATAATCTATTAATTCATAAATATTATACTTCATAAAGTGTAGTTAGAGATCTCATAAGTTATTGGAACCGGTTCTCAAACAATCAGATAATATTTATGTAACTGGACTCGTATAAAGTCCAACAACCAAGTCATGGTAATAGAGCCTGGTTTTGGATATGAAACCAGACTTTATATCATTTTCATTCATATTTTACCATATAAAACCCGATTTTTTTATGTCAACAAGGTTTTGTTTTAAATCTTTTTTACTAAATTTACAAAAAGGAGCTAAAACTCACTTGCATTCTTAATCAAATATTAAAGAGTTAAATACGGTTTTAATCCATGTGGTTTAACACAAATAACCATTTTAGTCCAACAATTTAAATTTGACTAATTCAATTTTGTCACAATTTAAGTCCACTCTCTTAGATCGAATCCACCACAACTCTCTCTCTAATCAGAGTTTAGGTTCTGGTTTAGAAATCGTAAAAGGGAGTGGAGTTAAATTGAGACAAAATTGAAACTATTAGAATAAAAAAGTCAAATTTAAATTTTTGGGCTAGTATACTTATTTGTGTCAAACCACGTGAACTAAAACCATATTTAACTCAGTATTAAATTTATAAAAGGGTATGATTGGATGTTGTCGATTTATGAATACTCTAAAAAAAATGTTTAAAAAACTGAAATAAACTAATTAAAAGAGTAATTACGTACACGATTGTCTTGAAAGCTTAGGTTCACTCCAACGTCAGCCATTGTTGATGATCTTTGAGCTCTTGTTAAGTATAACATATCTGCATTTTGCCGGTATATTCATATATTATCACTTTCAGAAAGCCTCAAGTTGAGGAAAGATATGAATATAATATAAACCTGGTGAAAACATGAGGATGCTAAAAGCAGAGAGAAAAACAAGGAGATGATACATGGCTTCCTTGTTTTCATTAGTTGAACCCAAACAAACATCATTAATCAGTTATATATATACACTATACTAGGTAAGAAACCCGGAATATTACACGGGTTGAATAAAGTTAATGTTATATAGTTATTAATAAAAATTTATATATCACATATTTATAACATATTACATAGTTTTTTAATACAAATTCTAGAAAACGTTATATAGTTATTTTTTAAAATGTTTGATAAAGAAAATGAAAGAAATGTTCCGTTTATAAAAATATTTTAAGAACAAACCTATTTTGCTTAACTAAAAAATGTTTTTTTTTTCAAATTATATAAATCATTATTATTTAATAGGAGAGATAAATGAAACAAAAAAATTATAAAAAAATTAAAGAAATTTGTAATTAATATTAAAGAGATACAGGAAAAAAAGTTGTGAATACATAGGAGAGTAATATGTAACTTATCAAAAGTTTTATTTATTAGATAGTATAGATTCTAATAAATATGAAAAGGACAAAAAAGTAATTTTACATAGAATTTAAAAGTTTAAGTAAAGTGTTAAACCATATTGTAGAACCTTATAAAGTATAAAATAATTATCTTTTTGTTTAAAGTTCAAGCGTTACTTTTTGTTAATTTGTTCTACATTGATAACTTAACAAAGTGTCAAAGTGTGAGGGACCATTAAATCTATAAAGACAAGGTCAAGCAAATGCAAAACTAATAAATTATTTAACTTACATACTATCAAGTTATAAAGTCATGCTAAATTGAGTCGAGCAAGGCAGCTCGATTTTTAATTGAGTCGAGCTTGAGTTTAAGATTCTAGCTCGATTTTAATTCCACGCTGAGTTTAGGAGATAAATAACAAATTCATTTTATCCTTAATTAATAAAATACAAAATTCCCTTGTCGTCGAATAAAATGAACTTTTTATGAAGAGTAATATGACCCGACACATGCCCTGGCCCATGATCTGAACCATGGCCTGAACCATGACCCATGCCGTGACAAAACCCATGCCCTAACTCATGACCCGACCCACGGTATAAATTTATTAGTTAAAAGTATTTTATTTTTCATAAAATATTTTCTTGTCTATCAACCAACACAAATTAATTATTTATTTCATTCTCATAGCGTAACCAATGATAATAATCTATTTCTTTCCTTTATCCATTCACTTACTCATCAATTTCATTACCTTCTTCATTTCATTATGTTGAATAACAAACATGTACAGAGAAAAGATGGAGTCTCTATATTACATAAATGAAGATTAGCTTACAAATGAAAAAAAATGCAACATTAAATAGAAAGATAACTGGGCTTGGGCTAAAGCCCATAACAACTTATTATGCTAACATTCCCTCTCAAACTCACTATGCAATAGAAATAAACATTGAGAGTTTGTCACACAAAAAATGAAACCGAGATGCCGATTGAGCCTTGGTGAAAATATCTGCAATCTGCAAGGCTAATGGAACAAAAGGACCCAGGTGTGAGTCTGATATTTTCACTTCCTTTCCGTTCATGAAAGACAGAGTTCTTGGCGATCTGCATAGCACTTTGATTATCACAATGTAATGGGGTAGGCGAGGAAACAACCCCCATATCTGCCAGAAGCCATCGTAACCAAACAATTTCACATGTAGTCACAGCCATAGCACGATATTCAGCCTCAGTGGAGGACCTAGAGACAACGTCTTGTTTCTTGCTTTTCCATGAGATTAAGGAATCACCAAGGAAAATACAGAAACCTGTAGTGAATTTACGATCATTGGGATCACTCTCCCAATCAGCATCACTATAGGCACGCAATTCCAGAGAAGACGTAGAAGGGAATAAAAGACTTTGAAACTGAGTGCCACGAAGATACCTCAAAATACGAAGAACAGCTCCCCAGTGAACAGAAGTACGAGCGGTAACAAACTGGCTAACCACATGAACATCATGAGCGATATCAGGGCGATTAACTGTAAGATAAATCAAACTGCCTACAATGGTACGATACAAGCTCGGATCAGATAGAGGAACACCATCAGTGGGAGAGTAACGTGCACTGGTTTCAATGGGAGTGTCTGCAATTCTGTTATCAGAAAGTCTTGCACGTTGAAACAGATCCCAGGTGTGAGTCTGATGAAGAGCAGTGAGCTCTTCAGCCATAGCATTTTGCCATCGAGGATCATAGACAGCCTCTCTATATGATTCTGGTTCAGACAGATGATGAATGCCCGCGATGAATGAACTAAACAAAGCAGAATATGCAGAGTATGCAAAATTTGGTAGTTGAGTAGACTTACATGCATGAGTAGACTTTCTTGGAGGTGAAGGAGAATCAACATTGGTGCTAGATGACGTGGAAGGTTCATGAACTGGCATATCATGTGCAACAGAATTATCTGGAGCAGGCATATTAGGATCAACAGACGAATCGGGAACATCAGAGGTTGGGACATCAATGTTGCTAGCAAAAGGATCAATATTCTGAAGATCTGACTTTGTAACATAATGGGACTTAGCTGGAATCGAATAGAACGGAATATGTTCAAGAAAAGTAACATGTCTTGATACATATAACTTCTGACTTACACGATCAAAACAACGGTATCCTTTTTGTCCCGTGCCATATCCCTTGGGACCACTGGCATAGCCTAAGAAAACACATAAGGCTGACTTATTGGTTAATTTGTCTCGTACATCCAAAAACCCGTAATTCACCATAATCTGGGCGTTCACCGAAAAGACATTCAAATGGAGACATCCCATCATTGTGAGAAGTAGGGATCCTATTAATCACATGTTGGGCGGTCAGAAGTGCTTCTCCCCAAAAGACACTAGGTACTTCAGCAGATAAAAGGAATGAACGAGCGGTTTCCATAAAGATGACGAAATACCTGAGGTACCAGATGAAGACAATCCCACAGCAGACATAGCGGTAGGGTTGGCAGCAAGAAACTGCCTGAACTGTTCAAATACTTACGGATCCAGAGCAGATGGTGGTTTGTTCATTTCTACAGATGGTGGTGTAGCAGCAGCAGTAAATTGAGGTGGTTTAAATGTCCATGAAGATGGACCAGATGAACCAACAGAAGTGGACGTGCGAGCCGGAAATTGTCTACCTGATCTGTTCTGTTGTGGGGGCTTCTGCAAGTTAGAATTCTTTCTGCTAAGTAACAATGGACATTGAGACTTCCAATGATTTTTCCCTTTGCAAAAAGCACATTCATCAAAAGCAACTTTAGCACCTTGTCTGGACTGATTAGGGGGAACGTCAAACACAGTTGGAGTAGTTACTTTAGGAGCTTTATCAACCTGCGATTTTAACCGATTTTCCTCTGCAATCAACTCGTGAACAACTGAATCAACTGTTGGAAGAGGGTAACGATGAAGAATCGTTCCACGCAGTCCTTCAAATTCTGAACGTAATGCTATCAAGAACTGTACCAAACGTTGTTCCTCCCTTCTATCAATATAAGGTTTAAACACCTTCAGTGCTGCAGATTTCGTAAGTGCCAATTGATCTCATAAATCTGACATAGCTCCATAAAAGTCTTGAATGCTCATCTCATTCTCTTGAATAGCACGGATACCAAACTCCAACTGGTACTGCTTGGCAAAGTTAGACTGAGTATACAACTTTTCCAAATGGTCCCAAACCTGCTTAACTGTATCATATTTAGCCAACTGAATACCGATGGACTGACCTACGGAGTTGTTGATCCAAGTTATAACTTTAGAGTTATCCGTTTCCCATGTATCAAGAGCTAAGGCATATTCAGCAGGCTTAGACTTATCAGTAGGCTTTCCCTTAGTACATGTGACATAACCCCACATATTTTTTCCCCGAGAAAGTTTTTCATTACGTAACTCCAGTAGGTGTAGTTTTTACCATCCAGACGAGTGTTAATAGACTGAAGAGAGTCATCTTTCCCGACCATATGATCAAAACCGAATAACAGTCGAATAACCACAAACTTCAAATAACCGCAAACTTGGTAACTAACCGCAAACGTCGTGACCAACCGCAAACTTCGTGACCAACCGTAAACTTCGTGACCCAACCGCAAACTTCGTAAAACGGGACAAAAACGAGGTCCAAACCTATCAGTCTGTCTAGAAGCTCTTCCAAATACACAAATCAGTTCAAATAAAACGAAATCCGTAACTGTGATACCTCACGAGACAAATAAATCCGATGCAAGCTTCACCGAATGAGTGCTAAGCTTCTACCCTTCAACAACGAACAACTAAACAACGAACGAATCAACAATGGAGCGGAAGCGACAACAAAAATATTCAATCAAGCATGAATCGAGTAGGCTCTGATACCATGTTTAATAACAAACATATACAGAGAAAAGACGGAGTCTATATATTACACAAATGAAGATTAGCTTACAAATGAAAAAGAAAACAAAATTAAATAGAAAGATAACTGAGGCTTGAACTAAAGCCCATAACATAACCCATAACAACTTATTATAGTAACACATTAGATCATACCAAACCCACCCTAATATGTAAAATAAAAATGAGTAGTTTTCGTTTTATTTGGTTCGAAACGGACAAAATTTGGTTAAAGTCTCACAGACAAATAAAACATCCCCGTGAGCCGAGGGGTGGTGGCATTACAAACCGAGAAAGTGTGCTTTTTTGTAGTTTGTATATATTATTATTTTTCTTACCAGACTCCTTTAATAAAAAAAAGAATAGATGAGTAGGTATGAAAAAAAGGTGTATTAAAGAATCTTATTTAAGAGTAACTGCTTAGCAACAGACTTTTGTTGTTTTTTATTTTTACACATAACTTTTTGTTTCCTTTTTTATTGAAATAAAAAAATGAAATGGTTAAGTGCTTTTGACATTTTCCCTGGTAATTGTGGTCATAAACTACAGTTTAATAGAAAAATAATTAAAAATATGTGTTTAAAAATGTTTTGTAATGAGGATTATATTATGATGCCTAAATTCTGTTGGTGTGATTTGAAAGTGGCGTGTGGGAAGGCTTATCCTTTCATGCATTTTGTATTCTTTAAAGGATTTACGGAATCCACATTCCTCACACCCTTTCCCAACCCTCCTTACCAATCATAAAACATATCCCCGTTCTAAATAGTCATATTTATTTATTTATTTCTGAAACCGGTCAAAAATTAATCACATGTTCTAAACCAATCAAATCTTCTTTGTCTTTACTACACACCTTGTTGTACAAAAGATATTCTTTTTTCTTAAATTATTTTACTTTCACCATACATAATTATTTTACAAATATTACATCAATAAAAAAATAAATATTTTCATACATATTTCTAAACTCTCACATACATAAACATTATCAATTTCTAACATTTTACTAATAGATTTAACTAGTAAATTAGACCCGTGCTTCACTGTTTCATGACGGGCTTTATTTTGTGTTATGGTTTAAATTATAAATATTAGGGCGGGGGTGGAATTCAACCCCAAACTACTCTAGCTCTAAACCAATAAAAATTTGTGAAACCATTTTTACCATAAACTACCCCCTCATAAGGGGTGAAACCTGTGAACCCCTAAACTACCCCAAGCTTCAAATTCTAATTTTTATTTAATTTAAAGTTTAACAATATATGAAACAAAAATAAACTATTATAAAGGGGAAAAAAATAAAGAAAAGGGGAATCGAGATTAAGGGTTTTAGGAAACCAATGTAGTTGTATCCAATGACGACCTCTTGATCGAAATCTTAGTCCGGTTACCGGTTATCTCACTTCATATGTTCAAATCGGTATCCAAACGCTGGTTAACTCTCATGACAAACCCTAATTTCACTCTTCCCCGGACCGAGTCACTATTGGTGCTTCGAAATCACCTCATTACAAAATCGTGCATGCTGGATCCATAAAGGATCATCAAGGTTCTTCAATTCAAATTCAAAAATACTCTCCGAGAACATGCAGTTGGAGTGTTTGTAGTGATCGATTTCCCTTTGAATGTTTTAGTTGTTTCAACCATGGAATATATTGGAATGATTCCATTCATTGGCTAGAGGATGGGAACTTGGATCTGCATTTCAAGTTAGATGTTGAACTTCAACTTTTTAACAAGAATACAAACACTTCCAATATTGGATGATAGGGTGGATTGCGGTCAAAGGTTGTTTGAGTCTCGCAGTTGTTTGCTTCTTCTTCGTACATGAGATTTTAGTTCCCCGGAGTTGAATGTTTACGAGATGAGTAAATGGAATCATGTGTGGTCGGTGAAGTACATTGTTAATCTTAATAAGATTTTGACGAAATACCCCAAAACCTTGAGGAAGACTCTCGGTTGGTTTTGTTATGGTGTTCGATGTATCATGATCGGAAGAAAGAAGATGATTCGTTCCTTGTGATGGAGATATTTGAAAAGATAGTACAATACAACATCATGTCAAAGACTATCTCTAAGCTCTATTAGTTTGAATCAAATATTGATCACTCTCCGGTTAGCTTTCAGTTCATTGCATCTTTTGTTCGTGCGTGATTCTGTTTAATGGTTTCGGGTATTATCTTATGTTGTGCTTGCACTACATCTATTATTTGCTACAAGTTTATGATAATTTGCCACTCTCTCATTTTGGTTCGTCTATGTTTAACTCACAATTACATAGGTGGGAATTTACACCAGTAGACGGGTTTAGGATTGGGTATATCCTCTACTTTGACCTCTTTGTTGTTAAATCTTCTCTCATTCCTAGCAAGCCACAAACACAAACAAGCAAGCCACCAAGAGGATCCCATGAAACACCTCCTTAGCCGACTCCCCCAACCCACAATTAGCATGGAGATCGAAGAGATCTCTCATCGAAAATGCAAAAATAGGAGGGACTCGACCCTAAACACTGATATGGTTCCAAACCACCGAGGCAGCAAAACAAGAGGTGAAAAGGTGCACCGATGATTCATCCTACGAATCACATAAACTACATTTGAGATCACTGATTTGTATTTCCTTTTAGCAAGAGCGGAAAGAGATGGGATCTGATTCATTTCCACCCACCAAGCAAAAATATTGCTCTCTAGAGGCACCCATTACTCCATTTCATTGCGAAAAGACGACACAAAATCTCGGTCCTTAATCAACATCTCTTTGACCGACCTGACAACAAATAGCCCAGTTCTATCCCCTAGCTAAAGCACCTATCGCTGACATCAGAAAAGTTGACGGAGTTCAGAAGCAAAATGTAGTTGTTCCATTCCGATAGCTCCAAGTCAAACGCCAAAATCTTTTTCCAGCTCCATCGAACATAACCAAACATGTCACCGGTGCTGATTCGATCCATAACATATCAGAATTTAGCGCCTCGGTCGGTGTCGAAGGGACCGCTTAAAGATAAAGAATTAGTGTGTCCTAATCTCCTTAAACTAATTAGGGTAAGAAGGGTGTCGAACCACGAAGAGTTTGTGGTCGGTGCTTAATTTCAATTGACAAAGTGATTTATGAAGTTGCAATGGGTATTTCTGACCAAACACAAACAATGATTGAGGCGAAATTAACAAATTCAACAAACAATGATTATCAAATAGAAAAATGATCACTAGTAACCAAGTAGCAAACAAACGGTTTAAGTTGTAAACAATAATTAAAGAGGAATCACACCTGGGTTTCAAGTTCACAAGCAATTAGGGATTATCACACCAAGATATGAGTTCAAGCAATCAAATGGTTATCCAAATCAAATTGACCAAATATAACCAAGAACATCAACATTCATACATCATCGGCATATAGTGTAAGACAATATTCACGAATGAAATCGAGACAAATGTATGCAATATAGAATTAGATTAATCAAAAGATTCAACACAAATCAAAGTTCATAGCAATTATCATCTAACGGGGACAATGGTGCAAGAATTTATCGACTCCCGCGAGTTCATAACCATATTAAACACAAAGATTCAAGTACTTCAAACCAAACGATTATAAGAATTGTTTCTCAAAGCTAGCACATGATAAAACCCTAAAAATAATCCGCCAGGGAATGATTACCGGTGGATTAGCCGCTCATGGTTGTGGAAATCATCTTCGATTCTTCAATTCCTTGATATTAATCTTCCAAAATATCTTTCTTAGCCTCCAAGAACACTCCCAATCGTCCAAAACTGATCTCCAAAAAGTTAATTTCAAATTTAGGGAAGAAACCCCTAATTAAACACTGAAAATCGGTAGTTTTCCTAAAAATCCGTGTCTGAAAGGTAACCGGCGTAAGCTTACGCTGGGTGGCGTAAGCTTACGCCAATGTCTACTGATGTGAAAAAGTTCTGTTGTAGGCTTACGCCAGGGGGCGTGAGCTTACGCCCCTTGCTGAAAAACCACTGTTTGAAAAAGTGACCAGCGTAGGCTTACGTTGGGTGGCGTAAGAATTCTTTCAAATCTTTCATCTTTGATCTCATTTTCTCATGCGGTTTATTCTTCTGGCTTTTTTCTTGCATAATGCTTCAAAATCATCCTTTAAGTTCCTATCACATGTGCTTGCATAACTACACAAAGTCTTTGCATTCCAAATAATAATTCAAGTAATTATGCAATATTAACCATAAAAATGTGCAAAACTTTAGCCGCTCATCACATCCCCACACTTGAATTTTGCTTGCCCTTAAGCAAACTCTTTTTCATCAAATCCACATTACAAATTCTCAAACAAATGCCTCAACTAAATGTAAGCTAAAGTCCAAGGTCATACGAAATTCACAAGAATTATACTCTCAATAAATTTACAATCCAACAAACAAATGATGAGTTTTCAACACAAGGAAACACTTGGATGGGCTTAACTCATTTTCAATTATGGTTTTGCATGCATCATACCCCTCACAATCAATCACCCACTCGGTTTCATATCTGGACTAGCGATGAAATGTTAGTGTTTCTCACTCAAAACCAAACCATAAACCACATTATCATAAGCTTGCATATTGATCACATCTCCACCTACTAACACAACTATAATGCACAAATAAAAAGTTCTTTTAAAAGTTGTAATGTAGGCTAAGGTTACGGGTATGGATAGGGATTTTTAAAGTGGCTAAAGGTGAGTGGAATTCAACTAATGAACTTACAAATCAACTCTAAAACTTTCAAATCTCTACTATGTGTATAAATGACCCATCAACACTAAAGTTCTTATTTCTTCAAACTATCAAATGAAACTTGGGTTAAATTGACCCAATAACATCTTTTATCATAATTCAAACTAATACTCAAAACCTTTGGGCAAATGTTAACCCAATACTATTTTTGTATTTCTTTTTCATTCATATTTTCTCTTTTTTTTCTCAAACTAATACTCACAACTTTTGGGTAAATGTTGATCCAAGATTATTTTTTGGTATTTACTTTTCCTTCATTTTTCAATTTTTTTAATATCTCAATTAGAACTGCAACTATAACAATCTAAGTTAATTGAATTCCAACTCACAGGTTTAAAAAGAAAAGGCTAAAAGGTGAATGGGTTAATGTTGTGGGTTTTGTTAAAAGAAAAGGTATAGGCTCAAAGTGGGCATCTAATGGATATTAACGGGTAAGGGTATAAAAATGGCTAAAAATAAAAAGGTTTTTTCCTAATACCTTTATCATTTTTGTGCAATTAATTGATTCAAGGTCTCAACATGTATCAATAATATGCAAGTTCTAAAATGCGAAACAAAGTGACAAAACACTCAAATAAGAGAATATATATAAATTTGGCTCAAAATCACAAAAACAGTGGAAAATAGGTTACCGACATGTACATGCAAACCGTCACCTTCAACTTTGTTACTCCCAAATCAACATTTCCAATTTATTATATTTTTAAACATTTGTTGGAAAAACTTAATCAAGTAACTTAATGAATTAACCATGACCAAAGACCTCTACCAAACACTTTGCAAAACAATTTTTGAAAAATTTGTATGGTTTCCATGATTTCCCACATCCCCACACTTTAACCTTACATTGACCCAATGTAAATAGTTTTGAAATATAAAAGTGCGGTTCATGGGTGCAAAAACATCCAATACCCAATATCTCCAAATATCCAGCTCAAAGATTCCCATAACCATAAGCACTAACCCAACCACAATCAAGCAAGTTTCAAACAAAAACACATCAAAACAAACAAAAATAATATTGTTCAATCAAAGCAACATAGATATGAGAAAGAGTACGTGGACCTGATTAGAGGCGATCATAGAGTGCCTGAACCACCACCAAAAATGGACTCGTAAGTCTTCCATGAGTCTTCCCCACACTTGAGTGTTGCTATGGTGACGAAAACTAAAACACAAAAAACAAAACAAAACAAAACAAAGACAAAATAAAGACAATACAAGCCGGGTTGCCTCCCGATTAGCGCTAAGTTTATTGTCCTCGGCCCGACGTTACCTCCTTATGGAGGTTGAAACACAAACTTGCTTCCACTAGCTCCTCCACCACTTTGGTTATTATCACTCCAACTCCAAGTCTCATCTCTTGTAAACTCCACATCAAAAAAATCTCCTTTCTCGTTCGGATGTTAGACATGGTCGGGTGGCTTCTTTGCATCTTTCAACCTCTCAGTTTCCTTCTCGATTGCCTTTGGCTTGTCTTTCTCATTAAACCTATCAAACATAATACCCTTCTTTCTGGTGTCACCCTCATTTGCCTTGGCACGAGGATGACACACGTTAGTAGTAACTGATTTTGAACATTTATTTTCAACCGAATATGTAAATAAATTTGAAAAGATATTTATGTTCAACTTACGATTCCCAAAGGTCATGTCCACAGTACCGTTTTGGCAATTGATTTGCGCATTTGCGGTTGCCAAAAACGGTCTTCCCAAGATCACTCGTGGCTCCTCCTCCTTAGCAATTGGTGCATAATCGAGCACCAAGAAATCTCCCGGATAGTAAAATTCTCTAATCTTCACAGCCACACCCACTAATTTCCTTCGAGGACGCGTGTGTGTATCATTTGCTAACACCAATGTGGTGTTGTATTCTTCTAATGGACCAAAATTGTATTGGTCATATACACTCCCCGGTAAAATGCTAACCCCTGCTCCATAATCTAGTAGTGCCAAATTTGTTTTGAATTCTCCCATTTTAATAGGAACTAGGGGTTCTCCAAACACAATTTCTTCCTCTTCTCTTTCTTCACCTTCTTCATTACCATGAGCCACATCAATTGCACTAACATGACGTTTTGGGTTCAATGTGGTGTCACTCGGCAATTTACCTACATTTTGTTTGAATTGAGTTATTTCTTGTGCCAATTGCCCAACTTGTATCTCCAAAGCCGCGTGAGACTTGTCTCTCACTTCATTCTCCCTTTTGGATTCTTTCATCATCTCCATGATTGCATCCAACTTCGAATTAACCGCTACATCACCCCCCCCCCCCCAATGATCCACCTTGTTGTTGATGATCTTGATTGTAATTCCTTGAGAGGTAATTTGTGTTCCGGTTGTTGTTGTATGAATTCCTTTGGTAACCTCCCGAATTGCCTTGTTGGCGAGGTTGGTATGACGAGGTACCTTGATTTACACCATGAAAGTTTGGTTTATTGGTTTGATGCATCCCCATATTTGAAGTTTGGATGATTCCTTGAGCTCGGGTGATAGGAATTTGAGTTTGTACCATATGGTTTCCTATCACCATAAACTTGGTTCACTTCTTCTTGTTTACCATCTTGGAATGGGCAATTCGTAGCTTTGTGGCCCAAATCTTCACAATATTCACAAACATCAAACCGGGTTTTTACTCCCGCTACTTCTTTCTTCTCACTTTTTCTCAACAATGCCAATTCTCTCTCCATAGACGCCAACCTCTCTTTTTTTTCCTAATCAGGGACAGACTTAGAATTCGGGTGTTTAGTTCTTCGGCTAGCCGATGATTCGGCTAGCAGATGATTCGACTTTAGAACTTTGGCTCATCCGTTCCAAGAAATCCCAATCTTCTTCTTCAGGAATAGATAACAAAGTTCCATTACTTGTAGACTTCAAATATTTCCTTTCCTCTTGAGTCAACCCATCCACAAAACACTTCACTAACTCCCACAACTCAATTTGAAGGTGGGGGAATTTCCTCAACAACTCTTTGAAACGGGCAAACGCTTCATGCAATGGCTCACCCGCTTGTTGTTGAAAAGTTCGAATCTCAATTCGGGAGTCATCCGTCTTCGTAACCGGATAATACTCATCTAAAAATACTTTTTGCATCTCCTCCCATGTATGAATGCTACTCGCCGGTAATGTGATGAACCATTGCTTTGCCCGATCTTTGAGGGAAAACTGAAAAAGTCTGAGTTTGACCTCATTTTCGTCAAAATTTTCATCCCCAATATTGCCACAAATGGCGGCAAACTCGGCTAGATGGGTGTATGGCTCTTCGGTAACCATGTCATTAAAATGTGGGAGTACGTTGATATAATTTGGCCTTGGCTTGAATCGCCTCATTCCGGGTGTCACACCCCGTCCCAGGCACCCCCTGGACGTATGTGAACCTGATTGGTATCGCTTGGTTACTTGATTTCAGAGTTTTATAAAATACAGCGGAAGTCTTTCTTAAAGGATCGTTTCATCGTTCTTTCAACCTCAAAGGTTGTAATTGTAAATGCCAAAACTTAGTTGCAAAACAAAAGCCTTGTATTTACTTTATAAACATAGGGTTTCAACACCCTTCTCATTTGATTACAAAACAAGTTTGAAACCAAATACATAATGAGCCACTGGAAATAGTTCCAACACAAGGTTGATCAATTCCCTAGTCCTATCTCCTTTCTTTTAGATTTCCCTTTACACGAGCCTGAGAATCCTACGTGCATTCCATCCTTTACCGGGTCAGATCTCATGTCTGCCCTTAAACACCTCTCATCATATTTTAATCATTACCTGGAAAACATTTTGAAAATAAAACGTCAGCGCGAATGCTGGTGGATACAATATTTTGACATAAAATTATTTTGGCACAAATAAGTATTAGGTTGATAATCACAACTTCATGTTCAATCTACACATTCAGCAGACCCATTTCTAACCGTATGCACCATTGTATACACTGGCGTCATAGCTTATAACAACGAGAACTCCACGTCCTTCATTTGTTATAAGATAAGCACCAGCCACAATTCGAGAATTTCACCCGAGACCCGTGTATCCCTTGCAAGTTTTACGTATACCTATGGCCATAATGCTTTGTTTGTAGAAGAACTTTGAGCATTATTTCGTTAATCTTTATTTGGCCATTTTCGCAAATAAAATGTTTGACACAAGTTTTGAAAGAGATAAAGTATTCACTTTTTTGTTTGGAATGAGCCTCTAAAGTTAAAATCTTAGCTTCTAGTTTCTTAACTTGCTTTCTCTAGCGTTCCGACCTTTCTACGAGCGTTTCTTCTTACACCGGGCACTAGAGTTAGCGGGAATCGAACCGGGGTTGTCGGGAGTGGACTAGAGATGCTCTGGAATGAGTTTTGAGTGGTGGTTTCGTTTGTGGGATGAGAAAAATGATTGAAATCGTTCAAGTATTTATAGGGGTGAAATCTGGTCCGTAGCGGACCGCTAGGCAAGATGGTGGCAGTCCGCTACCGCCTTGGGTGGCGTCAGCCCTATATGTTAACTCCTGATCGGACCGAATATGGGTTTCCGGCTAGCGGACCGTTACCTAAGGGCGTAACGGTCCGTCACCTTTATGTGTGGCGAATTCTGATGAGTTTGCGGTTGGCGGACCGTGATCACGTGGCGTGGTGGTCTGCCACGAGTACACGTGACAGAATACATGACCATTAGTCTCTATACACTTGGCTTAACCGGATTCATTGCTTAGTCAACACGTAGCGAACCGTTACCTTATATGGTGGCGGTCCGCCACCCAAACCAATACCTTTAGCGGACCGTTATGGTTAGCCTTAGCGGTCCGCTAAGGTCTAAATCCTCAAATTTTCTAATTTAAACCCTGAACTTTAAGATAATTACTCTTATAGTCCCTAGGGTTTACCTTTTATCAAATTTTGGACATTTTTGTGGTAGGTGTTACATCCTCCCCACCTTGTTTTAAACTCGTCCTTGAGTTTACTCAAACAGGTGTGGATACTTATTTTTCATTTCAGACTCCAGTTCCCACCTGTACTCAGGTCCACGTCTGGAGTTCCATTTCACTTTCACAATAATTAATTTCTTTCTTTTCAATCTCTTTTCCTGCATGTCCTTGATTTGTAAAGGTTGTTCCACAAACCTTAACTTTTCATCTATCTCTAAATCTTGTAGGGGCATTACCAGAGATTTATCTGCTAAACACTTACGCAGATTTGACACATGGAATACATCGTGTACTCCATTCATTTCATCTGGCAGTTCAAGTTGATAGGCCACAGGCCTAACCCTTTTTGAGAATTTTGAATGGTCCTACGAATCTAGGACTTAATTTCCCTTTCTTTCCAAATCTTACAACACCTTTCCAGGGTGAAACTTTCAACAGAACATTATCACCGACGTTGAATTCTAACGGCTTTCGTCTCCTATCAGCATAACTCTCTTGACGATCACGAGCTACTTTCAACCTATCCTTTATTTGGATAACTTTCTCAGTTGTTTCCAGGACTATTTTAGGTCCAGACAACTGATTTTCTCCTATTTCGAACCAACAGATTAGAGTTTGACACTTACGACAGTATAAAGCTTCAAAAGGAGCAGCCTGTATACTCGTATGATAGATGTTATTGTAGGAGAATTCCATCAGAGGTAGGTGGTCATCCCAACTTCCCCCAAATCAATAACACAAGCTCTTAACATATCTTCAAGAGTTTGAATTGTTCTTTCGCTATGCCCATCTGTCTGAGTATGGTAGGCAGTGCTAAGATTCAATTTAGTACCAAGAGCTTTTTGGAAACTTTTCTAGAATCAAGAAGTAAATCTACTATCTCTATCTGACACGATAGATAAGGGCACACCGTGTAATGTTACAATTTCATTAACGTATAATTGTGACAATTTATCCATGTTGTATGTTTCTTTCATGGGAAGAAAATAAGCAGACTTGGTGAGTCTATCAATGATAACCCAGATTGTATCATTCCCTCGACTTGTTCGGGGAAGTTTCATGATAAAGTCCATGGTTATCATTTCCCATTTCCAGACTCGAATTTCAAGTTGCTTTAACAACCCATAGGGTTTCTGATGTTCAGCTTTTACTTGAGAACATGTTAAACACTTTGCAACATAGATAGTGATATGTTTCTTCATTCCTATCCACCAGTAATTAGCTTTTTGGCTTTTATACATCTTATCGCTTCCAGGATGCATTGTATATTTGGTTTTATGAGCTTCGTCAAGAATTTCTTCATGAGTATTTCCATATATAGGAACCCAGATTCTCTTATTCATTCTAATAATTTCATCATCTCCTTTGACCAACTGATCAATCATGCCTTCCAATCCTTCTTTCTCAAGGTTGGGTTCTTGCAAAGCAAGTTTCTGAGATTCCTTAATACGAGTAATAAGATCTATTTGGAGATCGAGTCTTAAAGCACGAACTCATTTTAGTTTCTTATGTTCCTTTCTGCTTAGAGCATCATCTACGACATTGGCCTTTCCTTCATGATAACAGATTTCACAATCATAATCATTCAGGACTTCCATCTAACGTCTTTGCCTCATATTTAGTTCTTTTTGACTGAATATATACTTTAGGCTTTTATGATCAGTGAATATAGTGAATTTGACTCCATAAAGATAGTGCCTCCATAATTTCAGAGCGAAGATTATGGCGCCCAACTCTAAATCATGAGTCGTATAATTCTTTTCATGGGTTTTCAGTTGACGAGAAGCATAAGCAATGACTTTACTTCCCTGCATTAACACACAACCAAAACCGGTGTATGAAGCATCACAGTAAACTTAGAAGCCTTCATTTCCATCTGGCAAAGCCAGTATGGGTGATTGGGTCAATTTCTGTTTTAGAGTTTCGAAAGCTTCAGATTGTTTAGGACCCATTCATACTTAACTGACTTACGGGTCAGAGAAGTTAATGGTACTGTGATTCGAGAGAAATCTTGAATAAATCGTCAATAGTAACCGGCTAAACCGAGAAAACTTCAAATTTCAGTTGGTGACTTCGGGATTTCCCATTTAGATATGGCTTCAATTTTGATAGGGTCAACTTGAATACCCTTAGCGTTGATTATATGACCAAGGAATTGAACTTCTGATAGCCAGAATTCGCATTTGGAGAACTTAGCATATAGCTTCTCTGTCCTCAGAATTTCAACTAAGATTTTCAAGTGGTTGGCATGATCTTCCTTACTTTTGGAATAGATAAGAATATCGTTAATGAATGCGATAACGAATTTGTCTATGTAAGGTTTACAGAATCGATTCATCATATCGATGAATGCTGCTGGTGCATTAGTAAGTCCAAACGGCATCACCGTGAACTCATAATGACTATATCGAGTTCTGAAGGTGGTTTTAGAAATGTCTTCTTCCTGAACTTTCAACTGATGGTAACCGGATCAAAGATCAATCTTAGAAAAGCAACGAGCTCCTTGGAGTTGATTGAAAAGGTCGTCAATTCGAGGGAGTGGATAACGCTTCTTTATTGTAACGAGCTCCTGATTGGTATCGCTTGGTTATGATTGTGAAATCTGTTAACCTGATTGGTGTGAACCTGATTGGTATCGCTTGGTTACTTGATTTCAGAGTTTTATAAAATACAGCGGAAGTCTTTCTTAAAGGATCATTACATCGTTCTTTCAACCTCAAAGGTTGTAATTGTAAATACCAAATCTTAGTTGTAAAACAAAAGCCTTTTATTTACTTTATAAACATAGGGTTTCAACACCCTTCTCATTTGATTACAAAACAAGTTTGAAACCAAATACATAATGAGCCACTGGAAAATAGTTCCAACACAGGGTTGATTAATTCCCTGTTCCTATCTCATTTTCTTTTGGATTTCCTTTTACACGAGACCTGAGAATGCTACGTGCATTCCATCCTTTACCGGCCCAGATCTCATGTCTGCCCTTAAACACCTCTCATCATATTTTAATCATTACCTGGAAAACATTTTGAAAATAAAACGTCATCATGAATGATGATGAATACAATATTTTGACATAAAATTATTTTGGCACAAATAAATATTAAGTTGATAATCACAACTTCATGTTCAATCTACACATTCAGCAAACCCATGTTCTGACCGTATGCACCACTGTATATACTGGCGTCATAGATTATAACAACGAGAACTCCACGTCCTTCATTTGTTATAAGATAAGCACCAGCCACAATCCGGGAATTTCACCCGAGACCCGTGCATCCCTTGCAAGTTTTACGTATACCTATGGCCTGAATGATTTGTTCGTAGAAGAACATTGAGCATTATTTCATTAAACTTTATTTGGCCATTTTCGCAAATAAAATGTTTGACACAAGTTTTGAAAGAGATAAAATATTCACCTTTTTGTTTGGAATGAGCCTCTAAAGTTAAAATCTTAGCTTCTAGTTTCTTAACTTGCTTTCTCTAGAGTTTTGACCTTTTTACGAGCGTTTCTTCTTACACGGGCACTAGAGTGAGCGGGAATCGAACCGGGCTTGTCGGGAGTGGACTAGAGATGCTCTGGAACGAGTTTTGAGTGGTGGTTTCGTTTATGGGATGAGAAAAACGATTGAAATCATTCAAGTTTTTATAGGGGTGAAATCTGGTCCGTAGCGGACCGCTAGGCAAGATGGTGGCGGTCCGCCACCGCCTTGGGTGGCGTCAGCCCTATATGTCAACTCCTGATTGGACTGAATATGGGTTTGCGGCTAGCGGACCGTTACCCAGGGGCGTAGCGGTCCGCCACCTTTACGCGTGGCGAGTTCTGATGAGTTTGCGGCTGGTGGACCGTTACCACGTGGCGTGGCGGTCTGCCACGAGTACATGTGTCAGAATACATGACCATTAGTCACTATACACGTGGCTTAACCGGATTCATTGCTTAGTCAACACGTAGCGGACCGTTACCTTATATGGTGGCGGTCCGCCACCCAAACCAATACCTTTAGCAGACCGTTATGCTTAGCCTTAGCGGTCCGCTAAGGTCTAAATCCTTAAATTTTCCATTTTAAACCCTGAACTTTAAGATAATTACTCTTATAGTCCCTAGGGTTTACCTTTTTTCAAATCTTGGACATTTTTGTGGCAGGTGTTACACCGGGAATTGGTGGAACGATCAGAGAGGCATTCTCTGAAATAGCCGGTCGAAAGCGACCATTAACTCCACCCATACGGGCTACCTGTTGTCTTCAGTTTTCGTTGTTGTAGCCCCCATTAAATCTCCTCCCTTTCTTGTCTAGGAGGATAAACAGGTCTCTCGGGTCTTCCCGTTTGACCCATTGGTTGTCTCGTCCTTTGGTGAACATAATTCACCTCTTCGTCATCTCCAAAACCTTGCCCCTCATTATAATCTACAAATTGACTATACTCAGCATCTTCATACTCACAGTCTCCAAACCCATTACCATTCCCGACATCTTCGTTATCATCATACCCAAAGTACTCACCATCATCATCCTCCCAACCGTCTTCATTGTCGTTTCTTGGTTGAGCTCCAAAGATGTTTCTAGGAGGGTTTGATTTTGTTGTAGTCCCCTCCTTCCTTGGTAAGCGGAATTGGAACAGATGTTAACAGGTCAGTTTGTTGAACTGGACCCGACCCATGGTGTTGATTGTTATTAATAGGTATGGATGGGATTGGGGATGTGTGAGGTGGAGTTGGTGGGCGGTTAGGAATTGGGCCACAGTTTCTAATGCTAGTTCCTGAATGACTGCTTCGGCTATCAATGGATTATTGTTCAGATGAAATGGGTTGTAAATTTTGTTGTTGGGTTCGGTTTTGCCTTGCTATCCTCTCAATTTCTGGTTCAAAAACAAGTGGTGAAGTCCTCTCGGATGAGCGGGTACGCATGCACTAATCTGTCACCTGCACACACAAACAATATCTGTCACCTGAACACACAAACAAACACCACGCGCAACACAAAAATAGAAGAAGATTAACCAAACAAAACAAGTAAACAAATAGTCACCAAAGTCAACTAAAATAAAACACCAAGCGCACACACTCCCCAGCAACGGCGCCAAAATTTGTTTGGTTTCGAAGGGACCGATTAAAGATAAAGAATTAGTGTGTCCTAATCACCTTAAACTAGCTAGGGTAAGAAGGGTGTCGAACCACGAAGAGTATGTGGTCGGCGCTTAATTTCAATTGACAAAGTGATTTGTGAAGTTGCAATGGGTCTTTATGACCAAACACAAGCAATGATTGAGGCGAAATTAACAATTTCAACAAACAATGATTATCAGATAGAAAAAACGATCACTAGTAACCAAGTAGCAAACAAACGGTTTAAGTTGTAAAGAATAATTAAAGAGGAATCACACCCGGGTTTCAAGTTCACAAGCAATTAGGGATTATCACACCAAGATATGAGTTCAAGCAATCAAATGGTTATCCAAATCAAATTGACCAAATCTAACCAAGAACGTCAACATTCATACATCATCGGTAAATAGTGTAAGACAATATTCATGAATGAAATCGAGACAAATGTATACAATATAGAATTAGATTAATCAAAAGATTCAACACAAATCAAAATTCATAGCAATTATCATCTAACGGGGTCAATGGTGCAAGAATTTAAGGAGTCGATTACAAGAATTGTTTCTCAAACCAAACGATTACAAGAATTGTTTCTCAAAGCTAGCACATGATAAAACCCTAAAAACAATCCACTCGAGAATGATTAGCCGCTCATGGTTGTGGAAATCATCTTCGATTATTCAATTCCTTGATATCAATCTTCCAAAATATGTTTCTTAGCCTCTAAGAACACTCCCAATCGTCCAAAACTGCTCTCCAAAAAGTTGATTTTGAATTTGGGAAGGAACCCCTAATTAAACACTGAAAATCGGCAGTTTTCCTGAAAATTCACGTCTGAAGCGTAACTAGCGTAAGCTTACGCCGCAATGCCTACTGATGTGAAAAAGTTCCGGCGCGTAAGCTTACTCCCCTTGCTGAAAAAACCACTATTTGAAAAAGTGACCAGCGTAGGCTTACGCTGGGTGGCGTAAAAATTCTTCCAAATCTTTCATCTTTGATCCCGTTTTCTCATGCGGTCTTTCTCCTCGCTTATTTCTTGCATAGTGCTTCAAAATCATCCTTTAAGCTCCTATCACCTGTGATTGCACAGCTACACAAAGTCTTTGCATTCCAAATAATAATTCAAGTAATTATGCAATATTAACCATAAAAATGTGCAAAACTTTAGCCACTCATCACGCTCTCAAGTTTAAACAGATTGGGGTAAATGTTTTTAAGCGGCTCAGCGCATAACCACGGGTCCATCCAGAACCTGATGTTTTCTCCATTACCCACCACACCTTTAGAGAGCTGATGGATATGCTTCCCCAAAATCAAAGCTTTGAAGTCCGGTTTAGCAATGTTATTATGAACTTTGGTCAAATATTTGTCGAACAGTAAAACATACGAACAGTTCTTATTCTAATAAAAATCTTCAATAACTTTCTTCCAAATATTATGGCCTTCCATCTTGAATCTCCATAACGACTTAGCTAAAAAGGCGATATTGATATCCTTGAGAGTGCTTAAACCAAGGCCACCCCTACTCTTAGGAGTCGTAACCCAATCCCACGCCACCCAATAAATTTTCTTGGACTCGTTAGAACCGCCCCAAAGAAATCTTTTAATAATGATCTCAAGACTATCGATAACTTTGGTCGAGCCATTGTAAAGGGAAAAATAATAGATGGTAAGGCTCTCCATAACCTATTGATTAGCGTAGACCTACCACCAATTAAAAGAGTCGAAGCCTTCCAAATAGAAAGTCGAGCTTCCATGATGTCAAAAATAGGACGCCATTGGACCCCTCTATTCATATTAGCTCCAGCAGTGAGCCCAAGGTAGGTAAATGGCAGCGTTCCAGATGGCAATGAATAACCGAAGCCAAGGATTCCACATCAGCCTGCTCGACCCCAATGCCATAGACAAAAGACTTGCCCAAATTTACCCTTAAACCCGAGCATAAGTAAAAGCACCTCAGGATCCTTGCCACATTCCTTGCATTAAACGCAGACCATTCCCCAATATTTATGGCGTCATTCGCAAACAAAAGATGGGAAAGTAACAGGCCCTCATTTGGGGCTTGGATACCATCGAACACCTTTGTCTCACAAGCCTTCTTGACCATACCGGAAAAGGCTTCCATGATAATGAGGAACAAGAAAGGATAGGATCTTCTGGTCTCATTCCTTTTTGGCATTGAAATTCAAAAGTAGGCACACCATTCACAAGAATAAAGGCCCTGGCCAAAGAAAGAATGCCAGTGATCTAATTTTTTAAAGAAGTATGAAGTCAAAAGTTAAAAACGAAAATTAGAACAAGTTGATTCACTAGTTAACAAGTGACTATGGATGTGACTATAGCAACAAGAGTTTAGATTCATCGTCGATCATCACAACAAAAAGCAAACACAATCCTCCTCTCTCACACACTACACTTTTTTGTTTACACCTTGTTAGCTTTTAGCACCATACATCATCTCAACCAAACACCGACTACCCTTGTCTGGATTTTAATCCAAACACTAAAAGATGCATATCATATAAAGATATTTTTTTTCATTCTTATTCTATACACATCAAATCTTTATCGTTTTAAGTTTCATTAAGTTAGACTACATATATGAAAGATTCCACCATAATAACCATCACATGTAGAAGATGAGTTTAGAGAAAAACATAAAGTGTGTAGGTATTGCGATATCTCATCAACTAGATGCTTCTGAGTTCAAGTCATAACTTTGATTGGGATAAAAGAAAATAATAATAATAACTGTAACACGCCTCTAAGATCATGTACAAGACCTCTTTGTAACTTTCCTTTGAAGATACATGTAGCCAATTCTAAAAATGGCTTATTCATTAGTCACTATTATTCTACAATACATGATGAGCCCCTCAATCACATGATTTGGTGGTCAAAAACGTTTGATCCAATGAATGCAACTATTTGCTTCAAGTTCCAAAAAATGAGTTTACCTTTTGTTTTACAACTAATATCTTTTTCTTAACAACCATTGGAAAAATATGACTAACAATCATTTTTAACTATTTAGCTGATGATTGATGATTAATTAGGTTATGATATATTGTTTACATAAAAGTAAGTTTTAGGACTATTGGTTAAGAGATTGAGCTTCTTATAACTCTATTATAGATTTGGGGTTTTACTCCTCATTGTGCATTGTGACAACGTTGACAGTCATGTTTCATTCAGTTGAATAAAAATTTAATGATGGGTTTAAATGTAATATTGCAACAAAACTTAATTCAAGAGCTAATTATAAGTTATGTTCTTTAAGTATTACTTAAATTTCAGTATACGTATTTTAACTAAAGAAATTACAGAAAGCGTCATTTATCTTTAAAAACCTTGCACGTTACGTCCTTTAGCCTAACGACCGTTAAATTTTACCGTTACGTCGTGTCATGTGCAAGGCACATGAGGGTATTTTGATCTTTTTACCGTAAAAGAACTATTTCGGTAAACTCTCATTTATAGAAACAAATTACAAGAATAGTCTTTTTATGTGTGAAAGCCGTTAGGCCAAAGGACGTAACGTGCAGGGTTTTATAAACATAAATGACGTTTTCTGTAATTTTCTTAGTTAAATGACGTATAGTGAAATTTAGGTAATACTTAAAGAACATAATTTATAATTTGCTCTTAATTTAATGCAAGAAAACACAAATCCGTATGTCTAAAACTTAGCATTGCATCTTTTGTTCGTGTGTGATTCTGTTTAATGGTTTCAGGTATTATCTTATGCTGTGCTTGCACTGCATCCATTATGTGCTACAAGTTTATGAGAAGTTGTTACTCTCTCGTTTTGGTTCGTCTATGTTTAACTCGTATAACGTTATCGTTTTGGTTTGTTTAATTTGGACTTGTAATAGCGATTAATTAACTCTCATTTTGGTTATGTCTGATCTTAGCTTACCTCTATATGTATCCATTAATATTAATGTTCTTACATTGTTTCTTATCAATAATATGTTATAGTTCCAAAATTTATAAATTGAATTATGTTTTTTTTTTTCACAGGATTTATGGAATCCACATTCCTCACACCCCTTTCCAACCTTCCTCTACAACATGTGTATGTAGGGCTGTAACCGAATCGAACCGAACCGAACGAAGCCTTGTTCGTGTTCGTTCGGTAAGCATTTAACACGAACACTAACCTAACAAAATTCATGTTCGTGTTCGTTCATTAAAAAAATGGATTTGTTCACGAACGGAACCGAACGAAGGCTAGTTTGGGACTTTTGATGTCAACCCTAATGTCTTCCGCAATGAACATTTAATAAGATCATTTTAATATCAAGTTTTTTTCCATTTGTATCAAACTTACTTTACTTAGTTAATTTTATGGTAAAAAATAAAATAAAAATTAAAGAATATATAAAGTTTAGACACATGAACGAACAAGAATAAATAAAAATAGAAATATATAAAAATATTTAATGAACAACATAAACAAACGACACATGAACAAATACGAACGTAAACGAACATAAACGAACGTTCACGAACACGTTACCGAACATTCACGAACACAATTGAATGAACGAGACCTCTGTTCATATTCGTTCATTTAGTTAATCGGACGGAATTCCTTATTCATGTTCGTTCATTTATTAAACAAACGAATGTAAACGAACTTCCCGTCGAACGGTTCACGAACTGTTCGCTGAACGTTCGGTTCATTTACAGCCCTATGTGTATGTAATTTTTTTTTAAAGGCAAATTTTATTCACGAACCACCTAAAAACGTCTGGGGGAAACAAAAACACAAAGACAATTACATAAGAGGGAATTTACACCAGTAGACGGGTTTAGGATTGGGTATATTAGAAAACCATAAGAACCCGAGAGTCTTGACACTCAGAATAATATCCTCTACTTCGACCTCTTTGTAATTAAATCTTCTCTCATTCCTAGCAAGTCACAAACACCAACAAGCAAGCCACCGAGAGGATCCCATGAAACACCTCCTTAGCCGACTCCCCAAACCACCGAGGAAACAGTACAAGAGGTGAAAAGGTGCACCGATCAATATTGCTTTTTAGAGGCACCCGCTACTCCATTTCATAGCGTAAGACGACCCAAAATCCTGGTCCTTAATCAACATCTCTTTGACCAACCTGACAGCAAATAGCGCGGTTCTATCCCCCCAGCCAAAGCACCTATCGCTGACATCAGACAAGCTGACCGGGTTGAGAAGCAAAATGCAGGTGTTCCATTCCGATAGCTCCAAGTCAGACGCCAGAATCTTTTACCAGCTCCACCGAACAGGACCAAACGTGTCACCTGGGCTGATACGATCCTTAACATATCAGAATTTAGCGCTCTCAAGTTTAAACAGATTGGGGTAAATGTCTTTAAGCGGCTCAGCGCATAACCACGGGTCGGTCCAAAACCTGATATTTTATCCATTACCCACCACACCTTTAGAGAGTTGATGGATATGCTTCCCCGAAATCAAAGCTTTCAAGTCCAGTTTAGCAATGTTATTCTGAACTTCAGTAAAATATTTATTGAACGGTAAAACATACCAACAATTCTTATTGTAATGAAAAGCTTCAATAACTTTCTTCCAAAGATTATGTCCTTCCATCTTGAATCTCCATAACCAATTAGCTAAAAGGGCAATATTGATATCCTTGAGATTGCTTAAACCAAGGACACCCATAGGAGGCGTAACCTGATCCAGCGCCACCAAATAAATTTTCTTGGACTAATTAGAACCGACTCAAAGAAATCTTTTGAAAATGATCTCAAGACTATCGATAAATTTGGTCGGGCCCTTATATAAGAAAATATAATAGATGGGAAGGCTTTCGAGCGCCGACTTGATTAGCGTAACCCTACCTCCGATTGAAATATTCGAGGCCTTCCAAATAGAAAGCCGAGCTTCCACGGTGTCAAAAATAGGACGCCATTGGACCACTCTATTCATATTAGCTCCCACAGTGAGCCCAATGTAGGTAAATGGCACCGTCCCTGGATTGTAATGAATAACCAAAGCCAACAATTCCACATTAGCCTGCTCGACCCCAATTCCATAGACAAAAGACTTACCTAAATTAATCCTTAAACCCGAACATAAGTAAAAGCACCTCATGATCCTTGCCATATTCCTTGCATTAAACGAAGACGCCATTGGATCACTCTAAACGAATACCACTCCCCAATAATTATGGCGTCATTCGCAAACAAAATATGGGAAAGTAACGGGCCCTCATTCAGGGCTTGGATACCATTGAACACCCCTGCCTCATAGGATTTCTTGACCATACCTGAAAAATCTTCCATGATAACGAGGAACAAGAAAGGGGATATTGGATCTCTTTGTCTCATTACTTTTTGGCATTGAAATTCAAATGTAGGCACACCATACACAAGAATTGAAGCCCTGGCCGAAGAAAGAATGCTAGTGATCCATATTTTTAAAAGAAGTATGAAGTCTAAGGTTAAAAATGGAAAATTTGAAATCTGGATGGATATCGGACTGACATCGTCCTTCCCATCGGTCAAAAGTGAGCTGAGGGTCAGATGTAGACTTTAAGGCCTTCTCCTTTTGTCGGGATTGTGAGAGTTAGGAGTTTAGCTAGGTACTATCTACGTGGCTACAAAGCTTCTTCGGCCTCAACCGTTCACTGGAATTAACTCTTTACATTATTGTTCTTTAATGTCCTTACCAAAGGTAAAGACCATTTTGTGTGCTTTGCTAAGAAACGGTTTATGGCTCAGTCGCCCATATTAGGATTGTACTTCTTTTAAAGAGGTCGCGAAAGGCATCCGGGTTATCGCGGACAAATTCCGTGCTGGCTTTGAAACCATCCTTGGTTACTATCACTCCTAGGAACTTTCCTTCTTCTACCACAAAAGAGCATTTTCCCGGGTTGAACATATTATGGGCTTCTTTAAGGTTTTTGAAGTTTTCTTGGATATTAACATGTATCTCCTCTTCACTCCTGCTCTTTATTACTAAATAACTATTTTGTACTAAATAACTAACATAGATTTCCAGATTTTGTCCAATCTGTAACCTGAACACCCCTTCCTTGAGCCTTTGATACAAGGCCCCAACGTTTTTTAGTCCAAACAAGATTTTTTTTATAGCAAAAAGCTCTAATATCTATTATGAACGCCGTTTTTTCCTCGTCACCTTTTTGCATGGGTATTTGGTGGTAGCCCTTATACGTATCGAAAAACATTTGAAACTGAAAGACGTCAGGGAGTCTATTTTCAAGTCGATCTTCGGCAATGGTTATGCATCTTTTGGACATGCGTTATTCAGATCTTTGTAATCTATACACATCTGCCTTGTTTAGTTGTTCTTTTTAACCATTACAGGATTGGATACCTATGTGGGGTATCGTACTTCTTTCAGGATAGTGGCGCACACTAAGTCCTTGACTTGCTCTACAGCTGCCTTGTTTCTTTCGAGGCCCATTTTTCAACAGCTATTTACCTTGCGTGGACAACGTCTTTTTCAATAGTAATGATCTGCTCGGGGTACTTGGGGCCCATTTTTCTGGGGCCTGGTTGCTTGTGCGATTATGTCTTCAACCTATCTGTCTCTAACTAAAATCCCTAACCTTAATCGGATGTCGTCCTCACGAGCAACCTTTGCGGCTATACATTTCAAATCTCGAATCGTCTCTACCTCTTGATCAGCCGATCAACCTTTGCGGCTAATGATCAGCGGCGCCGAGCGACGAGTAACTTTTGTGGCTCTGCAATTCGAAAGGCACACTAGACAGTTGGGTTGTCCAAATCGCTCGCCGCTTGCTCGGAATATTAATGCCCGGATAATGCTCGGTTTGAATTTCAGCTCGATTGTAAACGAGCTGATTGGCTCGGTTCGATTATTAAATGAACTAAGCACGAGCAAAGGTCCGCTCAGTTCTGCTCGTCTCGTTAACAACTCTACCCTCCACTGATGTATGTGGGATGGAGAAACAATTAACAAAATTGCCGAGAGGCAGAAGAGGCCCTGAGGGTGTGCCGTATGGGCGACCACTCAGGGCCCACTATTTTGCGGGTCTGAATATCCGACGAGAAGAGTAGTTACCATAGCTTGTTTTTGTGTCATGACTCTTCAGGTTGTCTTCACTAGAGTAGTTATACGAGGAGAAAAGTGTTAAAATTATGATGAATATTCTTTTTATGTCAAAAACTAGCCTCTCCTTCATGTGAAGATCTTCACGGGTAACACTCACTACCTAGAGCCTGTCCTGATGATTCAAATGCCCTACACGAGCCCGAAAAAAAGGCCATATATATGTATTTTTTTTAAAGCCTCGAAAATTATATATATATATATATATATATATATATATATATATAGAGGGTGTGGATCAATTGTAAACCACTTCTTCATGTGTAAACCAATAAACCATTTCCATCAATAAGAAGATGTCATGTGTCATGATTTTGAGTTATACTAAAAGGGTAAAAGAGTCAATATGCTAATTCTTTATTAACTAGTTTTATTTAAAATACTTTCCCCCCTTTTATATAAAAGAAATTAAAATTTAAATGTTTTTTTATTACATATATGTAATGAACAATTACATATATGTAATATAAACAAATATTTAATTGTTTATCCAAAAACCCAGAAAAACCCAGATGTTAACTTGTTTATCTTACTTGTTCGTACATAAAACCCATAAATTTGTTTATAAAAAACTAGAAGTATAATACTACACATATGTAATATGAACACATATGCGATTACACATATAACATATATATGTAATACCTAACTATTAACAAGTGTTCATATCATGAACAAATACATATGTAATTGGTTATACTATGTACCATTACATATACTCGAATTCATATTATTCATATTACATATATATAATATCTTATATGTAATATAAACATATATGTAAATGCTCATATAATGTAAAATTAAAAAAATCGCATGTATGTAATAGCATATTACATATGTGTAATATCATATTACATATATGTAGTATGTTATAATTACATTTATGTAATATCAAATTACATAAATGTTATATCAAGTTATGTAAATGTAATATTAGTTTGCATATATGTAATACATATTATGTATATTAATATCATATTACATATATGTAATAGTTTGTAAAAAAGCGTATAAGTTAATGTGTTCATCTAACCTCATTCAATCAAAAACCTAGAAATCACACACGATTAGACAGATCATCTAAAAGAATATAAAAAAATTGTATGTTTATATCAAAACCAAACAACTTATACTCATGAAAGTAATTTTAGAGCAACAACGAAAATGTAATATAACTTTTATTTACCTCCAAAGTAAATAAACAATTCCTAATGAACTTATCAAAGTATATATATATTACCCAACTAGGTTAGTTCCCGTGTATTACACGGTTAATGAAAAGAAACATATATTATTCATAAGTGTCTAAATAAAAATTACTTTACATAGTGAAAAAAAATAAAATTACAATTACATTCACAAAACCAAATTAAATAAGGTAAATTTTTTAGATTCTAGAAAGTTGATTTTAATTAATTGTTATTTGCTTAACAAAGATAAGTTGTTAATTTTTTTAAAAAATTGTCAATTTAATTATCTAATTATAGTAAATTTGTGAAAGTTAATTTATTGATTTTGTTATAATTTAAATAATACAAAGTTCAAAATTTTCAAATCAAAAGATTTTTAAGTTCTAGTCAAATGATATTAAATAATTTAGCAATTATATTTGTTAAGCATTTATTATTTGTGAGATGTTTAAAATCTTAAATTATAATTAAACTTTAGGTGGGAAAACCATTTTACAAAAACCTTTATTTATTAGGGAGTATAGATTAGTATTTTTCTTTAATTAGTTATATTTTGAATTCTTATTATATATTCTTATTTAATATAATTATTATTCTTCTTTAATAATATATTTATAATATCATTATTATTTAATAAGATATAGGTGCATTTATTAGGAGAGAGAGCCGGGAAAACCAATATGAGGAGGCATGAGGAAATGACATGTGACAATCCAAAACCTTTATTTATTAGTATGTATAGATGTTAAGTTTCATAACAAAAAATTGCAAATAAACTTCATAAACAAGACTAGGAAAATTATCAAACACACAGGTGGTCTAAATATTGATTTCAACAGGAACTAGGACAACTGTTAAATACATTGACGAACCTCAAAAACAAAATTCAATTGCTTTATCCCTCATGGCATCTGCAATTTGTCTCATAATAGCTTGAAGTTCCCATGCCATTTCTTTATCACTCTTCTCTCTTGGAACTCTGGAAATCAACAAAAAAATTCATTATTAAAAATAAATCTCTAAAAGATAAGCCTAAACCGTATAAAAAGAAACAAATAAAAAATATCAGGATTAAAACTTTAGTTACAGGGCCAAAATTTGTTATGCGGAAGAACTAAATAAACAAGATGTAAGAAAATGACAAAAAAAAACCCCAATATTTCAATCTATACATACTTGTTATGTAACCTGAAATGGGGTTGCATAAATTAAGATTTATTAGCACATTCAAATGAGAAAAGTCTAGTAGTTTCTTGCGTGATTTCCTCTTTGATGGCTATTACACATATGTGGACTTTACCTCTTTTTAAAAATCTTGAAATCTTCGTGGCGAACATGTGTACGTGTTTGTATGATATCTGGATTTTGAAATCGAATGAAATCCTGGCAGCGAGGATGAATTTTTTTATGTGTGTGTTTTAGTGAGATCGTGGCAACCAGTATGTGTGTGTGTTTCGTGTGTTCTTGATGAGGTGAGATTTGATAATATATGGATCTTTAAGAAGATGAAGATTTAATCAAAAAAAGAAAAACAAAAAAGAAAATAGTGCAATTACATTTCTACTCCTTAATAAATCTAAGCCACAAGTTGTTATAAAAAATTTAGATTTAATCATGATCACAAATTAAAATACATAAATATTAAATGAATGGTCTAAAATTAGTTATTTGGTTAACAAATGAAAAATTGGTTATCAAAAGATCCTTTTCATATATATATTCAAAAAGATAACTAGAAAAGATAACACCCAACCCTAGAAGTTTCTTTACCCAAAAATACGCAGATTCGATACAAGAAAGAAATACAACCAAGAGACTAACAAATCATCAAATGATCAGACTCTACAATCAACACTCGAAAAACACTAAACAAATGATTTCATCAACATGATGAACCCTAGCTTGAATACAGATCAAAAGAGATGCAAAAGTGAAAAACCCGAGAGAAAATGTGTGAGGCGTAAACTTGTTATTTTGAAACCCTACACAATTAAATATATACTCAACCAAGGGAATGTAAACCGACTTCATGCTTAACTCAAGCCCACAGTAGCAGCCCAATATGTAGAAGCCCATTCTTTAGTCTAGCCCATCAGCAACTCCCATAATGCAGTAGCCCATTATGCACATGAAATAATAATAATAAACACAAACCCAATTAAACCATTTTCATGGAAATGCAACTAAGATAATTTCAACAATATATATAAAAAAAATTAATTTTTTTTGGGCCCCTCGAAATGTTAGGCTCACTACGGTCATGTTGCCCGCAGGCCCAATGAGCCGGCCCTGCACTACCCCCTTACGAAAACGAGAGGCGGTGTGCCATACTGGTTCATGACGTGAACATGGCTCACGGATGTTGTTCACGGCACCATACCACATGATCTAAGGCTTGTGCACAGTAGAAAGAGGAAAGATCTCTGTAACTCTGCAATAATTTATCATTATAGCTATTTGGCAAGATAAAAGTTATTTAATTATTAAATAGATAAAATAGGACAAAAGTTATAAAGTTTTATAAGTTTACGTTTATATCTATTTTTAAATTTTATTTGTTTTAGCTTTTAATAATATTTAGGTATTTTATTTTATTATTGCGTGCTTGTATTAATTTATGATTGTATTTGTCTAGTAGTTTATTACTCCATTTGTTTATATTTATTTTGGTATATATTTATTTGTGCGCCATGTTTACCTTTTAATAATAACGTTTTTAAGTTATAAATTTTTTATCGATTTGTAGTAAACTTCATTTAATCTAGTTCTAACTAGATTGATAAAAACATTAATTGATGTAGACAAGGCAATGTGAAAATAATATAACTATTACGACACTTGAGATAATTTTTTTTTGTTGCTTTCTAAGCAGAATGGACGCCAACTAGAGGTAAGAGATGGAATAGACATCGGCACGAGGTAAGAGATGAAATGGACGTTGGCGGATAAGTTAATGAAATTTTAAAACCCAATTAAGCAGTAACATAATCTAGAGATGACGTAATAAGTTAATAAAAAAGTTTAAAACACAATAACATGTTATAGAAGCCCTGATTAACCCAATTAAATTTAAACAATAAAACACAATATGTCAATAACATCTTCAATCGATCGACCCTACACCATCCTAAGTCGAAGTTCGACCGTCGCTAGTTGCCCCCACACCCTACTAAATCACGAGTTTGTACCTGGCATGCTGATAGATGTCTTGCACAAAAACTCAAATATATGTTGTGTTTTCGTCACCCTCCAATGCCCATTTAACCCTTGATTTCTTCCTCATATCCTTTAACTTATGAGAGTTCGGCTTCCGTTTCTCCCTCCGTGAGATTTCTAATTTCAATCAAGGAATTGAGATGCTCTAGTTGAGGATTCAAATCATTTAGCTCCATGTCTTCTTTGTTTTTCTCTAAAAGATTCGAATGCTCAACTAGAGCATCTCTCGATAATTTGAATTTTGCATATCTTATCGCCCTTTATTTTCATTCTTGCTATGGAGGCGTTAACTAATTTCTTGAACCTCGCTTGCTCCTTGGGTATCTACAAAAGCCTTGCCACCCAAGGAAATTTATGAAAATTATGAGAACTTTAAATTATGAAAATTTATGAATTATAATTCTTTTTGTTTTCGATATGAGTTTCTAACCTAGTCTATCAAATTGAAACAATAATTTATAAATTTATTAAAGGAAATGATTATGAATATTTGATAAAATAACATGAATCACTTAAAACTAAAAGAACAATCTAATCTAAATCAAGAAGGTGGTGGTCCTTCTAAGCGAATGTAATCATACATTATTCCTCTAGGAAATACGGTTTCTGCATTTACTTTTGTCAAATATATCGCATTTTCACGATGAGGAATTAGTAGCTTTCCGGGAATATCGATGTTGAATAACCAATACAACCCGTGTATTCCATGCCTTGCAACTGCATTGTCTCCCCCGATCACTCCAGTCGAAAAGAGCGGTGAGTCGCTGTTTGGATCGTTAACTTGAACCTAGCAACAAAAAACCGGTTACAATCTAGATATCAATCATGCTTATAGAAAGCGCTTATTCTTTTGAAAAAAAAGTGTTTACGGATCAACCCATCCAATCCACATATAGAGCATTAAAAAAATCACCCGTTTCAATTTGCTATTTGACTCGTTCATTCATCCACCAATAATATGTTTCTTATACAAAGAGGAATACAAACGTGTATATATATAAGCCAATGAGTTACAGAACATACAGAGAGATTATAAGAGCTAATTAAGTAATTACTATCAATGATTTATAATAATCTTTGACTCGCCAATACTAAAGAGTTGAATAAGTATTTAAAATTCAAATATTCCCTTTGGTCATGATACCCTCCGCAGGAGTAGCGAAGATAGATAAAAAAATGTTGCATCCTAGAAGCTTAGTGCGAGTAGGGCGTCCATTATTTGAATCGGACTCGAATAATTCGAAATTCTATTCGAACCGAATTCGAATAAAAGTTTTGAATTCAAATAAGGATTTTGAATTGGAATTTAAAATCTTGAATTCGAATAAAGATTTCGAATTCGAATTCGATTCGAATAATTCAAATAACTATATACATCGATTTTTTTTTATCGTATGAGCTTCAAGTCTTCAATCTTCAAGCCTTTTATGTATTTGACTTTTTAGTTTCTATGAGTATTAAGTCAATTCATCAGTTCAAACTTCAAAACGACATCGACTCTTCATTCTTATTCTAATCTTTTGACTACTATGGTAGTATGGTATCATACCCGACTTTAGTTTTTAGTTATTTTGTTAGATGTTACACTCTTTATATTCATTTTTTTGCATTTGTGTATGAATTAGATTGTTAAATTTTTAGAAATGTAGTTAAAATTTTGAATATTTGTAATTTTTTGTTTTTATTTTTCTAGTTCGGTTTATTCGATTTCAAGTTATTCAAAATCAATTGAATTCGATTCCAGATTTCAAAATTCCAAATTCGAATAATTCGATTCGAATAAACCGATTCTATTCAATTGAACACCCTATCGACGAGCTGATCCAATGAGTTGATGTGGAGAACTTTTAAGGACCCTTCAGAAAATTTTTCACGTACAAAATGGTAATGCAGAGCAACATGTTTCATTCTAGAATGGTAAACTGTGTTGTCACATAAGTACGTTGCACCTGTGTTGTCACAAAACAATATAATCGGATGGGTTCTTGCAATAGCAAGATCTACGAGCAGATGTTCGACCCAAGAAGCTTCAAAAGCGAAATTTGCTAAGGCTTTATATCCGGCTTCAGCGGAGGATCTAGAGATGCATTTCTATCGTGTGGAGCACCAAGAGATGGTATTCGATCCAAGGTATAGAATGCCGACGGTGGTGGAACGATCACCATTAGAGACCACTACCCAATCGGAGTCTGAAAAGACTTTGAGATAAAGGGAGGAGTTATGCCTAGGAAACAGACCATGGTGAATAATACCCTTCAAGTACCAAAGTACCCTTTTTAAAGTTTGTCTGTGAGTTTATGAATGGGAATGCATGAACTATGAAAGTGTATTAATAGAAAATGAAACATATAGTCTTGTGAATGCAAGGTATTGTAAAGAGCCTACCAATTTCTGATACGGTATTTGATCAACTTGGTGAGAGTCGTCAATGGAAATGAGGACCACTAAAGAAATTCAAGGAGTTGACATCTCTTTTGCACCATCCATAGAACTAAGTCAACAAGTAGGTAGGGGTAGAAATGACTTTGATTCCTAGAAAGTGATGGAGGATACCTAAGTCTTTGATGGAGAAACAGTTTACAAGGGTATGAATGAAGTGTGAGAGAAAATAAAAATTTGTTACCGATTAGGATGATATCTTCAACGTAAAGTATGAACAACCAAGTGACACCATCATGCTTATAAATGAAAACCCAAAAAGGGAGGCGTCGGCTCTGAATTCCATGTACCATGCCCTAGGGACTTGCTTGAGACCGTAAAGAGACTTGCAGAATTTGCAAACATGATCCTGTAATTGTTGGTGAACAAACCCAGGTGGTTGGGTCATGAAAACCCGTGGACGAAGGCATTGTTAACATCTAATTGACGTAAGGGCCGGTTGTGAGTAAAAGCAATAGATAGAATAACTCGGTTGGTTACCGGTTTAGTGATTGAGCTAAAGGTGTCAAAATAATTCTTTCCATATTGTCGTAGGAAGCCCTTGGCAACCAAGTGAGCCGTGTACTTGGAAATTGTCCCGTTCGGATTTCTTTTAATTTGAAAGACCTAATTGCATCCAATGGGATGATGCAAGCCTCGTGGGACAAGTTCCCAAGTACCATTTTACATGAGAGCGTTAAATTCTAAATCCATAGCTTGTCGCCATTTTGGATCCTTTAGAGCTTGAGTGTGATTGTGGGGTTTGAGTTTGGGTGGAACTGGGTGAAGGGTGGTAGAGTTTACAAGATATGAATTGTAATACTTGGTATTTTGTTTTTTGGATCTAGTTGGTTTGGTGGAAATAGGAGGTAACATGTTTGTTTTGTTGGAGTCGGGTTGAGTGGTGTGAGAGTTGCTATGAGATGAAGAGGTGGATTGTGGACTAGAAGAGATGGATGGTTCGTGCAGTGGGCGATAAGGAAAAGGTTATGTTAGAGGATGTAGATGGAATTGGTGATGAACGAAGGGGGAGGAGGAGCGATTCGATGTTGGCATTGGAAAGGAAGATGGTTGGTGAGGTAGTAGAGCAAAAGGTGGAGTGGGCAGAATTGAGGTACGAAGAGAAGTTGGGATTGGGTGAATGGATGGCATGGGTTTCGTGGGAGATGATGTAGGTGAAAAGGTGTAGGTGATAGTATGTGTAGGTTGCTTTAGAAAGTTTATGTCAGTAGGTAAAGGAGATGATTTAGTGTTACAGTGGGATGGAAATTGAGATCAATGAACTCAACATGGCGTGAGTGATAGATGCCACGGTTATGGGGATCAAAGCACTTGTAGGAGGAATCTAAAGTAGAATATCCAAGGAAAATGCATGGGAAAGACCATGGTTGAAGATTTGTTTATCATACGGTCTTAACCAAGGATAGTAAAGACAACTAAATGGTTTGAGTTTATTATAGTTTGGTGGTTGGTTGAAGATACGTTAGAAAGGAGTTTGATTGTTGAGGACGTATGTAGGAAGCCTATTAATGAGATAGGCGGCAGTTTGAAAATCATGAGACCAAAAGGTAAGGGGGAAGGTTTCCACAGTAAAGGAGAACGAGACCGGTTTCAACAATGCATTGGTGCCGGCTCTTGGACACCTCATTGTGTTCAAAGGTATGGAGAGGAGTAGTGTACTGAGAAACACCATGAGATTGAAGAAAAGAAACGATGCCTTAGTATTTGCCCCCGTTATTAGTGAAGATGGACACTAAGGTGTTCGGAAAAACTTTTCAACAAGTAGTTTAAATTAGGGAAATGTTTTTTCCATATCCAATTTCCATTGCATGGTATAAAGCCAAATGTATTTGGAATAGTAGTTCACATAAATAACATAATAGGTGAAATGATCAATAGAATGTGGAACCTGTCCCACACATCATAATAAACAAGTGGTAATGGTTTGGTAGCAACAAAGGAGTTACGATCAAAAGACAATTTATGATTTTTATTAATCGAACGAGACGAACAATGCAAATGTGAATCACACGGTAATTTTGAGTTGAGACCTAAACTAGATACAATTGACTTAAAAACTTGAATGGATGGATGACCGAGCTTATGTTGCCAGTGAAGTTGAGATAATGCGAGGTTTACATTACGAAGGTTCTTGGATGGTAAGGTGGCATGGTAGATGTCATCAGTGTTCACCCTCCCCATGAGATGCACCTGCGTGCGAAGATTCTTCACAACAAAAAAAGAAGTATTCAACCAAAAACGATTAGTCTTGCTTTATAGCATCCCAGGCATTCAATAATCAAACCATTCCAATCAAGAAACAAGAAGATAGAAAAAGGGATTGACCCTAAACCAATATTCGATTGATAAAAGGAATCAATGAATTTACATGCGTTTGTTTGCCCTATATATATACAGACACAATCTTGAAGGGATGAAACGATCGGATCCTTTCAAGCCCTTGTAGTTTCTAACTTTCAATGTGTACACAAATACCCTTACACTTACTGGTATTACATAATTGACACCTAATCATACTTTAGGCTCAATACACTTTTGACCCGTTAAACTTGGATATGACAATTAGGCTAACAATCACCCCCCTAACATGAACTTCCTTCCTCTTTCTTGAACGAGAATGCAACAAATTTGACATCCTCTCGTACTTGCTTCTGGCCCACTTGCTATCCAGTTCTTGCTTGCTTTCAGGCCCACTTGCTAACAAGTTCTTGTTTGCTCCTGGCCCACGTGCTAATCAGGTTCTGACCCACTTGCTAACAGATATTCTGACTTGCTCCTGGCCCACTTGCTAATCAGGTATTCTTTCTTGCTTCTGGCCCACTTGCTAACCAGTTCTCCTAACCCACTCGCTAATCAGGTTCTTGCTTAACCAGACTTGACTTGCTTGACCGGTAGTAACATGCTTTGACGAACGTCTTCGTATATACTTGCTAATTTTGAATCACAATGATTCTAACTTGCTATTTAAACCAAGACGTGATCCCAAACATACGATCGGATCCTTTCAAGCCCTTGTAGTTTCTAACTTTCAATGTGTACACAAATGACCCTTACACTTACTGGTATTACATAATTGACACCTACTCATACTTTAGGCTCATTACACTTTTGACCCGTTAAACTTGGATATGACAATTAGGCTAACAATCACCCCCCTAACTTGAACTTCCTTTCGCTTTCTTGAACGAGAATGCAACAAATTTGACATCCTCTCATACTTGCTTCTGGCCCACTTGCTATCCAGTTCTTGCTTGCTTTCTGGCCCACTTGCTAACAAGTTCTTGTTTGCTCGTGACCCACATGCTAATCAGGTTCTGACCCACTTGCTAATCAGATATTCTGACTTGCTCCTGGCCCACTTGCTAATCAGGTATTCTTTCTTGCTTCTGGCCCACTTGCTAACCAGTTCTCTTGACCCACTCGCTAATCAGGTTCTTGCTTAACCGGACTTGACTTTCTTGACCGATAGTAACATGCTTTGACGAACTTCTTCGTCTATACTTGCTAATTTTGAATCACAATGATTCTAACTTGCTATTTGAACCAAGACGTGATCCCAAACATACGATCGGATCCTTTCAAGCCCTTGTAGTTTCTAACTTTCAATGTGTACACAAATGACCCTTACACTTACTGGTAAACATAATTGACACGTAATCATACTTTAGGCTCATTACACTTTTGACCCGTTAACTTGGATATGACAATTAGGCTAACAATCACCCCCCCTAACTTGAACTTCCTTCCTCTTTCTTGAACGAGAATGCAACAAATTTGACATCCTCTCGTACTTGCTTCTGACCCACTTGCTATCCAGTTCTTGTTTGCTTTCTGGCCCACTTGCTAACAAGTTCTTGTTTGCTCCTGACCCACTTGCTAATCAGGTTCTGACCCACTTGATAATCAGATATTCTGACTTGCTCCTGGCCCACTTGCTAACCAAGAATTCTTTCTTGCTTCTTGCCCACTTGCTAACCAGTTCTCCTGACCCACTCGCTAATCAGGTTCTTGCTTAACCGGACTTGACTTGCTTGACCGGTAGTAACATGCTTTGACGAACGTCTTCGTCTATACTTGCTAATTTTGAATCACAATGATTCTAACTTGCTATTTGAACCAAAGGATGGTTCTACTTGCTATTTGAACCTAAAAAGGTTCGGAACTTGCTATGAATCTTAAAGATTCAGTTTTGACTTGCTTTGAATCACTAGGATTCGGTTTAACTTGCTATATGAACCACGGGTTCGGACTTGCTATGAACCACACGGTTTTACTTTACTTTCATTTTACTTTCATACTGCACTTGCATATTTTTCGTTTTCCATGGAATCATAAAATGAAACCAATCTTTCTTTCTCTTGCTTTCTTCCTTCCATTTGTAATTGGCTAAGCTATGCTTTCTCATGCAACCATAACAATGGACCCAAAACAAACTTTCTTTCTTTCTGTTTTTTTTTTCGGTCCATACCAACACAAAATCATCCATGCTAAATAGACCAAATAATATACCCGATTTATGTGTTCTTGCTTATGATGTCTGTTGTTCTTGAATGACTAGAAACTTGCTTCCTGTCTTTGTCCTTGTGCAGAACCCAACCAATACCAAAAGACAACCAACACCAAAAGTCAAAATAGGTGTTCTTTCTCTCGTTGTCTTCTTCCTTGACCCATGCAACAAACAAAATTCCAATATTTAAATTGAAAATTTGCCCTTTTTTTAACGTATGCCTTGTATAAATTGAACCGGCCTTTTGGTTTTGAGGCTTCTCCTTTCTGTCTTTCAATGACACAGGCACTTGCTTCCGATTTCAACTTACACACAGGCAACACTTGCTTATTTTTTATTTTGTTTCTGATTCCAACAACCAACTGCAGTCCACATGTGCACTTTTGGTTTTGTATTTGATGAATCAGACAACAATTCCTTCCTTTGTTTCTTGGAAGCGATCTGTCCCTTTTTTTCTTTATTGAATTTCATATCTTGGACACCATCGGGCCATTCAATCCTCATGTCTTCTTTTTTTTTTCTGACGTGCCATCACCATTCCCAAATCTGTTTCTGCATCTTTCCACACAAACAGTCTATGCCTCCTTGCATCAATTTCAGTCTTCGATGTGTTAACTGAAATAATCAAAACAGTATCGCCTCCTTCTTCTTCTTCCCTATACATCGTTCTTCGTTCTTGATTCGATCAACCATGGGCTCTGATACCACTGTAGCATCCCAGGCATTCAATAATCAAACCATTCCAATCAAGAAACAAGAAGATAGAAAACGGGATTGACCCTAAACCAATATTCGATTGATAAAAGGAATCAACGAATTTACATGCGTTTGTTTGCCCTATATATATACAGACACAATCTTGAAGGGATGAAACGACGTGATCCCAAACATACGATCGTATCCTTTCAAGCCCTTGTAGTTTCTAACTTTCAATGTGTACACAAATGACCCTTACACTTACTGGTATTACATAATTGACACCTAATCATACTTTAGGCTAATTACACTTTTGACCCGTTAAACTTGGATATGACAATTAGGCTAACATGCTTAACTTTGCAACCCAAATGAGGTTCCGACATAAATTAGGAACACAAAACACATCAGGAAAAGATAAGGTTTTTGTGGTGTGTTAATGTGCATGGAACAAACATGAGATATATGTAAACCTTTACCATCACCTAATATGATTTCATCCGGACCAACATATTCAGAGACATTATGTTGTGTAGAGCTAAGGATGTCACATGATTAGAGACTATGCTATCAAAAAGCCATGTTCATGACATAGAGGATGAACCGATGTGGTAACATTTGCAACCGGGGCTGTTGCCTGAGGGTTGACAGTGGAGATGCTGTTTTTTAAGCAACCTAGACAATTTGCGACATTCTTGAGTAGTATGACCAGGAATGTTGCCAAATTGGCAGAAGGAATTGCCCCAGTTTTGATGATTGTCCAGTTGGGTGTTGGGCCATTTTTATCGACTTCGTCCATGTTTCTGCTGCTGCTCACTATTAAACATGGTTTCCTTTTAAACGAGTTTGTTGCATTATTTATTCCATGTTCTCGGGAAGTATAGTTAGCAATGGCCACAGTTGGGCTAGGAATTGGGGCAACCTCCTTTAGACGTCTTTCGAAATCATTTAGTTTTTCAAAGAGCTCCGAGTAAGAGAGAGGCGTCTCACGAACTTTGATGGCAGCAGAGATGGCATTGTATTCATCACTAAGTTGAGAGAGGACATGAACTAGAAGGTGTTCTTCTTCAATTGGGCTCTGTGAAAGAGCTAGATCATCACCCAACCTCCATGTCTTGAAGAAATTCTTGAATTGTGCGGCTTCCTTTCGGGTTCTTAACAAGCTTTGATTTTAGGTAGATGATGCGGCTTCGTGTGGTACTAGTGTAACTCGAATTGAGTCAGTTCGAGGCATCCTGAGCAGTGATTGCTGATGAAATGAAAGTAGGTATTCTGGGTTCGTCTCCGTTGTGTCGTATTTGTCAGACAAGGTTTTCTTTGGTAGCTCTATGACGATTAAGGTGGATTCCACCAAGTTAGGCTTGAACTCTTTAACCAACATGCATAAGCATATCTCCCTCTCTCTCTATATATTCATCATTTATATCATAGTATCTAGAATTTTACAAGGTTTATAAAACTTCTTATGAAATTGGTTTGTTCCAACTCGCCCTCTCCCTCATACTTATTTACATTTTTTATATATCATATATTCTCAATATGTTTATCATGCTAGAGATTACTCACTTAACAGCCGGATGGTGTTCTTAGGACTTGGCCTCGGGTCACATTCTAATGAGTTCATTATGAGTTGAGGTTTAAATCCAGGCTCGAAACGGTTTGAGAATGCTTGACACGGACTACCCGATAAGGAGACCCAACCCAGATTTGGTTGTAGCAATATATATATATATATATATATATATATATATATATATATATATATATATATCTTGTTTCCATGAAAACCTAGACTGACATAAAAACTAGTTCAAAATACCTGAAGATCGGACAATTGTGCTGATGCTAGAGCCAATCTCAGTTTATAAGTTCCATTCTTGTTCACATCGTTTAGCTCGAACTTGATCGTCCATGGTGTTTTTACGTATAGAGTGTTATATCTATTCCTGTAAAACAAAATAAAAAAAACACATAGTGTTATGTGTATGTTACACTATATCAACAAAAAAAAAACATAATGATAATTGTTACATTTACGTAGTACTATGTTATGGTTTTCATTTGGTCCCTATCCCCTACATATTTATATTTTTATACATATACACATTATAATTTATAAATAATTTCTAAATTATGTGATAATTTGAGACCGGTTATCATATAAAACATTGATTATCATTTGAACAACACATTATATGTGTGTATATATATATATGTATATATATATATATATATATATATATATATATATATATAAAGGCTAAGCATTTAACTTCATTTATATTTAAAGATATATGAGAATAATGTATAAGTTTAGCAAATTTTATTAGTAAGTAAAATAATTTAAGAAGGTTAAAAATCTTTTTTACTTTCAAAGTTTTTATGTATTAATCCACAACTAGAAATTGTACCCCGCGTTTTGTGGCGGGGACCGAACCTTAAACGGTTGAGGCGGTGATATTAACATGGTTAAACACAAAAAGAAAAGTGGTTAAATAAATTTTGCTCTGCAATCCTCCGCGGGAGACCGACTTTAAATGGTTGAGTCGGTCACATGAACGTGGCTAAGCACAAAAAGAAACATATGAGATAACGACAACTTGGTTGTGGAGATGGAAACATAGATAAAAGACAGTTAGATAGCGTTACCGATGTTTTTCAACCGGTCCCGGTCTCAGTTTTCATGGTTGTCAGTAGATATAACGCACCATACCTAAAAACTACTCTATTTTTTAATACGACACTATTTTTAACAAAATTTACAGCGGGACATAAAAAAAACACGAAAGTTATTGAGAAAAAAAATCAAATTATATATACTAAAGGAATAAACTCAAAACTTGAAAGATTTAAGGGAGTCAAAGTTAAACTTTACAAAGTGAAAAGGTTAGTCTTGCCATATAAGCAAAATTGGAGGGCATAATTGAAAGTTTAACTTTACAAACTCTCAATCATCGACACTTGCGATTGAGAGTAGTAATAATTCACCAATTCGGTTATCTATTATCTATTTTTATATGTACTAGTGGGTTGGCCCGCGCAAAACGTCGGGTATCACTGACTCTTTTTTGAAGAGCGTAGTATAATCCAAATCGTCTTAAACACTTATTATATTTGAGTATTACTATTATTATTATAACTATGTAAATATTTAGTAATTATATAATTAAACATTTAAATAAGATAATACTTAATTTAAATAGTATTTAGTTATAAAAATATAAATTAGTAAATTTAAATTTAAATCTTAATTTAAGTATTATAAATAAAATAATACTTAATGTAATAAATTAAATAATAGAGTAAATTTTGTTTTAAGTACATGTGGTTTGTTTAAAAAATAGATTTGAATCCAATGGTTTCAATTAGACTTTTTGAGTCCTTATGGTTTCCTTTTTGTTTCAACTAAACCCATGACATTAACACCGTTAGTTTCTTCTGTTAAATTGAAGGGTATTTTAGTCTTTTTATTGATAAGGAATAATAGTGTATTTTTAATTTTGAAGGGACTATTTATGTAAATACAAAATAAATAAAATCCAACCCTCCCCTCCCCTTCATCGTCATCATCTCTCACCCACATCACCGCCTCCCCTTCATCTGCTAAATGCAGCCATAACCACCATCGGCGGCACCACCACAAGGTCTTCGATCTAGGGTTTCTGTTTTTGGCTTCTCCCGATTGTGCGGGTTGCTTCAGTGGTGGTGTGAGAATGGGTATGTCGTTATCAGGGCCGGCTCCGAGGGTGTGCTGGATGGGCAACTACTAAGGGCCCAAGATGCTTTAAAGCGTCTCATGCATAACATAAAATAGTTAAAAGAAAAAAAGAAAGAAATGAAAATGCCATTGTTTGAAGATTTTTTTGTCGGAGAAGATGGCTCTGTAACTCATCAGAAATAGAAGAAGAAGATGCTTTATGTTTTTCTTTTGAAAAACAAAACCTAATATTTTATTTATTTAAAAAAATCTTCCCTTTTTACCATAGTGGCAAAAGTCGCTAGGCGCTCCCTAGTCGGAGTCGGGAGTAATCGGGAAGTACTCGGCCTAGGCGGAGAGTATTCGGGGAGTACTCGCCCTGTGCTTAGAGTACTTGGGCCTCGGCAACCTACCTTGTAGCCAGGGACGGACCTACATAGTCTCGAGGGGGTTCACCGGAACCCCGAGTTTCGAAATTATTGTAGAAATCTATATAGAAAAACTTGGGTGAACCCCTTGGAAAAATGCAGGGTGAACCCAAAACTCAAAATTGTTAATCTAAGAGTGGTTGGAACTAAAGTGCAGTTGTAGTAAATAAAGAAAAATGAAAAAAAAAAACTGTTGCCGGAGAGTTCTTTTTCAACTGGTTCAAGAGCTGCAAGCGGAGGAGAAAATGTGAAGATGATGGTCTTCTGGGGCTTTTACCTTCTACACAACTTTTCCATTAAATGTTATAAGATATTTTCAAGATATAAAACAAATAACTTAATGAAAGTATATTTGTTTATCTTAAGACTTTTACCTTTTTTTTTGTCATGGCTTTTTTAGTTTAGTTAATATAATTTAAAAAAAATAGATTTTTGTTTTGTTTGTTCTTTACTTTATATGTTTAGATTTAGATTAATAAAGATATTATTATTACTGTATGGTATTCATAAAGTATATATCCACAAATATATACCGAGTCCCTAGAAATTAGAATCTTGAAAAGATTAAAAATTTGTTGTTATTTTGAATATGGATGAAGGTAGAATGCAACGATTTTAAAAAATGAAAACTCGTAAAGAACAACTATAAATAGTTTTTTTAATTTGTAAAAACCATTTTATCTATATTATGTGTCTTTTTAATTTCTAATGATGATATTATTTTATTATTGTATCGTACTTTTATTATTTGATAAACCTTATCCGACCCGAGCAACCAAACTGAACCGAAATTTTTTATGTCTAGCCCTAGGGCTGTAAACGAACCGGACGTTCAGCGAACAGTTCGTGAACCGTTCGGCGGGAAGTTCGTTTACGTTCGTTCGTTTAATAAATGAACGAACATGAACAAGGAACTCTGTCCGATTAACTAAATGAACGAACATGAACATAGGTCTTGTTCGTTCAATTGTGTTCGTGAACGTTCGTTTATTAACGTTCGTTCGTTTATGTTCGTTTACGTTCGTGTTCGTTCATGTGTCATTTTTTATGTTTTTCATTAAAGATTTTTGTATATTTCTATTTAATTTTATCTAAACTTTTTATATTCTTTAATTTTTATTTTATTTTTTATCCTAAAATTAACTAAGTAAAGTAAGTTCGATATAAGTGCAAAAAACTTGATATTAAAATGATCTTATTAAATGTTTATTTTGGAAGACATTATGGTTGACATCAAAAGTCCCAAACTAGCCTCGTTCGGTCATGTTCGTGAACCGTTCATGAACAAATCCACTTCCTTAATAAACGAACACGAACATGAAATTTCGTTCGGTTAGTGTTCATAAACCGTTCATGAACAAGTTAAATGCTTAACGAACAAAACGAACAAGGCTTCGTTCGGTTCGGTTCAGTTCGTTTACGACCTTATCTAGCCCTATGAAATTAGAGCATATATAAACAGTGAATTCGTAGGAAAAAAATTGTTGGATCCGCCACTGCTTGTAGCGATTACTCGGCCTTACGAGATTGCTTTTTACCCACAAAACGATGCATCAAAACAGAGCTTGCAGACGTAATGAACGTAGGGTACCTGGCATCCTTTTTTGTGTTTTATTATAATTTTTAAAGTTGTTTTAAATATTTTTTTTTCCATTTGTTTCGAAATAATTGAAGTAAAAACATTTTTTTTAATTTTCTGTTATTTCGTATATCTTTACCAAAATGATTTTGTTTGGAACAAGTTTACGTGATTAAAGATAAAGAATTTTTTGTTTTATTATTTCATTTAAAAAATTATTTTTTTACAGAATAAATACAAAAAAATAAAATAATCAAATTGGCAACGGATCTATCCACTTCCGGTGGGGGGCAAAATGAGGAGTTGGAGAGACAAGGGAGATGGAGTCGGAGCAAAGGATGTTAGATTATTGATGGGGTAGGGTTGTAAACGAACTGAACGTTCATCGAACAGTTCATGAATCGTTCGGTGAGAAGTTCGTTTACGTTCGTTCGTTTAATAAATGAACGAACATGAACAAGAAATTTCGTTCGATTAACTAAATGAACGAACATGAACAGAGGTCTCGTTTGTTCAATTGTGTTCGTAAACGTTCAGTAAGCTGGTCGTGAACGTTCGTTTATGTTTGTTCATTTTCGTTTGTTTAAGATGTCACTACCTAGAGCCGGTCCTGATGATTCAAATGCCCTACACGAGCCGGAAAAAAAGGCCATATATATAATTTTTTTTAAAGCCTTGAAAATTATATATATATATATATATATATATATGTATATATATATATAAAGGGTGTGAATCAATTGTAAACCATTTCTTCATGTGTAAAACAATAAACCATTTCCATCAATAAGAAAATGTCATGTGTCATGATTTTGAGTTATACTAAAAAGGTAAAAGAGTCAATTTGCTAATTCTTTATTAACTAGTTTTATTTAAAATATTTTCCCTCCTTTTTTTTAATACTTTAATAACTTTTTCATACGATGTTATATTAAAAAAAAAACTATACCATAAAAACGAGGATTTTGTTTATCTTTAATTATAGTATAGTCTTGCTATATATAAAAAATTTAAATTTAAATGTTTTTTTATTACATATATGTAATGAACAATTACATATATGTAATATAAACAAATATTTAATTGTTTATCCAAAAACCCAGAAAAGCCCAGATATTAACTTGTTTATCTTACTTGTTCGTACATAAAACCCATAAATTTGTTTATCAAAAATCAAAACCTAGAAATATAATACTACACATATGTAATATGAACATTTACATATGTAATATGAACACATATGCGATTACACATATAACATATATATGTAATACCTAAGTATTAACAATTGTTCATATCATGAACAAATACATATGTAATTGGTTATACTATGTACCATTACATATGCACGAATTCATATTATTCAGATTACATATATGTAATATCTTATATGTAATATAAACATATATGTAAATGCTCATGTAATGTAAAATTAAAAAAAATTACATGTATGTAATAGCATATTACATATGTGTAATATCATATTACATATATGTAGTATGTTATAATTACATTTATGTAATATCAAATTACATAAATATTATATCAAGTTATGTAAATGTAATATTAGTTTGCATAAATAATATAATTACATATGTGTAATATCATATTACATATATGTAGTTTATATCTTTAAAAACATGTATATTACACGGTTTGAATACATTAATTTCTATTTTATATAATTTGACTTACATCACTATTAGTTAAAAACAAAAGTTATAATTAAATTTTAAAATTTCTTAAAATAAGAGATAAATTTAAATAAATGTGTATTATTAGTGTAATTAATATTTTTTTAAATATAAAACATTATTAAAAAAAGAGAAATGCATTTAATAAGAGAGATAGACAGAAAAATATGATAAGAAGAGATGCGGACGCGACACGTAGCATAAATGATTTTTCTACATTATATAGTATAGATATAGATATAGATATATTATTATGACATACTTATTTTTATGAGTAAACTGTCATTTTCGTCCCAATGATTTTGTTGTGTTGCCATTTTCATTTAAAAGATTTGTTTTTCTCCTATGTATACTTGTCATTTTTATCCAATTGGTTTACAAAACTTGTCATTTTTTGTACAATTGGTTTACAAAACTTGTCATTTTTTTATCCATTTGGTTTATAAAATTTGTCATTTTTATCCAATTGGTTAACTTCATCCATTTTTTAATGTATAATGAGGGGGTATTTTTTTCTTTTTTCCGCTTTTTAACGGTGGAGTATGGATACGTTTGACCAAGGGTTTTGTTGTACCCATCATTTAACGTTAAAAATTGATGAGATTAACCAGTTGGATAAAAATGACAAGCTTTGCAACCCACTGGGATACACAAGAGAAAAACAAACATTTTGGATGAAAATGACAAAGCAACCAAAACACAAGGACGAAAATGACAGTTTACTCTATTTTTATCTATGTAATAATGTATAAGTAATCAAAACACAAATGTATAAGCCATCAATTTGGCTTTAATGTTTCATATATATATAATTTTATTTTTCTCTTACGACTCATAAGATATGATGTTTTATATAATCCAAATTTGTCATTGTGACGTGCATAATTTTATCAACAATGCAACATGAGGTGATTATTTTTATCTACAATTTTGTGATTTCTAAATATACCAAAGTGACATGTTTTTTATCTACATTTTGATGTTCAATCAAGTTGTTACATCGAGGCCCCGCCGCAACGCCTGAGTAAACACCCACTAATTACTTTTTATATTCGACTTTCTTAGTTTTTTTATGGTAATATTTCTGAATTCGAATCCTTATCACTGAGATTTTTAAAGAATTGTTTTATGTGATCAATTTGAATCTAGATTGGTAACTTGAGTCATGTATGATAATAACAAGAAGACCAGTTAAGCACCACCGTTTGTTTGGAATTGCCAGAAAAACGAGACTAGTTAAACACCACCAGAGCCAATTTCAAAACCGACCATGATATCATTTCTGGCTTGTCTCGACTTTCCGGCGGTTTGTAAATGGTCACGTCATATAAAACCTAACGGCGTTAATGTTTTTTAACGGGGGTCCAATGTAAGAAAATAGTTTGAAAGTAGGGACTGGTGGTAAGAATATTCACAGTTGAGATTATTATTGTCCAATTGATAAAATATAGGATTATTAAAATTCAATAATCCTAAAAAAACCTACGATAAAGTACTCATTTTTTAATAAAAACTGACCTTATCATAATAAATAAATATTAAAAGTAGATAAATACTAAAGATCAAGCATAAGTACTTACTTGTTTACATGTGCGAAGAACCAGTCTTTTTTGTAATCACTTTGACCGATCGTGAAAACCAAATCACCATAAGGATATAGCCTTGCATATCTCTCCCACAATCCGTACTGTCTAAACCTACTCATGTTATATATATATTAGATTAACGGGTGAGTACAAAATCCGAATAATTGAGTCATAATCGAAATAATCTAAACTATAATTGAACTGACTAAGAAGTCGATGCCTTGAATATAATTTTTTTGATGATCAATTTTTGTGGTTCAGATATATATGGCTATATATGTGGGGAGGTTCCACTAATAAGTGGTTTTTCACTAAGGTTCCACTAATAAGTAGTTTTTCGTTAAGAAATCCAAACCCGGACCCAAACCTAAACCCCCCTCCACCTGCACCCCCAAAAACCTAAACCCCATTCCAATCCCACCCCGAAAAGCCTAAAACCACCACCCCCACCCCTTGAAAACCTAAACCCCCGTCCCCCCAAACATAAACCCTAAAAGCTAAGATTGTAGAGTTCGACGATACGGTTCCAACACCGCTGGAATGAGTTCAATCGGAGTTCGTTTGATATCGTTTTTTAATGTTTTTGTCATTCTTTTAGATTTTTTACGAAAAATAATTTTTTATTTGAACATCCCATATATATGCGTACATAACCAAACTAAATGAACCAAGCCAACAACAAAAACCAACCCTATATTTTTATACATAATATGTTATATCTTGGAAAAGTTTTGTTATAACTTTATGTAAGTAACATATTGATTGTCTTATCTTTTTATATATTTAAATTAAAAATGATTGTTAATAGTTTATTATTTGACTACATATATATCGAATGTTTTTAATTAAAATTAGTTTGAATCCGTGAGACCACATGTTCTTGTAACTAAATTAACCGAACTGTTTAATAGTTGAAACTAGTCATTTATAAAAATCTAAAAGTCGAAACATCAGTTATAGCTATGGTTTCAGCTTATAACCGAATCGAATCGAACCATGCTCACCCCTATTGTAATCCATCTTATTGCCTTCACTTTTAAATTTCAAGCAGAATTTGAATATCATTCACCTATTAGGTTCGTTGGCCAGAAATTTGTTAGTATACATTGGGTCGGAATCAGGTACGTGAAACTCAGCTGCAGAGCGATCAGGAATCCCGATCTCCCATAACGTTGGACCGTCTCTTGGCGGCTCGAACACAAGATCTTCAACTACGATGTCACAACCTGCTCAAAATATGTCAACTTGTGTCAAAAAGATTTGGTGGGTTATAACTTATAATTAATTTTTTCAAACTGTTATATAACCGATGTATTGAGTGTATTTAAACCATCCTTCATTTAAGCGATCAGTTAATCAGACCTAAAAAAATTTCTTATTATATTGAGTTATACTACCTTGATCTGTCTATTTTATTTACTTAAGGCTTTATGTTTTACTAAAATTACAAATCCATGCCAAAACATAAAGAAGTTTCTTATATATATATAATTTTAATTTTTAAATTATGTATGTTGTCATTCGGTTTTTAACACTAGTCGATAACACAACCAATTATAATATATGAAGTTTAGATTCGAAACCTGGTGTGATGGTGATGGTGCTAACGTTTCTATAGTCACCAATGAAACCATTGACCCATGCGTATACATTATATGTTCCAACCAAGACGTTTTTAATCGAAAAACGACCTTCAACGTCTGTTTTAGTCCAAAACTGATAGCCCTGTAGAAGAAGAGTCAATTAATATAAGATTGCAACTTTGATTTGATCCCATTTGAAGCTCACCTTGTTTTCACGTTGCCATGATCCAGGGTCCCCAGGTAGAGCTAGTCCGATAGAAGCACCGATCGCGGGCGTGTGTTTATTTGTAATGAACCTAAATATGCGTGTATTCAATTATTTCGGAATTTGGTGTATAGTATTTTCTATTTTGTCGATTTGGTGAGGAAGGAGACTGCATATACCTATCATATACGAATAATCTACCACTTATGCTACCCCGTTTGTGAGCTTGATGGAAATCTTTCGAAGCTGGAAAGCTGTAAGGCCATTTTCTAACTTCTTCTAGCATCTGAAAATGATTTTAAAAGATGTAACTTCCTATCAATGATACTAATTTGTTTAATACTATAACTCTTTCAAATGTTAAATACTTAGTTAAACCGAGAGTGCAAATACCTGATTCTTGGCATCATTCCAAAGTGTAAGAGGTTCGTGTTGTGTCGAGGTAGAACTTAGGTACATAAAAACCGGGCCAAAAACTTTCTTCCATTTCTCTCCGTCTTCGAACTTAATAACTAAATCACTTCCCCCGTAATGTGCGCTAACGAACATCTGCTAATTCTCAAAAAACAATGCTCCAATGAGTTCATTTGTTTCATAGTGTATTATGATTGGTAGTGTTGTTCTTACGGCTAGATTTATCGGTCCGACATGGGAAGTAAGCTCCTGTTTTGTGGGCCCGCCTGTTCGAAACTCGTTACTTGGGGTAATTTGCCAAAATCCAACTGGGGGATCGGTAGATATCCATCCGTGGACCTTTAGATCCTGGGTTTCACACGAATATTGATATTTATCGTCTACCTACAAAACAACCCGTAAGACCGGAGAAAAAGAAAAGGATTGAAGCATACAAACACGCAAGTGTAAATGGTTGTTATCTTCATTTGGGGTCAAAATCGTGAACCAAAACATTTTTACACACTTTTAAAGAAACATATAATTGGTAATTACCTCTCCTTTGAACTCGGGCTCCACTGGATTAATGAGAAGTACTGCTTCAGGATAAGCCAACGGTTTACTTCTATTAGATGACCGATCTTCAGGCAAAGGCATATGCCTATGTCTGTCGTCAGACATCGCCATATACTGAAACCTATATATATAACAGACTTCATTATTAATAACTTTATGAGTGGATACATTCAAATCTATAATGAATGGACAGTCACAAAAGCATATGAGATATGAAAAGACGTTTACTTGTCCTTCCTGGGCTTGAACACGATCCTGGTTTCAGCAAGATTGAAACCAGGCCATCCCTCAAAATGTTCATAAATTGCGTACGAATAGAAACCCGAGGAACCACGAAGCAACACAAACCTATTAAGCTTGTATTATCATTATGTTCATTATCTGAGAAAAAAAAACCGATTGCATGTAACATGCACTACCTTTTGTCTATCTTCAACGGGACGTGCTTTCCGTGTAGCGAGGAATCCCATGTTCTTGAAAATGAGAGTTCAACTTGATCCTCCGTTTCGACTATAACTTCACAGCTTGTTCCTACGATCCTATCATATAGTGACCGATATTGAAAGTTGTACAGGTTTTTTAAGCAAGATATGTATATTTGAATGTTTAATTACCTTTCAGAAGTCCCAGTTGTTCCATGACTTCCGGGTGGACTCCAAACGAGGTCCCAATAACTAAGCATATGTGACAAAAATAGATAGGATTTTAGGAGGTCCTAAGAGCATTCCTAACCCGTTCTTTATATTCCATATCCTTATCCTTATAATTACACTAAAAAACACTACTTTTTCTACCTTTTATATCTATTTTTCTCTCTTTTATCCTTATCCTTATAATTATACTAAAAACCACTACTTTTATCCTTATATTTACAAAAACCTTATATCTTTTCTCTCTCATCCACTCACAACCACTTTAAAGCACTCCATAAAATATACAAAACTCACTCACATAATTTTAAAGAACGTGCTGTGAATACTCTAAACATATCAAATGCAAGATAAATGCACAAGTTTAAGTGGTTGGAAAATAAGTGACAATAATGGCCTAATGGGTTCATTTTCCATGTTATATATTTAACTAGCTTAGATCCCGTGTACTACAAACGGGGTGAAAAATAACAATAAATAAAATTCTTAAATCTTTGTGTATATTTTACAGTATACTAAGGATAGAAAACAAAATTCAAAATATGTAAAAATTAATATATAACTGAGTTTCAAAAATAGGTTAAGTACTATTTAATGTATTTTGATTTTCATTTATTATATGATTGGAAATTGAAAATAAATGTTACATAATTAGATTTCAAACTTTTATATAATAATGGAGAATTAAAAATAAATTTGTTTTATTACTATAACTAATATTTTCTTAAAATATATATTATTATTAAAAGATGGAAGTGTATTTAATAAGAGCGAGAAGCGGAAAAAAATAATAAGAATGGATATAGAGGCGACACGTGACATTGAAAAACCTTTATTTATTATATAGTATAGATATAGATGACTACTATAAATCATTATAAGCTAATTGTTGAAGATTTGTTTTCCAAAAGAGTTTTGATGGAAAACTTATTTATTAAAATGGTGTAGCTGAAAAAATATTTAACAAAATAGTGTTATTGAAATATTTGATTTTTTTCACTCTTAATCTTATTGGATAACATCTTATTCATTAATGACTAAATAAAAGAAAATGATAATTTCATTTATATATGTTATACTTTTATATATTGCAGCTAAATGTTATTTTAATATATTGTAAAATAGAAAAAAATTATATTTCTTTACATAAAATAGAAAACATTTATATTTCTTTACATATTGGAAAATTTTCGACAAAAAATATATTTTTTTCTTTTTCAATTTCATCGTTTTTCTTTTTTGATTTCATCACCGGTAAATTATTCGTCGGTTAAGTTATCATTTGTTTCGTAGTGACATATTTAAGAACCTAAAATTTGATTTTTATTGAGTTGGTTTTTTACTAACGAAATATATATTTACAAAAGAATGTAAATCCATTTTAGAATTTTGTTGAGAATCAAGTGATTCAAAAATAAATATATCCAACGTTAATAATTAAATATAGTTTATATATTTTGAATCTTACTACTCTAATAAATGAAAATATATTCAAGAACATGTCACTCTCTGGTTACTCTTCATCTTTATTTTTCCACGCTCTCTCTCCTATTAAATATTAATCTTTTTATTAATAAATTTAATTACGAATACTTATTAAATATTTATAAATAGTTATTATATCATCAATCAAATGAACTTAATATAAACTAACATTATCAATTAAATTAAAAAATTAATACTCAGTTGAAAAAAAATTTTAAAAACTAATTTAATAGACCTTATAACTGTCACGACAAATTACATTTTTTAAAAATATATTTTGACAAATGTGTTTGTTAACAAATTACATTATATTTTATTCAACCGATGTAATATACTAGTTTATTCAACCCGTGTATTACCCGGGTTTTTAAAAATATAAAATTTTTATTACTAAATATATAACGTTTTATTTATTTAACCTATGTAATACACTGGATTTTAACCTAATATTTATATAAACTGAAATCTTTATTCAATGTATTCAAATAAATTAAAAGACAATTAATATTTTATTTGATATTGATCGATATATTGATAAAATTCCCTTTTTTTATAAGGTATCATTAATAAATTAGATATATATATATAATAATAATAAATAAATGTTTAAGGTGGACACTTGATGCATTTATTAGGAGAGAGATGCAAGAAAACCAATGAATATATAACAGAAAATCAAATTATAATAATTAAAGAAAAATGTTTTAGAATCTAACTTAACAGAGCTTATAATTGTCACGATAAATTACATTTTTAAAGATATAATTCGATGTATTATATTTTTACTTAACCGATGTAATACACCAGTTTATTCAACATGTATATTACACGAGTTTTTAAAAATATAATTTTTTATTATTAAGTATATATTATTTTATTTATTCATCCCGTGTAATACACGAGATTTTAACCTAGTTATCCAATAAAATTGGGATTGAGAAAAATTAAACTTTTCAAAAACACTATTTTAGTAAATAATTTTTCAACAACACTATTTAAAAAAAAATAAACAATTGTTGAATCACCATGAATCATAAGTTAATTAGTGTGTTCACTATTGATTACATGTAATCATCATTAAATATCTTATTTATAAAACCATTAAAATATTATAATGTATTAATTAGTGAAAATCTATACTACTTAATAAATAAGTAAAATTAAGAGGACACTTGTTACAATTATAGGTCTTCTCATTCTTATTTTTCCGTCTTTCTCTCCTATTAAAAATCAACTTCATATTTTATGCAACAAAATTAATTATTTGTTTCAATTCTTATCTATACATTTTTGAATTTAAAATTATGTTTATCATCAATTAATTTGTTTAATCATGTTTTTTATGAATTCTACAAACTGAAAATAATTTTATAGCCAACTATTATTCAAATAAAAAAACTTTTAATCAAATATTTACATTCACATTGTTCAATTTTAACGAGTGTATATGTTAATATATTACATCATATTTTATTCAACCTGTGTAATAAACATGTTTATTCAACTCGTGTATTACAAATGTTTTAAAAACATAAACTTTTTATTATTAGTTATACATTATTAAATTTACTCAACCCGTGTAATACACAAGATTCTAACATAGTAAACGAATAAATGGTTCCTAATTTTCTAAATATTTAGTAATAATTGAAATGACATTTTTACCCTCGATTTGATTCATCATTGATTACGTCCAACAAATTGTTGATTCCTTGGTATTGGATGCCTGTTATATCTCCTTCAGGAGTTGATAGAGTAATCTGGACAAACCCGTTACGCACTACTACCTACAATAAACATTTTTCACATATCAAAACCACCAAAATAATACTAATAATTATAATTATAATTATAATTATAATAATAAAATCATATATTGATAACCTTTATAAGTTTTTTTTTCATTAATATGCAGTCCGTTGCACATTATGTTATTTGAGTATATAAACTAGGGCTGTCAATTTTTTACACGGACCTGTTAACAAGACACGACACGTAAATAACATGTCCCGCGTTTGACCTTAACAAATTTCGTGTCTTAAACAGGTCGACACATTAAGACACGGTTAAATTCGTGTCTAAACAAGTTAAAGATATATTAAACTGTTAAGACCTGCTAGTGACATGTTAACATTTAACATCATATTTGCATTTAGGCCCAGCCCAATCCCAAACACATAGAACATGGAATTGTCTTTAATGTATATTTTGATTTGACTTTTATGGGTTTTTGTTTTAAAAAAGTTTAGGATTTATTATGTTAATGGATGTTATGATTTGACTTTTTAAATTTTTATGAATTTTGACATTTTTTCTTTCATTACATATGTGATATTTATTCTCTCTCTAAACAGGTCCCTTAACAGGTGATTTGTTACTAAACAGGTCGTATTCGTGTTTGGAAAAAATGGCATGATTAGTTATCTTGTCGTGTTCGTGTTGAACATAACAGGTTATCATGTCTTATCGTGTCGTGTCTGACATGTTATGACAGCCCTAATATAAACCATATTAACTTTATTATATCTTTAATCAAAATTAATTAATTCAGTTTGTATTGAAAAAATGTAACCTATATTCAGTTAAAATACCTAATATAATCTCTAAGTTCATACATATTATACTTCATAAAGTGTGATTAGACATCTAATGTAACTATGTTGTAATATTAGATCTCATAAGTTAATGTAACCTGATTCTTTATCAAACATATTCAGATAATTATGTAACAGGACCTGGTATGAAGTCCAACAACCAAGTCTTAAACCGGTAGTAGAGCCGGGTTTAATAGGGAGAGTTTCAAATAAGAAATAGTTTTTCGCTAAAAAATTTAAGAAATGACCAAAAAGCTAAGAAACGATATCAAACGAACTCCGATTGAGCTCATTTTAACGGCGTTGGAACCGTATCGTCGAACTCTACCATCTTAGCTTTTAGGGTTTAGTGTTTAAGGTTTAGATTTTACGTTTGAATTTTAGGTTTTTAGTCTTATGGTTTATCCTTATGGTTTAGCTTTTTTTTTGTGGTGAAAAGGGAAATGCCCTAAGTAAATATTTTATTAAAAAAGAATGTTGATTGCATACTAAGTGCATCCCCCCCCCCACCGGGCCTTGTACCAAGGAGAGAGGAACCACAAGGAAAAACAAACCAAATCAACGCCTAACAAACATCAAACTAGAGAAAAAAATAGAAACCTATCTATTATCCATAACCATTAGTCTATTTGTGTCATCCATCTCTGACTCCAACGTGGATGATCATGATGTGGTTATTGAGGAGGGTGTGGTTATTGAGGAGGGTTTAGTTTTTACGGTTTAGATTTTATGGTTTAGGTTTGTTTGGGGAGTGGGGGGGTTTAGGTTTTTGGGGATGGGTGGGGGTGGGTTTAGGTTTTTTTTTGGGGGGGTGGAGTGGGGTGGAGGGTTTAGGTTTTTAGGGGTGAGGGTGGTGGTTTTAGGCTTTTTGGGGTGGGGTTTGAGGGGGTTTAGGTTTTTGGGGGTGCGGGTGGAGGGGGGTTTAGGTTTTTGGGTCCGGATTAGGGTTCGATGAGACGGTTCCAACGCCGATGGGATGAGCGCAATCGGAGTTCGTTTGACCCACTTCTTAGGGTTTCTCAGCGAAAAAACACTTTTTAGTCTTATGATTTTCGTTCGATGTAAAACACAACTTTATTGTTTTTATGATTTTCGTTCGATGTAAAACACAACTTTATTTTTTGGTAATATCGTACAAAATTTGCATGACGAAAACATCAAAATGATTTTTTCTTCTATCATAAACTATACTGATTCCCGGTGCATTCACTAACCATTCCAATAGCTAATGGAAAGCATCGGCACAGTTATCGGTATTATTGAAACTCACGTTGCTATTTGTTTTCATTTTTTTTGATCGAACTAAAACACACTCGCTTTCTAATTTTAGTTTTTTTTTATAAAGCTAGTTTGGAATCATGGTAAATTACACAAAACTTATGTGTTTGGATGTGATCCATTTATGAAAACTCTCAAAAAGAAATTTAAAAAAAATGAAATAAATTAATTGAAATCGAGTTTACGTACATGGTTGTCATGAAAACTTAGGTTCACTCCTACGGCATCCATTGTTGATGATCTTTGAGCTCTTGTTAAGTATAACGTATCTGCATTACGCCGTTATTCATACATTATCACTTTCAGAAAACCTCAAGTTTAAAAAAGCTATGAAAAAAGCTATGAATATAAATATAAACCTAATGAAAGCGTGAGGATGCTCAAAGCAGAGACAAAAAGGAGAGAATCCATGAGGCTTTCTTGTTTACATTAGTTGAACCCAAACAAACATCATATTATATATATATAAGGGAACGATCATTAGAAAACTCTTTATTTATACGAAAACCGACACAAACGAACTTCGAATGAACTCATGTTGGCAACGTTGAAACCAGCTCACCGTTTAGGTTTTTTTTGGGGGGGGGGGGGTAATTTTCAATATTATATCTTTATTATTTAAAGTCGTTACTTATACGTAATTTCAGTCATGAAAAATATTTATAATTTTATGTATTTTGTCGTTTTTATTGTTCAACCCGTGTAGTACACGTGTTTCTAACATATATTTATATATATATATACACACACACATACTAGCTTAGGAAAATTGGTGTATTACACGGATTGAATAAATTCAGTGTTATAAAGATTTACATATTACGTACTAGTTTAGAAACCGTGTCTACACACGGGTGAAAAAATATCAATAAATAAAATTCTTAAATATTTATGTATATATTTTAAATGTGTAAAATTGTATTACATTATATACTAATGATAGAAAATAAAATTCAAAATAGGTAAAAATAAATATATAATTGGGTTTCGAAAATACGTGATATTATTTAATTTAATTTGATTTTCATTTATTATTTGATTGAAAATAAATGTTACATAATTAAATTTCAAAGTTTTCTTATTATAAGAGATAATTTAAATGTGTTTTACTATTATAATTAGTATATTATCTTTAAAAATATATTATTACTAAAATATATATTTGTATTTAACAAGAGAGAGTGGTCAAAAAAAGATGATGAGAATGAATATGGAAGCAACACGTTACATGAGAACACCTTATTTATTAGATAGTATAGACTTATGAAACATTACATAGTTTTTTTAATAAAAATTAAAGAAACGTTATATAGTTATTTTTTAAAAATGTTTTAGAAAAAGAAAAACCCTATTTAAAAAAATATTTTATAAAAATCATTATTATTTGATAGGAGACAGATGCTGTAAAACAAAAAATTATAATACAGTTAAAGAAATTTGTATATATATATGTACTATGTTAAAATCTCGTGTATTACACGAGTTGATAAAATATAATATTATATACTTAGTAAAGAAAATTGTATTTTAAAAAACTCGTGTATTACACAGGTTGAAAAAATATAATATTATATACTCGGTAATAAAAGTTTATATCTTTAAAAACATGTATATTACACGGTTTGAATACTTTAATTTATATTTAATATAATTTGACTTGCATCACTATTTAGTTAAAAACAAAAGTTACATAATTAAATTTAAAAAAATTTAAATTAAGAGATAATTTAAAATAAATATGTTTTATTAGTATAATTAAATCATTATTAAAAAAAGAGAAGTGCATTTAATAAAAGAGAGGCGGGAAAATGATGATAAGAGATGTGGAGGCGACACGTGGCATAAAAGATTTTCATTTATTATATAGTATAGATATAGATGTATGTGTGTGGAGAGGTATTTTAGATAAAAAAAAATAGGGAACCGAAAAACCATGTATTTTACATGTGAAAAACTCATAAACAACTAATTTTCACATGTGAAAAAAACTAATTTTTATAAAAAATTTTACGGATCTTTTGTATATAAACACATTTAGAGCAGTTCTAATAAAAATTGTATATAAAAACTAATTGTTTTTTCATAAACTATTTTTTTTGTAAGTGCGGCTTCTTCATGTGTTATATGGAAAAGCTCCAAAGAAAATTATGTGAAAATTAGTTTTTTGTTAGTTTTTCACATGTGAAAAACATGGATTCCTGGTTCTTCATTTTTTGTGGTTCCCCGATGAGCATCCATCTGTAAGTGTGCGGGCGCGTGTGTGTTTAAAGGGGGTTCTAGACAGAAGTCAAGTTTGTTGAGAGATCTTTAATAACCAATTTGCACCACTTATTTTTTATTCAATCTTAAAAATTAAATAAAAAGGATATAATGGTAAAAATTAAAAGTTTATTTTTCCAATCAATTAATTATTTTTCATCTCTCTTATTAATTAGTTATATCTTTTTCTTTAGTATCTTTATTTAATTAATTGAAAATTATTACCTCTATTTTTCGAGGTTTATTAATTAAAATTAATCCTAATATATCTCGAAGAATAGATGTAACAATATTTAGTGTATATGTAGTATAATATTGTTTTCAATTAATTAAATAAGTATATGTGAGCGAATATAACTCATTAATAGAAGATATGCAAAATAATTGATTGATGAAAAGAGAGAAAATAGAAAATTTAATTTTATTGTGGTGTTGATATCATATTGAGAAGTTGGCTTACTCTTTGAACAAGTCTGGATGTTAATTTAAGAAAAGCTATAAAATGGGTTTTGAGTTATTTTTTTTTGGGATGATGCCGTTCAACAATCGAATAACACTCTTTTTATCTTTTTTTTTTCGAGCAATAAAAATGGGTTTTGAGTTAATTTAAAAAAAAAGCTAAAAAATGGGTTTTTGAGTTACTCACTTAGAAAATGGGTTTTTTCAAGAGCTGTCTACAACAAGAAAAGCAAAAAAATGGGTTTTGATATTTGATGAATTTTTCATGCATTTAACTATAAAAATTATATTTATTTTAAGGTTATTTTTGCATACTCTTAACCCATGACATATGAGTTTTGTTCGGGTAATTTAATCGGGTTTCGGGTAGATCGGTTCGGGTTAATCGGTTTTTTCGTCAGTGTAAATTTATCCGATAACCGATCCGAATAACATTCGGGTAGATCGGGTTCGGGTTAATCGGTTTTCGGGTTAATCTGGTCGGGTTTCGGGTAGGGACACATTGTTGAAAATAATAAATGAATCAAGTTTATAAACATAAAATAAAGGTGTATGTGAAACAAAAATAAGCATATTTTCAAGAGATTAAAGCTTCAAATAACAAGTGTTTTGTCCTAGTCTAACAATAATCAATCAAAGGTATACTTAATAAAAAAATATTAAGAAATAGATTAATGAACAAGTATTAGATTATGCGAACCTATGTTGGTATCATTGTTCCTTCAACTTCATGAAAAACTAAATGTTCGGCCATAGTAATAAGATTATAATTTGTAAATAGAAAGGTAAGAACAATTCCGTAATAATGTCTATTAATTTAGTGATATAGTAATAAGATTGTAATTTATAAACCATGTTTATAAATGTTCGATTTATTCGGGTTAATCGATTCGGGTTATTCGGGTTTTTGATGTTTGAAAGACTAACCGAAACCCGACCCGAATAACAATCGGTTTAAACGATTTTCGGGTTAATCGGTTAAGGGTTATTCGGGTACGGGTTTAATCGGTTGGGTGAAGGTTATTCGGGTCGCGTTAATCGGGTACGGGTAAAATCAACGGACCTATCGTGACATGCTATTAGGTTTACCTCTACGTCAAAGAAGAAAATGTGAGATTATCGATTCGTATCTGCTTATGTGAGTGGTGAAGGCTTCGGACCGGTCAAATCTTGTAACATCCTAAAAATAATAAAACGAATAAATATAGCGAGACCGGTGGTTTAGTTGGAATATTTAAACAAAAAGAGAGCGGGCCTGGGCCCGGCTTCAATGGGCCGAGGGAAGCCCATTGCACATAAGAGGCAAGGCAGCCCTCTTCCCTGCTCATTTCCCCAACACACGCAGCTTTTAGAGAGAGAAAGGAGAGCTCGGGTCTAGAGAGAGAAAGTGACGGATCAACTCGGGAATTCAGGAGAACGTTGCTGCTGTTCCCGTGAGCAAAACCTCCGAATCAGAATTACAATCCAGGTAACGATTCGATCACATTATGAGTTTTTGTTCGTTTTGGGAAGTTTCGGGTTTTGGCTAAAAGATAACGATTTTACGGATGAAACTTGAAAGTGAACTTAGGTATAGCATCTAGGATGAAAAACGAACGTTTTGATCAAAGAAAAATTTAGATATCGACATGATCAGATTCGCATGCAGAACATTCGGATTTTTGGGGAAGGCGATAAGTGCAGGTCCATCGAAACTACTTAGTTTCGATATGTGCAGGTCCATCGAAACTACTTAGTTTCGATATGTGCAGACCTATCGAAACTACCCAGTTTCGATATATGCAGACCCAATCGAAACTACTATAGTTTCGATATGAGCCCCCGATCCGAAGCTAAGATAATACATAAGTTACTTATCGAAACTACTTATCGAAACTACCAAGTTTCGACATAAGCAGCCTATCGAAACTACCAAGTTTCGACAGGAACAACTTATCGAAACTACCAAGTTTCGACATAAGCAGCCTATCGAAACTACCTATCGAAACTACCAAGTTTCGACAGGAACAACCTATCGAAACTACCAAGTTTCGATATAAGCTAATCAATCGAAACTACTAGGTTCAAGCATAGTAATGTCTAGTGTCATCTAGGAGAACTACCTTATGTATATGACTTTATTATACAGATCGTGAGTGACATTAGTGAAGCTCAGTAGCCAGCTAAGTGTATTACAGAAACTACTCATCAGGTGAGTTCTATGTGCCCCCTTCTATGTTATGTGCAAATGATTTATAAATGTTTTGGGGCTGAAGTGTATACACTAAATGAATAAATGAAATGAATATCAATGTGATCATACGTGATATATTAAGGTATATGTGTAGATACATATGAATGCGAATAATGACTTACGAACAAAGAACGACACGTATGTGTGCAAAGAATGAATGAATGAATGGTATAACGTAAATAAATGAAACCTTGCTTTATAAATATATATTGCATGCGAAGAATGTAAGTATACGTTATGGACGGAAACGAAGCTAACGACTACTACGGTAGACGGACGACCACTTGACTATTATGCAGCTAGAGAAGGAAGTCTAGAAAGGTAGACTAAATAAAGGCCACTACGGTGGAGTAAGTCGCTAAATCAATATTCGGCTGTATAATTAGTTCAAGTGGGAAACGGATGCCTTATGGCAGACGGGCGAATATGACGGACTACGACGGTAGGACGGTTAAGACGGACGGCCGAAGGTTGGCCGGACGGAAAAGTTAAGGCGGACGGTTTCTAGGACCGGACGAGTAAAAGGGCTACGATGGTAGCTTAAGGGCGTATGTCTTTGTGACATACGCAGTAAAAGACGGGTTGATCACCCTTATGTGTATGACCAATAAATGGTAAAGAAAGTAAAGGTGAATGCATATCTATGTAATCACGTAAGAAAGATAAGGAAGGAATGTTAAGAAAAGTGAAACAAAAAGGGTGAACGCATATATATATATATATGTAATCACATTAATAAAGAAAAGAAAGATGAAAGAAAAGCAAAAGCTATGAATACGTATTTATATGAATGACTTTATAATAATGCTTACTTATGAAGTAAAGAAAAGAATGTTTATATCTAAACGCATTAAACTAGAACTCACCAGCGTTAGCTGACTTTAGTATACATTTCAGGTAAAGGAAGAAAAGGTCGTGCGAGGGCGTGAAGGTTACCCGACACAAGACTGACATCCCACTTTTGTTTGTTAAGACAATGTTGTGTTTTTAATTGTTAAGACTTACGCTGTTATGAAATGTAATTGAATGATGAATGTTTTTAATTTAAGTTCAATATTTATGACTATGTTTATGAGTAATTCCAACAAGTGAGGTTACCCGAGAAAGGGGCCTTACAAGTTGGTATCAGAGCAATAGTTTGAGAGATTTAGACATCCCTAAATGTCTAGACTCAAACTGATTATGGGACCAACGCACGGATGTCAGTATGGGTAACCAACGCCAACGCCAGCACGGTAAGTAAGTAATGAAGTTAAGGCTCTTGCATAAGAATAGATACCATAACTTAGAACAAATAGATGTTAATGCCATGACTGATTTGAAGAGTTTTGAACCCGAAAAGCAATGTAAATTAGTAATCGCAAACCGGTCACTGTAATTAAGAATTTACCTTGCTCGTACTGTTCCAAACTATGATCTGAAGAAATGACATTGATGTATTCCCTTTGTAACTATCAGGAAATTAAGAATTATGGCTGGGGGAGGAAGAACAGGACCTCGAGGTGGTCGCACTGGCCGACGAGGTAGACCTCCGCTGAACCCAAGATTTGAAGAAGAAGAGAGTGTGCACGCAGAGCACACAGAAAGTGTGCACGAAACAGAAGTGACCCCAATTAGGAACGACAGTCCAGGGCCTATACAGTTGGAACCTGAAGTCAGGGATGCTATTGCCCGTGAAGTTGTGCTCACTTTGAGGAAGGTATTGCCTGACCTACTATCTGAGGCACTAAAGAAAAGCAAAGAAGAGGATGAAGGGAACGATGAAGAGAAAATTTATGACAGTGACGGGGATGAAGTAAAAGTGGTATCAAGCAACCGTGGGTGTACTTACAAAGGTTTCAAGGATGGAGACCCACCCAAGTTTGATGGCAGCAAGGATTCGGTGGCTACGCTTGAATGGATAGAGAGGATGAGTGCGGTAATCAACATCAGCGAGTGTCGACCCGACCAGGCTGTTAAATACGTTGCTCATTCTTTCACCAATGAGGCCCTAGGTTGGTGGAGGAACATTCAGAGGACAAAGTCCCCAAATGCTCTTGCAAGAATGACATGGGAAGAACTGAAAAAGCTGGTAATTCAAAAGTTCTGTCCCCAAAACGAAATTGATCGCGTGGAAAATGAATTCTTAAACCTTAAGGCTGGCAACAAGACACACCGCCAGTACACTTCTAGATTCAATGAGTTGGCTCAGCTAGTACCCCACCTGGTGGAGACAGAAGAGCGAATGATCAAGTATTATGTGAAGGGCCTACCTCAAAGGGTCCGTGTCCACGTGAAAGCCAACCTACCCTCGACCTTCGAGTCGGTAGTGAACCTGAGCGGAATCGTCTACGACGATTATGCCAATGAGGACCCACCAACAGAAACCCAAAAGAGAAAGTGGGAGAACCCGTCTAGAGGAACCGGGAGAGGGAATGTAACAGCGGAAACTAAGAAGCCAAGATTGGATGAATATGAAACTTGCAAGAAATGTGGGAGGCAACATCTTGGCGAATGTAAAATTGGCACCACCACATGCTATAAGTGCGGAAGGCCGGGGCACTTCTCCCGAGAATGTGTAAGAGACGTCAAGTGTCAAGTATGTGGATTGTTTGGACATTTGACAAAGAACTGCAGGAAGGCCGGCCAATCTGGTTCGGGAAAGGATAGGGAGCAGGAACAGCCTAAGTCAAGGACTCGTGCCTATGCCTTGACTGAGGAAGAAGCAAGAGGAAACCCTGATGTCGTATCAGGTACGTTTCTAGTAAATGATGAACATGCTGCTATTTTATTTGACTCTGGTGCTAGTAAAAGCTTCATATCAAATGCATTTAGTCGTAAATTGGATTGCACTATCAACACCATAGTAAAGGCCTTTAGCGTACAAACTGCCGTAGGTAAAAATTCGGCAGTATTCCAAGTAACAGAGGATTGCATCATAGAAATAGAGGGACATAAGTTTCCATCTAGATTATTCCTTCTTACCTTAGGAGGATTCGATATAGTATTGGGTATGGATTGGTTAGCTGCCAACGAAGCTCAAATCATATGCAAACGTAAGAGGATACACCTAAAAGCTCCTAGCGGCAGTCCAATTACGGTTTATGAGGATTGGAATTGCACGATGCCAAACGTCATCTCGATGATCAAGGCCGAAAGTCACATGAGGCGCGGTTGCGAAGCTTATCTGGCATATGTTATTGATGATAGAATGAAAATGGAAGAACTCAAGAATGTACCCGTGGTGTGCAACTTTCCGGAAGTATTCCCTGAGGATCTACCTGGGTTACCACCCGATCGGGAAATAGAATTTCAGATTGATTTATTGCCAGGAGCTGAGCCCGTTGCCAAAGCCCCCCACCGATTGGCTCCGTCAGAAATGAAAGAATTGATGTCTCAACTAGAGGAACTAACAGAAAAAGGATTTATTAGACCGAGCATGTCACCATGGGGCGCTCCGGTACTATTTGTAAAGAAGAAGGACGGCAGCATGCGCATGTGCATTGACTACCGCGAACTGAACAAGAGAACAGTAAAGAACAAATACCCACTGCCCAGGATAGACGACCTTTTTGATCAACTACAAGGTGCGAGTTGGTTCTCAAAGATCGATCTTAGGTCGGGTTACCATCAGTTGAAAGTAAGAGAGGAAGACGTACCAAAGACCGCGTTTCGCACGCGTTTTGGGCATTATGAGTTTCTCGTGATGTCCTTCGGATTAACTAACGCACCAGCAGCGTTCATGGATTTGATGAATAGAGTATGTCGACCCATGTTGGATCGATCTGTGATAGTTTTTATAGACGACATACTGGTATATTCGAAAAACGAGGGTGATCACCACTGTCACCTAAGGGAGGTTCTGGAGGTGATAAAGCAGGAAAAGTTGTACGCAAAATTCTCCAAATGCGCGTTCTGGCTTAGGGAAGTCCAATTCCTAGGTCATGTAATAAACCCAAACGGCATCATGGTGGATCCTGCAAAGATCGAGACAGTAAAGGAATGGAACATCCCAAAGACACCAACAGAGATACGAAGTTTTCTAGGATTGGCAGGCTACTATCGAAGGTTCATTCAAGATTTCTCAAGAATTGCCTCGCCACTAACCAAACTGACACGGAAGGAAGTAAAGTATGAATGGGGTCCAACCCAAAACAACGCGTTTGAGGAACTTAAGGCACGATTAACCCAAGCTCCAGTCTTAACACTACCTGAGGGAAATGAAGACTTAGTAGTCTACTCTGACGCTTCAGGGCAGGGTTTAGGGTGCGTACTCATGCAACGAGGAAAGGTAATTGCTTATGCATCGCGGCAACTAAAGGTTCATGAAGTTAACTACCCAACACACGATCTAGAATTAGCAACAGTAGTTTTCGCGTTGAAAATATGGAGACACTACTTGTATGGAGTTAAATGCACCATCTACTCCGATCACAAAACCTTGAAATACTTTTTCGAACAAAAGGAACTAAACATGAGGCAAAGAAGATGGTTAGAGCTACTGGAAGACTATGACTGTGAGATATTGTACCATCCAGGCAAGGCAAACGTAGTGGCTGACGCTTTAAGTAGAAAGGAAGAATCGGCACCTATCCGGATCAAAGCGTGACTTAATGGGTGAAATATCAAAGGCACAAGATGAAGCATTGTTAGAAAGAAATGTGAAACGGGAAAGAATAGTAGGACAACAAGGGAACTTAGATGCGAATGCATACGGAGTACGAACTAGGTTTGGCCGGATGTGGATACCTAAGATTGGTGAGCTTAGAGTCAAAATACTCGATGAGGCCCATAAGTCTCGCTATTCTATCCACCCCGGGACAAACAAAATGTATCAAGACTTGAAGAAAGAATACTGGTGGCCTGGCATGAAGAATGATGTGACAGAATACGTGAGCAAGTGCCTAACGTGTTCTCTAGTTAAGGCCGAGCACCAGAAACCGTGCGGTAAAATGCAACCTTTACCAATACCGGAATGGAAGTGGGAAGAGATCACAATGGACTTCATTACCAAGCTACCGCGAACAGCTAAAGGCAATGATACCATTTGGGTGATCGTCGACCGCTTGACAAAGAGTGCTCATTTCTTGCCAATACGAGAAACTTCTTCTTCTGAAAAGCTAGCAGAAACAATTATCAAGGAAATTGTAAGTAGACATGGTATGCCACTATCGATCGTGTCTGACAGGGATATTAGATTCACATCAAGGTTTTGGAAGAAGTTCAATGAAGCGATGGGCACTAGGTTGAACATCAGCACCGCTTACCACCCTCAAACCGATGGACAATCGGAAAGGACCATTCAGACCTTGGAGGACATGCTCCGGGCCTGTATCATTGACTTCGGTGGGAGTTGGGACAGCCATCTACCATTGGCAGAATTTTCATATAACAACAGCTATCACTCGACTATTGGCATGCCGCCATTTGAAATGTTGTATGGGAGGAAATGTAGGACCCCGGTTTGTTGGGGGGAAATTGGACAGAAGGATTTTGCAAGTCTCGAAGTGGTCAAAGCTACTTCTGAGAAATTTGATCAAATCAAGGCTCGTATGAAAGCCGCAAAAGACAGACAGAAATCATACGCGGATAAGAGAAGGAGGGATTTAGAGTTTCAAGTAGGGGACATGGTACTGTTGAAAGTATCACCGTGGAAAGGAATCATTCGGTTCAGAAGGCGTGGCAAACTAAGTCCAAGGTTTGTCGGACCTTTCAAGATTTTAGCAAGAGTGGGTCAAGTTGCTTACAGACTCGACCTACCCGTCGAGCTTGGAGGAATACACCCTACGTTCCACGTGTCGCACTTACGCAAGTGCCTAGCTGACAACACAGCTCACATACCTTACGACGAGATCGAAGTGGATAACAGTCTAAATTATGTAGAGGAACCAATAGCCATTCTTGACCGAGCTGAGAAACGACTACGCAATAAGTCGATACCGTTAGTCAAGATACAATGGAAGCACAGAAAAAGGTCAGAAGCTACGTGGGAAAAAGAAGACGAGATGAAGGGACTATACCCTCAATTGTTTAACGTATGAACAGTTTCGAGGACGAAACCTCTTTAAGGAGGGTAGACTTGTAACATCCTAAAAATAATAAAACGAATAAATATAGCGAGACCGGTGGTTTAGTTAGAATATTTAAACAAAAAGAGAGCGGGCCTGGGCCCGGCTTCAATGGGCCGAGGGAAGACCATTGCACATAAGAGGCAAGGCAGCCCTCTTCCCTGCTCATTTCCCCAACACACGCAGCTTTTAGAGAGAGAAAGGAGAGCTCGGGTCTAGAGAGAGAAAGTGACGAATCAACTCGGGAATTCAGGAGAACGTTGCTGCTGTTCCCGTGAGCAAAACCTCCGAATCAGAATTACAATCCAGGTAACGATTCGATCACATTATGAGTTTTTGTTCGTTTTGGGAAGTTTCGGGTTTTGGCTAAAAGATAACGATTTTACGGATGAAACTTGAAAGTGAACTTAGGTATAGCATCTAGGATGAAAAACGAACGTTTTGATCAAAGAAAAATTTAGATATCGACATGATCAGATTCGCATGCAGAACATTCGGATTTTTGGGGAAGGCGATAAGTGCAGGTCCATCGAAACTACTTAGTTTCGATATGTGCAGGTCCATCGAAACTACTTAGTTTCGATATGTGCAGACCTATCGAAACTACCCAGTTTCGATATATGCAGACCCAATCGAAACTACTATAGTTTCGATATGAGCCCCCGATCCGAAGCTAAGATAATACATAAGTTACTTATCGAAACTACTTATCGAAACTACCAAGTTTCGACATAAGCAGCCTATCGAAACTACCTATCGAAACTACCAAGTTTCGACAGGAACAACTTATCGAAACTACCAAGTTTCGACATAAGCAGCCTATCGAAACTACCTATCGAAACTACCAAGTTTCGACAGGAACAACCTATCGAAACTACCAAGTTTCGATATAAGCTAATCAATCGAAACTACTAGGTTCAAGCATAGTAATGTCTAGTGTCATCTAGGAGAACTACCTTATGTATATGACTTTATTATACAGATCGTGAGTGACATTAGTGAAGCTCAGTAGCCAGCTAAGTGTATTACAGAAACTACTCATCAGGTGAGTTCTATGTGCCCCCTTCTATGTTATGTGCAAATGATTTATAAATGTTTTGGGGCTGAAGTGTATACACTAAATGAATAAATGAAATGAATATCAATGTGATCATACGTGATATATTAAGGTATATGTGTAGATACATATGAATGCGAATAATGACTTACGAACAAAGAACGACACGTATGTTTGCAAAGAATGAATGAATGAATGGTATAACGTAAATAAATGAAACCTTGCTTTATAAATATATATTGCATGCGAAGAATGTAAGTATACGTTATGGACGGAAACGAAGCTAACGACTACTACGGTAGACGGACGACCACTTGACTATTATGCAGCTAGAGAAGGAAGTCTAGAAAGGTAGACTAAATAAAGGCCACTACGGTGGAGTAAGTCGCTAAATCAATATTCGGCTGTATAATTAGTTCAAGTGGGAAACGGATGCCTTATGGCAGACGGGCGAATATGACGGACTACGACGGTAGGACGGTTAAGACGGATGGCCGAAGGTTGGCCGGACGGAAAAGTTAAGGCGGACGGTTTCTAGGACCGGACGAGTAAAAGGGCTACGATGGTAGCTTAAGGGCGTATGTCTTTGTGACATACGCAGTAAAAGACGGGTTGATCACCCTTATGTGTATGACCAATAAATGGTAAAGAAAGTAAAGGTGAATGCATATCTATGTAATCACGTAAGAAAGATAAGGAAGGAATGTTAAGAAAAGTGAAACAAAAAGGGTGAACGCATATATATATATATATGTAATCACATTAATAAAGAAAAGAAAGATGAAAGAAAAGCAAAAGCTATGAATACGTATTTATATGAATGACTTTATAATAATGCTTACTTATGAAGTAAAGAAAAGAATGTTTATATCTAAACGCATTAAACTAGAACTCACCAGCGTTAGCTGACTTTAGTATACATTTCAGGTAAAGGAAGAAAAGGTCGTGCGAGGGCGTGAAGGTTACCCGACACAAGACTGACATCCCACTTTTGTTTGTTAAGACAATGTTGTGTTTTTAATTGTTAAGACTTTCGCTGTTATGAAATGTAATTGAATGATGAATGTTTTTAATTTAAGTTCAGTATTTATGACTATGTTTATGAGTAAATCCAACAAGTGAGGTTACCCGAGAAAGGGGCCTTACAAGTTGGTATCAGAGCAATAGTTTGAGAGATTTAGACATCCCTAAATGTCTAGACTCAAACTGATTATGGGACCAACGCACGGATGTCAGTATGGGTAACCAACGCCAACGCCAGCATGGTAAGTAAGTAATGAAGTTAAGGCTCTTGCATAAGAATAGATACCATAACTTAGAACAAATAGATGTTAATGCCATGACTGATTTGAAGAGTTTTGAACCCGAAAAGCAATGTAAATTAGTAATCACAAACCGGTCACTGTAATTAAGAATTTACCTTGCTCGTACTGTTCCAAACTATGATCTGAAGAAATGACATTGATGTATTCATTTTGTAACTATCAGGAAATTAAGAATTATGGCTGGGGGAGGAAGAACAGGACCTCGAGGTGGTCGCACTGGCCGACGAGGTAGACCTCCGCTGAACCCAAGATTTGAAGAAGAAGAGAGTGTGCACGCAGAGCACACAGAAAGTGTGCACGAAACAGAAGTGACCCCAATTAGGAATGACAGTCCAGGGCCTATACAGTTGGAACCTGAAGTCAGGGATGCTATTGCCCGTGAAGTTGTGCTCACTTTGAGGAAGGTATTGCCTGACCTACTATCTGAGGCACTAAAGAAAAGCAAAGAAGAGGATGAAGAGAACGATGAAGAGAAAATTTATGACAGTGACGGGGATGAAGTAAAAGTGGTATCAAGCAACCGTGGGTGTACTTACAAAGGTTTCAAGGATGGAGACCCACCCAAGTTTAATGGCAGCAAGGATTCGGTGGCTACGCTTGAATGGATAGAGAGGATGAGTGCGGTAATTAACATCAGCGAGTGTCGACCCGACCAGGCTGTTAAATACGTTGCTCATTCTTTCACCAATGAGGCCCTAGGTTGGTGGAGGAACATTCAGAGGACAAAGTCCCCAAATGCTCTTGCAAGAATGACATGGGAAGAACTGAAAAAGCTGGTAATTCAAAAGTTCTGTCCCCAGAACGAAATTGATCGCGTGGAAAATGAATTCCTAAACCTTAAGGCTGGCAACAAGACACACCGCCAGTACACTTCTAGATTCAATGAGTTGGCTCAGCTAGTACCCCACCTGGTGGAGACAGAAGAGCGAATGATCAAGTATTATGTGAAGGGCCTACCTCAAAGGGTCCGTGTCCACGTGAAAGCCAACCTACCCTCGACCTTCGAGTCGGTAGTGAACCTGAGCGGAATCGTCTACGACGATTATGCCAATGAGGACCCACCAACAGAAACCCAAAAGAGAAAGTGGGAGAACCCGTCTAGAGGAACCGGGAGAGGGAATGTAACAACGGAAACTAAGAAGCCAAGATTGGATGAATATGAAACTTGCAAGAAATGTGGGAGGCAACATCTTGGCGAATGTAAAATTGGCACCACCACATGCTATAAGTGCGGAAGGCCGGGGCACTTCTCCCGAGAATGTGTAAGAGACGTCAAGTGTCAAGTATGTGGATTGTTTGGACATTTGACAAAGAACTGCAGGAAGGCCGGCCAATCTGGTTTGGGAAAGGATAGGGAGCAGGAACAGCCTAATGCAAGGACTCGTGCCTATTCCTTGACTGAGGAAGAAGCAAGAGGAAACCCTGATGTCGTATCAGGTACGTTTCTAGTAAATGATGAACATGCTGCTATTTTATTTGACTCTGGTGCTAGTAAAAGCTTCATATCAAATGCATTTAGTCGTAAATTGGATTGCACTATCAACACCATAGTAAAGGCCTTTAGCGTACAAACTGCCGTAGGTAAAAATTCGGCAGTATTCCAAGTAACAGAGGATTGCATCATAGAAATAGAGGGACATAAGTTTCCATCTAGATTATTCCTTCTTACCTTAGGAGGATTCGATATAGTATTGGGTATGGATTGGTTAGCTGCCAACGAAGCTCAAATCATATGCAAACGTAAGAGGATACACCTAAAAGCTCCTAGCGGCAGTCCAATTACGGTTTATGAGGATTGGAATTGCACGATGCCAAACGTCATCTCGATGATCAAGGCCGAAAGTCACATGAGGCGCGGTTGCGAAGCTTATCTGGCATATGTTATTGATGATAGAATGAAAATGGAAGAACTCAAGAATGTACCCGTGGTGTGCAACTTTCCGGAAGTATTCCCTGAGGATCTACCTGGGTTACCACCCGATCGGGAAATAGAATTTCAGATTGATTTATTGCCAGGAGCTGAGCCCGTTGCCAAAGCCCCCCACCGATTGGCTCCGTCAGAAATGAAAGAATTGATGTCTCAACTAGAGGAACTAACAGAAAAAGGATTTATTAGACCGAGCATCTCACCATGGGGCGCTCCGGTACTATTTGTAAAGAAGAAGGACGGCAGCATGCGCATGTGCATTGACTACCGCGAACTGAACAAGAGAACAGTAAAGAACAAATACCCACTGCCCAGGATAGACGACCTTTTTGATCAACTACAAGGTGCGAGTTGGTTCTCAAAGATCGATCTTAGGTCGGGTTACCATCAGTTGAAAGTAAGAGAGGAAGACGTACCAAAGACCGCGTTTCGCACGCGTTATGGGCATTATGAGTTTCTCGTGATGTCCTTCGGATTAACTAACGCACCAGCAGCGTTCATGGATTTGATGAATAGAGTATGTCGACCCATGTTGGATCGATCTGTGATAGTTTTTATAGACGACATACTGGTATATTCGAAAAACGAGGGTGATCACCACTGTCACCTAAGGGAGGTTCTGGAGGTGATAAAGCAGGAAAAGTTGTACGCAAAATTCTCCAAATGCGCGTTCTGGCTTAGGGAAGTCCAATTCCTAGGTCATGTAATAAACCCAAACGGCATCATGGTGGATCCTGCAAAGATCGAGACAGTAAAGGAATGGAACATCCCAAAGACACCAACAGAGATACGAAGTTTTCTAGGATTGGCAGGCTACTATCGAAGGTTCATTCAAGATTTCTCAAGAATTGCCTCGCCACTAACCAAACTGACACGGAAGGAAGTAAAGTATGAATGGGGTCCAACCCAAAACAACGCGTTTGAGGAACTTAAGGCACGATTAACCCAAGCTCCAGTCTTAACACTACCTGAGGGAAATGAAGACTTAGTAGTCTACTCTGACGCTTCAGGGCAGGGTTTAGGGTGCGTACTCATGCAATGAGGAAAGGTAATTGCTTATGCATCGCGGCAACTAAAGGTTCATGAAGTTAACTACCCAACACACGATCTAGAATTAGCAGCAGTAGTTTTCGCGTTGAAAATATGGAGACACTACTTGTATGGAGTTAAATGCACCATCTACTCCGATCACAAAACCTTGAAATACTTTTTCGAACAAAAGGAACTAAACATGAGGCAAAGAAGATGGTTAGAGCTACTGGAAGACTATGAATGTGAGATATTGTACCATCCAGGCAAGGCAAACGTAGTGGCTGACGCTTTAAGTAGAAAGGAAGAATCGGCACCTATCCGGATCAAAGCGTGACTTAATGGGTGAAATATCAAAGGCACAAGATGAAGCATTGTTAGAAAGAAATGTGAAACAGGAAAGAATAGTAGGACAACAAGGGAACTTAGATGCGAATGCATACGGAGTACGAACTAGGTTTGGCCGGATGTGGATACCTAAGATTGGTGAGCTTAGAGCCAAAATACTCGATGAGGCCCATAAGTCTCGCTATTCTATCCACCCCGGGACAAACAAAATGTTTCAAGACTTGAAGAAAGAATACTGGTGGCCTGGCATGAAGAATGATGTGACAGAATACGTGAGCAAGTGCCTAACGTGTTCTCTAGTTAAGGCCGAGCACCAGAAACCATGCGGTAAAATGCAACCTTTACCAATACCGGAGTGGAAGTGGGAAGAGATCACAATGGACTTCATTACCAAGCTACCGCGAACAGCTAAAGGCAATGATACCATTTGGGTGATCGTCGACCGCTTGACAAAGAGTGCTCATTTCTTGCCAATACGAGAAACTTCTTCTTCTGAAAAGCTAGCAGAAACATTTATCAAGGAAATTGTAAGTAGACATGGTATGCCACTATCGATCGTGTCTGACAGGGATATTAGATTCACATCAAGGTTTTGGAAGAAGTTCAATGAAGCGATGGGTACTAGGTTGAACATCAGCACCGCTTACCACCCTCAAACCGATGGACAATCGGAAAGGACCATTCAGACCTTGGAGGACATGCTCCGGGCCTGTATCATTGACTTCGGTGGGAGTTGGGACAGCCATCTACCATTGGCAGAATTTTCATATAACAACAGCTATCACTCGACTATTGGCATGCCGCCATTTGAAATGTTGTATGGGAGGAAATGTAGGACCCCGGTTTGTTGGGGGGAAATTGGACAGAAGGATTTTGCAAGTCTCGAAGTGGTCAAAGCTACTTCTGAGAAATTTGATCAAATCAAGGCTCGTATGAAAGCCGCAAAAGACAGACAGAAATCATACGCGGATAAGAGAAGGAGGGATTTAGAGTTTCAAGTAGGGGACATGGTACTGTTGAAAGTATCACCGTGGAAAGGAATCATTCGGTTCAGAAGGCGTGGCAAACTAAGTCCAAGGTTTGTCGGACCTTTCAAGATTTTAGCAAGAGTGGGTCAAGTTGCTTACAGACTCGACCTACCCGTCGAGCTTGGAGGAATACACCCTACGTTCCACGTGTCGCACTTACGCAAGTGCCTAGCTGACAACACAGCTCACATACCTTACGACGAGATCGAAGTGGATAACAGTCTAAATTATGTAGAGGAACCAATAGCCATTCTTGACCGAGCTGAGAAACGACTACGCAATAAGTCGATACCGTTAGTCAAGATACAATGGAAGCACAGAAAAGGGTCAGAAGCTACGTGGGAAAAAGAAGACGAGATGAAGGGACTATACCCTCAATTGTTTAACGTATGAACAGTTTCGAGGACGAAACCTCTTTAAGGAGGGTAGACTTGTAACATCCTAAAAATAATAAAACGAATAAATATAGCGAGACCGGTGGTTTAGTTGGAATATTTAAACAAAAAGAGAGCGGGCCTGGGCCCGGCTTCAATGGGCCGAGGGAAGCCCATTGCACATAAGAGGCAAGGCAGCCCTCTTCCCTGCTCATTTCCCCAACACACGCAGCTTTTAGAGAGAGAAAGGAGAGCTCGAGTCTAGAGAGAGAAAGTGACGGATCAACTCGGGAATTCAGGAGAACGTTGCTGCTGTTCCCGTGAGCAAAACCTCCGAATCAGAATTACAATCCAGGTAACGATTCGATCACATTATGAGTTTTTGTTCGTTTTGGGAAGTTTCGGGTTTTGGCTAAAAGATAACGATTTTACGGATGAAACTTGAAAGTGAACTTAGGTATAGCATCTAGGATGAAAAACGAACGTTTTGATCAAAGAAAAATTTAGATATCGACATGATCAGATTCGCATGCAGAACATTCGGATTTTTGGGGAAGGCGATAAGTGCAGGTCCATCGAAACTACTTAGTTTCGATATGTGCAGGTCCATCGAAACTACTTAGTTTCGATATGTGCAGACCTATCGAAACTACCCAGTTTCGATATATGCAGACCCAATCGAAACTACTATAGTTTCGATATGAGCCCCCGATCCGAAGCTAAGATAATACATAAGTTACTTATCGAAACTACTTATCGAAACTACCAAGTTTCGACATAAGCAGCCTATCGAAACTACCTATCGAAACTACCAAGTTTCGACAGGAACAACTTATCGAAACTACCAAGTTTCGACATAAGCAGCCTATCGAAACTACCTATCGAAACTACCAAGTTTCGACAGGAACAACCTATCGAAACTACCAAGTTTCGATATAAGCTAATCAATCGAAACTACTAGGTTCAAGCATAGTAATGTCTAGTGTCATCTAGGAGCACTACCTTATGTATATGACTTTATTATACAGATCGTGAGTGACATTAGTGAAGCTCAGTAGCCAGCTAAGTGTATTACAGAAACTACTCATCAGGTGAGTTCTATGTGCCCCCTTCTATGTTATGTGCAAATGATTTATAAATGTTTTGGGGCTGAAGTGTATACACTAAATGAATAAATGAAATGAATATCAATGTGATCATACGTGATATATTAAGGTATATGTGTAGATACATATGAATGCGAATAATGACTTACGAACAAAGAACGACACGTATGTTTGCAAAGAATGAATGAATGAATGGTATAACGTAAATAAATGAAACCTTGCTTTATAAATATATATTGCATGCGAAGAATGTAAGTATACGTTATGGACGGAAACGAAGCTAACGACTACTACGGTAGACGGACGACCACTTGACTATTATGCAGCTAGAGAAGGAAGTCTAGAAAGGTAGACTAAATAAAGGCCACTACGGTGGAGTAAGTCGCTAAATCAATATTCGGTTGTATAATTAGTTCAAGTGGGAAACGGATGCCTTATGGCAGACGGGCGAATATGACGGACTACGACGGTAGGACGGTTAAGACGGACGACCGAAGGTTGGCCGGACGGAAAAGTTAAGGCGGACGGTTTCTAGGACCGGACGAGTAAAAGGGCTACGACGGTAGCTTAAGGGCGTATGTCTTTGTGACATACGCAGTAAAAGACGGGTTGATCACCCTTATGTGTATGACCAATAAATGGTAAAGAAAGTAAAGGTGAATGCATATCTATGTAATCACGTAAGAAAGATAAGGAAGGAATGTTAAGAAAAGTGAAACAAAAAGGGTGAACGCATATATATATATATATGTAATCACATTAATAAAGAAAAGAAGGATGAAAGAAAAGCAAAAGCTATGAATACGTATTTATATGAATGACTTTATAATAATGCTTACTTATGAAGTAAAGAAAAGAATGTTTATATCTAAACGCATTAAACTAGAACTCACCAGCGTTAGCTGACTTTAGTATACATTTCAGGTAAAGGAAGAAAAGGTCGTGCGAGGGCGTGAAGGTTACCCGACACAAGACTGACATCCCACTTTTGTTTGTTAAGACAATGTTGTGTTTTTAATTGTTAAGACTTCCGCTGTTATGAAATGTAATTGAATGATGAATGTTTTTAATTTAAGTTCAGTATTTATGACTATGTTTATGAGTAAATCCAACAAGTGAGGTTACCCGAGAAAGGAGCCTTACAAATCTTAAGGTAATAGGCCCAGTCAAATCTTTTTGTTGGTAGATTATGAAACAGGTTTTCAGGGATTCTACCAATAACAAAATACACAAGTGTAAAATCAAAACACACAAGTGTAAAAACAAAATACACAAGTGTAAAATCAAAATACACATAGGCCAGAGATCTGTGAAATGGATAAATTCAAAGAAAATAATTTTAAAACTATGGTATTTCTATTGTTCTTTCCTGATCTTGATTTTAAAACTATTTTCTTTTAAAAAGAACCACCGTGGCTAATATTTGTGAGTTTGTTTACAAAAAGGATGGATTTTTATTGGTAGATATGATTTAATTTATCCATTTCACATATCTGTAGCTTATGTGTATCTTTTGTTTTTACACTTGTGTATTTGTATGTAAATTGAATTTACACAAGTGTAAACTGAATTTACACAAGTGTAAATAGTTGTTATTCATGTGTTTTTATTTTGATTCTGATTTGAACATGTTTAAAATTGTCTTTGTACAAATTTGGAAAAGCCCCAATTTTAATTTACACATGTTTAAATTGAATTTATACATGTGTGAACTGAATTTTCACTAGTGTAAAGAGTTGTTATTTATGTTTTTATGTTGATTCTGATCTAAACTGTATGAAATTATCTTTGTTAATGTGTATATACATATGTAAATTGTCTTTGTTATGTGAATTGATTTTTGTATATGGGTTTTAGATGGGTAATAAGCACATGAGGGATCGAAGATCTTGGTTCAAGACGGTGTAAAAGTCAGCTTCCTAGTGTATATGTTTTTTTGTAAAAATATTTGTGTATTTTTTTATTTGTAAATATGTGTAAATTAGTTTTACACATAGGTTCTTTAAATATACAGATTTGAATATACAGAAGTAAAGAGACAAATATGAATATATATATATATATATACACTAGGTTAATGACTCGTGTACTACATGGGTGGAAAATAAAAAATCAAATGGTTAAAATATGTTAAAAAAACTTATTATTAATTGATTTAAAATGTTACAAAACGCACTTGTACACAACAAAAAAGAACGTTACATTGTCAATTACAAATATATAAATACTTCTTTGTATACAATATTTGTTGTTTGCTTGCTAAGAAGCTTACATTTTCCCATGAGACCAGTCATAGCCGTAGCTATGGTACTTACGTGACTTTAAGAAGCTTACCTTTTCCCATGAGTTAAACCTGAACGGGTAACTGTATACCTCCAATGTCCTCTTTTACGTTTTATATGTAAAATGTTGTAGTTGTTACAAGCATCAACATAAAAACTAATAGAATCATGGTACATTTTAAAGTAGCCATGTGATTTAGAAAGGCATATCTTTATGTAAGAAGAGGTTAATGGATTCCACACAATCAGTTCACAAGTGTTCTTTAGACAAACACACAACATGTCGTCCAAGCTGGCTAAAATAAATAAATGCCATAGACGTGATTTGAAGGGAATGCGAATATTCGTGTTTGACCATAAAATGTGTGATTGATAAGTAAAGGAACGTATGGAAGATGAATTCCTGTCAATAGTAAGAATTCTCTCATCGGATGATTTCATGGCGTAACGACAGTGAATCATAGCAAACATATCCGTCGTAAGGAAAGATAATCGGTCTTTGCATACTTTCCTGCAACGACCAACATCCCTTGCCGAAAGTCTTAGTAATATCTCTAACATACTGATGAGAAAAGGAGTTGTGGCATTTTATGTTTTACCTAAGTTAAATAGATTAAACAACAAAAAACTTGTTCATTAATTTATTGGTAAATAAATTAAAAAATAAAACATGGAGTAATAATGAACGCATAGTTGTAATTCACTATTTTTTTTAATTAATAATCATTAAAAAGAAAAGCAAACATTAAACATTTAAATTTTTCTTGTTTAATAGAATTTATATTACATAAGAAAATAATTTATCAAAACTCAATTCAATTTATTTTACATAAAGATAAATGTATGAAGAAACATGATGAGAAGAGGACGATAATTCTTATTTTCTTGAATTTATTCAGCATGAGAACATGATTAACTCCAAAAATTGATTTATAAATTTTATATGAAACTGGTTGATTCACATTTGATAGAATATGGAGATGAAGAGCATATGTAAAGAAATTTAATTGACAAACCTTAGAAAATGTGTGAAAAAATATTTTAAAATGTAGAAGCATAAGTAAAAATTATGAATAGGAGATAGAGTATTTTATATATAACTCTATACTTTAATTCCCTGTATAGATTAAAATTTTAAATTTTGGTAACAAATTTAGGAATCATTATGACATTAATGTAAATTTCGTAACATTAGAATATTTAAATTTTTGATCATTTATAAATGTAATGATTATGACATTTATAGAAATTCATTCATGAAACCAACTTTGTAAAATTTATGTGTTCGATCCCCAAAAAACCAAAAATTATGTTAAAAAAAAAGAAATAATTATTGAATAGTAATAATAATAAACATCTTTTGATTCTTTTTTTTTCGAAGGGGTCACTTGATTCCTAAAGCTAAATATTTGATCATTTACAAATGCAATGATTAGCACATTTAGAGAAATTAATTCATGAACAAAAACAATTGAATATTGATTATTGATTAGTAATTATTATTAGTAATTAGTAATATTAATACTTGATTCCACTTTTGGGGAAAAAATCTTTGAGGATTCATGAGAAGTTCCCAAGTGTTTATTCTTTTGTTAGAGATAAAAGATATATATTCAGATTGCTTTTGTTAAATAAACCAAGCAAATTGACCTATTTACCCTTTTGGGGGTACTTTAAAAGCAGAAATATATATATATATATATATATATATATATATATTCAGATTTAATATGGACCACATATTATTATATTTGTTTAAGATATGTGATTGTTAGAGAGTTTTTGGGTTTTCACAATAAAAAAGGGTTTTCATTTGATACAGGATAGGGATCATTTGTAAACCATATTTTCATGTGTAAACCAATTAACCCAATAAGAAAAAGACACATCATAATCATTTTTCTTTTATCATAAGTGTATTTTGGTAAAAGTAACGTTCTCACCATTTTTTTATTTAAAGATTCCACCTAATCAACTTTCACCCTTCTTTTTTGAATATTAATAACTTTTTTATACAATGTTATTTTTTTATAAAAATTACACCATTAAATAGATCGTCTTTTTATCTTTAATTCGAGTATAGTCTTGCTATATAATTTTTTTTAACGTTTGTTGCTACATACACGTAAGGAACAGTTACATATATGTAATATAAACGTAAATTTAATTGTTCAATATTCCAAATTTTTTAAAATATTCCTCGTATTTTTTAGAACACTAATAACGTTTTGTATAATGTTTTTGTTCATAATATCTAATATGTAAAAATTACATATATCAAAATTTAAACAATTACATATGTTAATTGAATGCTCTACCCATTTTTTTAATAAAAGATTCCATCTATTCAAATTTTCCACTCTTTTTTGAAAATATTACCCCTCATTTTTATTACATTAATAACTTTTTTATACAATTTAATTTTTCAACGTCTGTTATTGTATATGTAATATAGATATAAATATAATTATTCAAAATCCTCTCCTTTTAGAACATTAATAACTTTGTCATACAATTTTATATTTTTATAACCATTAAATAAAGCATTCTTCTATAATTAATTCTATTATACTCTTGTTATACAAATGTTTTTAACGTCTACTATTACATATATGTAAGAAACATTTAAGTATAGTCTTGTTATACAAATGTTTTTAACGTCTATTATTACATATATGTAAGAAACATTTAAGTATAGTCTTGTTATAAATTTTTTTAATGTCTGTTAAATCCTGTATTTAGATAACAGCAATGTGCATTCATCAATGATTTGTTTTATTATAAAATAAATGTAAAAGATTAACATTTAATAATTAACCTGTGGGATTTCTCCGCGTTACGCAACGAGACTTGGGTTGGTATCGGTACGTTTCGTTACAGTACTAACACGGAACCGGCACTCCCATAGTAAACCCTAAGAGAAAGCTAAAAAATAAAGTCGTTACATGCTCAAATGGATATCGGAAAGTGTTTTACATATCTATAAAATAAATAAAAAATACCGGTACTGGTTTCTATAATGACGAAGTCGTTATATGTTCGTTTTATTACAATACTGGCACAAAACCGTCATCGATTAATTGTACATTTACTATATGGAATTTTAAATAACATTTAGTATTTCTTAATATCTTAAATAAAATATTATTATAAATTTATAATAAATAATTTTTTAAATAGTTTTAACTTTATAATAAATAAATAAATTTTAAAATAGGTAACAATTTTATAATTTTACATATGTAATTAGTTAAATTTATATATATTAATTATTATTTTAATGTAATAATTTAATATGTGGTTGTAATAAGAGAGAAAAAAACAAAGTTAAATTACCGTTACACCATTGAACTATTTGTAGCCACTTATTTATTAAAAAAATCAATTTTAATTTAGACCACTAATTATAATATTAATAAACTATATGAATGGTCCTCATTGTTTTTTTAGTTTATACAATTAAATATGATTTACATATGATCCTTTTCCTATATATATAGAAAAAGGATCTTGTGTAAACCTATATTTATCGTGTAAACCAAAAACCCATTTCAACTAATAAGAAGATACCACATGTCCAAGACTTTATGATGTCTGAAAGGGTATTTCAGTTATTTGATATTTTTTTAGATAAATCTAATCAATTAATAAAGAAAACAAAATGTTTTCTATCTCTTTTTTTTAACCACAAATATATCCACCATAAAATCTATCTCTCTCCTCATCATATAATCTTTTGAAATTCAAAATACCAAGAACAACAAATCATATCCATCTGCGTTCATCGCCATCACCAGAAAATGAAGAAGAAAACATCATTTGCAACATATAAAAGAAAAGAATAAGAAATCAGTCATTGAACGCATCGGGGGGTTTTGTGATTTTTTTTATATCGAAAAAGCATATGTGTGGTTTATTTTTGTGTTGTTTGAAGATCAAAACAAGCATATAGGTTTGAAGATTGAACGGGTTCTGTACAAAATTCTTTTTCTTGTTGAATAGAAAACAAGAGTTCTAAGATTGAAGATCACCAGGTACAAACTAGGTGGGTTTTCAAACAAGCAAGATTACATTTTTGCATGTGTTTTGAAATCAGTTTCTAGCACAAAGATGCTTGATGATTTCTTGAATAAGTTGGTCTTTTTATAAAATATGTAAATAATTTGTTGAACGAGGTTTTTTTTCTGTGTTCCCATCTGATTTTAGAACTTGCAACTGATTTTTAGATACTTGTTCTTCGCACATTATTACATATGTGTAATATGATAATGCATATATGTAATACGATGCTACATATAAATAATATAATATTACATATATGTAGTAGCTACTTAACATATTGCAAAATATGTAATAATATCCATATCATCTGTTTTTAATAAAAAAATGCATAAAGTTTATATAATTTGAAGTTTTCATATATATATTTTACATAGGAATGTTAATCACGATGTGCGGATCCCAGTCTTTATTTTGCAAAGCTTCAAGCTAGGATGTGGTTCTAAATCATGAAGAAATGTATCGAAGCCCATAAAACAAGAATAAAAGGAAGCAAATGAAAAAAAGGACGTCGTTTTTAGGCATTTTTTTTCTTATTTAAGAGGATTCACATATCAATTCTTTCAATTTGTATACACTACTACAAAATATACCTTTAATGACACGCGAACGATGACACGCAGCAGCGTATGTCATCATTTTAGTGTCATTCTAGTGAAACAGGGCTTTAATGACACATTATCTATGACACGCAAAAATGTGTGTCATCTTTTAATGTCATATTAAAAAAAAAGCGGAGTACACTTTTTAAAAACGCGTGTCATCTCTAATCTGTCATCTTTTATTTTCACATATCCCGCTCACTTCTAATATTGCGCGCCATTCTACTATAAACCCTAGAACAAAAATCGAAGGAGGAAACACTCCTCGTTCGGGCCGACGATTTCCGAGAGAAAAATCTCTGAAGCCAGACGATTTCCGAGAGAAAAAAGTAGGCGATTTCCGAGCAAGCGTATTCCGACTAGGCGTTTTCCGGGCAGGCATTTTTCCGAGCAAGCATTTTTCCGAGCAGGCGTTTTCCTCCACCGGCCTTCTAAAGCCCGACTAAACCTCGTTTTCCTCCACCGGCGTCCTCCCTGTCACAACACCGAGAAAAAGGATCATCAGAGGGCAAGCATAAACGTGTTTCATTTACCCCCAATTAAGTGTGTCATAACAGAAAAAGGATCATCAGAGGGCTAACCTAAGCCCGACTAAACCTCCCCTCACATTCAGGTATTCTCTGTTGTTTACTTTGATTTAGGGTTTATTTTTGGTGTTAGGGCTTTTGCGATTAACTGATTGAACTGTTGTTTGAAACCTGTTTCTGATGCATAGGTCAATTTTTGGGTAAATCTTCTCCAATTCCTTATAAGTTTTTTATTATTGTATATCATTCGAAATCGAGGACCATTTAGATGTTAGGTTTGATGCATTTGTCATTTCTTTGGAATTTTAACATCTGTGATATTTGGTAATGGGTTAGTCTACACTATGTTTCGATTTTTGGTTGCATAGGTATTTAGGTGTGTGCTAAGATCACCGCTCAGTTTGGACACTTATTGGATAGTTGCTTATCTGGATTGTATCATTATGTTCAAGCAGTCAATTAATGTTGAAGTGTCCATTTGGGATGAACTTAGCTCCATTTGGTAGCCAGTAGCCAGCTCCTTTGTTGTCTTATAATGTTTTGTTAGAGTTTGATCTGTTGGTCAAGCCGATACTCAGAGACTGATGTTGCTTCAGTGGAGTTATGTGTTTACTTTACTAAGGTCTAAGGTCATGCTAGCTCACCTCTGATTTGATCTGAATGGCATGAACTACCTAGTCAGCCAGAGTTTTGGTTATATGGTTTCTTAACGGTTAAACAATTTTATTTGCTATCATCCATTCTTGGTTCTCCATATTAGTTGATCTTTTTTAAGAGCCTGAAAACAATATTTGCATGAGATAGGGTTGTTCATTGTGGTGGCTATTGTGTTAATTTGGTTTGTTGGGTTTTGGCATTAATCAAACTATTTGTAAGCATAACTGAGTTTGAATCAACTTGAACCACTTGTGTTGTAAGCATAACTGGGTTTGTTATCTATTTAGGTTATCTTTTTTTTTTATATAAAATATGTAAATAAAAAAAAGGATTTGAATGTGTCAACTAGGTCGGAACTAAATAGGGATATTGATATTTGGTTTTCAGGCGGCGTGTTTGAGACCAAACTGAAGAAAATAATCAAGTAAGCACATGATATAATGATTTTACATACATTTTGTTTATAGTGTTCATAATTCTCAAACCCTGTCTTTTAAAAGGTTTAAACTTCAAACCCTGTTATGAAGAGACTATACCCCAAAGTTTGAAAGAATATTAAGGTTCATTCATGATTGTTTAGTTAGTGTAATTAAGACAACTTTGTATTCAAATGGCTTAATCATCATGTTTGGTTTTGTTTTCTGTTATATGATTAAAGTAGTAAGAAATTGACATATTTATTAGCTTTCTTATATGATTGTTTTATGTTATATGCTTAAACTAGTAACAAACGGTACGTCATGGCTAACTCATGGATTACGTCGGATAGATTATCAAATGCATATGACGAAGGTGTGGGGGCCTTTTTAGAGTTTGCGCAAAGTAATAATCCAAAACTAGAAGTTATTCCATGTCCTTGCGTAAATTGTGTCAATTTGTGTCACCACTCAATTGATAATGTGCGTTATCATCTGTTTGCCCACGGTTTCGATGAAAATTACAAGGTTTGGTCTTTCAATGGAGAAAAACTTCCTAACCTTGATTCTAGATGCCCTAATAAATCTAGACCCCCTGACTTTGATTATACAAAGGAAATGCTACATGATGCCTTCACATATGTGGACAAAGAACCTGATTCATTGAAATTACTTCTTGAAGAATGTGATAGGCCACTTTACGTAGGGTCAAAGTATAATGCACTTAGTGGATTATTGAAATTCCAACATTTGAAGGGTCAATTTGGATGGTCGGATGCTAGTTTTGGTGCTTTGTTGGGTGTCCTAAAAGATATCTTACCAGTTCCTAATACAATCCCCAGCTCGATGTATGAAGCAAAGAAGTTGCTAAAAGCAGTAGGTCTACAATATGAAAAGATTCATGCATGTGAAAATGATTGTGTTCTATTTAGGAATGAACATAAGGATGCTTCTCAGTGTCCAACTTGTGGCACATCTCGTTGGAAGAAGAATACCATTAACGTCCCTTCAAAAGTTTTGTGGTATTTCTCTCCCATCCCTAGATTTAGAAGAATGTTTTCGTCACCCGAAATTGCACATGACTTAACTTGGCATGCACAAGATCGGGTCAATAACGGTAAGCTAACTCATCCTCGCGATTCCCCCTCTTGGAAGCTAGTTGACAACACGTGGAAAGAATTCGGAAAAGAAAATCGGAATCTTAGATTAGCCTTGTCCGCTGATGGTATTAATCCTCACAAATCATTAAGTTCCAATCACAGTTGTTGGCCGGTTATCCTAATAACATATAATCTACCCTCTTATTTGTGTATGTCAAGAAAGTTCATGATGTTGACTCTATTGATATCAGGGCCAAACCAACCTGGTAACAATATTGATGTCTACTTGGCACCATTGATAGCAGATCTAAAACTCTTGTGGGAAACCGGCGTTAAGACATTTGATGCTTATAAGAAAGAATACTTCAATCTAAGGGCAGTATTGCTTTGGACTATAAATGACTTCCCTGCATATGGTAATCTTTCGGGGTGTGTTACCAAAGGTTATCATGCTTGTCCAATATGTTCAGAGAATACTTGTTCACAATGGTTGCCAAAGTCCAAAAAAGTATGCTTCCTTGGGCATAGAAGATTCCTCCCACTTGAACATCCTTTTCGGAAAAGGAAAAAAGATTTCAACAATCAACAAGAGAACGCTTTTGTAAATACCCCATTATCTGGTGAAGAAATTTATGACTATCTGGCGAGGTTTGATAATACATGGGGTAAGAAGAAAAAGTCAAAGAAGAAAACGTCAAAGAAGAAAAAAGAAAGTATCGATGAGAGAGCTAAATTGTGGCATAAAAAATCAATTTTTTTTGAGCTTGAGTACTGGAAGAAGTTGCTTGTTCGTCATCAGTTAGATGTCATGCACATAGAAAAAAATGTGTGTGAGAGTGTTTATGGGACATTGTTGAATTTGCCTCACAAGACGAAGGATGGGTTAAAAGCACGACAAGATCTTCAGGAGCTGGGCATTAAGCCTGAATTACAAACTCAAGCAAAAGGGAATCGTCTTTGGCTTCCGCCCGCATGCTACACATTGAATACCTCAGAGAAACATCTATTTTATGATACCCTATCTAACATAAAAGTGCCTGATGGGTATTGCTCCAATTTCAAGAATCTCGTGTCCGATGATGTTTCAAAGATGAATGGTTTGAAGTCTAATGATTGCCATGTATTGATGCAACAACTACTTCCTTTTGCAATCAAGGGGGTGTTACACGTGAAAGTGAGGAAAACTATCATAAGTTTGTGTCATTTTTTCAACGAGTTGTGTAGTAAAGTTGTTGATGTTAGTAAGCTAGGCAAGTTGCAAAGTGACATTGTATTAACTTTGTGTTTGTTAGAGAAGTATTTTCCTCCTTCTTTTTTTGATGTCATGATTCATTTAATGGTGCATTTAGTTAGAGAGGTGAGGTTATGTGGCCCGGTTCATTTTAGGTGGATGTATCCATTTGAGAGATACATGAAAACACTCAAAGGGTATGTACGAAATCATCATCGACCCGAGGGTTGTATTGCAGAATGTTATGTGGCAGAGGAAGCCTTAGAATTTTGCTCGGACTACTTAAAAAACATGAAATCAATTGGCAATTCTCATGAACGTGTTGATGAAAGAATCCGCACCGGCAAGCCTTTATCGCGGGCTACAATCGATGTTGTGGATGCTAAGTTACTTGATCAAGCTCATCTTTATGTATTACGAAACACTTCTGTTGTGGAGCCGTATATAGAGTAAGACTTACATAAGACTGTATTTTCTTTCTACTCTATCTATTACATAAAACTTCTTCTAACTTCTACTATAATTCAGGCAACATATGTTGGAATTAAAGGAACTCAACCCCCGTGTCTCTCGAAATAGTACATGGTTGCAGAGCCAACACAGTCGAACATTTATTAGTTGGCTTAAGAAGGAGGTTGAAAAACGTGTGTGTAACGGGGAAGATATATGTTCAAGTGTTCGTTGGTTGGCCAAAGGGCCTAGTTTTGCTGTTAAAAAATATGACGGTTTTGCCATAAATGAGTATCAATTCCATACAACACCTCGAGATGAATATAGAACAACTCAATGTAGTGGAGTATCTTTAGTTGCACATGCTATGCAGATTGCTAGTGCAAAAGACTCCAATCCCGTGTATGGCGCCGTTACTTACTTCGGTCGTATAAAGGAGATATGGGAACTTGATTATCGCATGTTTACCATTCCTGTTTTCATGTGTGATTGGGTTGATAGTCGTGGAGTAAAAAAGGATGATTTTGGATTCACAGTGGTTAACTTTGATAGGCTTGGTCACCGGTCTGAATGCTTCATATTAGCTAGTCAAGGCAAATAAGTTTTTTATGTTCAAGATCAACAAGATAAGAATTTGTCTATTGTTGGTTTCACACCACACAAGATGTACAAATATGAAGAAAGTGGTGAAACTGATGATATGTTGGAATTTGATGCTAGTGTTGATGTTACACTAGACTCAACTTTAGTAGACTTAGACGATGATTTTTTGTGTACACGCCCGGATGGTGAGGGCATATTAGTTTAAATTATAGTTTTTGGTATGTTTTTATTTCAATTCTTTCTCAACTAACTATTGTTGGCTTGACACCATGATGTAACTCCCTATTTTATTTGTATCATGTTGAAACAGGTTGTTTTTGGTGACATGGATTTGAATCATGATGAAGATTCCAATTTACAAAAGCCTGCTTCAGATCATGATGAGGAAACCAAATCACAAAGAGGTCCAACAATAAAACCAAAAGCTAATAAAGGGAAAACTATGATTACTTACAATAAAAGAGGTGTCCCAATCAGAGATGGAGCAAAGAAACTCACTACTTTTGAGGGAATGACAGCAAGAACTATGGTTCCCATAACTTTTGACAGTTGGTTGGACGTACCCAAAGAAACAAAGGAAGATTTATGGCAATATGTTTTGGTAAGTCTAACATCTAATCATAACTTCTTTTCTGTTGAAAATAATATTGTTCATGTTTTTTGTTTCAGTCACATTTTGTACTTGACCCAAAGAGCCGGAAGCATAGTCTCCAATCAATCGGGACAAAGTGGAGAAATTTCAAACATATTCTATACAAGAAATTCATTAAGCCTCATAAAAAAGACCCTGGGGCGTTACTCAATCCTCCTGCTATTTATCCGTTCGTGAAAAAAGAACAATGGAAACTTTTCGTAGCACACAGACTTTCGAAAAAGTGGGAGGTTCGTATTTGTACAAAGATCATTAAGTTTTAAATACATTTATGACAGTTTAATGTTTCTAATGCAGGATACAAGTAAGAAATCAAAAAATGTTCGTGCAAATAATAAATACAATCATCGTTTGAGTAGAAAGGGATATGCTGGACTCACTGCTGATATGGTATAAATTAAAATGATAAGAGTAGTTTACTTGTATTTGTTTATGTTAATCATTTTTGTTATTCTTGATAATTTAGATGCAAGAAACTGGCAAGACGGAAGAGGAGATTGATAGGGCAACGTTGTGGAAGAAAGCAAGAGAATTGAAAACAGGAGGTTTCGACTCAAATGTCCAAGAAATTGTTGATAAAATTGTAAGTTTGTTCTATTTAGTCTCGGATATAATATTTATTGTGTATATAATCTTTATTTCTATCCCAAATTACAGGATGAGCTACAAAATTCAGGATGTTTTGAATCATGTGGAACACATGATGTGCTTACGGAGGCCCTGGGTACCGAGGAACAACGTGGGCATGTACGCGGGTTGGGTAAATATGTAAAGCCACACCAATATTTTTATGAACCAAAAACTGTTAAGCAGTACTTGGACACTGAGAAGAAGAAGGTGGATGAACGGTTCAACAAACTTGAAGAGGAGGTAGAGAAACTGAAAAGAGGTGTGATTAATGTTTCCGAAGCCGCAAGTTGCCAAATGGGGGGTTATGAAGACGATTTAGAAGACAAACCACATGAAGAATCACTTGTAAGTCTTTAAGTGTTTTGTTTTACAATAATTTTTAATATTTTATAAGTAAGAATTCATTGCAAGTCTTAATCCTATATTTGTAGGATAATTCGTGTTATCTTGCGGTTGACGTTGCCTCAAATATAGTCGCCAAAGGAGCCATAATGAAGTATAGTGACTCGGGTATTACGAAATATATTTGCGTTATTTTACTACTTTATTTGGATCTTACTTTTTATATTCATATAATAGGTGAGATCATTGAAGTTATGATGGAAATATGTGTACAAGGAGAAGCTTTTCTACCAATTCCACTTGAAGAGGAGTTAATTATGAAGGTCAAAGATGCAGTTGGGCACATACTAAGTTGGCCGAGACATCTAGTCATTCGATGCTCCGACTTGGTAAATACAATATATAAATTACACGTACGTCACAAAACCTTTAGTCCGTAGCTAAATCAGTTTACTTTTGTAGGAAAAAGCGGGTGGCGAAACCAAAGAGCAAAAAACGGCTAAGAGAACATGATGAGGAAAATGGAAAAGAAAAAAAACAGCCAGTAGAACCAGAGAAGTTGTTGAAAAAGAAAATGCAAAAGAGAACGGAAAAGAAAATGCAAAGAAGGATGACGCGATTGTGGAAAACAAAAAAGAGATCGGAAAAGAAAAGGAGAATGAAAAGAAGGATGACGAGAGAGTGGAAAACAAAAAAGAGAGAGGAAAAGAAAAGGAGAATGAAAAAGAGTTGTTGCGAAGAAGGATGACGAGAGCACAGAGGAAGACAAGGATAAGAATTGAAAACAATGTTCTTTTGAGAATGACAGCAATGATGGTTGATGGACAAGTTTCAAAGGTTGATTCTATAAAGGTGCAATGTGAGGACGGTCTATATGGGTACGAGAGTTACACGTACTTAACTTGGGACGATTTTCAAGCGGTTTTTACATTGGAAGAACTGACCGGTGCTGTCATTACTTCTTATACGATGTAAGTGCTTAAATTTAATTTAAATAACTGTTCGTAAAACACAATTTAATTAATCAGTTTAATCTTTGTATGTTAACAGGTACTTGTTTGAGCAAATCAAGAATGGGTCAAAAAGAGATCATGGAATTTGTTTTGTGAGCCCGACTGCATCCTCGCCACAACGTAAAACGAAATCTAAAAATATCGATGATTCAAGTAGAAGCATTGCAGAGCGGTTGTCTAAAAGAAAGCTTCTGAAAGATACCTACACGTTTCACCAATTCTTGGATCAGAATCGCCCAAAACCTCCCGTTGTACTTCCAAACCTAACGTGTAACATTTTAGAGAATTTTCAAGTTGACCCAACATATAATAAGTATCACCCAACTGCATTAAACCGGAAAATTTAGCAAGCGCGTGATCTTGACTTTCATTGACCACTGGGATTTCAATAGACGCTTCAAGAACCGGTATAGCTTCATTGTACTGGCCTAAACTGCAGTATATCGCTGCTGTAACATGTAAACACATAATTGAAATACTAAGCTACTGTAGAATGAAGGCAATTTTAAATGGTGGATGACTATCGCTTTAGATTGGGTTTAGAAATGATAGATCAATTTTCTGCTCTATTTTAAGCTACTGTAGAATGAAGGCAATGAACTTTATACACAACACTGAACACTTATATGCCTGGACTAATTTGCAATCGGTTGTAAATGGGTTGGTATACTAAGCTGCAGGTTGGTATATAAATGGGTTCATTAAGAAAATGTAGATTAGAGGTGTAATCGACTAGCATAGCATGTGTGTGGCTCACAGTACCATTTTTTGTGTTTCCAGATATAAAGTCTTGCCATAAGATTCTTGTGTTTCCATAAATAAAGGCAACATTTTTTTGTGTTTCCAGAAATAATATCTGTTTACAATATTATTTTCATGTTTACAATAATGTAATTGTGTAGTGTCCATGTCAGCCGGGAAGTACTGAATGTGGATACTATATGTTAAAGTTCATGAAAGAGATAGTTGATGAAGGAGTTGAAATACTGGCCAATAACAATGTAAGTATATATATGTTTTGTGCACTTGCTAAATAGTATTAATATATGTATCTTTGATAACTATTTGTTTACAAACTTTTTCTTAGGTTGGGGGAAGCAAAGATGAATACACCGACGTTGATATCGATGGAGTTCGAGAAGAATGGTCGACTTATGTTTCAAACTTTATTTTTCGGTGAAACTTTGTAATACTTTGAATTCGTAATCGACTTTTGTTACTTTTCAAATCGTTGTTTATATTTATGAAATGGATTGTTTTGGAATATGTATTTTATTTTATATTATGAGTTGTTTATTACTATTTTATTATATTAATGTGGAAAACTGGAAACTAATAATTCTATAAATTTTTTTTAAACAGCTTTAACAATGACACACATTTATGACAAAAAATACACGTCATAAGTAGATGACACACAAAATGCGTGTCATCTTCATTCTTGACAGGGCTATCCTTGACGGGCATTGCGTGTCAAGGATGGGTGTCAAAAATGCGTGTCGTAAAAGCGTGTCATAAATGCGTGTCATAAACATATGACACATAAAATGCGTGTCATCTTCATTCTTGACATGGCTATCCTTGACACGCACCCGCGTGTCATCTACCCCCTTTTATGACACGCAATGCGTGTCATCTAAGGTGTTTTTTCTTGTAGTGATAGAAAAAGTTTTTATGTATTATTTTTTTATCCATGTTGCATATTTCCATGTACTTTTAACTAGCTTCAAAAAAACCGATGAACTTCCATTTTTAGGTACTAGTTGGATGGACGAATTTACAACAAGGATTATTCTGGTTGTAGTATGAATAAATTAACTCTGTTTTTGTTTCTTATAATATTATGTAAAACACATTTGTCTACTTATATGTAATATCTTATTATATATGTAGAAATAAAGACTGATGGCTATAAAATTCTCTAAGTACAACTGTTGTGGACCTCAGAGTTTGCTGCAGATCGACAAACTGCTGCGGATAAGCTTATCTGCAGCGGATACTTGTTCTTCTGCTGAAAAACAAATCTGCTGCGGATAGCCTTATCTGCTGAAGATCAAAGTTGCTGCTGATAGGTAAATCATCAGCAGCTGTGGACAGTTGTGTCTTGCTGCTGATCAACAACATTGCTGCTGATAGCCATTCCTTCTGAAGATCAAACGTTGCAGCTGACTGGCTTCGATAAAGCAACCATTACCACTGACAACTTTCTTCTGCAACACTGACACACTCCACGCAGAAAGAATGTTACTGGTGTAAGACAATAAAAGACAACGACGATCTTCTTCCAAGGACTCAAGCAATGATGCCTAAGAAGACGTTTGAGTAAAGATAACTTGTAGTATTTATTGTCGTTACATGTAGAATAGCTTCAATACAAGATCAATGGCTTGTGTTAGATCTGATCCTTAGAATCAAGGGTCTGTCTTGATTCTAAGTTACTATATAAGTAGTACTTAGAGTCATTATATATGTGTGCTTTTTCTTAAGTGTTTTCTCTGTAATCTTGTAATCTTTGAAGCTTAATACAAATTGCATTTATCAGTATTCTTCTTGTTTACATTGCTTAGTTGTGATTGTTTCCGCCAATCTCAACTAGAATAGAACCATCTTGTACTCACCGATCCTACAAGTGGTATCAGAGCTTTGGCTCACAGATTAAACAAACTCACACTTGTCTAATCATTCTCTGGTTCTATTCAAAACTATCCCTTTGCTAAAGTCACCCATTATCACAAATCAAAAATGGCACAAAACAATGGAGTTGTAGACATTGGAAGTATCAGCAGATCACCAAGACTGGTGTCTGGAGAAGACTATGATATGTGGAAGAACAGAATGGAAAGCTTCTTCTGCTATCAAGAATATGGGATGTAGAAATCCATTAAAGATGGACCATACATACCCATGGTGGCCTCCGCTGATTCCGGAGGTACACTGGTTCCCAAAGAATCCTCCAAATACTCTGATGAAGACATCAAGAAAATGGAGGTAGATTTCAAGGCCTTGGGAACCATCCAGATGTGCTTACCAAATGAAGTTTTTCACAACTTCAGAGGATACAAAACTGCAAAGGAGCTATGAGAGGCTCTTGAGAAGATGTTTGCTAGTTCAGAGGAAGTAAAAGAAAATAGAAGAGACATCCTGAAGTAGCAATATGAAAACTTCGTCTGAAAGGAAGGTGAGTCTCTAATTGTTTTATTTAACAGATGTACTTATCTTGTAGGTGAGCTGTAGTGCTCAAAAGTGAAGCTGGAGAATGAAGATATTCTCAAGAAGTTCATCAGGTCTCTACCCAGTTGTTGTACACTATACACAGTGTCCATCAGAAGAACTGAGAATCTGAAAAATCTACAGATGACTGAGCTTTTCGGTATGCTAAAGACCTATGAATTAGAGATTCAGGCCAAGGAAATAAGCTCAAGCTACCAAATAGCCTCAACATCCACCACCACCTCTTCTGCTCTCCACTCTGACCACTCAGGTCCTAGTTCAAGCAACTATTATCCTCCCATCGTCACTCATCCCCAAACTCCAACCTCTCAATCAAACAACTCACCATTTCTTCTTGAAGCACCACCTTAAACATCAACCTCTGCTGCTTTTTTCTCTGAAAACTCAAGCAATATGTCCTTTATCAAGGAAGATCTGGAATGTTTTCATCCATATGATCTAGAAGAAATGGATATACAACACTCCTATGCCATGCTCTCTCTAAGAGCAAAAAGGTTCTACTCAAGAACAGGAAGACCAGTTCGAAGCAACAACTCTAACACCAGGGTTGGCTTGGACAAAAGCAAATTGAGGTGTTACAACTGTAACCAACTTGGTCATTTTGCTAGAGAATGCAAGGCACCAAAGGCAAACCCAGCTGTTGCTCATACCAGACAAGCTCAGCCAAGACAGCAACAACATCAACAGGCCACTCCTCCTGCACAAACTGCAGCTTGTGCATCTATTGGAACTGCTGACTTTGACTGGAGCTTCCAGTATAAGGATATTCCTGCCAACAATCAAGCTCTCATGGTAGACACATCAGAGGTACCACCTCAGGTATATGAAAATCTATTTACTCAAGCTTGTATTGATAAGGTCCTTGGATACAGGAAACATAACCAAAATCTCATAGATCAAAATGAAGAATTTCACCAAATGAAATCTGAATTTAAAAAGGTTGAAAACAGTTACAAGGAAAAGATTGATTGTTTAAAGAAAGAAATTTCATCATTAAAACATGAACAAACAAACCTTGAAACTCAAATTTATGACCTTCTGGTTAAGTTAAAAGCTACAAGGTCCGGATTAGCAGACCAAAAGGTCCATGTGAAAAAATATGAGTTTGCATCCAAAAAGCTGCAAAGACTTTTAGATGCTCAAATTCATGAAAAGGTAACTGCTGGTCTTGGATTCCAAGCTGAACAACCCTACAATGTTGTTCCTCCACCCGCTGACTATGTAGCCATTCATGAACCAAGTTTCAATCTTTCCAACCTTGACATGGCCAACCGAAATCTTGACCCTGTTGTCCAAGAAACCCCTTTGCAAGAATGCACTACTTCATCCGAGTCTGAGTCAACATGCTCAGACTCCACTGAAACCAATAAAGTTTCATCACCACCTAGCTGTGAAGTTATTAAAGCCAACAATCCAAGCCCTTTCATCCCTTAAAAAACAGTACCAGTATCTCAACCAACCAAACAAATCAGAATCAGCTATCCTCCAGAAGGAAGAAAGCTAACTGTTGAAAAGGGACAGTCTTCAACCTCCACCAACTCAAAGCCTCAATCCAAATTAATCCAACAAAGGAAGGTGTTTGACATATGTCATGCGCCTGGAGAGAGAGCTCCATATGTTCAAAAGACATTGGCAGAAGCCAACTTTGAGCACAACAAAGCTCACCCTTGGAACTTCAAAGACTTGTTCAAAAGAAAGGACTATGTGTACTATCAAAGGGACAAACTGGCGAAATCATGCTTTCTATGTGGGAAATACAATCATACTGCCAGCACCTGCGTCTATTACCTTCAACAACAAAGAAACCTAAAGCAACACACTTTTGAGAAAACAAACAAGAAAAAAAAGGTAAGAAGCTTTGAAGCCAAAGCAACTCAGTTCAGAAACTCTCTATCCCCACCAAGAAAGCATCTGCCAAAACCTCAACAATCTTGCATCATCTGTGGTGAATCGAAGCACTTTGCTGCAAATTGTAAGTTTAATCCTCTCAAACAGGTTCTTCATCAAATTCCTCTTCAACAAAATCCTATCAGTAAGATGAAGAAGGGTAGGCATACTTCAGATATTAAACCATCAGCAGCAAACAAAACTGCTGCTGATCAAGTATGATTCAAGCAACCAAAGGAAAAGCCTTCATCAGCAACCAAGATTGTTGCTGCCCAAGTTAAACCATCAGCAGCCAACAGATCAATTAAAGCCCAAGCGACCCAAAGACAAGTCTTCAGCAGCAAGCAAGATTGCTGCTGCTCAAGTAAAACCATCAGCATCAACAAAATATGCTGCTGATAAACAAAATCCTCAGTTGCAACATCTGCTGCTGACAAAGCAAAAGAGCTGAAAAACCACCAATTCAGCATTGGAAAGCCAAAATTCCTCCAAGAATCATCATTGGTTCCGTTGAATGCACACATGCTGATACTGATAATCCGAGAACCCTTTTTTACAAGGATGTAAGCTCTTGAATTCCTCCCACTAACTAGATCTCTCTCATGTGCAGGGACAGCCATGTCACAAGAATAACACCTGGGTGGTAGACAGTGGTTGTTCCAGGCACATGACATTCAACAGATCCATCCTCTCCAACTTCAGACATTTCAATGGAGGATATGTTGCCTTTGGAAGTGACTCAAAAGGAGGATCTATTACTGACAAGGAACTGTGTCCAATGAAAGAATGAGTATTGAAAAGGTAAACTATGTCAAAGAATTGGACTTCAATCTCATGAGTGTTTCCCAAGTTTGTGATTAGAAGCATTGGATGCTCTTCACAGATAAAGAATGCTTTGTACTGTCTCCTGGCTTATCCAAACCTCCTCCAGAAAAGATTTTATTAACTGCCCAGAGAAAAGAAAATCTTTATGTGCTTGACATGAATGAGGTCACTCCATCTAGCAGTATATCCTATTTTCTGTCAAAAGCTTCAGTTGATGAATCAGCTCTCTGGCACAAGAGATTAAGCCATGTTAACATCAAAACCATCAACAAATTGCTGAAGGATAATCTTGTCAGAGGGCTTCTTGACAAATAATTCCAGCTAGAAGATCATTGCATTGCTTGTTTGAAGGGGAAGCAACACAAGAGTTCTCACAAGCCCAATACTTTGAATACAAATGACATTCCACTACAGAATACATTGCAGCTTCAAGTTGTTGTGCACAAGTCATCTGGATATAAAACCAAATGTTGGATTATGGGATGACTTTCATGGCAACTCCCATTCACAATGACAACATGGGTGCTATATCAATCACAAACAATCCGGTGCAGCACTCCAAGACAAAGCACATTGACATCAGGTATCACTTCATAAGAGATCAAGCTGAGAAAAAGAGAATTATTTTAACCAAATTTCATACCAATGAGCAATATGTTGATTTGTTTACAAAACCTTTTGATGAAGCTAGATTTAGATATTTAGTTGAATCTATTGGTATGATGAAATTTGATTAAAATCTGTCTCTAAAATTTTGTTTTGTAAATGTGTTTGTCCTTTGTTGAAAATAAAAGTTATAAGTCAGCAGTAGCCTTTTTCGTTGCTGACAGGTTTAATCATCAGCAGCAAAGAATTTGCCATTAACTACTTTAAGTTATCAGCAGGAACAAGTTTCCTGCGTATAGCTTTAAGGCTGTCAGCAGCAACATCCTTGCTGTGGATTATTGCATCCATCAGCAGCAATTGAGTTTGCTGCTGACAGACTTAACCATCCACAGCAACCAAGCTTGCAGCGGATAGGCTTAACCATCCGCAGCAACCAAGTTTGCTGCTGATGGGTAAATCTAAATCCAAATTAACCTTTACCCGTTGAAAAAACTTTCAGTCTTTACCATGACTGCTTTAGTGTATTACAGCTGTAACAATAAAAAGTGAACAAGGTTGTACTGTACAAGTATTTTTTGCTTTTTCTCTCCTCTGCCGTTATAACACAAATCAAATTTCTTCACCACTTCTTCACATTCAATTTCACCCTAACTCCCATTCATATCACTTTCTCTCAAGCCTCCACAACATTCAAAGCTTTCCATCCTTAACCACCCTTCAAAAACCTTCCTCTTTCCCTCCAAACCCAACAAAATGGCAGAGGTAGACATAAACCATCCCGATGATAAGTTCTCTCCATATCACAACCTAATGGCATACTTAATCAAAGGAAAGAAGTCCGAGGGATTCATTGACATGATCGACTTTCTCTATCTATCAAAGATACACCATGCACTCACTGTAAACCCAACCATTTACATCCCTCACATGGAGGACTTGTGGAACTCTGTCGTATACTCTACCGAATAGGGGATACCCCAAATCCAAGACAAGGTAGATGGAAAAGACATCACCATCACTGAAGCTACTCTACGAAAACATCTAAAGCTTCAAGACGAGGGGGCCGCCATTTCATACTCGAAGGAAGAATACATGAGGACCTTTGTATCCATATGGTACACTGGAAATCAGAACAAGTACACAATCAAAAAGGCGCTGATGGGCCCTCCATGGAAGTTTCTATGCCACACTCTTCTATAATGCATATCACAGAGGAGAAGTGGATGGCATCAAGTGAGCTCTGCACTTGCCTCTGCTGTTCAAGGTATGGTTTCTGGCCAGGGTTTCAACTTTGCACATCTCATCTTTGAAGGTTTGAGATATAACCTTCAAGAAGGTGCAAAGCAATCATTTTTTATGTACCCAAGATTCTTGCAGGAGGTTTTCAATAACGAATTAAAAGATCTTTCAAAATCTGCAAAAATCTATCTTATGCTGGGACATAAAAATAACATTTTCAAAGTATGAGAAATGTTTCCAAAAAGTTCTCAGGGGTCAATATTCCATTGTTATCTACAATGATGAACATACAAAGCACCCAGGGTGACAGTTTAGCAATCCCAGCTGATACTGATCCCACACCCTCCTTTTCACATCCTGAACAACAATCTTCTTCCATTGTTCGAACCCCTGTGCATACTACTAAGGATGCAGAGGCACAGAAATTACTTACACCTGTTTTGGATGTTATCGTTCAAATGGAACAAAGGGCCCCAGTTGCGGCAAAATATACTAGAAAAAGGAGCAAGAAGACTCATTCTCTTATTATCTCAAAAGCCCAATCCCAACCTAAAAGCCCTCATTCAGAATCCCAAAATTCTGATGAGAATATCAAAAGGGATAGCCACATCATTAGAGAGACTTCCTTGGAAGCTTCTCTATTAGGATCAGGATCACATCCTGGATCCATAGAACAACCCACTGAGCCATTCCATTATTTTTCTTCTTTGAACTTAAGTGCAGAGGCACCTTTGTCAAGATGATATACCTTCTCAAACAACCACTATCTCGGAGGTATTGATTGACTTGGCTGCTTGTGCACCTAACCCAAGTTCATCACCAAGAAGGTTCACTCTGGAAGTACTGATAGAGTGAATATGGAAAGGGCTGTCACTACTCCTGGTACATCAACTAACCAGGAGGACAGTGATAACATCACTAAGACCCTAACCACGGCAACTCACAGTAAGGATATTTCCTTTGAAACACTCTTCACTGAGAGGAATCTCAGGTGCCAAGAAAACCAGGGTGATGGGGATGTAGAGGCTAGGCCTAAGACCCCATCCAGCTCCAAGGATTCCACAACTGTGGATGAGGACAGTCTGAAACTCAAAAATATGGAATTGACGGCCAGGGTGGCTATGCTAGAGGCTGAAGTGTCCAAACTAAGGCACCAAGTCTCTATGCATGAAGCCCATCAATGCCCAAATGTGCCTACTCCTTCCCTTGTATCAGTGAGAACTTAAACAGATGCAACCTTTTACACTGATACAACCAAAAAGGGGGAGATAGTCGCAGTAGAAGATGATGCTGACAGCCTTGAGGACTGGGTACAAGAGCAGGCTGCATTTCAATGTTCCTTATTCAAACCTACCTTTATTCAAGTTCATTACTTGCCAGACTCAGTAGATGAAGAGGAAGAAATCACCGAGGATTGGAAGTTGGTTGTTCGAGCCTGTGATGAGGTGTTGAAAAATATAAGTCACCATGAAGACACACCTCCATCAGTCAGCATTCTTCCTGAAGCAGTGGCCATAATAAGTCTAACCACTGCCCCCAAATTCACACTGACTGCAGGCAAGCTATATTTTGACTCCATACTAGCTTGGGGGTATGATGGTCAATCTGAGAGATTCTGTATTGGGAAAGAGTTCAACGGAGTAGAAGAACTGAACTGGGATGCACTAAATCCTCTTAAAGTGCTTGAACTGTATTTATCCAGCTGCATCAACACCTCTTCAGATCTCTCAGCAAAACTTGCAATCTGCAGGTTCCAAGACTTAATGGAGGAAAATCTGCCCTGGTTTGAAGCACTATTAGAAGGAGCAAACAGGGTGGCATATCCTAAAGACCGCGTATAATCTTCTACAGCAGCATCACAAAGACTGGCTCCAAGTAGACTTGACCTGATCAGGAGCAGTACTTTAACTGAGGAAGAAACTGTTTGCTGGAGAAGCTTCATACACAATGAGATGGTCAGGGGACTGGTAGTGCTAGGATGGTCGTGCATTGGGCCCTCTGGCTTCACCTTCTTTCTAAGTGATGGATCATCTGTCTTCTTCAACCACATCAATGAGATCCTACTCCTCAACTCAGACTTCCTATACAACATTTTTGAGCTCAGAACACATATCTACAATGTCAACTCCTTAGAGAGCCAAGCAATGATCAAGACTATCAAAGCTCTTCTTGAAAAGGAGGGACACCTTGTAGAAGATGCCTCCTCTGACACAGATTTCTCTTTTCTCTCCTCACCAACCGCCACTCTGAACACCGCAACAGAAGCTAGAAGAACAGAGTTAGAGGATGTAAGGAAAAGTTGGAAGGAAGTAACTGGGTGTGAATGGGAAGAAGATGAAGCAAGAAACCTTCCCCCATCCACTCCCCAAACTGCCAATGAAGCTGAAGCAGAGATCCCAACAGTATCTAAAACATCTGCTGTTGTGATCCATGAAGCTGAAGTAGAGGCATCAATCAAAGCCAAGGGGAAGGGAGTAATGACTGAAGAGGTGGAAGAGAGACTGATGAAAGAGCAAAGGGAAAGGGAGTAAAGAAGAAGAAGAAGATAAGAAGAGGAAATGGCAGAGCTAAGAAAAATTCAAGAAAGAAAAGCTGTCATGCTCTTCAAAGAACAACAAATCCAGTTGTATGCTAAACAACTGGATGATCTCAAAGCCAGATTTCCTGCAGCTTCTCAATTACAAGAAGATGAAGCCCTAGCTCTTCAGCTGCAGGAACAGTTTAATAAAGAAGAAGAAGAAGAAGAAGAAGAAAGGGAGAAGAAGAAAAGGGAAGAGGCTAATTTCAGAATAACTGATTCTGAACTAGCCAAAGAAATGAGAGAAGAATGGATAGCGGCTCTGATTTCTCAAGGTGAGGATGCAGGCTAACTTGAGAAACTATCAAATAAAGAAATCTACAGAGCCTTCATGGGTCAGCAAGGTCAATTGGAAAATAAGAAAAAGGATGATGAAGAAGAAAAAGCCAAGCAAAAATCCAAGAAGACCATTGCATTCAACATAAGGACCCATGAAGAAAGGAATGTCATGGCTGACTTCCTGAAGGCCAGATGAGAAAGTGGAAAAAGGCTAGGCCCCATGAGTTTCATGAACTTGCAAGCCTTGTACTCCAAAGTCAAGAAGGAAGAGGAAGAAAGATTGGGGAAGACAGGCTCTAAGAAAAGGGTGAAAACTCAAACTGTTGAACACAAATAAAAGAAACCCAAGCCTTCTCCCTCATCCACTACTTCCTCCTCCCACCATACTTCCACTCTCCAGCCTAGACATTATTCCTTTCTTCCCACAAAGTCCAAATCCCTCCACCCAGCTCCTCCTCATCAGAGCCTTCCAAGAAGAAAACCAAACCTACCATCACACGAGAAGACTCAAGAGAAATAGTTGTCTCGTTCTACAACACTCAAGACAAATGGTTTGAAGTCTTCAGGGGAAAGGAAGAACTGAAAAGATCTATCTATAAATCTGGTGATGAGGTACTGCAACTCCCAGACTCAGATCTAAGAAGAATATTAGAGTTGGGTGAAGCCCACAAGCCAGAGAATGAAGGTGGGAGACATCTTTTGCTAGCAATCAAACATCACTTCAAACCTAGTAAAGATGTAATCATTGATGCCAAACCTCTTCAATCCCATCCTCTATTCACCAGTTGGTCCTTCAAGGCTGATACCAATGAGTTTATCTTGATTGATGTTAAAGGACAGAAGATGATATGTTCAAGAAAGGCCATCTTCAAAATGCCAAGCAAAGACATAAAGACTCTATCTGAGCTTCCTCTAAACAATCCCAGCCAGGACCCAAGAGGCTATGAGGTAGAAAGGATAGTCTGCAACATGAAAAAGCTTCAGCAGCAAAAGCAGTAAGAGAGTTTTGGTAGCATCAGTCTAGGGGGAGTTTGTAGAAATAAAGACTGATGGCTACAAAATTCTTTAAGTACAACTGCTGTGGACCTCAAAGTTTACTGCAGATCGACAAACTGCTGCGGATAAGCTTATCTGCAACGGATACTTGTTCTTCTGCTGAAAAACAAATCTGCTGCGTATAGCCTTATCTGCTGAAGACCAAAGTTGCCGCTGATAGGCAAATCATCAGCAGCTGTGGACAGTTGTGTCTTGCTACTGATCAACAACATTGCTGCTAATAGCCATTCCCTTTGAAGATCAAACGTTGCAGCTGACTGGCTTCGATAAAGCAACCATTACCACTGACAACTTTCTACTGCAACACTCCACGCAGAAAAAATGTTACTGGTGCAAGACAATAAAAGACAACGACGCTCTTCTTCCAAGGACTCAAGCAATGATGCCTAAGAAGACGTTTGAGTAAAGATAACTTTTGTAGTATTTATTGTCGTTACATGTAGAATAGCTTCAATACAAGATCAACGGCTTGTGTTAGATCTGATCCTTAGAATCAAGGGTCTGTCTTGATTCTAAGTTACTATATAAGTAGTACTTAGAGTCATTGTATACGCATGCTTTTTCTTAAGAGTTTTCTCTGTAATCTTGTAATCTTTGAAGCTTAATACAAATTGCATTTATCAGTATTCTTCTTGTTTACTTGTTTACATTGCTTAGTTGTGATTGTTTCCGTCAATCTCAACTAGAATAGAACCATCTTGTATTCACCGATCCTACAATATATACATAATCGTATTATATATATGGGATATGCTTTTATATGTATGTAATATTCTGTTACATGTATGTAATATACTGTATGGGCAATATTTTGTTATATATATGTAAGATATCATTGCATATATAATATGTACATAACATATTATGTATACACGTCTAATATGAACATAATAGATTATATATGTAACCATATCTCATTTCATCAATTTAAGCAAAAAAATGTACAAAATTAAAAGATTAAGTACAAACAATTCTCAAGCACATACATCGAAGATCAAGTTACATATATGCATTCAAAGATCAGCTATTATGTAATTTTTAAACAACTACATATGTAGTACGTAATTAATATGATCAATTGATCATAATGTTTATTTTTCAAGATATGAATTTCTTTATTTTTTGTGAGAAAGATGGAGAAAAAAAACACGAGAGAGAAGATAGTTGATGAAATGATGGACAGGGATAAAATAAAAAAAATAATGAAATGATGGCATGTTATATTTACCTAAATACCCTTATGGGGTTTAAATTAGTTATTTTATTAGTGGGTTTAAATATTTTATTTAGTTTTAATGAAAACCATTGATTTTAGATGCTGATTTTTTGATCAATGGTTAGATTTTTGTGTTATGATTTTTATATGAGGGGATGGTTTACAATATATATATATATATAGAGGGTTGGTTCGAATGCTAATCAATTTTTTTAGTGATAACACTACTATACAAATGGGCAAAAGCGACCGAATTTGTGACCAACGAAACCGGTCTCAAAATTAGCGACCATATTAACCACCGAACCAAAATCGGTTGCACAGTTAGCTACCGAAACAAAATCGGTTGCAAAGTTAACTACCGAAACAAAATCGATCGCAAAACTAGCGACCAAAGTGTTTTGGTCGTAAAACGATCACAAATATAGCGACCAGATATGTTTCGGTCACAAATATAGTCGCTAATTTTATAAAGTAATAACAAAGTAGATTAAAATTAATTTGGTCGCAAACGCGGTCGCAAGTTTAGCTACCAAAATTGTTTCGGTTGCAACATTAGTGACCGAACCAATGCCGGTCTCAAAACTAGTGACCGATACAAAATCGGTCGCAAATTTAGCGACTAAATTATTTCGGTCGCAAAACGGTCATAAATATATTGACCGAAATTGTTTCAGCCCCAAATTCTGTCGCTAATTTTCCTAAAAAAACAATACAAATTTATTTGGTCGCAAAAGGGTTGCAAATATAGCCACCGAAATTGTTTTGATCACAAATACAATCGTTAGTTTTTAAAATCAAAATATACATTAATTTGTTCGTAAAAACGGTCTCAATTATAGCAACTGGTTTTGTTTCAGTCGCAAAAAAAGTCAACGATCTATAAAAATAAAAATAAATAAAATAAAAATTAAATCGGGTACAAAAAAGGTCGCAAATATAGCTACCGAAATTGTTTCGATCTCAAATAAAATTTTTATTTTAAAAAATAACAAATAAAAAATTAAACATGTTCCAAATATAGTGACCGAAATAAATCGTCGCAAATCTAGCAACAAAAATGGCTTGGTCAGCATATATTAATAAAAATTCAAAGATAGAATTCGATAACAAAAACGCTCTCAAAAGTGATCAACTAGGATTTATTGGTGTCAAAGTTGATTAATTAGACGTAATTAAGGTGTTTATTGTTCAATTGTGTCAAGAAGTAGTTACTCAAGGTCAATTAGGGTCAATTAGCATTAGTATTGGTTAGTTGTGATTAGTTAGGTGCAAAATAAGAAATTAGGGAAATTAGTGTGGGTTAGGTTCAATTAGGGACCATTATACACAATTAAGGTCTATATTTGTCAAATAAGGGCATTTATAGCTAATTAGGACAAGTATTGGTCGGGGATGGTCAATAATAGTCACGATGGTCAATCAAGGGGTAATTAGTGTCAATATTGGTGAATTATGATCAACTAGTGTCAATTAGTGTCAAGTTGGATTTATAAAGGCAATAATGGGTAATTAGCTTCCATTACGATCAATACGGGTCAATGATATTCAATAAGGATCATTGATGGTCAATTGGGGACGTTTATTGTCAATTATGGTAAATATGGATAAATAGGGTTGGAGATGGTTAATAATCATCAGTTAGTGATAATTAGGATAAATTTGTATCAATTAGGCTAATGAGGGTTAATATTGATCAATGAGGGTAAGTATTGTCAATAAGGGTCTATAATGGTTAATTGGGATCAATGTGATTTTATAATGGTCAACTAAAGTAAATATTATACAATGAGGATTAGTTAGATTCAGTCATGGTCAATTGTGGTCAATAATGGTTAGTGACGCTCAATATTGGTGAATGATGATGAATATTGGCTAGAAATGGTTAATAATCATCAGTTATTGATAATTAGGGTAAATTAGTATCAATTAGGCTAATGAGGGTTAATACTGATTAGTGAGGGTAAGTATTGGTCAGTAAGGGTCTATAGTGGTTAATTGGGATGACTTTGATTTTATAATGGTCAACTAAGGTAAATATTATTCAATGAGGATTAGTTAGAGTTGGCCGTGGTCAATTGTGGTCAATAATGGTTAGTGCCACTCAATATTGGTGAATGATGATGAATATTGACTGAAAATGGTTAATAATCACCAGTTAGTTATAATTAGGGTAAATTAGTATCATCCATTTAATAGACCCTTTCAGTCAATATTCATCATCATTCACCAATATTGAGTGTCACTAACCATTATTGACCACAATTGACCACGACCAACTCTAACTAATCCTCATTGAATAATATTTACCTTAGTTGACCATTATAAAATCAAAGTCATCCCAATTAACCACTATAGACCCTTATTAACCAATACTTACCCTTACTGATTAGTATTAACCCTCATTAGCCTAATTGATACTAATTTACCCTAAATATCAATAACTGATGATTATTAACCATTTCTAGCCAATATTCATCATCATTCACCAATATTGAGCGTCACTAACCATTATTGACCACAATTGACCAAGACTGAATCTAACTAATCCTCATTGTATAATATTTACCTTAGTTTACCATTATAAAATCACATTGATCCCAATTAACCATTATAGACCCTTATTGACCAATACTTACCCTCATTGATCAATATTAATCCTCATTAGCCTAATTGATACAAATTTATCCTAATTATCACTTACTGGTGATTATTAATCATTTCTAACCCTATTTACCCATATTTACCATAATTGACAATAAACGTCCCCAATTGACCATCAATGATCCTTATTGAATATCATTGACCCGTATTGATCGTAATGGAAGCTAATTACCCATTATTGCCTTTATAAATCCAACTTGACACTAATTGACACTAGTTGATCATAATTCACCAATACCGACACTTATTACCCCTTGATTGACCATCGTGACTATTATTGACCATCCCAGACCAATACTTGTCCTAATTAGCCGTAAATGCCCTTAGTTGACCAATATAGACCTTAATTGTGTATAATGGTTCCTAATTGAACCCAACCCACACTAATTTCCCTAATTTCTTATTTTGCGCCTAACTAATCACAACTAACCAATACTAATGCTAATTGACCCTAATTGTCACACCCCCACCGATGACGGAATTTACGCGAGGGTGACGAATTAAAATCATCACAATGATTAAAAGAAATACTATTAAAGTAACCGAATAATTGCATTACATTGTTTTAAAAACACACAACCAAACAAAATAGATAAACAAATAGTCTTTATTAAAGTTTATAAATAACTAAATCTCCTAGAGCCAAGTATCGAAGTCCTAGCGTGATTGTAACATCAACCTAGTTATTAGTACCTGAAAAACATGCTAAAATATGTCAGCTATAAAGCCGGTGAGAACATAGGTTTAAGTAATTACATAGTATAGATAATGAAGATTTTTGCAATTCATAAACAAGATTCAATAACAAGTAAACAAACTTTTATACATCGATTCAACCAAACCTAATGACAAGATTGGGTTCCAATAGAATTGATATGGCATGAATAACAAGTTTTACAGTTTCTGTATATCTAGTCTCAAGTTGATATCGTATCTCGTCAACTCAAGAACTAGATCGGCATGTCAGACCCATAGATCTATGACTTACTCCCGTTGGCTTATCCCAAGTTAATGGTTGTAGAGTGTGTATAAAACCGTTTAAGTTTATATGTATGGAAAGTTGTTATTGAAAATACAGAAGTAGTATTTGAGTTTGATATAGTTTGAACAACCTTTGATATACGAACATGTTTTCCACCCCAAAGATAAAAAGTAAAAGGGGCTATGTATCTCACCTTGCAAATGAAAGGGTTGAACTTGAACTTGTAGTAACTTGGATCGAATGCCTTAACGACTCCCTAAGTTAAGTTTGTTACGTTAGAAGCAAGTTAAGGATAGTCGAGGGGTTGACAATGTAATTAGTTGAAAGTGGTTGTTGTACACTAGAGTGGTTATCATTCCAGAGTAGTACCTCCAACATAAAAGTTCCCAGGAAAGAGTTGGTTGGATCGAAACCCCGTCTTTTCCTACCCAGAACTTTAATGTTTGTCAGATAACTACATACTGGTTTGAAAGTTACCCTATTTGTATACTTGACCAAGTTTTGGGTTTGTTTGGTAAGTTTGAAAAGTATAAGTTTAGTAAAGATAGAAATGAAATAAGTTAATTATTAGAGGGGTTTAATTTGAAGATAAGGAGTTTTAGTAAAATCATGATTTTTGAAATTGAAAGGAACAAGAAAGATCAAAACCAAGTTTTTAAATAAAAGTTTGAACAAGTTTAATTAAAATAGGGCATTTGATCTTCGATAGCTCTATGATTATAACATACACATGCTAGGGAATCATAGATCTAGCTAGTTATGAGGAATTTTTGAAAAGAAAAGTATGAACAAGCAAGAACATAAGAAGAACTTACTTACAATGGAAGGATTTAAGCTAGAATCTTCCAAAAGATGAGAAAAACAACCTTTAGTTGCTAGAGAGCCCTAGAGGATTGTTGAGGTGTGAAGAATGAATGAGGTTTAAGGCTCTATTTATAGGGTGGGTTTGAGAGAAAAAAGGGGAAAAGTTGGTTAGGTTTTTATTTTATTAGGATAACAAAGGTGATAAACATAGGTTTATAAATCTTAGAATTTTTTATAAAACTTTTGAATAATGGATATAGGGGTTAGTTCACGAAATTTTGAGGATATGGATGATAGGATTGAGTTCAAAATTAGTTAGTTAATGGATGGAATGGATTAGGATATGATTTAAGAATAAAAATAATGGTTTTAATTCATTTTGGATAAGTTTAAAGGAATTAATTGATTTTATTAATTTAAATAATAAATAATAATATATAAACTTAAAATTTAGAAAATTATATTAATAATAATGATATATGATTGAATTTACAAAAATTAACCAGATTTCGAAGACGTTACAAAAGAAACCCTGAAATTTACGTATGTGTAACTTTTACCCTTGAAATTATATTTTAGTCAAACGAAGTTACAAACTTGAACTGTTTTTATTAGGTTAGAGTCTAAGGCATCCAAAGCTACTATAAGTAGCAAGATTAAGAATGAATACCAGAATCAGATATAGAATCAAAATATAATGCGCAAGCCGTTCTATGCGCAATAGAATACTCGCTTTAGACTAGACTTGGAAATTTGAAATGAAATGATATCACAAGTGATATGAAGGATAAAAATGTTCATTGTATAATAAATCAATCAAGGTTACAAGGTAGGATTATAGGATCAGGCATAAAAATCAGGGATATCACAGTCTCCCCTAGTTAAGAGAATTTTGTCCCGAAATTCAACTAGTAGAGTTTGTGCCATCCTGAAATAGATGAGGGTATTTGAGTTTCATCTGGTCTTCACGTTCCCAGGTGAAATCAGGACCACGCTTAGAATTCCAACGAACTTTAACAATTGGAATATGGCTTCGCATCAATTTCTTGATGTCACGATCCATAATCTCAGTAGGTTCTTCAACGAAGTGCAGTTGGTTATCGATGCGGATCTCATCCAAAGGAATGTGCAAAGTGTCGTCAGCTAGACACTTCTTCAGATTAGACACATGAAAAGTGTTATGGATAGAGTTAAGTTCTGGTGGTAGCTGAAGTTTACAGGCTACTGGACCAATCCTTTCCAGGATCTCGAATGGTCCAACATACCTAGGAGCTAGTTTACCCTTTTTCCCGAATCGAACAATTCCTTTCCAAGGGGAAACTTTAAGTAGAACACGATCACCAATCTGGAATTCTAGAGGTTTTCTTCTATTGTCCGCATAACTCTTCTGACGATCTCGTGCGGCTTTAAGTCTATCTTGAATTTGAAATACTTTATCTGAAGTCTCTTGAATAAGTTCCGGACCAATTATCTGGCTGTCTCCGATTTCAGTCCAACAAACCCGGGTGTGACATTTTCTTCCGTATAAGGCCTCAAATGGTGCACACTGAATGCTGGTGTGATAACTGTTATTGTACGAGAACTCTATCAGAGGTAAGTGATTATCCCAACTTCCACCAAAGTCGATGACACAAGCTCCTAGCATGTCCTCAAGAGTTTGTATGGTTTGTTCGCTTTAGCCATCAGTCTGAGGGTGATAAACCGTGCTAAGATCCACACGTGTTCCTAAGGATTTCTGTAAAGATTTCCAGAACCTGGACGTAAATCGACTGTCTCGGTCAGAGATGATGGATAGTGGAACACCATGACGAGCTACGATTTCATTGATATAGATCTTGGATAACCTCTCCATTTTATAGTCTTCTCGGATCGGTAGGAAGTGAGCGGATTTAGTCAGGCGATCGACTATGACCCAAATTGAGTCATGCCCACCGAAGGTTTTAGGAAGCTTAGTAATGAAATCCATGGAAATCTGATCCCATTTCCATTGAGGGATTTCGGGTTGCTGGAGTAGGCCTAATGGTTTTTGGTGCTCAACTTTGACTTTTGACAGGTCAAACATCTTCCAACATACAGCGCTATGTCTTTCTTCATTCCAGACCACCAATAACATTTCCTCAGATCTAAGTACATCTTATCGGAACCTAGATGAATAGAATAGTGAGACTTATGAGCTTCATTTAGGATAAGTTCTCGGAGATTATCAAAATTAGGAATCCACATTCGACCCATGAAGTAAAGAATTTCATCGGTCTTGGACTCCAATTGATGTTCAGCAATACTTGCCAATTCATCCTTTAGATTCGTCCTGACAAGTGCTTTCCTTTGGGCTAGAAGGATTTGGGCTTTGAGATATGTATAATCATTCCCATCGCACGAGTACGTGAGGGTTTGATTCTTTCCTTTCTGCTGAGAGCGTCGGCTACTACGTTAGCTTTACCCGGGGTGATAGCGAATCTCGCAATCATAGTCATTTAGTAGTTCCACCCAACGCCTCTGTCTCATATTTAACTCCTTCTGATCGAATATGTGTTGTAAGCTTTTATGATTGGTGTAGATAACACATTTCGTACAGTATAAGTAATGTTTCCAGATCTTTAAAGCAAACACTACAGCACCTAGCTCAAGATCATGAGTAGTGTAGTTCTTTTCATGGATCTTAAGCTGTCTCGATGCGTATGCAATGACATTTTCTCGTTGCATAAGGACACAACCTAGGCCTTGGTTGGATGCGTCACAGTACACAACAAATCCTCGTTGCCATCTGGTAAAGTCAGAATGGGTGCATCACATAACTTCTGCTTAAGCAACTGGAACGCATCTTCCTGTTTTGGTCCCCAGTCAAAAGTATGGTTTTTCTGAGTCAGAGTAGTGAGTGGCAGAGCAATTCTCAAAAAGTTCGAGATGAACCTTCGATAGTACCCTGCTATACCCAGAAATGAGCGAACCTCTGAGGGAGTCTTTGGTGCATTCCAGTTCTTGACTACTTCAATCTTGGCAGGGTCAACATGGATACCCTTGTCATTGATCACATGACCTAAGAATTGAACTTCACTAAGCCAAAACTCACACTTAGAGAACTTAGCATAGAGTTGCTCTTTCTTTAGAAGCTCAAGGATAAGTTTGAGGTGTTTCTCATGATCGGTCTTGGTTCGGGAATAGATCAAGATGTCATCTATGAAAACAATGACGAATTTATCTAGGTAAGGTCGACAAACACGGTTCATGAGGTCCATGAATATCGTGGGTGCATTGGTTAGTCCAAATGGCATAACTACGAACTCATAGTGTCCATAGCGGGTTTGAAAGGCGGTTTTGGGTATGTCTTCTTCATTCACTCCAAGTTGATGATAACCAGAGCGTAGATCAATCTTTGAAAAATAGGCGGCTCCTTGTAATTGATCAAACAAATCATCAATCCTCGGTAGTGGATACTGATTCTTGATGGTTAGTTTGTTGAGCTCTCTATAGTCAATGCACATCCGAAAGGATCCGTCTTTCTTCTTGACAAATAAAACCGGAGCTCCCCAAGGTGAGAAACTCGGTCGGACAAATCCCTTGTCGAATAATTCTTGAAGCTGACTGGATAGCTCCTTCATTTCTGATGGGGCTAAGTGGTAAGGGGATTTGGCAACAGGCGTTGCACCAGGTACAAGGTCAATCCGGAACTCGACTTTTCGGATAGGAGGTAGTCCGGGAAAATCATCAGGAAAGACCTCCGGGTAGTCTTTAATGATAGGGACATCTTGCAGTTTCTTTCCTTCAGTCTTCTTTTCCACAACGTAGGCCAAGAATGCCATAGTAGTGGGTTTTATCAGCAAGCTACGGGCTTTCATAGATGAAATGATCTTTAAGTTTTTCCCAGACCTCTCTCCATGGATAGTCAAAGTATCTCCAGATTTAAGGGGAATACGGACTAGTTTCTCAGCACAAATGATTTCAGCATGGTTGGTGAATAGCCAATCCATTCCTACCACTATGTCAAAGCTTCCAAGTTGGATAGGGATAAGATTGATTGAGAACGGATGATCGTCAAGTGTTAAAGTACAACCTCGGAAAATAGTATTGGCATGTATTAGATCTCCATTAGCTAACTCAACAGAATAAGTAGTATCTAGTTTAACAAAGTTAGAGCTAAGCAAAGATTCGAACTCGGTTGAGATAAAACTTTTGTCCACTCCGGAGTCGAATAGGATAGAAGCATAGTGTTGATTGATGAGAAACGATAGATAGAGTCGCAAGATAATCAAAATAGGAATTTTATTCATAATCAAGTTGTTTAATTACAAATAAGGAAAGATAAAGACATAAGCACATATAACCACTTAATGTCCCGAATTGAAAATAAAAAGAATTAATTGACTAATCAAAACTCTAGATCTGCATGGTAGATGGTAGGAGAGTGTGTTTTAGCCTATAAGCGATACTCACACCAAGATTTCCCAGGAAAGAGTGATAGGTCCAAAGGGATTTATGCGCCACGCCTTTCCTAGACAGAGCCCTTCGTGTACAGGTACCCACTCTTCCAGATTACACACTGTCCTTCGATCCACCAATTAGATCCTTGGTCTTGAAGAGAGTGATTTAGGAATCGTCTCAGCTCCGTCTTCTATGTCTCGGATGATCGAAGACTTGGTAGTTCCAACTCTACTCTCCTTAGGTTCCACCGGTCGTGTAAAGCGTACGTTCTCCGGGCGATAACGACTAGTTGCGTCAGACCGCAGCTCCGGGTTGTTCATGTCTCGAGCTTCTTGTGTCCACTTGATTGAGCTTGGAGTTGCTATACTTTTCCTTGTTAGGTCGATGAAGTTATCCATGGCTAGAAGAAGGGAGGTTAGAGATAAGTTAAACACATAAGGTTAGACACAAAGAAAAAGTAACTTCTTAATAGGGAAATTCTAGGGTTATAGACTAGGTTTATTCTAAAGCAACCTAATTCTCTATAACCATGGCTCTGATACCAATCTGTCACACCCCCACCGATGGCGGAATTTATGCGAGGGGTGACGAATTAAAATCATCACAATGATTAAAAGAAATACTATTAAATTAACCGAATAATTGCATTACATTGTTTTAAAAACACACAACCAAACAAAATAGATAAACAAATAGTCTTTATTAAAGTTTATAAATAACTAAATCTCCTAGAGCCAAGTATCGAAGTCCTAGCGTGATTGTAACAGCAACCTAGTTATTAGTACCTGAAAAACATGCTAAAATATGTCAGCTATAAAGCCGGTGAGAACATAGGTTTAAGTAATTACATAGTATAGATAATGAAGATTTTTGCAATTCATAAACAAGATTCAATAACAAGTAAACAAACTTTTATACATCGATTCAACCAAACCTAATGACAAGATTGGGTTCCCATAGAATTGATATAGCATGAATAACAAGTTTTGCAGTTTCTGTATATCTAGTCTCAAGTTGATATCGTATCTCGTCAACTCAAGAACTAGATCGGCATGTCAGACCCATAGATCTATGACTTACTCCCGTTGGCTTATCCCAAGTTAATGGTTGTAGAGTGTGTATAAAACCGTTTAAGTTTACAAGTATGAAAGTTGTTATTGAAAATACAGAAGTAGTATTTGAGTTTGATATAGTTTGAACAACCTTTGATATACGAGCATGTTTTCCACCCCAAAGATAAAAAGTAAAAGGGGCTATGTATCTCACCTTGCAAATGAAAGAGTTGAACTTGGATTTGTAGTAACTTGGATCGAATGCCTTAACGACTCCCTAAGTTAAGTTTGTTACGTTAGAAACAAGTTAAGGATTGTAAGGCCCCATACCCGGGAGGCCTCACTTGTTGGATTTACTCATTCACAAACAGTTCTTAAACATGAATATCAAATAACGCACCGGAAAATTTCATTCAAACATAACGTCATCATTGTTCATACATGCGGAAGCGTAAATATTGTTTAAAACGTAAATACATCATAACTAAAACATAACAGGATGCCAGTCTTCATAGTCAGCCGGGTAACTTCTCTCGCTAGCCAAGCATTACCGTACATCCTCATAACCTGCCTTAACCTGAATGTGCACACTAAAAAGTCAGCTACGCTGGTGAGTTCTAGTTTTTGTTCGATTTAAGAAATGGTTCATCATTCAAAACATTCAATAGGGTTTAACATCACGTATAAGAAAACATGGCCTTTCATTCATAAACCTTCACACATTTAAACACATTGAACGGATCATTTGTTTAAAAGATTTAACATTCATTTAAGTCATACATTACTATCTAAAATCTGTATCGTTACGCGTCTCTGTGTCCCCGAAGGAACCCTGCATGTCGTGGTCAACCGTTACGTATCACCGTCATTGCCACAACATTCCGTCAATTCCCTTTCTGGTATTGCCCCCAAGGCTAACTACACGAGGACCGACAATACCCATTCAGTTGCCCCTATGGCTCTCTTGTCCATAGACCGACAACTTCCATCGACGGCTATGGCTCACGGCCATAACACCGTCGGATCATAATTTAACCTCGCATAGGGTCACGTTAACCCCTGAGTAACCGTCGTTACTCCATACCAGTTGTACAACATCAAACCATTGGCAGGCCACTAAGACACTGCCCCCGTTGTTCTTGTGGTAACTATGGCTCGCTGTCCATAATCTACCACAAGGCTGGGAATCTCATTCCCGGACTTCATTCGTCAATTCCCTTCCTTCGACAGATTAGATTTGTAATGACTTTCTTTAAAACCTTTGCCCTTTTTCTTTTATTTTCATAAAACCTTTCATTCACTTTCGAAACCCTTTACCCTTACTTTAAACCATTTCTTTATAAACATTCGTTCGTAAACATTCCGTTCATAAAACTTTCTTTCCATAAACCGTTCATTCTAAATCATTTCATTTCATAAACATAGTTTCATAAAACATCATTTCATAAAACCTCATTTCATATGTATGCACACCAGCCCGAAAACATTATATAAAACATTTAAAAGAGGGCTTCTAGAACTCACCTGATAAACGGTTTCTAAAATACTCTTAGCTGGTTACTGCGCGTCACTAATGTCACTCATGATCTGTTATAATAAAGCCATACGTGTAAGGTAGTGCTCCTAGATGACACTAGACATCCCTTATGCTTAAACCTAGTAGTTTCGATAGATTTGCTTATATCGAAACTTGATAGTTTCGATAGGTTGTTTATGTCGAAACTTGACAGTTTCGATGGGTCTGCACATATCGAAACTTGTAGTTTCGATGGACCTGCACATATCGAAACTTGTAGTTTCGATGGACCTGCACATATCGAAACTTGTAGTTTCGATGGACCTGCACATATCGAAACTTGTAGTTTCGATGGACCTGCACATATCGAAACTAGTAGTTTCGATGGGGTCTGCACAGATTATCTTCCCAAAAATCCGAAGCTTTTGCATGCGAGTCTGATCGAGTCAGTATCTCAACTTTTCTTAGATCAAAACGTTCGGTTTTCATTCCAGATGCTATACCTAATGTCACACCCCGACCGATGGCGGAATCATCGGGGCGGGACATGTAAGACTGTTCATAGCACATGGTTGACTAAATTGAAATATATTAAAGTCAAATTTGCATTACAATAAATCCAAGTACAAGATCAAATTCAAACAAGAAACATAAACAATTCATAAAATCTTGATTTATTTTGCTAAGTCCAAATCCTATGTTGAACACGTCTTGAATCAATCTCACATATTGGGGCCTGAAACATGAATAAAATAAAGTCAACTAAAAAGTTGGTGAGTATAACACAGTTGTATATAGATAGCATATAGTTGAAAACAAATCCTTTACATGACATGATAAATAAGGCGTTCATGGGGAGTAACTATTGTGTAACCAAATGTACAATCAAACCTTGTAACTAGCATGCAAAACAAATGTGTTGTCGGTTTCAATCACCGCGTACCATGGGTGGGTTTGTCAGACTCAATAGATCCATCATTGAAAACCGTCGGCTTGTATAGTTAATGATTGCACATAAGAGCATACAAAGGTTAAACACACCTAGCACTCGGGCACAAAGCTCAAATTTTTGCACACATGTATGTAAATAGGATTTTTACACTTGTGTTGTTTGTGTAAATGTAATTGTGTAATGTGTAATGAGTATAGAGTTCATGTTCCACCCCAAAAGTGTAAAAGAGTAAAAAGGGGTTGTGAATACTCACTTGGTATGGAAGTGAAGCTAACAAGGAATATAGATAGCAAAAAAGATCCTTGAAAAGCACACTTTAACCTAAATAGTAATATGCATTGAATCACATAGATGTATAAAGTTTAAAAAATGAAAGTTGGATTTGTATGTAAAACCATTGGTTTGTATTTAAAAAGGATTGAATAAAATATATAAAGTTTGAGGTAAAATATGTTTGAAACAATTTAATTAGGTTTGAATTAAATAAATAAGTGTATAACTATAGTTTATGAAATAATGTCAATATTAATTGTAATTAAGTATAAATAAATAAAACGATTTTGATTTAAAATGTAAAGTAAATAAGTCATCATTATTTATAAATTTTGTAACTTAATTATTTAAAATATCATTTAAGTGTAAGATGATAAATATAAATTTAATTTTTTTTATAAACTTTTCAATAAATTACATTTATGCTAAGATTAAACTTTTAATCTATTTTTAAATACAGAAAACATATTTTTATAAAATCTGAAACATTTACTGATTAAAATATAAAAATTATAATTCTGTTAAAAATTCTGAGTCTAGCACGACCGTGCCTCGGAAGGGCACGATCGTGCTCAAACCACGGGCGCGACCGCGCTAGTCGGGGCGCGACCGGGTTGATCAATCAGGAGCACAATCTAGACAAGTCATCAGGCACGACCGTGCCTTAGCCCGGCACGGTCGCGTCTATGATTTTAAGACACAACAGAGACTAGCCCAAAGGGCATGACAAGGTCTGGACGGGTGACACGATCGCGCTGCTAGTCGACACGACCGCGCTAAACGAGGCACGGCCGCGCTAGATGATTAGCGCGACCGTGTCTATTCCAAATCAGACACGAATCGAGAGTTTCTTGTATTTTGAACACAGGAATTGTTAGGGCTTTTGATTAATGGGTTATTAAGAGTCTTTTCATATAACTTAATTGTATGGAAATCAAGTTTAAGCATGGGTTCGATTAAATCATTTTTATTAGAAACATGGTTTCTGATTCTGGTCGATTTCTATTGTGGAAGCCCAAATTGGATGAGTGCTTTTGATAATGATACTGAAATGAATGAGAAGACGATTATATTTACCCTGAAACGAAACGAATTTATAGAGAACGGTTGGAAGGAAGCTCCGGCGACGACGGCTCGAGTTCCGACGATCTTTACTGCAACTCCGGTCAATCCAGACAGTCCGGAAGCTTCAGAGATGGTTTGATATCGCGATTCTGCTACTGAGTTGGGAGAATTTGGGTCGAAAAGCTTTGAGAGAGTTTCTTTCTTGAAATTTGCTTGAGAGAGTTTTCTTGCAAATGAATACTGAGGCGTTTGGGATTTGAAAAGTGGTAATACAATTGTTAAGGGGAAAAGAAACGTATAACGGTTTCGGATTCGAACGATCGGGTGATTAATCTGCATTTACGTTTTTCTGTTACGCAGGCGCGACCGTGCCAAGGAGAGGCACGACCGTGCCTAGGCACCGGGCGCGATCGTTCCAGAGCAGGTCGCGCGACCGTGCCAAAGCACTTGGCGCGACCGTGCTAGAACGAAGCACGACCGTGCTCACTAGGGTTTCTTGATGTTTTTCAATTTTAGTCCTTGACTTTTCAGGTTTGATAAGTTTGTACCAAATAGTTTCTTGTATAGCGTTTAAATATTAATAATCGAGTAAAACTTGCGAATTTGTATAGGATCATTGCATTAAATTTTACGACGAGAAAATAATGAGGCATTGCACGAGTATAGAACTTGAAATTTCATTACATTGAATTGAAATATGAATACTAAAAATCAGAAATGTTACAGTCTCCCCATGTTGAGAGAATTTCGTCCCGAAATTTAGCTAGAGGAAACAACATTAATAATAAAAAGATGAGGGTACTTGAGCTTCATTTGGTCTTCTCGTTCCCAAGTGTACTCAGGACCACGCTTAGACTCCCAACGAACTTTGACGATAGGAATACGACTTCGCTTGAGTTGCTTGACTTCACGATCCATAATTTCCACCGGTTTCTCAACGAAGTGCATCGTTTCATCAATGCGCACGTCGTCAAGCGGTATATGGAGATTTTCATCAGCGAGACACTTCTTTAGATTAGATATATGAAATGTAGGATGCACATTGCCAAGAGATGGAGGTAACTCGAGCTTGTAAGCCACTTTCCCAATCCTTTCAAGGATTTTGAATGGACCAACATAACGAGGTGATAACTTGCCTTTCTTTCCAAAATGGATCACACCCTTCCATGGAGATACCTTAAGAAGAACGAGATCACCGACTTGGAATTCCAAGGGTTTTCGACGCTTGTCGGCATAACTCTTTTGTCGACTCCTCGCTACTCGAATATTGTCACGGATTTGAATAATCTTGTCGGAAGTTTCTTGAATTAACTCGGGACCGGTGATTTGTGCTTCACCAATCTCGTTCCAACAGATCGGAGAACGACACTTGCGACCATAGAGAGCTTCGAATGGAGCCATGTTGATACTTGTGTGGTAGCTATTGTTATAAGAAAACTCAATAAGGGATAAATGTGAATCCCAATTGCCACCAAAATCGATTACCCAAGCTCTAAGCATGTCTTCAAGAGTTTGGATTGTTCGCTCGGTTTGGCCATCAGTTTGGGGATGGTAAGCCGTGCTCAAATCCAAACGAGTACCAAGAGCAGATTGGAGAGATTGCCAAAATCGAGAAGTGAACCGAGCGTCTCTATCAGATATTATGTTCAAGGGAACACCATGACGGCTCACAATTTCATCAATGTAAATTCGGGCAAGTTTCTCCACTTTGAAGTCTTCACGAATAGGCAAAAAGTGGGCAGATTTGGTGAGTCGATCAATGATCACCCAAATACTATCATAACCACTCGAGGTGCGAGGGAGCTTGGTAATGAAATCCATAGCTAAATTCTCCCATTTCCACACGGGAATTTCCGGTTGTTCAAGCAAACCAGAAGGACGCTGATGTTCGGCTTTGACTTTGGAGCAAGTTAAGCATTTGGCAACATAAAGAGCAATGTCCTTCTTCATACCGGGCCACCAATAAAGCTGACGAAGATCTTGGTACATTTTATCCGCACCAGGATGAATAGAATAACGAGTCTTATGAGCCTCATTCATGAGAATTGCACGGAGATCATCGCGATCGGGAACCCAAATACGGTTCAAGTAATATAGTAAGCCATTGGGTTTAGATTCAAGAAGAAGTTCAACACCACACGACATTTCTTCATACATGTTACCCTCGGTAACCGAGACGTGTTGAGCTTCCAGGATACGGGTTTGAATATCGGATTGAATACGGGCGCAATGAAGCATAACATGGTCTTTTCGACTCAAAGCATCGGCTACAACATTCGCTTTGCCGGGATGGTAACGAATCTCGCAGTCGTAGTCGTTAAGGAGTTCGACCCAACGTCGTTGCCTCATATTGAGTTCTTTTTGGTTGAAGATATGTTGAAGACTTTTGTGGTCGGTGAATACCACACATTTCGTGCCATATAGGTAGTGTCTCCAAATCTTTAACGCGAATACGACCGCACCCAACTCGAGGTCGTGCGTCGTATAATTCTTTTCATGAATTTTGAGTTGTCTTGATGCATAAGCGATCACTTTGCCTCGTTGCATGAGGACACAACCAAGACCTTGGTTAGAAGCATCACAATAGACAACTAGATCATCATTTCCATCGGGGAGAGTCAAGATGGGAGCATTGCACAACTTTTGCTTAAGAGTTTGGAAAGCTTCTTCTTGCTTCGGTCCCCATTCATAAGCTTTACCCTTATGGGTCAAGGCGGTAAGAGGGACAGCAATCTTTGAGAAGTTTGAGATGAAACGACGATAATAACCCGCAAGACCAAGGAACGAACGAACTTCGGTAGGAGTCTTCGGGGCATTCCAATTCTTAACCGTTTCAATCTTAGCAGGATCAACATGAATACCCTTGTCGTTGACGATGTGACCAAGAAATTGAACTTCTTTTAACCAAAATTCACATTTGGAGAACTTGGCATATAGTTGTTCTTTCTTTAAAAGGTCCAAAACCAATCTAAGGTGTTCTTCATGGTCGGCTTTAGTCTTGGAATAGATTAAGATATCGTCAATGAAAACGATCACGAATTTATCAAGGTACGGTTTGCACACACGATTCATGAGGTCCATGAAAACTGCGGGTGCATTGGTTAATCCAAAAGGCATAACCATGAACTCGTAATGACCATACCTTGTTCGGAAAGCAGTCTTAGGAATGTCATCTTCTTGAACACGGAGCTGATGATAACCAGATCGAAGATCAATCTTCGAGAAACACGTAGAACCTTGAAGTTGATCAAAGAGATCATCGATTCTAGACAAAGGATAGCGATTCTTGATAGTAAGCTTATTGAGTTCGCGATAGTCAATACACATGCGAAATGATCCATCCTTCTTATTTACAAATAAGACGGGTGCACCCCACGGTGAATGACTCGGGCGAATGAACCCTTTATCGGAGAGTTCTTGAAGTTGACTTGCGAGCTCTTGCATTTCGGAAGGTGCAAGACGATAAGGAGCTCTAGCAACAGGGTTAGCTCCGGGCATGAGATCAATACGGAACTCGACTTGACGAACGGGAGGAAGACCGGATAAATCTTTAGGAAACACTTCGGGAAAATCTCGAATAATGGGAATGTCTTGGATACTCTTCTCCTTGACATCCTTTTGAACAATATGAGCTAGGAAGGCGATGTACTTCTTTCGCAAGTACTTTTGAGCAGTAGTACAAGACATCAATTTAAGACCCTTGCAAGGCTTTTCACCAAAAACCCTTAAGGTTTCTCCCGAAGGTAGCGGAATTCGGATGCACTTTTCAAAGCAAATAACTTCGGCATGATGATTTGATAGCCAATCCATACCTATGATAATGTCAAAGCTTCCTAGTGGCATTGGAATAAGGTTGATTGGGAATGCATGATCATTAAGTTCTAAAGAGCAATCATAGATAATAGACTCAATTGTAAGGGAGTCACCATTTGCTATTTCAACGGTGAAGGTTTTCTCTAATTGGGATCGTGTCTTTGCAAGTAAAGGCTCAAAATTAAGTGACACAAAACTTTTATCGGCACCGGTATCGAACAAAATGGAGGCATATTGACTATTAACAAGGAACGTACCATTAACCACGTCGTTGTTGGCTTGAGCTTCGTTGGCGTTAATGTTGAAAGCACGCCCACGAGCTCCACCTTGTCTAGTATTTGCGAGCCTTGGACATAGATTACGAAAATGATTCGGGTCACCACACTCATAACAAGCACGCCCATTAGCAATGGCGGGAGCACCTTGATTAGCCACTTGAGGTACGGTTTGGTTTGGAGGGTTGACTTGGCCCGTAAGGGCTTTGGTCCTACAAACATTAACCGTATGACCATATCTCCCACAATAAGTACAAAGGCGACATGGGATGTTTTGGGGATGATGATAGTTGCAGGTGGCACAAAGTGGGTAAATTCCACCATATGGCTTTTTGACTGGTGCTTGAACCATAGGTGCAGCTTGGTTCACGGGAACAGCAGGAGTAACCACAGCAAAATTTCTAACCTTCCTCTTTCTAGTGTTGCGAGAGGGCTCGGTTGTAGCTTCTTTGGTGTGGTTAGGAGGGGTTACGGTTTCAGCAACTTTCTTAGAACCCTTTTTGGTAAGAGTTCCAGCTTTAATATGATTATCGGTTAGGGTAGCAGACTATGGCATCTTCCAAAGTAGCAGGATTTCTACCTAAGACAGTATCTTGAATTTGTCTTGGTAGCCCACCAATGTACTTTTCGATGCAACGAGATAATGGAGTGACCATGTGGGGCACAAGAAGACTCAATTCATGGAACCGAGTTGTGTAAGCCAAGTGTTCCCCACTATCTTGGGCAAGATCCCAAAATTCGGCCTCTAACTTCTTCACTTCATTGCGAGGACAGAACTCCTCGGTCATAAGCCTTTTGACCTCATCCCAAGGTAAGGCCATAGTTACATCAACACCCCTATTCCTTTTCTCCCCATTCCACCATGTAAGTGCCCGCTTTTGAAGGACACTAGTAGCATGACGAACACGGAGGTTGTCGGGACAGTCACTATTGAGAAAGGTATTCTCAATACTTTCGAACCATTGGAGGAGTCCGGTAGCTCCTTCGGTTCCATAAAACTTTAGGGGATTGCACGAATTGAAGTGCTTGAAGGTGCATTGGGATGGATTACCACCATTTCCACCATTACCACCATTATTACCACTATTGCTTCCATTGCCATTAGTGGCACCATTGGCTTGGGTGAGTTGTGTCACCAATTGAGTAAGGATAGCAGCAATGTCGGAGTTGGCGTTAGCGGCCAGAGCACGACGAGGAGGCATTCTACAGATTTGAAACACAAGACAAGAGAGATTGTAAGAACTTATGAGAATTGCTAGGATTTAATAGAATGAGATAACAAAATAAAAGATAGATAATCATAGTTTGGATTGTACTCAAAAGTGACAAAAATTCACTTGAATACTAAGGCATATTAAGGTTAATTTAAACTCATATAATTTTCAAGGAGACATGCTTTAGCCTATAGGTAAACACTCATCTCGGGAGTTCCCAGGAAAGCATACGGGTCCCTCGGTTGATTGGGATTTATGCGAAATGCTTTCCTAGACAGAAAACCCAAAATACAGGTGTCACCCTTCCAGATTGCACGTGTCCTCAAATAATTTAACAAGTTTAAAAACCTCAACGAAGAAATAAAAATTTTATTTAAAGATTTTTGCTTCAAGAATTTTCCACATGCTTAGAAAGGATAAAGATAGAAAAAGAAGATAAGAATAATAAGAGGTTTAGGCCATAGGAAAGGATGTTATTTATTTAATTATTATTTAAGAATATCCTAATAAGTCATGCATTTCTAACAAAGAAGGTATCAAATATAATAATAATTAATCATGGTAAGCATGTAGCACATAGCACAAAATCATGAAGCATAACATAAGTGGGTGTCCTAAAGTTATAGTCTAGGTCAAGATGTCTAATAACCTAAATCCCTATAACCAAGGCTCTGATACCAATCTGTCACACCCCGACCGATGGCGGAATCATCGGGGCAGGACATGTAAGATTGTTCATAGCACATGGTTGACTAAATTGAAATATATTAAAGTCAAATTTGCATTACAATAAATCCAAGTACAAGATCAAATTCAAACAAGAAACATAAACAATTCATAAAATCTTGATTTATTTTGCTAAGTCCAAATCCTATGTTGAACACGTCTTGAATCAATCTCACATATTGGGGCCTGAAACATGAATAAAATAAAGTCAACTAAAAAGTTGGTGAGTATAACACAGTTGTATATAGATAGCATATAGTTGAAAACAAATCCTTTACATGACATGATAAATAAGGCGTTCATGGGGAGTAACTATTGTGTAACCAAATGTACAATCAAACCTTGTAACTAGCATGCAAAACAAATGTGTTGTCGGTTTCAATCACCGCGTACCATGGGTGGGTTTGTCAGACTCAATAGATCCATCATTGAAAACCGTCGGCTTGTATAGTTAATGATTGCACATAAGAGCATACAAAGGTTAAACACACCTAGCACTCGGGCACAAAGCTCAAATTTTTGCACACATGTATGTAAATAGGATTTTTGCACTTGTGTTGTTTGTGTAAATGTAATTGTGTAATGTGTAATGAGTATAGAGTTCATGTTCCACCCAAAAAGTGTAAAAGAGTAAAAAGGGGTTGTGAATACTCACTTGGTATGGAAGTGAAGCTAACAAGGAATATAGATAGCAAAAAAGATCCTTGAAAAGCACACTTTAACCTAAATAGTAATATGCATTGAATCACATAGATGTATAAAGTTTAAAAAATGAAAGTTGGATTTGTATGTAAAACCATTGGTTTGTATTTAAAAAGGATTGAATAAAATATATAAAGTTTGAGGTAAAATATGTTTGAAACAATTTAATTAGGTTTGAATTAAATAAATAAGTGTATAACTATAGTTTATGAAATAATGTCAATATTAATTGTAATTAAGTATAAATAAATAAAACGATTTTGATTTAAAATGTAAAGTAAATAAGTCATCATTATTTATAAATTTTGTAACTTAATTATTTAAAATATCATTTAAGTGTAAGATGATAAATATAAATTTAATTTTTTTTTATAAACTTTTCAATAAATTACATTTATGCTAAGATTAAACTTTTAATCTATTTTTAAATACAGAAAACATATTTTTATAAAATCTGAAACATTTACTGATTAAAATATAAAAATTATAATTCTGTTAAAAATTCTGAGTCTAGCACGACCGTGCCTCGGAAGGGCACGATCGTGCTCAAACCACGGGCGCGACCGCGCTAGTCGGGGCGCGACCGGGTTGATCAATCAGGAGCACAATCTAGACAAGTCATCAGGCACGACCGTGCCTTAGCCCGGCACGGTCGCGTCTATGATTTTAAGACACAATAGAGACTAGCCCAAAGGGCATGACAAGGTCTGGACGGGTGACACGATCGCGCTGCTAGTCGACACGACCGCGCTAAACGAGGCACGGCCGCGCTAGATGATTAGCGCGACCGTGTCTATTCCAAATCAGACACGAATCGAGAGTTTCTTGTATTTTGAACACAGGAATTGTTAGGGCTTTTGATTAATGGGTTATTAAGAGTCTTTTCATATAACTTAATTGTATGGAAATCAAGTTTAAGCATGGGTTCGATTAAATCATTTTTATTAGAAACATGGTTTCTGATTCTGGTCGATTTCTATTGTGGAAGCCCAAATTGGATGAGGGCTTTTGATAATGATACTGAAATGAATGAGAAGACGATTATATTTACCCTGAAACGAAACGAATTTATAGAGAACGGTTGGAAGGAAGCTCCGGCGACGACGGCTCGAGTTCCGACGATCTTTACTGCAACTCCGGTCAATCCAGACAGTCCGGAAGCTTCAGAGATGGTTTGATATCGCGATTCTGCTACTGAGTTGGGAGAATTTGGGTCGAAAAGCTTTGAGAGAGTTTCTTTCTTGAAATTTGCTTGAGAGAGTTTTCTTGCAAATGAATACTGAGGCGTTTGGGATTTGAAAAGTGGTAATACAATTGTTAAGGGGAAAAGAAACGTATAACGGTTTCGGATTCGAACGATCGGGTGATTAATCTGCGTTTACGTTTTTCTGTTACGCAGGCGCGACCGTGCCAAGGAGAGGCGCGACCGTGCCTAGGCACCGAGCGCGATCGTTCCAGAGCAGGTCGCGCGACCTTGCCAAAGCACTTGGCGCGACCGTGCTAGAACGAAGCACGACCGTGCTCACTAGGGTTTCTTGATGTTTTTCAATTTTAGTCCTTGACTTTTCAGGTTTGATAAGTTTGTACCAAATAGTTTCTTGTATAGCGTTTAAATGTTAATAATCGAGTAAAACTTGCGAATTTGTATAGGATCATTGCATTAAATTTTACGACGAGAAAATAATGAGGCATTGCACGAGTATAGAACTTGAAATTTCATTACATTGAATTGAAATATGAATACTAAAAATCAGAAATGTTACAGTCTCCCCATGTTGAGAGAATTTCGTCCCGAAATTTAGCTAGAGGAAACAACATTAATAGTAAAAAGATGAGGGTACTTGAGCTTCATTTGGTCTTCTCGTTCCCAAGTGTACTCAGGACCACGCTTAGACTCCCAACGAACTTTGACGATAGGAATACGACTTCGCTTGAGTTGCTTGACTTCACGATCCATAATTTCCACCGGTTTCTCAACGAAGTGCATCGTTTCATCAATGCGCACGTCGTCAAGCGGTATATGGAGATTTTCATCAGCGAGACACTTCTTTAGATTAGATATATGAAATGTAGGATGCACATTGCCAAGAGATGGAGGTAACTCGAGCTTGTAAGCCACTTTCCCAATCCTTTCAAGGATTTTGAATGGACCAACATAACGAGGTGATAACTTGCCTTTCTTTCCAAAATGGATCACACCCTTCCATGGAGATACCTTAAGAAGAACGAGATCACCGACTTGGAATTCCAAGGGTTTTCGACGCTTGTCGGCATAACTCTTTTGTCGACTCCTCGCTACTCGAATATTGTCACGGATTTGAATAATCTTGTCGGAAGTTTCTTGAATTAACTCGGGACCGGTGATTTGTGCTTCACCAATCTCGTTCCAACAGATCGGAGAACGACACTTGCGACCATAGAGAGCTTCGAATGGAGCCATGTTGATACTTGTGTGGTAGCTATTGTTATAAGAAAACTCAATAAGGGATAAATGTGAATCCCAATTGCCACCAAAATCGATTACGCAAGCTCTAAGCATGTCTTCAAGAGTTTGGATTGTTCGCTCGGTTTGGCCATCAGTTTGGGGATGGTAAGCCGTGCTCAAATCCAAACGAGTACCAAGAGCAGATTGGAGAGATTGCCAAAATCGAGAAGTGAACCGAGCGTCTCTATCAGATATTATGTTCAAGGGAACACCATGACGGCTCACAATTTCATCAATGTAAATTCGGGCAAGTTTCTCCACTTTGAAGTCTTCACGAATAGGCAAAAAGTGGGCAGATTTGGTGAGTCGATCAATGATCACCCAAATACTATCATAACCACTCGAGGTGCGAGGGAGCTTGGTAATGAAATCCATAGCTAAATTCTCCCATTTCCACACGGGAATTTCCGGTTGTTCAAGCAAACCAGAAGGACGCTGATGTTCGGCTTTGACTTTGGAGCAAGTTAAGCATTTGGCAACATAAAGAGCAATGTCCTTCTTCATACCGGGCCACCAATAAAGCTGACGAAGATCTTGGTACATTTTATCCGCACCAGGATGAATAGAATAACGAGTCTTATGAGCCTCATTCATGAGAATTGCACGGAGATCATCGCGATCGGGAACCCAAATACGGTTCAAGTAATATAGTAAGCCATTGGGTTTAGATTCAAGAAGAAGTTCAACACCACACGACATTTCTTCATACATGTTACCCTCGGTAACCGAGACGTGTTGAGCTTCCAGGATACGGGTTTGAATATCGGATTGAATACGGGCGCAATGAAGCATAACATGGTCTTTTCGACTCAAAGCATCGGCTACAACATTCGCTTTGCCGGGATGGTAACGAATCTCGCAGTCGTAGTCGTTAAGGAGTTCGACCCAACGTCGTTGCCTCATATTGAGTTCTTTTTGGTTGAAGATATGTTGAAGACTTTTGTGGTCGGTGAATACCACACATTTCGTGCCATATAGGTAGTGTCTCCAAATCTTTAACGCGAATACGACCGCACCCAACTCGAGGTCGTGCGTCGTATAATTCTTTTCATGAATTTTGAGTTGTCTTGATGCATAAGCGATCACTTTGCCTCGTTGCATGAGGACACAACCAAGACCTTGGTTAGAAGCATCACAATAGACAACTAGATCATCATTTCCATCGGGGAGAGTCAAGATGGGAGCATTGCACAACTTTTGCTTAAGAGTTTGGAAAGCTTCTTCTTGCTTCGGTCCCCATTCATAAGCTTTACCCTTATGGGTCAAGGCGGTAAGAGGGACAGCAATCTTTGAGAAGTTTGAGATGAAACGACGATAATAACCCGCAAGACCAAGGAACGAACGAACTTCGGTAGGAGTCTTCGGGGCATTCCAATTCTTAACCGTTTCAATCTTAGCAGGATCAACATGAATACCCTTGTCGTTGACGATGTGACCAAGAAATTGAACTTCTTTTAACCAAAATTCACATTTGGAGAACTTGGCATATAGTTGTTCTTTCTTTAAAAGGTCCAAAACCAATCTAAGGTGTTCTTCATGGTCGGCTTTAGTCTTGGAATAGATTAAGATATCGTCAATGAAAACGATCACGAATTTATCAAGGTACGGTTTGCACACACGATTCATGAGGTCCATGAAAACTGCGGGTGCATTGGTTAATCCAAAAGGCATAACCATGAACTCGTAATGACCATACCTTGTTCGGAAAGCAGTCTTAGGAATGTCATCTTCTTGAACACGGAGCTGATGATAACCAGATCGAAGATCAATCTTCGAGAAACACGTAGAACCTTGAAGTTGATCAAAGAGATCATCGATTCTAGGCAAAGGATAGCGATTCTTGATAGTAAGCTTATTGAGTTCGCGATAGTCAATACACATGCGAAATGATCCATCCTTCTTCTTTACAAATAAGACGGGTGCACCCCACGGTGAATGACTCGGGCGAATGAACCCTTTATCGGAGAGTTCTTGAAGTTGACTTGCGAGCTCTTGCATTTCGGAAGGTGCAAGACGATAAGGAGCTCTAGCAACAGGGTTAGCTCCGGGCATGAGATCAATACAGAACTCGACTTGACGAACGGGAGGAAGACCGGATAAATCTTTAGGAAACACTTCGGGAAAATCTCGAATAATGGGAATGTCTTGGATACTCTTCTCCTTGACATCCTTTTGAACAATATGAGCTAGGAAGGCGATGTACTTCTTTCGCAAGTACTTTTGAGCAGTAGTACAAGACATCAATTTAAGACCCTTGCAAGGCTTTTCACCAAAAACCCTTAAGGTTTCTCCCGAAGGTAGCGGAATTCGGATGCACTTTTCAAAGCAAATAACTTCGGCATGATGATTTGATAGCCAATCCATACCTATGATAATGTCAAAGCTTCCTAGTGGCATTGGAATAAGGTTGATTGGGAATGCATGATCATTAAGTTCTAAAGAGCAATCATAGATAATAGACTCAATTGTAAGGGAGTCACCATTTGCTATTTCAACGGTGAAGGTTTTCTCTAATTGGGATCGTGTCTTTGCAAGTAAAGGCTCAAAATTAAGTGACACAAAACTTTTATCGGCACCGGTATAGAACAAAATGGAGGCATATTGACTATTAACAAGGAACATACCATTAACCACGTCGTTGTTGGCTTGAGCTTCGTTGGCGTTAATGTTGAAAGCACGCCCACGAGCTCCACCTTGTCTAGTATTTGCGAGCCTTGGACATAGATTACGAAAATGATTTGGGTCACCACACTCATAACAAGCACGCCCATTAACAATGGCGGGAGCACCTTGATTAGCCACTTGAGGTACGGTTTGGTTTGGAGGGTTGACTTGGCCCGTAAGGGCTTTGGTCCTACAAACATTAACCGTATGACCATATCTCCCACAATAAGTACAAAGGCGACATGGGATGTTTTGGGGATGATGATAGTTGCAGGTGGCACAAAGTGGGTAAATTCCACCATATGGCTTTTTGACTGGTGCTTGAACCATAGGTGCAGCTTGGTTCACGGGAACAGCAGGAGTAACCACAGCAAAATTTCCAACCTTCCTCTTTCTAGTGTTGCGAGAGGGCTCGGTTGTAGCTTCTTTGGTGTGGTTAGGAGGGGTTACGGTTTCAGCAACTTTCTTAGAACCCTTTTTGGTAAGAGTTCCAGCTTTAATATGATTATCGGTTAGGGTAGCAGACAGGCGGATGGCATCTTCCAAAGTAGCAGGATTTCTACCTAAGACAGTATCTTGAATTTGTCTTGGTAGCCCACCAATGTACTTTTCGATGCAACGAGATAATGAAGTGACCATGTGGGGCACAAGAAGACTCAATTCATGGAACCGAGTTGTGTAAACCAAGTGTTCCCCACTATCTTGGGCAAGATCCCAAAATTCGGCCTCTAACTTCTTCACTTCATTGCGAGGACAGAACTCCTCGGTCATAAGCCTTTTGACCTCATCCCAAGGTAAGGCCATAGCTACATCAACACCCCTATTCCTTTTCTCCCCATTCCACCATGTAAGTGCCCGCTTTTGAAGGACACTAGTAGCATGACGAACACGGAGGTTGTCGGGACAGTCACTATTGAGAAAGGTATTCTCAATACTTTCGAACCATTGGAGGAGTCCGGTAGCTCCTTCGGTTCCATAAAACTTTAGGGGATTGCACGAATTGAAGTGCTTGAAGGTGCATTGGGATGGATTACCACCATTTCCACCATTACCACCATTATTACCACTATTGCTTCCATTGCCATTAGTGGCACCATTGGCTTGGGTGAGTTGTGTCACCAATTGAGTAAGGATAGCAGCAATGTCGGAGTTGGCGTTAGCGGCCAGAGCACGACGAGGAGGCATTCTACAGATTTGAAACACAAGACAAGAGAGATTGTAAGAACTTATGAGAATTGCTAGGATTTAATAGAATGAGATAACAAAATAAAAGATAGATAATCATAGTTTGGATTGTACTCAAAAGTGACAAAAATTCACTTGAATACTAAGGCATATTAAGGTTAATTTAAACTCATATAATTTTCAAGGAGACATGCTTTAGCCTATAGGTAAACACTCATCTCGGGAGTTCCCAGGAAAGCATACGGGTCCCTCGGTTGATTGGGATTTATGCGAAATGCTTTCCTAGACAGAAAACCCAAAATACAGGTGTCACCCTTCCAGATTGCACGTGTCCTCAAATAATTTAACAAGTTTAAAAACCTCAACGAAGAAATAAAAATTTTATTTAAAGATTTTTGCTTCAAGAATTTTCCACATGCTTAGAAAGGATAAAGATAGAAAAAGAAGATAAGAATAATAAGAGGTTTAGGCCATAGGAAAGGATGTTATTTATTTAATTATTATTTAAGAATATCCTAATAAGTCATGCATTTCTAACAAAGAAGGTATCAAATATAATAATAATTAATCATGGTAAGCATGTAGCACATAGCACAAAATCATGAAGCATAACATAAGTGGGTGTCCTAAAGTTATAGTCTAGGTCAAGATGTCTAATAACCTAAATCCCTATAACCAAGGCTCTGATACTAATCTGTCACACCCCGACCGATGGCGGAATCATCGGGGCGGGACATGTAAGACTGTTCATAGCACATGGTTGACTAAATTGAAATATATTAAAGTCAAATTTGCATTACAATAAATCCAAGTACAAGATCAAATTCAAACAAGAAACATAAACAATTCATAAAATCTTGATTTATTTTGCTAAGTCCAAATCCTATGTTGAACACGTCTTGAATCAATCTCACATATTGGGGCCTGAAACATGAATAAAATAAAGTCAACTAAAAAGTTGGTGAGTATAACACAGTTGTATATAGATAGCATATAGTTGAAAACAAATCCTTTACATGACATGATAAATAAGGCGTTCATGGGGAGTAACTATTGTGTAACCAAATGTACAATCAAACCTTGTAACTAGCATGCAAAACAAATGTGTTGTCGGTTTCAATCACCGCGTACCATGGGTGGGTTTGTCAGACTCAATAGATCCATCATTGAAAACCGTCGGCTTGTATAGTTAATGATTGCACATAAGAGCATACAAAGGTTAAACACACCTAGCACTCGGGCACAAAGCTCAAATTTTTGCACACATGTATGTAAATAGAATTTTTGCACTTGTGTTGTTTGTGTAAATGTAATTGTGTAATGTGTAATGAGTATAGAGTTCATGTTCCACCCCAAAAGTGTAAAAGAGTAAAAAGGGGTTGTGAATACTCACTTGGTATGGAAGTGAAGCTAACAAAGAATATAGATAGCAAAAAAGATCCTTGAAAAGCACACTTTAACCTAAATAGTAATATGCATTGAATCACATAGATGTATAAAGTTTAAAAAATGAAAGTTGGATTTGTATGTAAAACCATTGGTTTGTATTTAAAAAGGATTGAATAAAATATATAAAGTTTGAGGTAAAATATGTTTGAAACAATTTAATTAGGTTTGAATTAAATAAATAAGTGTATAACTATAGTTTATGAAATAATGTCAATATTAATTGTAATTAAGTATAAATAAATAAAACGATTTTGATTTAAAATGTAAAGTAAATAAGTCATCATTATTTATAAATTTTGTAACTTAATTATTTAAAATATCATTTAAGTGTAAGATGATAAATATAAATTTAATTTTTTTTATAAACTTTTCAATAAATTACATTTATGCTAAGATTAAACTTTTAATCTATTTTTAAATACAGAAAACATATTTTTATAAAATCTGAAACATTTACTGATTAAAATATAAAAATTATAATTCTGTTAAAAATTCTGAGTCTAGCACGACCGTGCCTCGGAAGGGCACGATCGTGCTCAAACCACGGGCGCGACCGCGCTAGTCGGGGCGCGACCGGGTTGATCAATCAGGAGCACAATCTAGACAAGTCATCAGGCACGACCGTGCCTTAGCCCGGCACGGTCGCGTCTATGATTTTAAGACACAACAGAGACTAGCCCAAAGGGCATGACAAGGTCTGGACGGGTGACACGATCGCGCTGCTAGTCGACACGACCGCGCTAAACGAGGCACGGCCGCGCTAGATGATTAGCGCGACCGTGTCTATTCCAAATCAGACACGAATCGAGAGTTTCTTGTATTTTGAACACAGGAATTGTTAGGGCTTTTGATTAATGGGTTATTAAGAGTCTTTTCATATAACTTAATTGTATGGAAATCAAGTTTAAGCATGGGTTCGATTAAATCATTTTTATTAGAAACATGGTTTCTGATTCTGGTCGATTTCTATTGTGGAAGCCCAAATTGGATGAGGGCTTTTGATAATGATACTGAAATGAATGAGAAGACGATTATATTTACCCTGAAACGAAACGAATTTATAGAGAACGGTTGGAAGGAAGCTCCGGCGACGACGGCTCGAGTTCCGACGATCTTTACTGCAACTCCGGTCAATCCAGACAGTCCGGAAGCTTCAGAGATGGTTTGATATCGCGATTCTGCTACTGAGTTGGGAGAATTTGGGTCGAAAAGCTTGGAGAGAGTTTCTTTCTTGAAATTTGCTTGAGAGAGTTTTCTTGCAAATGAATACTGAGGCGTTTGGGATTTGAAAAGTGGTAATACAATTGTTAAGGGGAAAAGAAACGTATAACGGTTTCGGATTCGAACGATCGGGTGATTAATCTGCGTTTACGTTTTTCTGTTACGCAGGCGCGACCGTGCCAAGGAGAGGCGCGACCGTGCCTAGGCACCGGGCGCGATCGTTCCAGAGCAGGTCGCGCGACCTTGCCAAAGCACTTGGCGCGACCGTGCTAGAACGAAGCACGACCGTGCTCACTAGGGTTTCTTGATGTTTTTCAATTTTAGTCCTTGACTTTTCAGGTTTGATAAGTTTGTACCAAATAGTTTCTTGTATAGCGTTTAAATGTTAATAATCGAGTAAAACTTGCGAATTTGTATAGGATCATTGCATTAAATTTTACGACGAGAAAATAATGAGGCATTGCACGAGTATAGAACTTGAAATTTCATTACATTAAATTGAAATATGAATACTAAAAATCAGAAATGTTACAGTCTCCCCATGTTGAGAGAATTTCGTCCCTAAATTTAGCTAGAGGAAACAACATTAATAGTAAAAAGATGAGGGTACTTGAGCTTCATTTGGTCTTCTCGTTCCCAAGTGTACTCAGGACCACGCTTAGACTCCCAACGAACTTTGACGATAGGAATACGACTTCGCTTGAGTTGCTTGACTTCACGATCCATAATTTCCACCGGTTTCTCAACGAAGTGCATCATTTCATCAATGCGCACGTCGTCAAGCGGTATATGGAGATTTTCATCAGCGAGACACTTCTTTAGATTAGATATATGAAATGTAGGATGCACATTGCCAAGAGATGGAGGTAACTCGAGCTTGTAAGCCACTTTCCCAATCCTTTCAAGGATTTTGAATGGACCAACATAACGAGGTGATAACTTGCCTTTCTTTCCAAAATGGATCACACCCTTCCATGGAGATACCTTAAGAAGAACGAGATCACCGACTTGGAATTCCAAGGGTTTTCGACGCTTGTCGGCATAACTCTTTTGTCGACTCCTCGCTACTCGAATATTGTCATGGATTTGAATAATCTTGTCGGAAGTTTCTTGAATTAACTCGGGACCGGTGATTTGTGCTTCACCAATCTCGTTCCAACAGATCGGAGAACGACACTTGCGACCATAGAGAGCTTCGAATGGAGCCATGTTGATACTTGTGTGGTAGCTATTGTTATAAGAAAACTCAATAAGGGATAAATGTGAATCCCAATTGCCACCAAAATCGATTACGCAAGCTCTAAGCATGTCTTCAAGAGTTTGGATTGTTCGCTCGGTTTGGCCATCAGTTTGGGGATGGTAAGCCGTGCTCAAATCCAAACGAGTACCAAGAGCAGATTGGAGAGATTGCCAAAATCGAGAAGTGAACCGAGCGTCTCTATCAGATATTATGTTCAAGGGAACACCATGACGGCTCACAATTTCATCAATGTAAATTCGGGCAAGTTTCTCCACTTTGAAGTCTTCACGAATAGGCAAAAAGTGGGCAGATTTGGTGAGTCGATCAATGATCACCCAAATACTATCATAACCACTCGAGGTGCGAGGGAGCTTGGTAATGAAATCCATAGCTAAATTCTCCCATTTCCACACGGGAATTTCCGGTTGTTCAAGCAAACCAGAAGGACGCTGATGTTCGGCTTTGACTTTGGAGCAAGTTAAGCATTTGGCAACATAAAGAGCAATGTCCTTCTTCATACCGGGCCACCAATAAAGCTGACGAAGATCTTGGTACATTTTATCCGCACCAGGATGAATAGAATAACGAGTCTTATGAGCCTCGTTCATGAGAATTGCACGGAGATCATCGCGATCGGGAACCCAAATACGGTTCAAGTAATATAGTAAGCCATTGGGTTTAGATTCAAGAAGAAGTTCAACACCACACGACATTTCTTCATACATGTTACCCTCGGTAACCGAGACGTGTTGAGCTTCCAGGATACGGGTTTGAATATCGGATTGAATACGGGCGCAATGAAGCATAACATGGTCTTTTCGACTCAAAGCATCGGCTACAACATTCGCTTTGCCGGGATGGTAACGAATCTCGCAGTCGTAGTCGTTAAGGAGTTCGACCCAACGTCGTTGCCTCATATTGAGTTCTTTTTGGTTGAAGATATGTTGAAGACTTTTGTGGTCGGTGAATACCACACATTTCGTGCCATATAGGTAGTGTCTCCAAATCTTTAACGCGAATACGACCGCACCCAACTCGAGGTCGTGCGTCGTATAATTCTTTTCATGAATTTTGAGTTGTCTTGATGCATAAGCGATCACTTTGCCTCGTTGCATGAGGACACAACCAAGACCTTGGTTAGAAGCATCACAATAGACAACTAGATCATCATTTCCATCGGGGAGAGTCAAGATGGGAGCATTGCACAACTTTTGCTTAAGAGTTTGGAAAGCTTCTTCTTGCTTCGGTCCCCATTCATAAGCTTTACCCTTATGGGTCAAGGCGGTAAGAGGGACAGCAATCTTTGAGAAGTTTGAGATGAAACGACGATAATAACCCGCAAGACCAAGGAACGAACGAACTTCGGTAGGAGTCTTCGGGGCATTCCAATTCTTAACCGTTTCAATCTTAGCAGGATCAACATGAATACCCTTGTCGTTGACGATGTGACCAAGAAATTGAACTTCTTTTAACCAAAATTCACATTTGGAGAACTTGGCATATAGTTGTTCTTTCTTTAAAAGGTCCAAAACCAATCTAAGGTGTTCTTCATGGTCGGCTTTAGTCTTGGAATAGATTAAGATATCGTCAATGAAAACGATCACGAATTTATCAAGGTACGGTTTGCACACACGATTCATGAGGTCCATGAAAACTGCGGGTGCATTGGTTAATCCAAAAGGCATAACCATGAACTCGTAATGACCATACCTTGTTCGGAAAGCAGTCTTAGGAATGTCATCTTCTTGAACACGGAGCTGATGATAACCAGATCGAAGATCAATCTTCGAGAAACACGTAGAACCTTGAAGTTGATCAAAGAGATCATCGATTCTAGACAAAGGATAGCGATTCTTGATAGTAAGTTTATTGAGTTCGCGATAGTCAATACACATGCGAAATGATCCATCCTTCTTCTTTACAAATAAGACGGGTGCACCCCACGGTGAATGACTCGGGCGAATGAACCCTTTATCGGAGAGTTCTTGAAGTTGACTTGCGAGCTCTTGCATTTCGGAAGGTGCAAGACGATAAGGAGCTCTAGCAACAGGGTTAGCTCCGGGCATGAGATCAATACGGAACTCGACTTGACGAACGGGAGGAAGACCGGATAAATCTTTAGGAAACACTTCGGGAAAATCTCGAATAATGGGAATGTCTTGGATACTCTTCTCCTTGACATCCTTTTGAACAATATGAGCTAGGAAGGCGATGTACTTCTTTCGCAAGTACTTTTGAGCAGTAGTACAAGACATCAATTTAAGACCCTTGCAAGGCTTTTCACCAAAAACCCTTAAGGTTTCCGTCAGAGAACATTGTTATTGTTTCCGTAGATTGGTGATATGGCAATGCCAGATCAACATTGTTATTGTTTCCATCAGACATGGTAACACTTTTTTTGTGAGTATGAAAGGTTGAAAGAAGGTAGATGATGAGCGGGTTGATTCTAAGATCGTATACACCGCTCTGATACAATGTTTTCAATTGGAATCAAATGATTTGCTTTCGTATTGCTTGATATGAATTACAGAAGGAAATTGATCCCAATAAATGGATGGGTTACAAAGAATAATAAGGAAATACAATCATAAATTATGGCTGAAAATCTCTTTGATTTTGGTCACCAACGGTCCTTGATTGTGCAATATGTAAGGCTGTCAAAATCCATAAAATAGGAAAGGATGATTTACTGATCCTATTATTATTTTTTATTTTTTATTTTCGAACAGGTAGCAACAGAAATGGTCGCAAATCGGTCGCAAAAGAAGGCTGAAGCAGTGGCAAAATGAAGCAGTCGCAAATCGGTGGCAAAAGAGGACGGTCACAAAATTTGCGACGGTTTTTATCGTTGCAAATTCGGTCGCAAAATGTAGCAGCGGTTGCAATTCGGTGGCAATAGGGCTATTGCGATGTGCATTTTTCCCACATATGAGCTAGGAAGGCGATGTACTTCTTTCGCAAGTACTTTTGAGCAGTAGTACAAGACATCAATTTAAGACCCTTGCAAGGCTTTTCACCAAAAACCCTTAAGGTTTCCGTCAGAGAACATTGTTATTGTTATGTTCAAGGGAACACCATGACGGCTTACAATTTCATCAATGTAAATTCGGGCAAGTTTCTCCACTTTGAAGTCTTCACGAATAGGCAAAAAGTGGGCAGATTTGGTGAGTCGATCAATGATCACCCAAATACTATCATAACCACTCGAGGTGCGAGGGAGCTTGGTAATGAAATCCATAGCTAAATTCTCCCATTTCCACACGGGAATTTCCGGTTGTTCAAGCAAACCAGAAGGACGCTGATGTTCGGCTTTGACTTTGGAGCAAGTTAAGCATTTGGCAACATAAAGAGCAATGTCCTTCTTCATACCGGGCCACCAATAAAGCTGACGAAGATCTTGGTACATTTTATCCGCACCAGGATGAATAGAATAACGAGTCTTATGAGCCTCGTTCATGAGAATTGCACGGAGATCATCGCGATCGGGAACCCAAATACGGTTCAAGTAATATAGTAAGCCATTGGGTTTAGATTCAAGAAGAAGTTCAACACCACACGACATTTCTTCATACATGTTACCCTCGGTAACCGAGACGTGTTGAGCTTCCAGGATACGGGTTTGAATATCGGATTGAATACGGGCGCAATGAAGCATAACATGGTCTTTTCGACTCAAAGCATCGGCTACAACATTCGCTTTGCCGGGATGGTAACGAATCTCGCAGTCGTAGTCGTTAAGGAGTTCGACCCAACGTCGTTGCCTCATATTGAGTTCTTTTTGGTTGAAGATATGTTGAAGACTTTTGTGGTCGGTGAATACCACACATTTCGTGCCATATAGGTAGTGTCTCCAAATCTTTAACGCGAATACGACCGCACCCAACTCGAGGTCGTGCGTCGTATAATTCTTTTCATGAATTTTGAGTTGTCTTGATGCATAAGCGATCACTTTGCCTCGTTGCATGAGGACACAACCAAGACATTGGTTAGAAGCATCACAATAGACAACTAGATCATCATTTCCATCGGGGAGAGTCAAGATGGGAGCATTGCACAACTTTTGCTTAAGAGTTTGGAAAGCTTCTTCTTGCTTCGGTCCCCATTCATAAGCTTTACCCTTATGGGTCAAGGCGGTAAGAGGGACAGCAATCTTTGAGAAGTTTGAGATGAAACGACGATAATAACCCGCAAGACCAAGGAACGAACGAACTTCGGTAGGAGTCTTCGGGGCATTCCAATTCTTAACCGTTTCAATCTTAGCAGGATCAACATGAATACCCTTGTCGTTGACGATGTGACCAAGAAATTGAACTTCTTTTAACCAAAATTCACATTTGGAGAACTTGGCATATAGTTGTTCTTTCTTTAAAAGGTCCAAAACCAATCTAAGGTGTTCTTCATGGTCGGCTTTAGTCTTGGAATAGATTAAGATATCGTCAATGAAAACGATCACGAATTTATCAAGGTACGGTTTGCACACACGATTCATGAGGTCCATGAAAACTGCGGGTGCATTGGTTAATCCAAAAGGCATAACCATGAACTCGTAATGACCATACCTTGTTCGGAAAGCAGTCTTAGGAATGTCATCTTCTTGAACACGGAGCTGATGATAACCAGATCGAAGATCAATCTTCGAGAAACACGTAGAACCTTGAAGTTGATCAAAGAGATCATCGATTCTAGACAAAGGATAGCGATTCTTGATAGTAAGTTTATTGAGTTCGCGATAGTCAATACACATGCGAAATGATCCATCCTTCTTCTTTACAAATAAGACGGGTGCACCCCACGGTGAATGACTCGGGCGAATGAACCCTTTATCGGAGAGTTCTTGAAGTTGACTTGCGAGCTCTTGCATTTCGGAAGGTGCAAGACGATAAGGAGCTCTAGCAACAGGGTTAGCTCCGGGCATGAGATCAATACGGAACTCGACTTGACGAACGGGAGGAAGACCGGATAAATCTTTAGGAAACACTTCGGGAAAATCTCGAATAATGGGAATGTCTTGGATACTCTTCTCCTTGACATCCTTTTGAACAATATGAGCTAGGAAGGCGATGTACTTCTTTCGCAAGTACTTTTGAGCAGTAGTACAAGACATCAATTTAAGACCCTTGCAAGGCTTTTCACCAAAAACCCTTAAGGTTTCCGTCAGAGAACATTGTTATTGTTTCCGTAGATTGGTGATATGGCAATGCCAGATCAACATTGTTATTGTTTCCATCAGACATGGTAACACTTTTTTTGTGAGTATGAAAGGTTGAAAGAAGGTAGATGATGAGCGGGTTGATTCTAAGATCGTATACACCGCTCTGATACAATGTTTTCAATTGGAATCAAATGATTTGCTTTCGTATTGCTTGATATGAATTACAGAAGGAAATTGATCCCAATAAATGGATGGGTTACAAAGAATAATAAGGAAATACAATCATAAATTATGGCTGAAAATCTCTTTGATTTTGGTCACCAACGGTCCTTGATTGTGCAATATGTAAGGCTGTCAAAATCCATAAAATAGGAAAGGATGATTTACTGATCCTATTATTATTTTTTATTTTTTATTTTCGAACAGGTAGCAACAGAAATGGTCGCAAATCGGTCGCAAAAGAAGGCTGAAGCAGTGGCAAAATGAAGCAGTCGCAAATCGGTGGCAAAAGAGGACGGTCACAAAATTTGCGACGGTTTTTATCGTTGCAAATTCGGTCGCAAAATGTAGCAGCGGTTGCAATTCGGTGGCAATAGGGCTATTGCGATGTGCATTTTTCCCACATATGAGCTAGGAAGGCGATGTACTTCTTTCGCAAGTACTTTTGAGCAGTAGTACAAGACATCAATTTAAGACCCTTGCAAGGCTTTTCACCAAAAACCCTTAAGGTTTCCGTCAGAGAACATTGTTATTGTTATGTTCAAGGGAACACCATGACGGCTCACAATTTCATCAATGTAAATTCGGGCAAGTTTCTCCACTTTGAAGTCTTCACGAATAGGCAAAAAGTGGGCAGATTTGGTGAGTCGATCAATGATCACCCAAATACTATCATAACCACTCGAGGTGCGAGGGAGCTTGGTAATGAAATCCATAGCTAAATTCTCCCATTTCCACACGGGAATTTCCGGTTGTTCAAGCAAACCAGAAGGACGCTGATGTTCGGCTTTGACTTTGGAGCAAGTTAAGCATTTGGCAACATAAAGAGCAATGTCCTTCTTCATACCGGGCCACCAATAAAGCTGACGAAGATCTTGGTACATTTTATCCGCACCAGGATGAATAGAATAACGAGTCTTATGAGCCTCGTTCATGAGAATTGCACGGAGATCATCGCGATCGGGAACCCAAATACGGTTCAAGTAATATAGTAAGCCATTGGGTTTAGATTCAAGAAGAAGTTCAACACCACACGACATTTCTTCATACATGTTACCCTCGGTAACCGAGACGTGTTGAGCTTCCAGGATACGGGTTTGAATATCGGATTGAATACGGGCGCAATGAAGCATAACATGGTCTTTTCGACTCAAAGCATCGGCTACAACATTCGCTTTGCCGGGATGGTAACGAATCTCGCAGTCGTAGTCGTTAAGGAGTTCGACCCAACGTCGTTGCCTCATATTGAGTTCTTTTTGGTTGAAGATATGTTGAAGACTTTTGTGGTCGGTGAATACCACACATTTCGTGCCATATAGGTAGTGTCTCCAAATCTTTAACGCGAATACGACCGCACCCAACTCGAGGTCGTGCGTCGTATAATTCTTTTCATGAATTTTGAGTTGTCTTGATGCATAAGCGATCACTTTGCCTCGTTGCATGAGGACACAACCAAGACCTTGGTTAGAAGCATCACAATAGACAACTAGATCATCATTTCCATCGGGGAGAGTCAAGATGGGAGCATTGCACAACTTTTGCTTAAGAGTTTGGAAAGCTTCTTCTTGCTTCGGTCCCCATTCATAAGCTTTACCCTTATGGGTCAAGGCGGTAAGAGGGACAGCAATCTTTGAGAAGTTTGAGATGAAACGACGATAATAACCCGCAAGACCAAGGAACGAACGAACTTCGGTAGGAGTCTTCGGGGCATTCCAATTCTTAACCGTTTCAATCTTAGCAGGATCAACATGAATACCCTTGTCGTTGACGATGTGACCAAGAAATTGAACTTCTTTTAACCAAAATTCACATTTGGAGAACTTGGCATATAGTTGTTCTTTCTTTAAAAGGTCCAAAACCAATCTAAGGTGTTCTTCATGGTCGGCTTTAGTCTTGGAATAGATTAAGATATCGTCAATGAAAACGATCACGAATTTATCAAGGTACGGTTTGCACACACGATTCATGAGGTCCATGAAAACTGCGGGTGCATTGGTTAATCCAAAAGGCATAACCATGAACTCGTAATGACCATACCTTGTTCGGAAAGCAGTCTTAGGAATGTCATCTTCTTGAACACGGAGCTGATGATAACCAGATCGAAGATCAATCTTCGAGAAACACGTAGAACCTTGAAGTTGATCAAAGAGATCATCGATTCTAGACAAAGGATAGCGATTCTTGATAGTAAGCTTATTGAGTTCGCGATAGTCAATACACATGCGAAATGATCCATCCTTCTTCTTTACAAATAAGACGGGTGCACCCCACGGTGAATGACTCGGGCGAATGAACCCTTTATCGGAGAGTTCTTGAAGTTGACTTGCGAGCTCTTGCATTTCGGAAGGTGCAAGACGATAAGGAGCTCTAGCAACAGGGTTAGCTCCGGGCATGAGATCAATACGGAACTCGACTTGACGAACGGGAGGAAGACCGGATAAATCTTTAGGAAACACTTCGGGAAAATCTCGAATAATGGGAATGTCTTGGATACTCTTCTCCTTGACATCCTTTTGAACAATATGAGCTAGGAAGGCGATGTACTTCTTTCGCAAGTACTTTTGAGCAGTAGTACAAGACATCAATTTAAGACCCTTGCAAGGCTTTTCACCAACCTTTCCCTCACTTCCGGGCTGCCCTGCTTCTTATATAACTGGGCTTCCCTCGGCCCGTTGGAGCCGAGCCTGTGACACCCGACATTTCAGGTTAATATCCGTACACGATATAAACGAGTTTATATTATATTTGTTTTGTTTTCGTGATTTACCTAATTGCATAAATTAGGACATTAAAGTCTAAGAAAAGTCGTACATTGTGTCATTTCATATTTTGGTAATTCTAAGAGTTACCAGTTCACATACCCGTATAACCCGACTTAATACGAACGTTAGTGATTAAATTAAATAACCAAGAATAATATCTAGACATATATATTACACGAACTTTACGTTGGACAATAATTCATTTTTAGACTAAAATATATATAAACCTACGTAAAAGTAAACTAACGAACTCTTTCGAAGATATTACCTGGTAGCGTCAACTTTAGATATCTATACCTACAAATAATCACCTCAACGAATTATACAATCCAATATTTCAATATCTTTCGTTAACGAGCCATAAACTTAATAAATTTATAATACCGTGGAAAACCTAAACCAAATTAAATTACCATTTGAAACTCTAATTAATATTAATACACTTAATGAATTAAATAAATTTAAATCTAATTATTTGATTAATTAACCCAACCCACTCCCTTGACTTTCTTGACCAAGAATCCCAGGGAATGCCCCATTCCCATTTCCTACGACCCATACCTCATGTCTTCAAGATTTAGATAAAAACCATACCCTCTCAATCAAAAATCTCACGAACCCCTTTTATCTCTCTCTTTTTCTTTACGGCAATTTTCCTCATCTCTCTTCAAGCTGAATTCAAGTTTTAAAGCAAAATCCATCATATTTCGGTGTTATAAGAAGAGTTCCAAGTGTTTTCTCAAAGGTTTTTAGCAGGAGAAGTCAAGATCATTCTCTGTTTCTCTCAAAATTGTCATCTCTGTCCAGAGGTAAAAACTCGATACCATTCATATTATTTTCTTTAAAACCGTAGCTAAATATACAGTTTACTCGAACGTAAGAAAAATAACCAGAAAAGTGTGTCAAATTCAAGTTTAAAACATAAAAATATGCAGGACTGATTCTGTCAAAACGAAATGACAGTATCGAAACTATAGTTTCGATACCTGTTTCTCAATCGAAACTAGGAGTTTCGATACCAGTTTGATCGAAACTAGGTAGTTTCGATACCTATTACTCAATCGAAACTAGGAGTTTCGATACCTGTTTACTCAATCGAAACTAGGTAGTTTCGATACCTATTACCTAAACGAAACTAGGTAGTTTCGATACCTGTTGTTCAATCGAAACAAGGTAGTTTCGATACCTTTTTTCCCAATCAAAACTAGGAAGTTTCGATACCCAGTTTGTTCAATCGAAACTAGGGAGTTTCGACATCTGTTCTGTTCAATCGAAACTAAGTAGTTTCGATACCTGTTTCAGTCCAATTGGGCAGTAACTTAGAACTATTTTATAACGAAACAAGTGTTGAAAAACTAAAAAGATATTTAAACAAAAGCAATCAGATTTACTAAGTCAGTGAACAATTTACATATAAGACGTTCGGTCTTAACAAGAATTACCCTTTTTGTAATTAGGGTACGAATAGTCAAGTGTGATTGGAACAATTATCGTTGCTAACATACACAAAAACAAGGTGAGTTTCACGGCCCCTTTTTTACTGTTTTGTACTATTTGGGGGAAGAACATACTTATAACTATTTTTATATGATAACAAGAAAACAAGACCCGACCTTTATGTTTGCATGAGTTGATACATTTGGAGCTCTTAAAGTCCCCTGACCATCATATTTATAACCATTAGCTATAGATTAGCCTGAGATTCTATGGATAGTACTATTGGGTCTGACACCCCCGGTCATTGTTAGTCGCGCTAACCATGGGTCCCTCAGGCCAAATGACTGCATAGTGTTCTAATATTGCTCGTGAGGTACGAGTGAGGGGCAAAACACCTGGTCTTGGTTTGGTTATGCCTCATGTATGTACATATTATTTGTATTCCTAGCTAGTTTACAAATGGGTCAAACATTACTTGTTTTGTTTATCATATACGTAAAATCATTTTCATGCAATTGGTTTGCTCATTGTATTCATATATAAAACCTGTGAACTCATCAACCTAGTGTTGACATTTTCAAGTATGTTTTTCAGGAAATTAATCGCGGTAACAAGAGTAACACTACGTTGGGTTCATGCATACATGGTGGATACTACTTTTGAAGAATTTTCTTGTATAACCCATAATGTTTTGGTCATATTTGCAAAATCTTAATATTTTGTAACTTCAACTACTATTTTGGGCTGTAAAACCTTAAACTTAATTTATGTATCCAGTTGTATGTATGCGTTTGCAATAATTATATGCTTTGAAAAACCATGAACGTTACGCCTCGCGTTTCCGCCTTGACGGGGTGTGACAGATTGGTATCAGAGCCATTGATTATAGCGTACTAGGAGTCTAAAAATCGAACCTAGTCTATAATTTAAATGACTCACTGAGACGTTTTTCATTGCATATGCATTTCATAACTTATCATCATATTGTACGGACATCGTAAACACTGAATATCGTCACACACTAACCCCATTTCGACTTCAGACCCATGGCACCCAAAAGAAGGGCACCGCGTGACACTACTGGTGAAAACAACACGACGATTTCCGCAGAAGTTGAGCAACTCATATCACAACGTGTAGCCGCCGCCTTGGAACAGTACGAAGCCAATCGAAATAACGGCGGAGGAAATGGTAGTGGTAGTGGAGGAGGTGCAGGAGGCAGTGGCACTGTTGGAGGTTCTGGAGATGCTTCGAACAAGAAGTGCACTTATAAGGCCTTTCTATCCTGCAACCCTCGCAACTTCAATGGCACCGAGGGTGTAGTGGGCCTGATGAGGTTGATTGAGAAGATGGAATCTGTGATTGATATTAGTGAATGCACAGCTGACTGTATGGTGAAATATGCCACTTGCACACTTACTGACAAAGCATTAACCTGGTGGAATTCTCAGATGAAAACATTGGGAAGACAGACTGCTTACCAGCTATCTTGGGTTGATCTAAAGGCCATGATGATAGACGAGTACTGTCCTCGAAATGAATTGCAGAAAACCGAAACTGAAATGTGGAACCTTCAAATGATAGGAGATGATGTGGCTGGTTACACTGACAGGTTCAATGAGCTGGCAATCTTGGTGCCACACATGGTCACACCAGAGTACAAAAAGGTTGAAAGGTACTTGTGGGGTCTTGCACCCCAAATTCGTAGTATGGTGACTTCGTCGAACCCCATGGATGACAAGACTGCCATAGTCTTAGCCTACAAACTAAGGGATGATGTTGTTCGTAATGGTTTGTTCGAGAAAAAGGAAACTGAGGAAAGAAAGTTAGGAGAATAGAGGAAATGGGTGGGAAAACCAAATAACCAATTTAGGAATCAAGCCTATAAGAGACAGGAGACTGTGAAGGTTTTTGCTGCTAACACTGTGGAGAAAAGGGGTTATGTTGGCCCCCAACCGAGGTGTGATAAGTGCGGGTATCACCATGTGGGGAAATGCACTCAATGTGAAAGGTGTAGAAAGTTTGGACATCGAGCACAGACATGCCGACTCAATGCCAACCCCACCGATAAGATTATGCAAGGATGCTATGAATGTGGAGATCTGAAGCACTACAGGAAAGATTGCCCCAAGTCGAATAATCAGAATAACAATCAGGCCCGAGGAAGAGCGTTCGTGATGGGAGCTGGGGATGCACGCCAGGACCCTAACATTGTCACTGGTACGTTCCTGATAAACAATCATTATGCCTCTATACTTTTCGATACGGGTGCTGATATGAGTTTTGTGTCAAATGACTTTAAGTCCCTACTCGGTATTAAGTCCAGCAAACTAAACCAAAATTATACAATTGAATTAGCAAACGGGAAATTAATTAAAACCGAAGAAGTCATCCAAGGTTGTACTCTATGTTTGAAAGACCACACATTTAGTATAGACCTGTTACCCGTTGACCTAGGAAGTTTTGACGTTGTTATTGGTATGGATTGGTTGTCGGAGAATCACGCTGAGATTGTTTGTTTTGAGAAGATTGTTCATATTCCCCTCCCGAACGGAGAAGTTCTTTCGGTTCAAGGTGAGAAAAGTGGAGCGACATTGAGGATGATAAACTGCATGAAAGCTCGTAAGTACCTACGTAAAGGCTATTGCGTGTTCCTGGCTCACGTCGTCGAGAAGAAACCCGAGGAACGTCGACTTGAAGACATACCAATCGTTAAGGATTACCCTGAAGTTTTTCCTGAAGACTTACCTGGATTACCACCACCGAGGCAAGTCGAATTCCGAATCGACTTGGTACCAGGAGCCGCCCCGGTTGCGCGATCACCGTATCGATTAGCACCTTCTGAAATGCAGGAATTATCAAATCAACTCCAGGAGTTGCTGGATAAAGGTTTCATAAGACCGAGTTTCTCACCCTGGGGAGCTCTAGTCTTGTTCGTAAAGAAAAAGGATGGAACCTTTAGGATGTGTATTGATTACCGGGAATTAAACAAGCTTACAATCAAAAACTGATATCCACTTCCTCGAATAGACGATTTGTTCGATCAACTACAAGGTTCTAGCTTCTACTCTAAGATCGATCTACGTTCGGGGTATCATCAACTAAGAATCCAAGAAGAAGATATACCAAAGACGGCATTTAGGACTCGTTACGGCCACTACGAATTTCTGGTTATGCCGTTTGGTTTGACGAACGCACCAGCTGTTTTTATGGATCTCATGAACCGAGTGTGCAAGCCATACTTGGATAAATTCGTGATAGTATTTATTGATGATATATTAATATACTCACGAACCAAGAAGGATCATGAACATCATCTGAAATTAATTTTGGAACTACTCAGAAACGAGAAACTTTACGCTAAATTCTCTAAGTGTGAGTTCTGGATCCGAGAAGTACATTTCCTTGGACATGTCATCAATAAGGAAGGAATTCATGTTGATCCATCTAAAATTGAAGCGATCAAAAACTGGGAAGCACCAAGGACTCCGACCGAAGTGCGTCAATTTTTGGGTTTGGCCGGCTATTAAAGACGATTCATCGAGAATTTTTCAAAAATAGCCTTGCCTTTAACTACGTTAACCCAGAAAGTAAAGAAGTTTGATTGGAGTGACAAGCAAGAGTCAGCTTTTCAATTACTGAAGCAGAAGCTGTGTAGTGCACCGATCTTATCCCTTCCTGAGGGAATCGACAACTTTGTCGTATACTGCGATGCATCACATCAGGGACTTGGTTGTGTGTTAATGCAAAGAGACAAAGTCATCGCATATGCCTCACGACAACTAAAAGTGCACGAAAAGAATTATACGACCCATGACTTGGAGTTGGGCGCAGTTGTGTTTGCACTCAAGATTTGGAGACATTATCTTTACGGTACAAGATGCACTATCTTTACTGATCACAAGAGTCTTCAACATATCTTCGATCAAAAGGAACTTAACATGAGACAACGTCGTTGGGTAGAACTACTAAACGACTATGATTGTGATATCAAGTACCATCCCGGAAAAGACAATGTCGTAGCAGACGCCTTAAGTCGCAAAGAACGAGTTAAAACTCTTCGTGTTCGTGCCCTCGGATTAACAATTCATACGAGTCTTACTACTCAAATCCGAATAGCACAACAAGAGGCACTTAAAGAAAAGAACATCCAAAATGAAGCACTACGTGGAATGATCAAACAATTGGAGACTAAGTCAGATGACACTTTATACTTCATGAACAGAATTTGGGTGCCATGTTTTGGTAACTTACGGGAGTTGGTTATGGACGAAGCCCATAAGTCCAGATACTCCATTCACCCAGGTTTAGATAAGATGTATAAGGACCTAAAAGAATTATATTGGTGGCCCAATATGAAGGGAGATATTGCCACGTATGTCAGTAAATGCTTAACGTGTTCAAAAGTAAAAGCCGAACATCAGAAACCGTCTGGCTTATTACAACAACCCGAAATTCCCCAATGGAAATGGGAACATATTTCTATGGATTTCATCACGAAATTACCCAAGACGTCCAGTGGTTATGATACCATATGGGTAATTGTCGACCGTTTAACGAAATCTGCTCACTTTCTGCCAATTAAAGAAACCGACAAGACAGAGAAACTTACAAGACTCTACATTAAAGAAATTGTGTCAAGGATTTGGAGGTCGTTACAAGAAGCCCTAGGCACGCGCCTAGACATGAGCACAGCCTACCATCCACAAACGGACGGTCAAAGTGAAAGGACTATCCAAACATTAGAAAATATGCTCCGTGCGTGTGTAATTGATTTCGGAGGAAATTGGGATACTCATTTACCGTTGGCGGAGTTTTCCTATAATAACAGCTACCACACAAGCATTAAGGCAGCCCCGTTTGAAGCTTTATATGGTCGTAAATGTCGTTCACCGCTATGTTGGGCGGAGGTCGGTGAAAAACATTTGACAGGTCCTGAGATTGTCCAGGAAACCATTGATAAGATCTTCAAAATTAAGGACCGTCTGAAAGCGGCCCGAGACAGACAAAAGAGCTATGCTGATAACAGACGGAAACCATTAGAATTTCAAATTGGTGACCGAGTAATGTTAAAAGTCTCACCATGGAAAGGCGTTGCAAGGTTTGGTAACCGTGGTAAGCTCAACCCTAGATACGTTGGACCGTTTGAAATACTGGCTAGGGTTGGTCCGGTGGCTTACAAGCTCAAACTACCACAAGAACTAAACAACGTACATGACACGTTTCACGTATCGAATCTCAAGAAGTGTTTGTCAGACGAGACCTTGATCATACCGCCAGATGAAATTCATATTGATGATAAACTTCATTTCATCGAAGAACCGATTGAGATCTCAGATTGGAAAGTTCAAAGGTTGAGACGTAGCCGAATCAAATTGGTTAAAGTACGTTGGAACTCAAAACGTGGTCCTGAGTATACATGGGAACGAGAAGATCAAATGAAAACAAAATACCCCTCCTTGTTTAAGGATACACCAGTTCAAGATGGCACGAATTGAATTTCAGGACGAAATTCTTTTAACATGGGGAGAATGTGACACCCGACATTTCAGGTTAATATCCGTACACGATATAAACGAGTTTATATTATATTTGTTTTGTTTTCGTGATTTACCTAATTGCATAAATTAGGACATTAAAGTCTAAGAAAAGCCGTACATTGTTTCATTTCATATTTTGGTAATTCTAATAGTTACCGGTTCACATACCCGTATAACCCGACTTAATACGAACGTTAGTGATTAAATTAAATAACCAAGAAAAATATCTAGACATATATTTTACACGAACTTTACGTTGGAAAATAATTCATTTTTAGACTAAAATATATATAAACCTACGTAAAAGTAAACTAACGAACTCTTTCGAAGATATTACCTGGTAGCGTCAACTTTAGATATCTATACCTACAAATAATCACCTCAACGAATTATACAATCCAAGATTTCAATATCTTTCGTTAACGAGCCATAAACTTAATAAATTTATAATACCGTGGAAAACCTAAACCAAATTAAATTACCATTTGAAACTCTAATTAATATTAATACACTTAATGAATTAAATAAATTTACGCTTAAATCTAATTATTTGATTAATTAACCCAACCCACTCCCTTGACTTTCTTGACCAAGAATCCCAGGGAATGCCCCATTCCCATTTCCTACGACCCATACCTCATGTCTTCAAGATTTAGATAAAAACCATACCCTCTCAATCAAAAATCTCACGAACCCCTTTTATCTCTCTCTTTTTCTTTACGGCAATTTTCCTCATCTCTCTTCAAGCTGAATTCAAGTTTTAAAGCAAAATCCATCATATTTCGGTGTTATAAGAAGAGTTCCAAGTGTTTTCTCAAAGGTTTTTAGCAGGAGAAGTCAAGATCATTCTCTGTTTCTCTCAAAATTGTCATCTCTGTCCAGAGGTAAAAACTCGATACCATTCATATTATTTTCTTTAAAACCGTAGCTAAATATACAGTTTACTCGAACGTAAGAAAAATAACCAGAAAAGTGTGTCAAATTCAAGTTTAAAACATAAAAATATGCAGGACTGATTCTGTCAAAACGAAATGACAGTATCGAAACTATAGTTTCGATACCTGTTTCTCAATCGAAACTAGGAGTTTCGATACCAGTTTGATCGAAACTAGGTAGTTTCGATACCTATTACTCAATCGAAACTAGGAGTTTCGATACCTGTTTACTCAATCGAAACTAGGTAGTTTCGATACCTATTACCTAAACGAAACTAGGTAGTTTCGATACCTGTTGTTCAATCGAAACAAGGTAGTTTCGATACCTTTTTGCCCAATCGAAACTAGGAAGTTTCGATACCCAGTTTGTTCAATCGAAACTAGGGAGTTTCGACATCTGTTCTGTTCAATCGAAACTAAGTAGTTTCGATACCTGTTTCAGGCCCATTGGGCAGTAACTTAGAACTATTTTATAACGAAACAAGTGTTGAAAAACTAAAAAGATATTTAAACAAAAGCAATCAGATTTACTAAGTCAGTGAACAATTTACATATAAGACGTTCGGTCTTAACAAGAATTACCCTTTTTGTAATTAGGGTACGAATAGTCAAGTGTGACTGGAACAATTATCGTTTCTAACATACACAAAAACAAGGTGAGTTTCACGGCCCCTTTTTACTGTTTTGTACTATTTGGGGGAAGAACATACTTATAACTATTTTTATATGATAACAAGAAAATAAGACCCGACCTTTATGTTTGCATGAGTTGATACATTTGGAGCTCTTAAAGTCCCCTGACCATCATATTTATAACCATTAGCTATAGATTAGCCTGAGATTCTATGGATAGTACTATTGGGTCTGACACCCCCGGTCATGGTTAGTCGCGCTAACCATGGGTCCCTCTGGCCAAATGACTGCATAGTGTTCTAATATTGCTCGTGAGGTACGAGTGAGGGGCAAAACACCTGGTCTTGGTTTGGTTATGCCTCATGTATGTACATATTATTTGTATTCCTAGCTAGTTTACAAATGGGTCAAACATTACTTGTTTTGTTTATCATATACGTAAAATCATTTTCATGCAATTGGTTTGCTCATTGTATTCATATATAAAACCTGTGAACTCACCAACCTAGTGTTGACATTTTCAAGTATGTTTTTCAAGAAATTAATCGCGGAAACAAGAGTAACACTACGTAGGGTTCATGCATACATGGTGGATACTACTTTTGAAGATTTTTCTTGTGTAACCCATAATGTTTGGGTCATATTTGCAAAATCTTAATATTTTGTAACTTCAACTACTATTTTGGGCTGTAAAACCTTAAACTTAATTTATGTATCCAGTTGTATGTATGCGTTTGCAATAATTATATGCCTTGAAAAACCATGAACGTTACGCCTCGCGTTTCCGCCTTGGCGGGGTGTGACAGAGCCCAAGCCCGCTCCCTTTTGTTTAAATATTCCGACTAACTTGCCGGTCTCGCTATATTTATTCGTTTAATTATTTTTGGGATGTTACAAGTCTATCCCCCTTATAATAGGTTTTGTCTCCGAAACCTATCATAAGTCAAATAGTTGAGGGTACGACTCCCTCATTTCTGTCTTCGTTTCCCAAGTGGCTTCCGACCCCTTACGATGTTTCCATTGGACTTTAACCAATTGGATAACTTTATTACGTAAACGTCTCTCCTTTCGATCTAGGATGGCCACAGGTTCTTCAATGTAGTTAAGACTATTGTCTACCTCGATGTCAGTAAGTGGTACGTGAGCCGATTCATCCGCCAAACACTTTCGCAAGTGTGATACATGGAAGGTAGGATGAATTCCACTTAACTCATCAGGCAACTCTAACCGATAAGCGACTTCACCAACCCATGCCATTATCCTGAACGGTCCGACAAACCTCGGACTTAACTTTCCTCTCTTCCTGAATCGTATGATCCCCTTCTAGGGCGATACCTTCAACATTACTCGGTCCCCAACGCTAAACTCAATAGGCCTTCGTCGTTTATCCGCGTAGGATTTTTGACGATCTTGTGCGGCCTTCATTCGTGCTTTGACTTGATCAAACCTTTCCGACGTTTCCCTTATTACTTCCAGACTCCCTAATTCCTTCTGTCCAATCTCGCCCCAACAAACCGGGGTTCTGCATCTTCTCCCATACAACATTTCGTAAGGCGGCATGCCTATCGTCGTGTGATAACTATTGTTGTAGGAAAATTCGGCTAACGGCAGATGACTGTCCCAACTGCCACCGAAGTCGATAATACAAGCACGAAGCATATCCTCCAATGTCTGAATGGTCCTTTCGGACTGACCATCCGTTTGCGGGTGGTATGCCGTACTGATATTAAGTCTCGTGCCCATCGCCTCGTGAAATCTTTTCCAGAACCTCGATGTGAATCGCGTGTCCCGGTCGGATACTATCGTCAAAGGCATCCCATGCCGTGCCACTATTTCGTTAATAAATACTTCCGCTAACCTTTCCGACGAGAACGTCTCGCGAATAGGTAGGAAATGAGCACTCTTTGTTAATCGGTCCACGATTACCCAGATGGTGTCATGACCTTTAGCTGTGCGAGGTAGCTTGGTTATGAAGTCCATGGTAATGTGTTCCCACTTCCATTTTGGTATATCAAGCGGTTGAATCTTTCCATACGGTTTCTGGTGCTCGGCCTTTACTTGTGAGCAAGTCAAGCTCTTGCTTACATACTTTGTCACTTCATGCTTCATTCCGGGCCACCAGTATTCCTTTCTCAGATCTTGGTACATCTTATTGGTACCGGGATGGATAGAGTACCGAGACTTATGAGCCTCATCCAAGATTTTGGTTCTAAGCTCGCCACTCATAGGTATCCATACCCGTCCAAAACGTGTCCTAACACCAAGGGTGTTATATTCCAACGTGTCCCGTTGGCCAACCATCCTTTCCTTTTTTATGTTTTCTTCTTTAAGTGCCTCATCTTGAGCCTTTACGATTTCCCTCATCACATCCGATGTCACCACCAACTGGCAAGCTTTCACTCTAATAGGAGTAGGCACATCCTTTCGGCTTAGAGCGTCAGCCACCACGTTTGCCTTTCCAGGATGGTATATTATGTCACAGTCATAGTCTTTCAATAGTTCCAACCATCGCCTCTGCCTCATATTAAGTTCCTTCTGTTCGAAAAAGTACTTCAAACTTTTGTGATCGGAGTAAATAGTGAACTTCACCCCGTAAAGGTAGTGCCTCCAAATTTTCAATGCGAATACGACAGCAGCAAGTTCCAAATCGTGAGTCGGATAATTAGCTTCGTGACTCTTCAACTGCCGCGACGCATACGTGATCACTCTCCCGCGTTGCATCAACACGCATCCCAATCCCTGACCCGAAGCGTCAGAGTATACCACTAGGTCTTCATTGCCCTCGGGAAGGGCCAAGACTGGAGCTTGGGTTAGCCTCTTCTTCAATTCCTTAAACGCCTCATCTTGGGTCGAACCCCATTCATACTTTACTTCCTTCCGAGTCAACTTTGTCAACGACGAAGCTATTTTTGAGAAGTCCTGGATGAATCTCCGATAGTAGCCTGCCAATCCCAAGAAACTGCGGATTTCAGTTGGCGTCTTAGGAATATTCCATTCCTTTACCGTCACTATCTTTGCTGGGTCAACCATAATGCCGTTCGGGTTAATGACGTGACCTAGGAATTGGACTTCTCTAAGCCAGAACGCGCATTTGGAGAACTTAGCATACAACTTTTCCTTCTTCAGAGCTTCCAATACTTCCTTCAAGTGACACGCGTGATCACCCTCATTCTTGGAGTAGATGAGGATATCATCGATGAACACGATCACCGATCGATCCAGCATTGGTCGACAAACTCTATTCATCAAATCTATGAACGCTGCAGGGGCGTTCGTCAATCCAAAAGACATTACGCGAAACTCAAAATGTCCATAACGTGTGCGAAATGCCGTTTTCGGTACGTCTTCTTCCCTCACCTTCAACTGATGGTACCCGGATCGAAGGTCGATCTTTGAGAACCAACTTGCGCTTTGCAATTGATCGAACAGGTCATCGATCCTTGGTAACGGGTACTTGTTCTTCACGGTACGTTTGTTCAACTCGCGATAATCAATACACATTCTCATCGAACCGTCTTTCTTCTTCACAAACAACACCGGAGCACCCCATGGCGAGATGCTCGGTTGGATAAATCCTTTCTCAAGTAACTCGTCTAGTTGGACCATAAGTTCCTTCATTTCCACTGGTGCTAGTCGATATGGAGCCTTAGCCACGGGTTGGGCATCTGGTACTAAGTCGATTCGAAATTCAATCTCTCTGTCGGGTGGTATCCCAGGCAAATCCTCTGGAAACACCTCCGGGTACTCGCGTACCACGGGTACATCGTCTAGTTCCTTCACTTCCTTAAACTTGTCAATCACGTACACCAGATAAGCCTCACATCCGCGCCTCAAGTAATATGTTGCCTTAATCATCGAGATGACGTTTGGCATCGGGCCGTCCCAATCTCCAAGAGCCTCGACTTTGCTACCATCCGGAGCCTTGAGTCGGATTATCTTTCGTTTGCATATAATTTGCGCTTCATTGGCAGTTAGCCAATCCATACCTAACACGACATCGAACCCTCCCAAAAACATAACAAACAATCTGACAGGGAACTCATGACCTTCTATTTTTATCGTGGAGTTGTCAACTACATCGGTTACTCTCGCAGTCCTACCCTCAGCGGTTTCTACGCTAAAGGCCCTTTCTAGCTTACTAACAGTGTACTTCACTCGTTTACAGAAAGTCGCAGATATAAAACTCTTACTGGCACCCGAATCAAACAGCACAGAAACAATAGTGTTGTCAAGGACGAACGTACCTGACGCCACATCAGGGTCTGCCCTGGCTTGTTCTTGCGTCAGTGCATACGCACGAGTCTTTGCTCGGGGCCTCTCTTCTTTCCTTTCCGGGCCTTTCCCTTTCCCGGCTTCACCCATTCTCGGTTTTGGGCATTCCCGACTCATGTGACCATTTTCCCCACAATTGTAGCATTTGTAGCCTTGCGTGCATTCACGGGAGTAATGTCCGGTCTAGCCGCATTTAAAGCACAGATTCGATCCTAACCGGCATTCACCCGCATGTCTTACCCCACATTTCCCACAGACTGTCGTCTCGCCTACCCTGGCCTGCTTGTCCCGAGCCCCAAACAACTTCCCACCCGATCGTTTAGCGGGAAAACTCGACTTTTTCTTGGGCTCTTCAATGGCAATGACATTCAGCGCCAGATCATCAAATACCACGCCGCTCAGTTCTACTAGCGAATCATAGGTAGTAGGGGCGTTTGCCTTAACATAAGTGCGGACCTGGTCCGGCAGCCCTTGAATGTAACAGGAAATCTTTCTTTCTTCAGTCATAATAAGGTGTGGCACCAGGCGTGCCAGTTCATTGAATCGAGTTGTGTACTGCCGGTGCGTCATGCTCCCGGCCTTCAAACCCAAAAATTCCCTCTCTACCTTCTCAGTCTCGTTCCTTGGGCAGAAATTCTTGATCACCAGAGTTTTCAAGTCAGCCCACATCATCGCATCCACAACCTCGCTCCCTTTTGCTTGACGTACACCCTCCCACCAATGGGATGCTTCCTCTCTTAAAGAGTTAGCAGCAAATTTCACAACTTGATCCACTCGGCATTCGCTGAGACGGATGGCAGCCTCCATACGGATTATCCAGTCAAACGTAGCTACCGCGTCTTTCTTTCTTGTCAGGACTGGCGGGTCACATGCCTTGAAGGACTTATAGTCGCATCCGCGAGCAGGCGGTGCGTTGATTGCCTCAGTGTTCGGGGTATCAACCGTCGGGTTAGACCCACCTTCCCCATTGACCTGCTTCAATGCTTCTGCCAACAGACCTGGCAGAGAAGTCTTCATCAATTCTGTGAACTCTCGAGCTATAGCTGCTCTCACTTCTGGTTCAAAAGTGAAAGGTTGTTCTTCTACTAATGTATGTTCAGTTCCATGCACACTGACCGCCGGTTCAGTGTGAACACTTCCTTCTTCACTATTTTCTTGGCGCGCAGGGATCCTGCCACGCCCACCATTCCGACCACCGGTACGGCCACCACGCCTTCCGTTTCCTCTCCTTGCCATTTCGTTCTATAAGACAAGAAATCCAATGTCATCACGCTAGTTAACAAATAAAATTCAACAAGTACTGTAAGATGTTAATATACACTGGCCATCTGCAATTAACCATTACACCACCTTTCGATTTCTATTTGACCACCTCTGTGATTCCATCAGAACACAAGTCCTTTCCTAACCCTTTCTAAGGCATACTACATACACATACTCTACTTTTCATACCTGATGCTGTGGCTCGAGTTACCCATACTGGCATCCGCTTTCGGTCCCATTCAAAGTTTAAGTTCAGACACTGGGAGTGTCCGAATCTCTCAAACTATTGCTCTGATACCAACTTGTAAGGCCCCATACCCGGGAGGCCTCACTTGTTGGATTTACTCATTCACAAACAGTTCTTAAACATGAATATCAAATAACGCACCGGAAAATTTCATTCAAACATAACGTCATCATTGTTCATACATGCGGAAGCGTAAATATTGTTTAAAACGTAAATACATCATAACTAAAACATAACAGGATGCCAGTCTTCATAGTCAGCCGGGTAACTTCTCTCGCTAGCCAAGCATCACCGTACATCCTCATAACCTGCCTTAACCTGAATGTGCACAATAAAAAGTCAGCTACGCTGGTGAGTTCTAGTTTTCGTTCGATTTAAGAAATGGTTCATCATTCAAAACATTCAATAGGGTTTAACATCACGTATAAGAAAACAGGGCCTTTCATTCATAAACCTTCACACATTTAAACACATTGAACGGATCATTTGTTTAAAAGATTTAACATTCATTTAAGTCATACATTACTATCTAAAATCTGTATCATTACGCGTCTCTGTGTCCAGAAGGAACCCTGCATGTCGTGGTCAACCGTTACGTATCACCGTTGTTGCCACAACATTCCGTCAATTCCCTTTCTGGTATTGCCCCCAAGGCTAACTACACGAGGACCGACAATACCCATTCAGTTGCCCCTATGGCTCTCTTGTCCATAGACCGACAACTTCCATCGACGGCTATGGCTCACGGCCATAACACCGTCGGATCATAATTTAACCTCGCATAGGGTCACATTAACCCCTGAGTAACCGTCGTTACTCCATACCAGTTGTACAACATCAAACCCTTGGCAGGCCACTAAGACACTGCCCCCGTTGTTCTTGTGGTAACTATGGCTCGTTGTCCATAATCTACCACAAGGCTGTGAATCTCATTCCCAGACTTCATTCGTCAATTCCCTTCCTTCGACAGATTAGATTTGTAATGACTTCTTTAAAACTTTTGCCCTTTTTCTTTTATTTTCATAAAACCTTTCATTCACTTTCGAAACCCTTTATCTTTACTTTAAACCATTTCTTTATAAACATTCGTTCGTAAACATTCCGTTCATAAAACTTTCTTTCCATAAACCGTTCATTCTAAATCATTTCATTTCATAAACATAGTTTCATAAAACATCATTTCATAAAACCTCATTTCATATGTATGCACACCAGCCCGAAAACATTATATAAAACATTTAAAAAAGGGCTTCTAGAACTCACCTGATAAACGGTTTCTGAAATACTCTTAGCTGGTTACTGCGCATCACTAATGTCACTCACGATCTATTATAATAAAGCCATACGTGTAAGGTAGTGCTCCTAGATGACACTAGACATCCCTTATGCTTAAACCTAGTAGTTTCGATAGATTTTCTTATATCGAAACTTGATAGTTTCGATAGGTTGTTTATGTTGAAACTTGACAGTTTCGATGGGTCTGCACATATCGAAACTTGACAGTTTCGATGGGGTCTACACATATCGAAACTAATAGTTTCGATGGATCTGCACCTATCGAAACTTGTAGTTTCGATGGACCTGCACATATCGAAACTTGTAGTTTCGATGGACCTGCACATATCGAAACTTGTAGTTTCGATGGACCTGCACATATCGAAACTAGTAGTTTCGATGGGGTCTGCACAGATTGTCTTCCCAAAAATCCGAAGCTTTTGCATGCGAGTCTGATCGACTCAGTATCTCAACTTTTCTTAGATCAAAACGTTCGGTTTTCATTCTAGATGTTATACCTAAGCTCATTTTCAAGTTCCATCCGCAAAATCGTTGCCTTTTTAGCCAAAACCCGAAAATCCCAAAAACAAACAAAAACTCAGATTTAGGCAAGATCATTACCTGTATCGAGATTCTGATCCGGAGGTTTTTCTCACGAGCTTGGCAGTAACGTGTTCCCTCACTTCCGGGACGATCCGTCAACCTTCTCTCTCTAGACCTGAGCTCTCCTTTCTCTCTCTAAAAGTTGCGTGAATGGGAAATGAGCAGAGAAGAGGGCTGCCCTGCTTCTTATATAACTAGGCTTCCCTCGGCCCGTTGGAGCCGAGCCCAAGCCCGCTCCCTTTTGTTTAAATATTCCGACTAACTTGCCGGTCTCGCTATATTTATCCGTTTAATTATTTTTGGGATGTTACAAGGATAGTCGAGGGGTTGACAATGTAATTAGTTGAAAGTGGTTGTTGTACACTAGAGTGGTTATCATTCCAGAGTAGTACCTCCAACATAAAAGTTCCCAGGAAAGAGTTGGTTGGATCGGAACCCCGTCTTTTCCTATCCAGAACTTTAATGTTTGTCAGATAACTACATACTGGTTTGAAAGTTACCCTATTTGTATACTTGACCAAGTTTAGGGTTTGTTTGGTAAGTTTGAAAAGTATAAGGGCTAAAATGAAAATATAAGTTTAGTAAAGATAGAAATGAAATAAGTTAATTATTAGAGGGGTTTAATTTGAAGATAAGGAGTTTTAGTAAAATCATGATTTTTGAAATTGAAAGGAACAAGAAAGATCAAAACCAAGTTTTTAAATAAAAGTTTGAACAAGTTTAATTAAAATAGGGCATTTGATCTTCGATAGCTCTATGATTATAACATAAACATGCTAGAGAATCATAGATCTAGCTAGTTATGAGGAATTTTTGAAAAGAAAAGTATGAACAAGCAAGAACATAAGAAGAACTTACTTAGAATGGAAGGATTTAAGCTAGAATCTTCCAAAAGATGAGAAAAACAACCTTTACTTGCTAGAGAGCCCTAGAGGATTGTTGAGGTGTGAAGAATGAATGAGGTTTAAGGCTTTATTTATAGGGTGGGTTTGAGAGGAAAAAGGGGAAAAGTTGGTTAGGTTTTTTTTTATTAGGATAACAAAGGTGATAAACGTAGGTTTATAAATCTTAGAATTTTTTATAAAACTTTTGAATAATGGATATAGGGGTTAGTTCATGAAATTTTGAGGATATGAATGATAGGATTGAGTTCAAAATTAGTTAGTTAATGGATGGAATGGATTAGGATAGGATTTAAGAATAAAAATAATGGTTTTAATTCATTTTGGATAAGTTTAAAGGAATTAATTGATTTTATTAATTTAAATAATAAATAATAATATATAAACTTAAAATTTCAAAAATTATATTAATAATAATGATAGATGATTGAATTTACAAAAATTAACCAGATTTCGAAGACGTTACAAAAGAAACCCTGAAATTTACGTATGTGTAACTTTTACCCTTGAAATTATATTTTAGTCAAACGAAGTTACAAACTTGAACTGTTTTTATTAGGTTAGAGTCTAAGGCATCCAAAGCTACTATAAATAGCAAGATTAAGAATGAATACCAGAATCAGATATAGAATCAAAATATAATGCGCAAGCCGTTCTATGCGCAATAAAATACTCGCTTTAGACTAGACTTGGAAATTTGAAATGAAATGATATCACAAGTGATATGAAGCATAAAAATGTTCATTGTATAATAAATCAATCAAGGTTACAAGGTAGGATTATAGGATCAGGCATAAAAATCAAGGATGTCACACTAATTGACCTTGAGTAACTACTCCTTGACACAATTGAATAATAAACACCTTAATTACGTCTAATTAATCAACTTTGACACCAATAAATCCTAGTTGATCACTTTTGCGAGCGTTTTTGTGATCGAATTCTATCTTTGATTTTTTTATTAATATAAGCTGACCAAGCCATTTTTGTTGCTAGATTTGCGACGATTTATTTCGGTCACTATATTTGGAACATGTTTAATTTTTTATTTGTTATTTTTTAAAATAAAAATTTTATTTGCGATCGAAACAATTTCGGTAGCTATATTTGCGACCTTTTTTTGTACCCGATTTAATTTTTATTTTATTTATTTTTATTTTTATAGATCGTTGACTTTTTTTGCGACTGAAACAAAACCAGTTGCTATAATTGAGACCGTTTTTATGACCAAATTAATGTATATTTTGATTTTAAAAACTAACAATTGTATTTGTGATCAAAACAATTTCGGTGGCTATATTTGCAACCCTTTTGCGACCAAATAAATTTGTATTATTTTTTATTTTTTTAATAAGAAAATTAGCGACAGAATTTGGGGCTGAAACAATTTCGGTCACTATATTTATGACCGTTTTGCAACTGAAATAATTTAGTCGCTAAATTTGCGACCGATTTTGTATCGGAGTTTTGAGACCGGCATTGGTTCGGTCACTAATGTTGCAACATAAACAATTTGGTAGCTATAGTTGCGACCGCGTTTGCAACCAAATTAATTTTAATCTACTTTGTTATTACTTTATAAAATTAGCGACTATATTTGCGACCGAAACATATTTGGTCACTATATTTACGATCGTTTTACGACCAAAACACTCTGGTCGCTAATTTTGAGATTGATTTTGTTTCGGTAGTTAACTTTGCTACCGATATATTTGCGATCGTTTTACGACCAAAACACTCTGGTCGCTAATTTTGCGATCGATTTTGTTTCTGTAGCTAACTTTGCAACCGATTTTGGTTCGGTTGCTAATACGGTCGCTAATTTTACGACCGGTTTCGTTGGTCACAAATTCGGTCGCTTTTGCCCATTTGTGTAGTAGTGATTGTCAATCTGTAGTAGATTTATTTTCATTTATATAATGAATTTTACATGTCTACGATTAAAAATATGTGTTGTAGTTATTAAACATAAGTAGCTTTTTTTTAAATTATATGTTTTAGTTAGTATACAAAATATATTACAGTAGCTTTTAAAAAAAATATATATTGTAGTTATTAAATAAAATTATATTGACGATATTCACCATGAAACATTCTAAGATCGTCGGTCGGTTTGAGTGAAGACGGATGCGACTCTTTGATGGCGACGAGGCCCTTTCGGTGGCGGCAACGACGAGAGTGGCGATTGATCAGTCATGTATTTCACAAAGGTTGGATTCAATCGATTATCCCATTTCATGAACACTACTTGAATTTATTTATTATTTTTTTTTTATGAACACCACTTGAATCAGACTTGTTTTTTTATTGGTTTCACATGCTTTTTTTTCCTTGGTTCATGGATAATCAACGCTTATCCAAATTGTTACAAAGTTAATGAAAATGAAGGATTGAAGATTATTTGTAATTTTGTAATTATTGACTTTTAGATCTAATTCAAGGAGAGATTGTATTTATTAGATGTTAATTAATTAATTAGTTATGAGGTTTATGGTTTATTATTGTGGATGAGGTTTTTCTAATAGTAATTTCATATTGTATGTTTTGAACACTTTAAACTTTTTTTTGTGTTCCATATTTGTTAACTTAGTAGAAAGTCTTTGACTAACAGGGCGGTGATTTCTATGTGGGGGTCAATTTTTTATATATATGTAATATTATTTATTAATTTTTGTCACTCTTATTCTTATCTCCCAATCTATGGGATCAAGTTTACGAGGTACATATAAACACAATTCGTACGTATGTGTAACAAAGGTGTTACATATATGCATCATATATGTTACGTATATGTAGCACAGTTCGTACGTATATGTAACACAGGTGTTACATATATGTATCACATGTATTACATATATGTATCTCGGGTGATACATATATGTATCACATGTGTTAAGTATATGTAACTCAAGACCAATTGATCAATAATTTGTAAAGTAATTAATTTTTTTTCATAAAATGATTCATGGTTGTACATGTTTATTTGTTACATTGCAGTCCATTGGACTAATTCATTATTCAGATTTGATTGTACATATACATATCAATAGGTTGCCGATTCACAAAAAATTTATAATAATTTATGTTGTTTTATCAATGGCATATGACTGTATTATCAATTTTCAAATTTATTTGTTCTTGTATCAAAGTTAATTCAAATTTTATAATAATTTATGTTGTTTTATCAATGGCATATGAATGTATTATCAATTTTATAATAATTTATGTTGTTTTATCAATGGCACATGGTAGTTTTGTGATTATTAAGTATAGTTAATTTAACTAGTTAATTAATTTAGGTGAGAAAGAGGAGAGAGAGATAGAAAAGAGTGTGTGAGAAAATTAAGAAAACTAATTAATGTATTTGCAAATTAAATTACTAATGTACCCTTTTTGCAATTAATTTAAATTAAATCAAATTTAGATAATTATAAATTTACCACTAAATCATATCAACCATAGATTAATCTTAATCCATGGCTAGAATTTAGTTTACATGGTTAACATCTAAACTGTGGTTAGCATTTGAACCCTACCCTATATATATATGTGTATATATATATATATAGGGTTCAAATGCTAACCAACTTTTTATGTGATAACCGTGCTAATCACTATAAAGCAATCACATATTTTATAAATTATTTTTTCTTTTAGTTGTTAAAATAATATTTAAGTATCTTGAATAAATATTTTGAGCGTAAATATGAAAATGATGAATTATACGTACCAAATAATGTTACATATATGTGACACATAGTGTTTACATATATGTAAATTAACATAATGATAATTGATACATATACGTAACACTATGTTTTATAGTGGTTATCGTGGTTATCACATAAAATGTGATTAGCATTTGAACCTCATCATATATATATATATTTATATATGTATATATATATATATAATATAGATATTAGATAGGCAAAAGGGTCTTTTTACACAAATGTGTTAAAATTAAGAGTTGTACAAGTCATTAAGCTATATGTACAATATGTGAAGCTTGGCATCTTGTAGCTTAACCACTGACCGCGTACATGAGGCTTCAAAATTTGAATTCCATCTGCCTCTCTCCAACTCACTCACCCACACGAGGATCTTGGACACGAGACGGATCTGATGAACAAAGATTCATTAGAGTTTCATGTTCAGGTACGAATGGTTTGTTACACCGCTGAAATACACACATTTTATAATTGCTTTAGTTGTTTTTGGTTTTGATTTGGGTGTGGCTTCTGTCGTGGGGAACCGAAAAACAAGCAATTGACGAAATTGTCAACGGCAGATCGGTATGGAGCTTTCACTTTCTTCACTGTTTTTTCTTTAATTTCCTTGTGTTATGTTTTCTTTTTCCCTAAATTTGTTCGTATGTTGTGTTGGTAGTTTTAGGTTTTGATTTGTGTACATGTATTTAGTGTTTCTTGTATTCAATTTGTGTTTTTGATTAGGTTTGATTTCTAGGGTTCAATTGATGCCTAAAAATGAAGCTGATGAAGAACCGTTACTAGATTCTCCCGTGCTTGAAGACTAGGTGTGTTATCATCTTTATATCTATTTTTTTTTACCCTTGTTGTGTATGCTATTTTGCAATTACTCGTTATATGCTTAGAATTAGTTTTTTGTGTAAAAACAGGTAGTATGTTCTGCGATAGGTGTCTGTGCTGTCCGGTAGCTATGAGACAAGGCAGCGAAGAGACGAAAATCTGCAAGAAGCGTTAGATACCGAAGTTTATCTTCATCTTGATATGTGTTGTTTGCTATCTTTACACATCAAAAATCAAAATCTGGCAAAGTTAGGGGGTGTTTGGGAGTGCTTTTGGAAAGTGCTTATTGACTTATTGGCTTTTTCAAAAAAAAATTGCTAATTTTTTTGACTTATCGGCTTTTTGAAAAAGCTAATAAGTCAATAAGCATTTTCCCACCACACTCCCAAACACCCTCTTAAACAAGAAGAAACCGGAACCATCGATTACATTAAGGCGTAATTTGGGGGTGGAGTAAACTTTATTGTGCTCATAGGCTAAAATTTTATTATATATAAACTTAATTTATTATTTATGTACACTATAAAATTGTTATCTATTTAAAATTTTACTTATTATAAAGTTAAAAATATTTGAAAATTTAATTATTATAAATATAAAACAATAATTTATTTAAAATATTGAAAATACTAAATGTTATTTAAAATTTTATATACTAAATGTATAAGTAATCGATCACGTTTCTGCGTATTTACCGTGACGAAACAAACCGATAACGACGTCGTCATTTTAGGAACCAGTAACGATATTTTTTTTTTGTGAAAAACTTGCCGATATCCATTTGAGAATGTAACGACTTTATTGTTAGCTTTTCTCTTTTGTTTGCTATGTGAGTGTCGGTTCCGTAACGAAATGAACCGATACCAACCAAATTCTTACCACGTAATGCGGAGGAATCCCACTAGTTAATTATTAAATCCGTCGCTATATATAAAATTAAATATTTAAATATGTGGCTAAATATAAAATTAAACAATAAAATTATAATATTAATCGCTAACTATTTCATTAAGAAAACATAATAATTACGCGTATTGCTACTTTCATTGACATATTTAAAACAAAAAAATGGTAAAACTAATGATATGAAATATGGTTAATTATTTTGTAATCTGTTACTAGCTATTACATGTATGTAATAATGTACTACATATGTAACAAGATACTTACATATATGTTATAAGATTTTATTTATATGTAATATGATATTACATATAAATAATAACATGAGATTACATATATGTAATATGATAATACATGTATGTAATATCTCACTCTAGATATGTAATATAAACAATTACATATATGTTCATATTACATATGTATGTGATTGTATATTACATATATGTAATTGTATATTACATATATGTAATTGTTTTCATTTATTATAAATGTTAATCTTTTACATTTATTTTATAATAAAAGAAATCATTGATGAATGCACGTTGCTGTAATCTAAATACAGGATTTAACAGACATTAATTATTTTTTAACAAGACTACTTAAATATTTCTTACATATATGTAATAATAGACATTAAAACATTTGTATAACAAGACTATACTTAAATGTTTCTTACATATATGTAATAATAGACGTGAAAAACATTTGTATAACAAGAGTATAATAGAATCTATACTATATAATAAATAAAGGTTTTCAATGTCACATGTCGTCTCCATATTCATCCTCATAAAATTTTTTCCGTCTCTCTCTCATAATAAATGCATTTTCATATTTTCAATAATAATATATTTTTAAATAAATTATTAATTATACTAAATAAAACACATTTATTTTAAATTATCTAATATTATAAGAAACTTTGAAATGTAATTATTTAGATTATGTTTTCAATCAAATTGTAAATGAAAGTCAAATTACATTAATTAATATTTAATGTATTTTTAAACTCAATTATATATTAATTTTTACATATTTTTTGATTTTGTTTTCTATTGTTAGTATATGTAATACATTTTTCCACCTATAAGATACATATATAAATATTTAAGAATTTAATGCATTGATATTTTTCACCCTGTGTAGTACACAGGTTCTAAGCTAGTTAATTATAGAAGAATGCTTTATTTAATAGTGTAATTTTTATAAAAAAAAAAATAAAATTGTATGACAAAGTTATTAATGTTCTAAAAAGGAGAGAATTTTGAATAATTATATTTATATCTGTATTACATATACAATAACAGACATTGAAAAATTAAGTTGTATAAAAAAGTTATTAATGTAATAAAAATGAGGGGTAATATTTTCAAAAAAGAGAGGAAAATTTGAATAGATGGAATCTTTTATTTAAAAAAAATGGGTGGAGCATGCAATTAACATATGTAATTGTTTAAATTTTGATATATGTAATTTTTACATATTATATAGTATGAACAAAAACATTGTACAAAACGTTATTAGTGTTCTAAAAAATACGAGAAATATTTTAAAAAAATTTGGAATATTGAACAATTAAATTTACGTTTATATTACATATATGTAATTGTTCCTTACGTGTATGTAACAACAAACGTTAAAAAAATTAAAAAATTATATAGCAAGACTATACTAGAATTAAAGATAAAAAGACGCTCTATTTAGTGGTGTAATTTTTATAAAAAAATAACATTGTATAAAAAGTTATTAATATTCAAAAAAGAAGAGGGAAAGTTGATTAGGTGGAATATTTAAATATTAAAAAAATGGTGAGAATGTTACTTTTACCAAAATACCCTTATGATAAAAGAAAACGATTATGATGTGTTTTTTTTTCTTATTGTGTTAATTGGTTTACACGTAAAAAATGTGGTTTACAAATAATCCTTACCCTATATATATATATAAGAAAAGGATCATATTTAAACCCATTTTTATTGTGTAAACTAAAAAACCAATTTTGAGCCACTAATTTAATTTAACTTATAATAATTAGTGGATGAGATTAATTCTGATTATTTTTTTAAGAAATGAGTGGCTGAGATTATTTAAGGGGTATAAGAGTCAAATTTTTTACCCATTTTTTATTTAGTTTTTTTAAAAACTAATCCCCCCTCTTTCTTTAGACTTTAATAACTTTTTTATACATTGTTAATTTTTTAAACAAAATATACCATAAAAACGTGCATTTTTTATCTTTAATTCGGTTATAGTCTTGAAGTTTTTTTATTTTATTTTTTTAACGTTTTTTTATTACATATATGTAACAAACACTTACATATATGTAATATAAACATAAATGTAAGTGTTCAAACGTTCCCTCCATATTTTCAAAAACTCCCCCTCTTTTTTAAAACACAAATAGCTTTTTATACAATACCATTTTTAAAAAATGTACAACATAAAATATAGCGCTTTATTATCTTTAATTCGAGTATAATTTTGCTATATAATTCTTTTTATCGTTGTATAGGTGATAAAAACATAAATATATTGTTTATCCAAAAACCCTAAACCACGAGATCAATTATTGGTCTATTTATATATTTTTATCCCACTTTTTTTACTGATTCGCTATTTAAATTTAAAATTCATTACACTTAATAATTTAAAAATCTCAATTCCTTTTAAATAGAGAATCACATAATTGTTTCAGGGCGGCTTCCAGTGTCACAAGATCAATTATTGTTCTATTTATAGTTTTTATCTAGTTTTTTTACATTTAATATGAACATACATGATATTGTTTATTCAAAAACCCTGAACCACGAAATTAGTTATTGTTGTATTTATATTTTTGATCTAGCTTTTTTTTATAGATTGGCTATTTAAATTTAAAATTCATTATACGTAATTATTTAAAAATCTCAATACCTTTTAAATAGACTATAGATTTTTGTTAAAAAATAAAAATACAAATGAAAATAACGCTCATACAATACAAAATAAACTTTAAATAGAGAATTATAAGAACGACGTAAACATTTATTACATAAACGACTTTATTCAATGACGTTTTTATTATCTTGATGCTTTTTATTTTATGTTGTAAAATTGGTTGTAAATTAACATTAATTCATATGTAAAATTAATATGGAAACTTGTAATAGCAAGTTACATTTTGTTCTATTATATATATGTAATCCGATATTATATATGTAATGTCATACTATATATGTAACAATAAGATATTACATATATGTAATATGATATTACATATGTATAGTATGAAATTACATATATGTATTTTTTATTTATTTTATATAATATGAACAATTACATATATGTTCATATTATTATGTAATTGTTCATTACACATAAGATATTACTTCTATGTAATATGTGTAATATAAACTTGTAATGAACCAAAATCCGGGTTTCGTTTTCAAATAAATAAAATATTTTAATAAATATTATGGTGAAAATAATATTTATGAAATAAGTGAGTTTCAAGTTAGTAATGAGGTTATATTAGTTTTTGACAAATTTTAGAATGAAAGTGGGTGATTTGGAAGTGGAAGGACTAAATGTGTAAATATGACAAATCTGCCATATTTGACCATGGGAAAGTCAAAATCAGAATTTTGACAAGGTGTGGTCGTTCATATCAAGAGAGAAAAAGGAGAAATCGGATTTTGGAGCTAAATCATGCATTTGAATCTTGGATTATGAATGTTTTGGATCACACAACACCTTCATAACATCAAGTAAGTGTTAATCACTCTTTTATTTCATCTTTGAATGTGTTAGTGGGTGGGTGTTGGAGAAATCCGAAAATTTAGTATGCATGTGGTGAATTAGTGTTAGATTGTGGATAATCTAGCTAAACTAAAGGTAAAGAGAGGTGATTAACATCCTAGAACGCTTTGATTTTGATTTTGAAAAGTTAGGGCTCATATGGTGAAAATTGGGGGTGTTTGGATAATGATGCTGAAAAGGTGAATTAGTGATGATTAAGTGTTTAGGTGGTAATAGACACTTGAACAAACACCAAATTGACCTAATAAAAGTTTTTGATTAAGAAATTAGTGTCAATATATTGGAAAGAAAACTCAAGCATGTGAGTTTGTATTGAAAGAGGGTGTTTGGTTATGGGAATAACCCAAACGGGTCAATTTGGGTTGGAAATGAAAATTGAGTTGTGGACTCAATTGTATTGTGATTTTGATGAATGTTAGATTACTAAACTAGGTGTATATGTTTAGGTAATCAATTTGCAAAGCTAGAAGGTGGTGCGAGATCTTCTAAATCTAAAGGTAAGGGCCTATGCACTTACTTAGTAATGTATATAAATGTGTGGTGTATATGATATGAATGCATACTATAAGTTGAATTGAATGTTTATGCCCATTGCTTGAATGTAATATGTATAAATTGTATAAATTTGACTTTAGTGGTAGAAGGTCAACTATATGATGGAAATATGGGTGAAATTGACATATGTGGTAAATAGTCAAAATGTAAATGTGCAATGTGGTGTAAAGGGTGAAATTGACTTATGTGGTTAATAGTCATCATGTAAATGTGCAATGTGGTGATAATGGTGTAAATGATTTATGTGGTAAATAGTCAAGCAAATACGTGCAATGTGGAGAATTTGGTGAAATTGATATATGTGGAAATATAGTCAATCATAAAGTGGTAAATTGGTGAAATGGTGGATAGAAGTGTGGAATACTTCAAATGGTGGATGTGGAGTCAAATACTCCAAGTGTGGGTAAGACGAGTTATGGTACTCGCACCAAGAGGTGGAAATTATATAGAAGTGTGGAATACTTCAAAGGGTGGACTTGGAGTCAAATACTCCAAGTATGGGTAAGACGAGTTGCGGTACTCGCACCAAGGGGATATAACCCAATAAGAAGTGCGGAATACTTCAAAAGGGAGAAAAGGGGTGGAGTCACATGAATGTCATATGAAAAGAATGAATCTTGTAGTGGAAGTGTTAGAGTAAAGAACCTTAAATGACCAAATAGGTGCAAACGGGTCAAATGGGTCAAATGGGTGAAGGGGTTGAAAACAAGTGTAAATACTTGTTGAATATGTTTATCGTCATTACTAACGGTGATTTATATATGTGGTTATGCAGGGAAAGCTCCGATATAGGTCCAAGTCAAGTCCAAGGCGTAAAGGGTTTGCTTATGCATTCTTGGATGTGTTGGGATTTAAAGGAAAATCCATTAATTGTGGTGTAATTAGACACATGAACTATGTTTTTGGTGTCTATAAATGTTGTATATATGTTTTGAAACAATTACCCAAGTGTTGGTAGATTTTGGGTCATGTTGAATAGGTGAAAGATGGAAAATTTGTTGAAAAGTGGCTAAGTATGGAACTGGAAAAACTGAGTAAACTTTTTGTTTACTCTGGTCCCTCGCGGTACGCGAGAACCAGGGTGGGTTCTCTCGCGGTATGCGAGAGACCTGGTTCTCGGTGGCATAATTCTGAGCTTCCTCGCGGTACGCGAGGGGAGGGGCAAAAAGTCTCGCGGTACGCGAGTGTTTAAAAAAAAAATTTGGACAAAAGCTTCCGTGTGTGCTTAAATGTTTTATTAATTGGATTTCCAATTAAGGGTGTTACAAATTGGTATCAGAGCAATGGATTGAGGGATTTGGTGTGGTGGCACCAAACTCAAACCGGATGCTCTTGATATGGGGGAAAATGATACGAGAATCAATGAAGGACTTGACTAAGACTCGGAGCTTGCATAAATGAAAGGTTAGTAATGATTTGATTAGTGGTTATATGTATATATATGTGGTGAATATGTATATATATTAACGAATGATAAAGTGTTATGTGTGTCGAAACTTGATGTGTGACTTGTTATATGGAGATGGTAATTACAATTGAGCATGGCGTATTATTAAACATGTCTGACTAATATTTTTAATAAAACGAAATGTGCAAGGGTCTTTATGATAACCCTAAAACAATGAACATTTGCAAGGATTAGGTGAAGGTGGTTATATATGTATGTATGTATATAGGTAGGTATATATATATATACTTATTACATATAATAGAAGGTGAAATGGATACCTAGGGTATTAAGGTGTTTTTGGTTCATTTTCTCAGTTAGAGATGGCAGAAGAGGCAAACAGTGAACCCTTGGATCCAAGAATACAATATATGATAAAGGAGGAAGTGGCTAAGGCCTTCGAGCAAGCCACAACCTTACTAATGGAGGAAATGTGAGGGGCTATCAAGCTCACTCTCGAGGATGTATTGAAAGACAGTGAGAGGGTACCACAAGGGTGTACTCTAAAAGAGTTCATGGTGATTAAGCCCAAGGAGTATGACGGGCAAGTGGATCCAATCCTTAGCCACAGGTGGGTGGTGGATATGGAATCAAACTTTGAGACAACAAAGTGTAAACCCGAGGATAGGGTGATGTTTAGTGTGCCCTTGTTGACTGGAAGGGCTAAGGAGTGGTTGTTGAATCTCTAAAAGGAGAGGGGTGAGCTAGGGGTGCCCTCCATGTCTTGGGAGGAATTCAAAGTGGCTTTTCTGAAGTATCATTTCCCACAAGCCGCTATTGATAGAATGACTGAGGAGTTCCTCCTCATGAGGTAAACGAATGAGTCAATTGATGAACTGGCTGGGGCCTTCTTTGATCGTGCCAAATTCTGTCCGGATGTGGTATCGACCGAAAGGCGAAAATTGATAGGTTATGTGCTATGTTGACAGTGGAGTTCAGAGATAGCATATCTCCATCCTCTTTTACCACACTCGTGGATTTGATTAATAGGTGTCGGGAAAGCGAGGTGGAGTTGAGGAGGCAAGAGGCAAGGGGCGAAAAGAGGAAGTGGGAAATTTTTGAGCAGGTGGTAAAGAAGATAAAGGGCGGGAGCCCAAGCAAGAAACCGTTTAACAGGTTTGTTCCCCGTGGGTGTAAAATTTGTGGAAAAGAGCATTCGGGGGAATGTAGGAATGGGACTATGAGCTGTAATAAGTGTGGGAAGCCGGGGCACATGGCTAGTCAATGTTCAAGCCAAATACAATTATGCTATAACTGCTACAAGCCCGGGCACAATAGGGCGGATTGTCCCGAGTTGAAGCAAGGTGAAAGTGAGAGAAAGAAGGTTGAAACACCTAGGCCCAAGGGGAGAGCTTTCCACATATCGGCGGAAGAGGCCAAGACAAATTCGGAGGTGGTGTCAGGTACATTCAAGATTAACTCTTTACCTGGACTAGTTCTTTTTTATTCGGGGGTTAGTCGTTCATTTGTGTCCTTAAAATTTGTTAAGCATTCTTCGTTTCTAAGTAGCAAGTTAGATGAACCCATAGAAATCGAGGCGACAAATGATAAGAATTTCCTAGTATTTGATGTTTATAGGAATTGCAAGTTAAGGGCGGGGGGGGGGGGTGAAACGTTCCTTATAGACTTGATTCCTATGTCCATGGGAGATTTTGATGTGATAGGAGGAATGGATTGGTTGTCTAAGAACAAAGCGAATATTCTATTGGACCTAAGGCGGTACAACTCGATTCCCCATCGGGTGGGTCCATTTACATAAAAGGTGAAAAGAAATGTAATGTAAAGATGTGTTCTTATGTGAAGGCAACGAAGTACATGGTTCGTGGGTGCAAGGCATTCATGACCTGTGTTGCGAATGTCATAGAAAGGGTGAAATATATTCGTGATGTTCCGGTTGTAAACCAATTTGTGGATGTGTTTCCGGATGAGTTACCGGGGGTACCACCGGAAAGGGAAGTGGAGTTTGGGATTGACTTAATCCCAGGTGCAAAACCGGTAGCCAAAGCATCTTATAGGTTGGTAACGCCGAAAATGAAGGAGTTATTGGAGCAATTGCAAGAGCTGCTGGATAAAGGTTTCATACACCTAAGTGTCTCGCCTTGGGGTGCACCCGTTCTCTTCGTTAAAAAGAAGGACGGAAGCATGAGGATGTGTATGGATTATCGGGAGTTGAACAAGTTGACAGTGAAGAATAGATACCCTTTACCTCGAATTAACGAAGTCTTTGATCAATTGCAAGGGGCGTCATGGTTCTCTAAGATTGATTTGAGGTCCGAGTACCATTAGTTGAAAGTGAAGAAAGAAGACGTCCATAAGACAACTTTTCGCACTCGATACGGTCACTATGAGTTCGCAGTTATGCCATTCGGTTTGACCAACGCACCCGCGGTTTTCATGGATCTTATGAATCGGGTGTGTAGGCCGTTCCTCAACCGTTCAGTGATTATGTTCATCGATGACCTTCTGATCTATTCACGGAGTGAAAGTGATCATGCCTTTCATCTTCGTGAAATTCTTGAAGTGTTGCAAAGGGAGAACCTTTATGCTAAATTCTCAAAGTGCGCATTTTGGTTGTGTGAGATCCAGTTCTTGGGTCATGTGGTGAATGATAAGGGGATTACAATCGACCCATCCAATATAGTGGTGGTAGAAGATTGGTCATCACCGAAGACTCCTTCGGAGATTAGAAGTTTCTTGGGGTTGGCGGGTTATTATCGATGGTTTATTGAAAACTTCTCTCGAATTGTCTTGCCAATGAAGAAGTTAACGCGTAAGGAGACAAAGTTTGTATGGGGTCCCGAGAAAGAATCTGCCTTTCAACTGTTGAAAGAAAAGTTGACTAAGGCGCCTATCTTATCCTTGCCGGACGGGACCGAAGATTTTGTGGTGTATTCGGATGCCTCGCATTCGGGGTTGGGTTGTGTTCTGATGCAAAGGGGGAAAGTGATTGCCTATGCATCTAGGCAATTGAAGACCCGTGAGGTGAATTACCCTACCCATGATTTAGAGCTTGCGGCCATGGTTTTTGCGCTCAAGATTTGGAGGCATTATTTGTATGGGTCTAAGTATACGATCTACACGGATCACAAGAGTCTCAAGTACTTCTTTGACCAAAAAGACCTTAACATGAGGCAAAGGCGGTGGCTTGAATTGGTCAAGGATTATGATTGTGAGATACTTTACCATCCGGGTAAAGCGAATGTGGTGGCGGATGCGCTTAGTCGGAAGACGAGCCATACACCTATTAAGGTGAAGTCATTTAAGATGACAATTTCATCATCTCTTATTGATGAAATCCGGGAGGCACAAGTGTTAGCACTTGGTAGTGATTTGAAAAGGAAAGGATGGTTGCTTATGTTGATAAGCTTGGGGAAAACAGCTCGGGGTTAAAGACATGCTTTTATAGAATTTGGATTCCTAGATTATCAAGTGTGTTGGCAACTATTTTAGATGAGGCGCATAAATCCAAATATTCTATCCATCCGAGGGCCACAAAGATGTTTTATGACTTGAGGTGTCAATTTTGGTGGCCGGGTATGAGTCGTGATATAGTTAAGTATGTGGAGAGGTGTCTCACATGTTTAAGGGTAAAGGCGAAGCATCAAAAGCCTTTGTGCTTTTGAAAGTCTCCCCTTGGAAAGGGGTGATACGGTTTAGGAAACGGAGGAAGTTAAGTCCACGTTTCATCGGACCGTTTAAGGTGATAGCAAGTGTGGGTGCGGTAGCTTACCGTTTGGAGCTACCAGAGGGACTAAGTAGACTTTGTAACACATTCCATGTGTCTCATTTGCGGAAATGTTTAGCGGATGAATCTACTTTGTCCCTTTGGATGATATTGAATTGGATGAAAAATTAAATTATATTGAGGAACCGGTGGCAATCTTGGAAAGAAAGGTGAAGAAATTGTGGAATAAAGAGATTAGCCAAGTTTTGGTGAGGTGGAAACATAAGAAGGGGGCAGATATGACATGGGAAACCGAGGAAGAAATGCTCTAATTCTATCCTAACCTTTTTATGTGAAGTCGGGTTTCGGGGACGAAACCCAAATAAGGGGAGGTGATTTGTAACGAACCAAAATCCGGGTTTCGTTTTCAAATAAATAAAATATTTTAATAAATATTATGGAGAAAATATATTTATGAAATAAGTTGAAACAAGTGGGTTTCAAGTTCGTAATGGGGTTATATTAGTTTTTGACTAATTTTAGAATGAAAGTGGGTGATTTGGAAATGGAAGGACTAAATGTGTAAATATGGCAAATCTGCCATATTTGACCATGGGAAAGTCAAAATCAGAATTTTGACAAGGTGTGGTCGTTCATATCAAGAGAGAAAAAGGAGAAATCGGATTTTGGAGCTAAATCTTGCATTTGAAGCTTGGATTGTGAAGATTTTGGCTCACACAACACCTTCATAACATCAAGTAAGAGTTAATCACTCTTTGATTTCATCTTTGAATGTGTTAGTGGGTGGTGTTGGAGAAATCCGAAAATTTAGTATGCATGTGGTGAATTAGTGTTAGATTGTGGATAATCTAGCTAAACTAAAGGTAAAGAGAGGTGATTAACATCCTAGAACCCTTTGATTTTGATTTTGAAAAGTTAGGACTTATATGGTGAAAATTGGGGGTGTTTGGATAATTATGCTAAAATGGTGAATTAGTGATGATTAAGTGTTTAGGTGGTAATAGACACTTGAACAAACATCAAATTGACCTAGTAAAAGTTTTTGATTGAGAAATTAGTGTCAATGTATTGGAAAGAAAACTTAAGTAGTTGAGTTTGTATTGAAAGAGGGTGTTTGGGTTATGGGAATAACCCAAACGGACTCAATTGTATTGTGATTTTGGTGAATGTTAGATTACTAAACTTGGTGTATATGTTTAGGTAATCAATTTGCAAATCTAGAAAGTGGTGCGGGATCTTCTAAATCTAAAGGTAAGTGCCTATGCACTTACTTAGTAATGTAGATAAATGTGTGATGTATGTGATATTAATGCATACTATAAGTTGAATTGAATGTTTATGCCCATTGCTTGAATGTAATATGTATGAATTGTATAAATTTGACTTTAGTGGTAGAAGGTCAACTATATGATGGAAATATGGGTGAAATTGACTTATGTGGTAAATAGTCAAAATGTAAATATGTAATATGGTGTAAAGGGTGAAATTGACTTATGTGGTTAATAGTCATCTTGTAAATGTGCAATGTGGTGATAATGGTGTAAATGACTTATGTGGGAAATAGTGAAGCAAATACGTGCAATGTGAAGAATTTGGTGAAATTGATATATTTGGAAATATAGTCAATCATAAAGTGGTAAATTGGTGAAATGGTGGATAGAAGTGTGGAATACTTCAAATGGTGGATGTGGAGTCAAATACTCCAAGTGTGGGTAAGACGAGTTATGGTACTCGCACCAAGAGGTGGAAATTATATAAAAGTGTGGAATACTTCAAAGGGTGGACTTGGAGTCAAATACTCCAAGTATGGGTAAGACGAGTTGCGGTACTCGCACCAAGGGGATGTAACCCAATAAGAAGTGCGGAATACTTCAAAAGGGAGAAAAGGGGTGGAGTCACATGAATGTCATATGAAAAGAATGAATATTGTAGTGGAAGTGCAAGAGTAAAGAACCTTAAATGACCAAATGGGTACAAACAGGTCAAATGGGTGAAGGGGGTGAAAACAAGTGTAAATACTTGTTGAATATGTTTATCGTCATTACTAACGATGATTTATATATGTGGTTATGCAGGGAAAGCTCCGATATAGGTCTAAGTCAAGTGCAAGGCGTAAAGGGTTCTCGTATGCATTCTTGGATGTTTTGGGATTTAAAGGAAAATTCGTTAATTGTGGTGTAATTAGACACATGAACTATGTTTTGGTGTCTATAAATGTTGTATATATGTTTTGAAACAATTACCCAAGTGTTGGTAGATTTTGGGTCATGTTGAATAGGTGAAAGATGGAAAATTTGTTGAAAAATGGCTAAGTATGAAACTCGGCAAACTGAATAAATTTTCTGTTCACTCAGGTCCCTCGCGGTACCCGAGAACCAGGGTGGGTTCTCTCGCGGTACGCGAGAGACCTGGTTCTCGGTGGCAGAATTCTGAGCTCCCTCGCGGTACGCTAGGGGAGGGGCAGAAAGTCTCGCGGTACGCGAGTGTTTGAAAAAAAATATTTTGGACAAAAGCTTCCGTATGTGCTTAAATGTTTTATTATTTGGTTTTCCAATTAAGAGTGTTACAAAACTATTCTATATGTGGTTTTTTCTGTCACTATGTTTACTTGATTATACGGTTATTTACTTAAAATAAGTATGTCTTAAACGTGTAAGTACACACACATTCTATGTTATTACATATAGATCTAATAGTTGATTACATATATGTGCTAGGTTATTGCATAATTGTAACTGTTTGTTAAATATATGTAATAACAATCGTCCAATTATTTTATCAAGACTATAACTGAATTAAAGATAAAAATGCTTGTTTTTTTTTAAATTATAAAAACTTTTTAAAGAAAACTAATTATATTAACAAATTTATTTAAAAAATTAAAAAAAAAACTAATTAGAAAACTACAAAGCACCACTATGGGATTTAACTAAAAATTGAAATAAAATTACTAATTAGAAAACTAAAAATTGGTAATTAAAAAACTAAAAATCACTAACTAGAAAATCTTTAAATTTTTTTTAAGGAAAAGTAAGTAGAAAATTATAAATTAAAAAATTAATTTGTTAAAAATGATTAACACAGTTATTGATTTTTTTTTAAAGTTAAAATAAATGAATTGAAGTTAGTTTAAAGAAAACAAATAAGATTAACACAATTATTGATTTTTTTTAACAAAAATAAATTAATTTGGTTTTTGAATAAACAAAGTGATGAGCTTTTTTTGGTTTTTTAAATGAACTAATTTATGTGTTTTGGTTTTTTTATGAACATGTTAGATTAACGTAATTATATCCGGGTTTTGGATAAAAAGTTATTGGTGTTCTAAAAAAAGAATTTTTTTTTTTTGAAAAAATGGGATAAACTTGAAACAACTATATTTATGTTTATATTTACATGTGTGTAACTGTTCGTTACATACATGTAATAACTGACGTTAAAAAAATTGCAAGACTATATTCGAATTAAAGATAAAAAAAAGCTCTATTTAATAGTGTAGTTTTTATAAAAAAAATATTTTTTTATTAAAAAGTTATGAATGTTTAAAGAAATGGGGGGAAAAATTGAATTAGTGAAATCTTTATTATTAAAAAAGTAAGGAGAATATTGCAATTACCAAAGTACCATTTTAATAAAATAAAATAAATATTAGGTGTATTTTTCCTATTAGGTTAATTAGTTTACACATGAACATTTGATTTACAAATGTAACCATGCTTAAATGTGTAAACTAAAAAATCAAATCTTGAACATATATTTATTATAATTAATTGAATGTTTGACTTTTGAGGAATACATTAAAATAAAATGAAAAAAATGTGTGGTCAGAATTTGATTTTTTGGTTTACGAGTTAACAACTGATCCTTGCCACACACACACACACATATATATATATATATATAGTAAGGATCAATTGTAAACCACACCTTCATTTGTAAACCAATAAACCCAATAAGAAAAAGACACATCATAATTATATTCTTTTATTAAAAAGATAATTTGGTAAATGCAACATTTCCTCATATTTTTTTAATAATAAAGATTCCACCATTCAAATTTATCCCCTCTTTTTTTAAACGTTCATAACTTTTTTATAAAACGTTATTTTTTTATAAAAATTACACCACTAAATAGAGTTTTTTTTTATTTTTAATTCGATTATAGTTTTGCAAAAAAAAAATTAACGTCAGTTATTACATATATGTAACGAACTGTTACATACATGTAACTATAAACATAAATGTAGTTGTTTATAGTTTATCCCATTTTTTCAAAAAAATTCTCCATTTTTAGAAGATTATTAACGTTTTATCCAAAACCGTGTATAAATCTGTTAATTTAACCTATTCATAAAAAAACACAAAAATTTATTCATTTAAAAAACTAAAAAAAACTCATAACTTTTTTTATTCAAAAACCAAATTAATTAACTTTCTTTAAAAAAAACCCTCATAACTATGTGTTAATCTAATTAGTTTTCTTTAAACTAACTTCACCCCATTTATTTTAACTTTAATTAATTTTTTATATAATTTATTTTTTTTAAAACAAATTACAAGATAAAAACAATCATTTTTATCTTTAATACATTATAGTCTCGAAAAAAATTGGACGTCTTGTTATTACATATATATATATAACAGGTATATAAATGTGTTAATTTAACTTGTTCATACAAAAAAACACTCATATAAGTAATATTTTATATGCAATTAACAATTACATGATAATATGAATATATGTGTAAATGTTCATATTAAGTAAAATTAAAAAACTTACATATATGTAATATCATATTACACATATGTAATATTTTATTGTTACATATATGTAGTATCACAGTACATATATGTAATAGAACAAAATGTAACATGCTATTACATATATGTAATATGAACACATGTAACCGTATTTTCATATCATCAATTTTTATCAGAAAATATATAAAATCAATACATGAATCCTAACTTTAAACTAAGAAATACATTTTTTTTAAAAGCAACTAAGAAATACATATCTATTACAATTTTAACATAATCTTCAGGAAGAGTAACAAAATATACAATTTCAATTGCCTTTTTTTTTGCAAAACTATAATCGAATTAAAAATAAAAAAATATATTTAATAGTGTAGTTTTTATAAAAAAAATCATATTTTATAAAAAAGTTATGAATGTTAAGGGGGGGGGAGTTGAATATGTGAAATCTTTAATTATTAAATAAAGTAAGAGATATTACATAGAATGTATGTGTAATCAACATTATCTAAGCAAATGTTAAACATAACTTTAAATCCATAACTTTAGAAAAAACAAACGATGGTATTATATATATGTAATTAGGTATTACATATATTTAATGGGCTTTTTAAGAAAACTAATTAGTTTGGTTTTTGAATAAACAAACTTACGGGTTTTTTGGTAATTTGAGTGAAAAAAATTTATTGTTTTTTTTTCTTTTGCATGAACAACTTAGATTAACACATAAGTTTTGGATAAAAAGTTATTAATTTTCTAAGAATGGGAATATTGTTTTTAAAAAATAGGATAACCTTGGAACAACTGCATTTATGTTATACATATATGTAAATGTTCGTTACATATATGTAGAGATGCACAAAAAAACCGGTTTGAAAAACCAAACCGGTTTCAAACCGAAAACCGAACCGGTCGTGAACCGGTTTATACCAAACCGGTTTCAAACTGGTTCAAACCGCCGGTTTAAAACCGGTTTGAAACCTATACATTTAAACCGGTTTAACCCGAACCGAACCGATTAAAAACTGGTTTTAAACCGTTTTTTAAACCGGTCAAACCCGGTCAACGGACCATCTCAAACCGGTTTCAAACCGGTTTTGACTTTTTGTTGACCAAACCTGTTCGGTTCGGTTTTGAACCGGTTCGGGTTAAAAAACCGTTTTGTGCACCTCGACATATATGTAGTAACTGGCATTTAATTTTTATTTACAAAACTATATTCAAATTAAAAATCAAAAAAGCTCAATTTAATGGTGCGACTTTTATAAAAAATAATGTTTTATAAAAAAGGTTATGAATGTGTAAAAAAAAATGGGGGAAAGTTGAATAAATGAAATCTTTTATTATTAAATAAATATAGAGAGAGTTGGGATGTAATAATTGACCTTTATACCCTCCAATCAAATATAGCCACTCATTAATAAAAAAATCAGATTTATTTTGAGCCACATAATAATATATTGTGAAATTAAATGAATGACTATAAATTGTTTTTTGGTTTACACAATAAAATGAGGTTTACATGAGATCTCTGCCCAATAAATTAATTTGGTTTTTGAATAAACAAAGTGATGAGCGTTTTTTGGTTTTCTAAATGAACTAATTTATGTGTTTTGGTTTTTTTTATGAACATGTTAGATGTAACATCCCGAATTCTCTACAATTTAAAAAGCAAGATTTAAAACTAAGATTTACCAAGAACAAAAGTATGACACGAAATGTAACTATTAATTAAATGAAAAGCTGAAAGTGAAAATCTCTACCAAGACGAGGGGGAATAAATGAAAGTTTCTTTAAAACCTAAATCAAATTCTTTCCGCCAACCTCCAAATCCATTTCTCATTCTTCCTTCTTTGCAAACCTGCAACCCCCTTGCCCCTCCCTTCGTCGGACCTGCTAATCCCGACTCGCTCACCTCCGAATTAAACCTTAAACAACCCAACAACCTTCGTGTGATGCTCAGTTCTCATGGAGACGACGAAAATCACGTAGAGGAGAGAAGAAGGCCACGAAGGAAACAAGGATTCCGACTCGCGAACGGCGGTTAACGGTGGTGGCGTGGTTATGGCAGCAACAACTTCACTGTAACATGTTAACGACAGGTGGCCGTTAGCGACCTTATGGTGGGTTGTGGTGGGAGGAGAATGGTGGTAATGGTCCGTCTCCGGTAACGGTGGTGGTAGGACTAGATGGTGGCGACCGGTGGTGGCTGTTAGCGGCCACATGGCGGCGATTCATGGAGGTTAACAGTAGCACACAAGTTATGATGGTTTGAGCGATGGTGTTAGTGGTTGTGTCTCACGCGGAATGACGGCAAGTGGTGGTTCGTTTCTGGTAATGGAAGGTGGTGGTGGTTCGTCTTAGCTAATGCCGACAACGGGTGAGTGAGCTGCTGCCATGGCTCGGGCAGCAGCGGTGCGTTCATGATGACATGATTCATGGTGGTTCACGGCGGTGACCGATAATGATGAGTTATGGTGTTACGGTGATGAGGGGGGGGGGGGTTGAGATCGGTTTCACAACTTGATCTTTTGTTAAAATGAAATGATGATGATATGATGAACATGATAGGTGATGATTAGATGATAATTAGATAAATGATGAAGATGATGATAAGACGATAATGAAGATTAGATGATGGTTAGATGATGATGATGATGATAATGTTGTGATTAGATGATGATGTTCCATGATAATGATGATATGATTATGGTTAGATCATGATAATGATTCTACGATGATGGTATTGCTTAAAGGTGGTTCATAATGGGTCGAGATGCGGGTTCGATTGAAAGAAACAGTCCGAGTCGAGTCTCGGATATACTTTGGGTTCGTGCTCAAGAAGGTATATCCACTACAAGAATTTTAGGCAGTTTCAACGACCTGTCTCGACGACATGTCGTCGAGAAAGCCTATCTCGACGACATGGCGTCGATATTGCTTCCGTCAGCAAAGCTTAGTCGAGACTGCTTAAAATGTCGTCGAGATAGGTAACCCTTTTCTCAACGACATGTCGTCGATATTGGGGCGTCGAAAAGGTTTTTACTTTTCAAAAATAAATATAAAATAAAATTGAAAATACCCTTTCTCGACGACCCAATCTCGACGTCGTCGAGATTGATATAAATTATATATTTTTTAATTTAAAAATTTTTCCAGATTTTTATACAAAACAAAAATTCAAAACCTGCCAAACATGTTATATAAATTAAAACATTACACAAAATAATACATAAAACATTCAACAAAAAAAATAAAATGTGTAAGTTATTGCAAATTGTTCAAATAAAATGCTACAAAACAATTTAATCATCTTCATCGTCATCATCTTGGTTGCCGGATCGACTACAATAATGGTATAAAAAATAACCCTACAATAAAGGTATCAAAACGCAATATATACATTTATTAGTATTTGCAAATAAACAAAATGTGTAAGTTATTGCAAATCATATACAAACATAATACGCAAATAATTTCTCAAACATCAACAACCCTACAATAAAGGTATCCAAATACATGTATTAGTGGACTTGGGTTAAATGAGTAATTTTAACCCATTTATAATGGTTACGTGTCATTTTGACTCATTTATACTTTGATTCACAACATAATAACAAAGTATATTTACTTACCCAATCGTTTTGTGCCCGATCGCTGACCCATGTGGCATGAAAAGGGTGCATACGTCTTCAACCCTCAACAATATATTCATCTACATATATACATACATACATTCATCTATATTCATACAAATTATACATTTCACAAAAAAAATAACAACAATATATTCATCAGCATTCATACAAAAACCCAAATAAATAATACATACAAATACCCAAATAAATAATACATACATAACACCACAAATAATACACCTTTACAAACCTACAATTCACCAATTTCACAAATAATACATACATTTTTATATTAATCTATATTATTCAAATAAATAACAATTAAAACAACTATACAAACTAAATTTAACAAAAATATACATATTAGCAAAGTATTGCACAAATATATTTATACATCTATACAAATTAACAATCAATTTCACAATAAAATACATACATTTATATATCCATCTATATTATTCAAATATGTAACAATTAAAACAACTATACAAATCTAAATTTCACACATATATACCTACTAGCAAAGTATTAAACAAATATATTTATATATCCATACAAAACTACATACCCAAATACACTAATTTTCACACAAATATATACATAATACCTCCGAATCTGTAAACGAGATGCCGTCGGGAAAGCCTCAATCTAGCTTCCAATCCGTTCAATTAACCAAAAACCTCACCTACACATGATTTATATTAAAACATTTAAATTATAATGGAAAAAAATAAATAACAACAATATATTCATCTACATATATATACATACATTCATCTATATTCATACAAATTATACATTTCACAAAAAAATAAATAACAACAATATATTCACCTACATTCATACAAATACCCAAATAAATAATACATACAAATACTTGGGTTAAAACAAGTGAAACGGTGGGTGTTTAAATTACTAACATATATACATGTATACATTCAACTATACTCATACAAACCATACATCACAAAAAATAAATAACAACATATAAATAAATAACAAATAATGCATACATTTATATATTCATCTATATTATTTAAATAAATAACAATTAAAACAACTATGCAAAACTAAATTTAACAAAAATATACCTATAAGCCTCAATCTAGCTTCCAATCCGTTCACTTAACCAAAACCCTCACCTACACAAGATTTATATTAAAAAAATTTCAATTATAATGGAAAATTACTAAAAAAAGTCAAAATAGAGTCTTACCACTTCAAGAAGATGAGTAATGGTGGTGGTGGAGGTGGAGCATGGTGGATTTTCAAGTAAAATGGTCGGATTTAATGGTGAAAGCCGAGAGAAAGAGTAGAGAGAAAAAGGGGGTGAAATGAGGAGGAAAAAAGGTTTCCTGCGTAGATAAGACCAGTTTCGACGACATGTCGTCTAGATTGGGTCTTTTTTTAATTATTTTATTTAATTTAATTATTAAATAAAAATGATTTTTTAATAGACACATATCTCGACGACATGTCTTCGAGACTAGGTATTTTCTTTAAATAAAAAAAAAACAATTAAAATTATACCTGACAAAAAAAATAAAAAAAATAAAATAGGCAATTGCGACATGTCGTCGAGACTGCCCTTTTATGTCGTCGAGACTGCCCTGAGTTGTCGCCGATGAGCGCCAAAACTTTTCACTTTTTCCCGCTAGACCATCACCGACGATATGTCGTCGAGAAAAGTGAAAATAGTAAAAAAATTTGACTGGGACCATCGCCGACGACATGTCGCCGTATTTGGGTGCCCTATCTCGACGACAAATGTCGTCGAGATTGCCTCGACTAAACTGTTAAGATTTATTGTAGTGATCCCTTAAAACTCGTAAACATTAATTACTAATATTAGTTCGGTTAAACAAAGTTGTTTCTATTAAACAAACTAGTTTCTATTGAACAAACTAGTTTCTATTGAACTAAGTAGTTTCTATTGAAACAATAGATTCTATTGAACAAAATAGTTTCTAATGAACTAAGTAGTTTCTATTGAAACAATAGTTTCTATTGAACAAAGTAGTTTCTATTGAACAAATAGTTTCGATATGAACCATGACCCGAAACTACCATAGTTTCGATATAAACTACTTATCGAAACTACTAGGTCCAAGCATGGAAATGTTTAGTGTCAATAAGGAACACTACCTTATGTGGATGGCCTTATTATACAGATTGTGAGTGACGTTAGTGACGCTCAGTAACCAGCTAAGTGTATTTCAGAAACTACTCATTAGGTGATTGTATGTGCCCTCTTCTATGTTATGTGCAAATCATTTTAAATGTTTTGGGGCTGAAGTGTATACACTAAATGAATAAATGCTAGGAATGCCAACGTGATCATACGTGATATACAAATATATATTTATATATATATATATGAAAATGAATTATGAACCAAGAATGACACGTATGTTTACAAATAATGAATTAAAGAATGTGTAGAAATAAAGACTGATGACTACAAAATTCTCTAAGTACAAGTACTACTGATCTCAGAGTTTGCTGCTGACCAACAAACTGTTGCGGATAAGCTTATCTGCAGCGGATACTTTTTCTTCTGCTGAAGAACAAATCTGCTGCGGATAGCCTTATCTGCTGAAGACCAGAGTTGCTGCGGATAGGCTTCTCAACAGCATCAACACTTAATGCTGCTGATAGGTAAATCATCAGCAGCTTTGGATGGTTGCATCTTGCTGCTGATCAACAACTCTGCTGCTGATAGTTATACATCCATTGAAGATCTAACGTTGCAGCTGACCAGCCTTGCAAAAGCAAAAGCAACAATGACCACTGACAACTTTCTGCTGCACCACTGCCACACTCCACGCAGAAAGAATGTCACTGGTGCTGACAATAAAGCACTACAACGCTCTTCTCCAAGCATGCAAGCAATAATGCCTAAGAAGGCGTTTGAGAAAAGTTAACTAGCATAGTTATTATTATTGTCTGTACATGTAGAATAGCTTCAATACAAGATCAACGGTTTGTGTTAGATCTGATCCTTGGAATCAAGGGTATGTCTTGATTCTAAGTTACTATATAAGTAGTACTTAGAGTCATTGTACCTTAGTGCTTAGCTTAGAGTTTTCTCTGTAATCTTGTAACCATTGAAGCTTAATACAAATTGCATTTATCAGTACTTCTTGTGTTTACTTTGATTAAGTTGTGATTGTTTTCGCCAATCTCAACTGGAATAGAACCATCTTGTATTTACCGATCCTACAAGTGGTATCAGAGCTTTGGCTCACAGATTAAACAAACTCACACTTGTTTAATCATTCTTCGTTTCTATTCTAAACTATCTCTTTGTTAAAGTCTCTCACTATCACAAATCAAAACAAAATGGCTCAAAACAATGGATTTAAAGATATTGGAAGCATCAACAGACCACCAAGACTGGTGTATGGGGAAGACTACGATATGTGGAAGAACAGAATAGAAAGCTTCTTCTGCTTTCAGGAATATGGGATATGGAAATCCATTAAAGATGGACCATACATACCCATGGTGTCCTCTGTTGATTCCGGAGGTGCACTGGTTCCCAAAGAACCCTCCAAGTACTTTAATGAAGACATCAAGAAAATGGAGGTAGACTTCAAAGCCTTGGGAGCCATCCAGATGTGCTTACCAAATGAAGTTTTTCATAACTTCAGAGGTTATAAAACTGCAAAGGAGCTATGGGAGGCTCTTGAAAAAATGTGTGCTCGTTCAGAAGAAGTCAAAGAAAACAGAAGAGACGTTATGAAGCAGCAGTATGAAAACTTCGTCTGGAAGGAAGGTGAGTCTCTAACAGTTTTATATAACAGATTTACCTATCTTGTAGGTGAGCTGCAGTGCTCAAAGGTGAAGATGGAGAATGAAGATATTCTCAAGAAGTTCATCAGGTCTCTACTGAGCTGCTAGACACTTTACACAATGTCCATCAGAAGAAATGAGAATCTGAAGACTCTCCAGATGACTGAGCCCTTTGGAATGCTAAAAACCTATGAACTAGAGATGATTCAGGCAAATGAAAGAAGCTCAAGCTACCAAACAGCCTCAACATCCACCACCACCTCCTCTGCCCTCCATTCTGACCACTCAGGTCCTAGTTCAAGCAACTATTATCCTCCCATCATCACTCATCCCCAAACTCCAGCCTCTCAAACAAACACATCACTATTCCTCCTAGAAGCCCATCCTCAAACCTCAACCTCTGCTGCTTTTGTTTCTGAAAACTCAAGCAACATGTCCTTCATCAAGGAGGATCTGGAATGCTTCCATCCAGATGACTTAGAAGAAATGGACATACAACACTCGTATGACATGCTATCTATAAGAACAAAAAAGTTCTACTCTAGAACCAGAAGACCCATTCCAAGTAACAACTCCAACACCAGAGTTGGCTTGGATAAAAGCAAATTAAGATGTTACAACTGTAACCAACTGGGTCATTTTGCTAGAGAATGCAAGGCACTTAGGGCAAACCCAACAGCTCCTCAACCAATACAAGCTCACCAAGCCCAACCAAGACAACAGCAGCAACAAGCTACTACTCCAGCTCAAACTGCAGCTTGTGCAGATGTTGGAACTTCTGACTTTGACTGGAGCTTCCAGTATGAAGATTTGCCTGCTAACAACCAAGCTCTTATGGCAGACACAACTGAGATACCGCCTCAGGTATATGAATATCTCTGTTCCCAAGCTTGTATTGATAAAGTGTTAGGCTACAGAAAGCATAATCAAAACCTTATAGATCAAAATGAAGAGTTTCATCAAATGAAATCTGAATTCACAAAAGTAGAAAACAATTATAAAGAAAAATCAACTGCCTAAAGAAAGAGAATTCATTACTAAAACATGAACAAACCAATCTTGAAACTCAGATTGATGATCTACTACTAGATTAAAAGCTACCAGAGCAGAATTGGCAGTATAGAAAGTTCATTTTGACAAATATGAATTTGCATTCAAAAAGCTGCAAAGACTTTTGGATGCTCAAATTCATGACAAGGTAAAAACTGGTATGGGGTATCATGCTGAACAATATCAAGCCATTGCACCTCCTGCTGACTACGTTGCCATCCATGAACCAAGCTTCAATCTCTCAAATCTTGAAAAGGCCAACCGAGATCTTGATCCTTCAAGACATGAACCATTGGTACAAGAATGCACCACCTCGTCAGAAATCGAGTCAACTTGCTCAGAGTCCACTAAAACTGAGGAGGCCTCATCACCAGTACCAGTACCAGAACCGCCTGTTCTTAAAGTCATTCAAACAAGTGCTCATGTCCCTTTACCAGCTGTTCCGGTTCCTATGCCTTTCAACCAAATCAAAATTAGCTATCCTCCAGAAGGAAGAAAGCTAAATGTTAAAAAGGGGCAGTCTTCAACCTCAAACAACTCAAAGCCTCAAAGAAAGGTGTTTGACATATGTCATGCGCCCGAAGAAAGAATTCCATATGTTCAAAAGACATTGGAAGAGACCACCTTTGAGCACAACAAAGCTCACCCCTGGAACTTTGAAGACCTATTCAAAAGAAAGGACTATGTTTACCTTTCAAGGGACAAACTGGCCAAATCATGCTTTGTCTGTGGAAAATACAACCACACTGCCAGCACCTGCTTCTACTACCTTCAGCAGCAAAGAAACCTCAAATAACATGCTTTTGAGAAGACACACAAGAACAGAAAGGTAAGAAGTTTTGAAGCCAAGGCAACTCACTTCAGAAACTCTCTTTCCCTACCAAGGAAGTAGCTGCCAAAGCCTCAACAATCTTGCATCATCTGTGGTGAATCAGACCACTTTGCTGTAAATTGTGACTTTAATCCCTTCAACCAGATCCTTCATCAAGCCCCTCCTAACCAAAAGCCTATCAACATGAGAACCTCTACAGAGAAGCCCTCCATCAACAAGGTAAAGAAGGATAAGCATACATTGGTTGTTGAGTCATCAGCAGCCAGCAAAAATGTTGGTAATCAAGCCAAGCCAAAGAAACCAAAGGACAAGCCTTCAGCAGCAACCAAGTCTACTTCTGATAAGCCAAAGTCCTCAGCAGCAACAAAATCGGTTGCTGATAAGCTAAAGTCATCAGTAGCAAAATCTGCTGCTGATAAAGCAAATTCATCCGCAGCCAAAGCAACATCAGCTGTTGACAGAGCAAAGAAAACTGGAAAACCATCTCCTCAGCAATGGAGAGCCAAGATCCCAGTTTCTATCCCTCCAAGAATCATCATTGGTTCGATTGAATGCACACATGATGAATTTGATATTCCAAGAACCCTTTTCTTCAAGGATACAAGCTCTTGGATTCCTCCCACTAACTAGAACTCTCTCATGTGCAGGGGCAGCCAGGTCACAAGAATAACACTTGGGTGATTGACAGTGGTTGTTCCAGGCACATGACAGGCAACAGATCAATCCTCTCCAACTTCAGACACTTCAATGGAGGATATGTTGCCTTTGGGAGTGACTCAAAAGGAGGATCTATTACTGGACAAGGGACTGTGTCAAATGAAAGAATGAGTATCTCAACTATGTCAAAGAATTGGACTTCAATCTCATGAGTGTTTCCCAGGTCTATGATCAAAAGCATTGGATGCTCTTCACAGACAAAGAATGCTTTGTACTATCTCCTGGCTTATCCAAACCTCCTCCAGAGAAGATTTTATTAACTGCTCAGAGAAAAGAAAATCTCTATGTGCTTGACATGAATGAGGTCACTCCATCTGGGAGTGTATCCTATTTTCTGTCAAAAGCCTCAGTTGATGAATCAGCTCTCTGGCACAGGAGACTAAGCCACGTTAACATCAAAACCATCAAAAAATTGGTGAAGGACAATCTTGTCAGAGGGCTTCCTGATAAAGAATTCCAACTAGAAGATCACTGCATTGCTTGTTTGAAAGGGAAGCAACACAAGAGTTCTCACAAGCCCAAGACTTTGAATACAAATGATACTCCACTACAGCTGCTGCATATGGATCTCTTTGGTCCTACAAATATTATGTCAATGGGTAAGAAGTCATACTGTCTGGTGATAACTGATGACTACACCAGATTCTCATGGGTATACTTCCTCAGAACTAAAGATGAAACTGCTGAAATTCTCAAATCCTACATCCTTAAGGTAGAGAATCAAAGCAATCAGAGGGTGAAGATCATAAGGTGTGATCAGGGCACAAAATTCAAGAACCACACTTTGAACTGTTTCTGTGAGAGCAAGGGAATTGAAAGGCAATACAGTGCTCCAAGAACTCCTCAACAAAATGGAGTTGCTGAAAGAAGAAACAGAACTCTAATTGAGTCAGCAAGATCTATGTTGGCTGACTCAAAACTGCCTCTCACATTTTGGGCAGAAGCAGTAAGCACAGCCTGCTATGTGCAAAATAGAGTTCTCATAGTCAAGCCTCTCAACAAGACACCCTATGAACTATGGTTCCAAAGAGTTCCATACATTGGATTTCTAAAACCTTTTGGATGTCCATACACAATTCTGATCACACATGGGGTTCTTCCTAAGTTTGGTGCCAAATCTAATGAAGGATATTTTGTGGGCTATTCCTCTCAATCCAAGGCCTACAGAGTATTCAACTCAAGAACAAGAATTATGGAAGAATCAGCCAATGTGGAATGCAGAGAACACATTGTCTGTGAACAGGGAAAAGGCCCAAACTGGCTTTTTGACATAGACTCCTTCACCCAAATATTTGAGCCTCTCATCTTCTCAAATATGGAGTCTTCATCTTCTCAAGCACCTGCCTCCACCTCCTCTGACTACAGACTGGATTTTCCAAAATCTTCTATCAGTCTGAGAAGACCATCGATTGATCCTCCATCTGTTATGGAAGCCATTGAAGCAAGTGCAGCCAGAACCACACTCTCTAATGTCACCAGCAGTAGCCCATCTGAAAATGAAAACTTGAATGAAGACTCTTCGGTAAATGTTGTAGATGCTGCAAATACCATTTTTGATAATACTGATGTAGTTGTTGATCTTGAAGACTTTTCAACCATGAATGAAGAAATCCCTGATCAAAATCAAAGCAATCTTGAGCAAGGGATACAGCTGGAGGTGGTACCAGCACAAAGAATCAACAAGAAACATCCTATGGAAAATATTATTGGCCAAGTTCACCAAGGAGTTCTAACAAGGAGCAAATCTCATGAGGCCAATATATGTTTGTTTTCATGTTTTCTATCTCAGGTGGAACCAAAGAAGATAGATGAAGCTCTGCAACATAGCAATTGGATTGAGGCAATGCAGGAAGAGTTGCTGCAATTCAAGAGACATGATGTCTGGAAGCTTGTCGATCTTCCACCTGGTCAATCTGCCATTGGCACAAGATGGGTATTCAGGAACAAGCAAGATGAGAGAGACATTGTAGTCAAGAACAAAGCCAGACTTGTAGCTCAAGGCTACACTCAGGAAGAGGGAATTGACTATGATGAAGTCTTTGCTCCTGTTGCCAGACTAGAGGCCATCAGAATCTTCCTGGCATATGCAGCATCCAAGAATTTCATGATCTATCAAATGGGTGTCAAGAGTGCCTTTCTGTATGGGAAGATTGGTGAAGAAGTATATGTCAAACAGCCTCCAGGCTTTGTAGATCCTACACATCCTAACCAAGTGTTCAAACTAGACAAAGCTCTATATGGCTTACATCAAGCCCCAAGAGCCTGGTATGAAACTTTGTCTGGATATCTACTAAGCAACAACTTCAGAAGAGGTGCCATTGACCAGACCTTGTTTATCAAAGATGAAAAGGGAGAAATCTTACTGGTTCAAATCTACATAGATGATATCATCTTTGGATCAACAAGGGAGAAGCTGTGTAAAGACTAATGCACTCAAAGTTTGAAATGAGCTCAATGGGCGAGCTAAATTTATTTCTGGGTCTTCAAGTCAAACAAGTCCCAAATGGAATCTTCATCAGCCAATCCAAATATGTCAAGAGCATTCTGGAAAGATTCAAGATGACTGACTGCTCTGCTGCACGAACTCCTATGCAAGTACACCATCAGCTGAATCCAGACAAAGATGGTCAAGACACTGATCAACATCAGTACCGTGCAATGATAGGGTCTCTCATGTATCTCACTGCCTCAAGGCCATATATCATGTTTGCAGTATGTCTATGTGCAAGATTCCAAGCAGCTCCAAAGATTTCACATCTTCAAGCTGTCAAGAGAATTTTCAGACACCTAAAGGGAGCCCCAAGACTTGGGATATGATACTCAAAAAATGATAAGTTCAATCTATATGCATACACTAACAGTGATTATAGGGGATGCAACTTGGACAAAAAGTCCACTTCAGGGGGATGTCAATTTCTGGGAGGGAGACTGATTTCATGGCAGTGCAAGAAGCAAACATGTGTTTCAACTTCTACAGCAGAAGCAAAATACATCGCAACTTCAAGTTGCTGTTCACAAGTCATCTGGATACAAAATCAAATGTTGGATTATGGGATGACTTTCATGGCAAATCCCATTCACATTGACAACATGAGTGCCATATCAATCACAAACAATCAAGTGCAGCACTCCAAGACAAAGCACATTGACATCAGGCATCACTTCATAAGAGATCAAGCTGAGAAAAAGAGAATTATTTTAACCAAAGTTCATACAAATGAGCAATATGCTGATTTGTTTACAAAACCGTTTGATGAAGCTAGATTTAGATATTTAGTTGAATCTATTGGTATGATGAACTTTGATTAAAATATGTCTCTAAAAATTTATCTTTGAAAATATGTTTGTCTTTTGTTATAAATAAAAGTTATAAGTCAGCAGCATCTATTTTTGCTGCTAACAGGTTTAGTAATTAGCAGCAAAGATTTTGCCACTGACTACTTTAAGTTATCAGCAGGAACAAGTTTCCTGCGGATAGCTTTAAGGCAGTCAACGGCAACTCCCTTGCTGCGGATCATTGCATCCATCAGCAGCAATAGTGTTTGCTGCTGACAGACTTAACTATCCGTTGCAACCAAGCTTGCAGCGGATAGGCTTAACCATCCGCAGTAACCAAGTTTGCTGCTGATGGGTAAACATAAGTCTAAATTAACTTTTACCCGCTGTAAAAATTCCTTTCAGTCTTTACCATGACTGCTATAGTGCATTACAGCTGTAACAATAAAAGGTGAATGAGGTTGTACTGTACAAGTCATTTTGCTTTTTCCTCCTCTGCCGTTATAAGAACAAATCAAATTCCTTCACCACCCCTTCACATTCAATTTCACCCTAACTCCCATCACTTTCTCTCAAGTCCCCACAACATTCAAAGCCTTCCATTCCTAACCACCCTTCAAAATCTTCCCATTTCCCTCCAAACCAACAAAAATGGCAGACATAAACAATCCTGATGATAAGTTCTCCCCATATCACAACCTCACAGCATACTTAACCAAAGGAAAGAAGTCCGAGGGATTCGATGATATGATCGATTTTCTGTGCCGATCAAAGATACATTTTGCACTAACAGTCAACACTACCATTTATATTCCTCATATGGAAGATTTTTGGAACACCGCCGTCTACTCTACCGAGCAGGGGATTCCCCAAATAAAAGCCAAGGTAGACGGCAAAGACATCATCATTTCTAAAGCCACTCTCCGAACACATCTTCAGCTTCAAGATGAGGGGGCAGCCATCTCATACTCAAAGGAAGAATACACGAGGACCTTTGTATCCATAGGGTACACTGGAAATCAAAATGAGTACACAATAGAGAAGGCACAGATGGGCCCTCCATGGAAGTATCTCTGCCACACTCTTCTACAATGCATATCTCATAAGAGAAGTGGATTGCATCAAGTGAGCTCTGCACTTGCCTCTGCTGTTCACAGTATGATTACTTGCCAAGGTTTCAACTTTACACACCTCATCATTGAGGGTTTGAGATATAACCTTCAAGAGGGTGCAAAGCAACAATTCTTTATATACCCCAGATTCTTGCAGGAGGTTTTCAACCATGAACTAAAAGATCTCTCAAAACCTGCAAGAATCTACATCATATTGGGTCATAAAAATAATATTTTTCAAAGTATGAGAACTGTTTCCAAAAAGTTCTCAGGGGTCAATGTTCCATTGTTATCTACAATGCTGAACATACAAAGTACCCAGGGTAACAGTTCAACAATCCTAACTGATACTTATCCCACACCCTCCACTTCAAATCCTGAACAACAAGCTGCTTCCATTGCTCGAACCCCTGTGCAAACTACTAAGGATGCACAGGTACAAAAATCACGTACATCTGTTTTGGATGTTATCGTTCAACTGGAACAAAGGGCCCCAGTTGCAACGACATACACTAGAAAAGGAGCAAGAAGACTCTTTCTCTTCTTGTCTCACAGCCCAATCCCAACCTAAAAGCCCTCATTCAGAATCCCAACATTCTAATGATAATATCAAAAAGGATAGCCACACCATTAGAGAGACTTCCTTGGAAGTTTCTCTATTAGGATCAGGATCACATCCCGGATCCATAGAACAACCCGCTGAGCCATATCATTTCTCTTCTCTGAACTTAAGTGCAGAGGCACCTAGTCAAGATGGTATACATTCTCCAACTACCACTATCTCGGAGGTATTGATTGACTTGGCTGCTGGTGCACCTAACCCAAGTTCATCACCTAAGAAGGTTCACTCTAGTGGTACTGACAGAGTGAATGTGGAAAGGGCTGTCACTAATCCTGGTACATCAACTACCAAGGAGGACAGTGACAACATCACTAAGACCCTAACCACGGCAAATCACAGTGAGGATGTTTCCTTTGAAACACTCTTCATTGAGAGGAATCCTAGGTGCCAAGAAAACCAGGGTGATGTGGATGCAGAGGCTAGGCCTAAGGCCCCATCTAGCTCCAAGGATTCCACAACTGTGGATGAGGACAAACTGAAACTTCATAATATGGTATTAATGGCCAGGGTAGCTATGCTAGAGGCTGAAGTGTCTAAACTAAGGCACCAAGTCTTTATTCATGAAGCCCATCAATGCCCTCCAGTGACTTCTCCCTCCCTTTATCAGTGGGCACTCAAACAGATAACACTCTATGTACTGATGCAACCAAAAAGGGGGAGGTAGTTACCAAGGAAGATGATGCGGACATCCTAGAAGAATGGATACAGGAGCAGACTGTGTTTCAAAGTTCACTATACAAACCTGCTTTTGTTCAAATCCATGACTTGCCAGACTCAGTAGATGAAGAGGAAGATATCACTGAGGATTGGAAGTTAGTTGTCCGAGCTGTTGATGAGGTGTTGCAAGATGAAACTCTCCATGAAGACACACCTCCATCATTCAGCATACTTCCTGAAGCTGCAGCCATAATAAGTCAAACATCTACTCCCCAATTCTCACTAACTTCAAACAAGCTAGAATTTGACTCCATTCTAGCTTGGGGGTATGATGGCATAGCTGAGAGATTCTGGATTGGATGGGAGTTTAGTGGAGTAGAAGAGCTAAACTGGAACACTCTTAATGCCCTCCAAGTTCTTAATCTGTATCTGACAAGATGTATCAACACTTCATCAGATCTCTCAGCAGAACTTGCAATCAGCAGGTTCTATGACTTAATGGAGGATAATATGCCCTGGTTTGAAAGACTACTAAAAGAAGCAAATAGGGTGGCTTATCCTGAATCTTCATCAACAGCAGAATAAAGACTGGCTCCAAGAAGACTTGACTTAATCAGGAGCAGTGCTTTAACTGAAGAAGAAGTTATCTTCTGGCGAAGATTCTTGTACAACATAATGGTTAAGGACTTGGAAGTGCTAGGATGGGTGAGCACTGAGTCCTCTGATTTCACCTTCTTCCTAAGCAATGGATCTTCTCTCTCAATCAATATCAAAGAGATCTTACTTCTACCTTCAGATTTCCTACACAAGGTCTTTGAGCTCAGATCACTCATCTGCAACATCAACTCCTTAGAAAGTCAAGAAAAGATCAAACTCATCAAGGCTTCTCTTTATAAGGAGGAATCGCCTGCAATGAATGACTCTGACTCGGATCTATCCTTCCCTCCTCACCAACTGTCACTCTGAACGCAACAGAAGGGTCAAGAAAAGTGGCTGCTCAGAATGTCAAAGAAGCCTTTAAAGCTATATATGGGAATGAATGGAAAAAGGAAGAAAGTGAAGCAGTCTCTTCCCTTGTGTCTACTCCTCATCATGCCAATGAAGCTGAAGCTGAGATTCCAACAACATCTCTTACATCTGTTGTTGTGGTCCATGAAGCTGAAGCAGAGGCATCCAACAAAGACAAAGGGAAAAGACCTGTGACAGAAGAAAATGAAGAAAAGTTATTGAAAGAGAAGAAGGAAAGGGAGGAAAGAAGAAGAAGAGAAGAGAAAAAGAGGAGATGGCTGAACTAAGAAAAGCTCAAGAAAGAAAAGCGGCCATTCTCCTCAGAGAACAACAGATCCAGCTGTATGCCAAACAGCTGGATGATCTGAAAGTCAAGATTCCTACAGTCTATCAAATTCAAGAAGATGAAGCTCTTGCTCTTCAACTGCAGGAACAATTTGATAAAGAAGAAGAAGAAAGAGAGAAGAAGAAGAAGAAGAAGGAAGAGGCCAAGTTCAGAATAACTGATTCTGAGCTAGCCAAAGAAATGAGAGAGGAGTGGATAGAAGCTCTGATTTCTCAAGGTGAGGATGCAGACTACCTTGAGAAACTATCAAATAAAGAGATCTACAGAGCCTTCATGGGTCAGCAGTGTCAATTGGGAAACAAGAAAAGGGCTGAAGAAGAAGAAAAAGCCAAACAGAAATCCAAGAAGACCATTGCCTTCAACAAAAGAACCCATGAAGAAAGGAAGGTCATGATTGACTTCCTAAAGGCTAGAGGAGAGAGTGGAAAAAGGTTAGGTCCCATGAGTTTCATGAACCCGCAAGCCCTTTACTTTAAAGTCAAAAAGGAAGAAGAAGAAAGTCTGGGGAAGAAAGGCTTAAAGAAGAGGGTAATAATTCAAGAAGAAGAAAGGAAACCAAAGAAACCCAAGCCTTCTCCCTCATCCACCACTTCCTCTATCCAACAACCTTCCACTATCCATCCTAGACCTCCCTCCTCTCCACCCACAAAGTCCAAATCCTCCCACCCAGCTCCTACTCATCAACAACCTCCCAAGAAGAAAAGCAAACCTACTACTAAACCAGAAAACTCAAGAGAAATTGTCAGCTGGTCCTACAGCACTCAAGATCAAAGGTTTGAAGTCTTCAGGGAAAGAACAGAAGAAAGAAGATCACTCTATGCAACTGTTGATGAGATATTACAACTTCCAGATTCAGATCTAAGAAGAATAATGGAGCTGGGTGAAGCTCATGAGCCTACAAATGAAGGTGGGAGATATCTGTTGTTGGTGATCAAACATCACTTCAACCCCAGCAAAGATGAAATTATTGATGCAAAACCTCTCAAATCCCACTCTCCATTCATCAGTTGGTCCTACAATGCTGAAGAAAATGAGTTCACCTTGACAGACGTTAAAGGACAGAAGATGAGGTGTCTAAGCAAGGCTATCTTCAAAATGCCAAGCAAAGATATCAACACTCTATCTGAGCTTCCTCTTAACAATCCCAGCAAGGACCCAAGAGGCTATGAGGTTGCAAGAATCGTCAGCCACATGCAAAAGCTTCAGCAACAAAAGCAGTAAGAGAGTTTTGGTAGCATCAGTCTAGGGGGAGTTTGTAGAAATAAAGACTGATGACTACAAAATTCTCTAAGTACAAATGCTGCTGATCTCAGAGTTTGCTGCTGACCAACAAACTGCTGCGGATAAGCTTATCTGCAGCGGATAGTTGTTCTTCTGCTGAAGAACAAATCTGCTACGGATAGCCTTATCTACTGAAGACCAGAGTTGCTGCGGATAGGCTTCTCAGCAGCATCAACATTTGATGCTGCTGATAGGCAAATCATCAGCAACTTTGGATGGTTGCATCTTGCTGCTGATCAACAACTATGATGCTGATAGTTATACATCCATTGAAGATCAAACGTTGCTGCTAACCAGCCCTGCAAATGCAAAAGCAACAATGACCACTGACAACTTTCTGCTGCACCACTGCCACACTCCACGCAGAAAGAATGTCACTGGTGCAGACAATAAAGCACTACAACGCTTTTCTCCAAGCATGCAAGCAATAATGCCTAAGAAGACGTTTGAGAAAAGTTAACTATCATAGTTATTATTATTGTCTGTACATGTAGAATAGCTTCAATACAAGATCAACGGTTTGTGTTAGATCTGATCCTTGGAATCAAGGGTCTGTCTTGATTCTAAGTTACTATATAAGTAGTACTTAGAGTCATTGTACCTTAGTGCTTGGCTTATAGTTTTCTCTGTAATCTTGTAACCATTGAAGCTTAATACAAATTGCATTTATCAGTACTTCTTGTGTTTACTTATTTACTTTGATTAAGTTGTGATTGTTTTCGCCAATCTCAACTGGAATAGAACCATCTTGTATTTACCGATCCTACAAAATGACATAACGTAAATAAATGAAATCATGCTTTATAATTATATATATTGCATGTTATGAATGTATGTATACGTTATGGACGGAAACGAAGCTAACGGCAACTATGGTAGACGGACGACCACTTGACTATTATGCAGCCAGAAAGGAAAGTCTAGAAAGGTAGACTAAATAATGGCTACTACGGTGGAGTAAGTCCCTAAATCGATGCACGGCTGTATAATTAGTTCAGGTGGGAAACAGATGCCTTAGGGCAGATGGGTGAATATGACGGACTACGACGGTAGGACAGTTAAGACGTACGGCCGAAGGTTGGTCGGACGGTTTCTAGGACCGGACGAGTAAAAGGGCTATGACGATAGCTTAAGGGCGTATGTCTTTGTGACATACGCAGTAAAAAACGGGTTGATCACCCTTATATGTATGACCAATGAATGTTAAGGAAAGTAAAGGTGAATGCATATCTATGTAATCACATAAGAATGATGAAAGAAAAGCAAAAGTTATGAATACGTATTTATGTACTCGCATATGAACGACAAATGAAGGTCAATGATATGTTAATGTGTATTTATATATATTTATACATACTTTTAAAGAAATAATGTTCATACCTAATCGCTTTAAACTAGAACTCACCAGCGTTAGCTGACTTTTAGTATGCACTTCAGGTAATAAGAAGGAAGGTCGGGCAAAGGCATTGGGGCGTCGAAAAAGGTTTTTACTTTTAAAAAATAAATATAAAATAAAATTGAAAATACACTTTCTCGACGACCCAATATCGACGACATGTCGTCGAGATTGGTATAAATTATATATTTTTTTTAATTTTAAAAATTTTCCAGATTTTTATACAAAACAAAAATTCAAAACATATCAAACATGTTATATAAATTAAAACATTACACAAAATAATACATAAAATATTCAACAAAAAAAACAAAATGTGTAAGTTATTGCAAATCGTTCAAATAAAATGCTACAAAACAATTTAATCATCTTCATCGTCATCATCTTGGTTGCCGGATCGACTACAATAACCCTACAATAATGGTATAAAAAATAACCATACAATAAAGGTATCAAAACACAATATATACATGTATTAGTATTGCAAATAAACAAAATGTATAAGTTATTGCAAATCATATACAAACATAATACGCAAATAATTTCTTAAACATCAATAACCCTACAATAAAATTATCAAAATACATGTATTAGTGGACTTGGGTTAAACGAGTAATTTTAACCCATTTATAATGGTTACGTGTCATTTTGCCTCATTTATACTTTGATTCGCAACATAATAACAAAATATATTTACTTACCCAATCGTTTTGTGCCCGATCGTTGACCAATGTGGCGTGAGAAGTGTGCATATGTCTTCAACCCTCAACAATATATTCATCTACATATATACATACATACATTCATCTATATTCATACAAATTATACATTTCACAAAAAATAAATAACAACAATATATTCATCTACATTCATACAAAAACCCAAATAAATAATACATACAAATACCTAAATAAATAATACATACAAATACCCAAATAAATAATACATAAATAACACCACAAATAATACACCTACACAAACCTACAATTCACCAATTTCATAAATAATACATACATTTTTATATTCATCTATAATATTCAAATAAATAACAATTAAAACAACTATACAAAACTAAATTAAACAAAAACATACCTATTAGCAAAGTATTGCACAAATATATTTATACATCTATACAAATTAACAATCAATTTCACAATAAAATACATACATTTATATATCTATCTATATTATTCAAATATATAACAATTAAAACAACTATACAAAGCTAAATTTCACACATATATACCTACTAGCAAAGTATTAAACAAATATATTTATATATCCATACAAAACTACATACACAAATACACTAATTTTCACACAAATATATACATAATACCTCCGAATTTGTAAACGAGATGCCGTCGGGAAAGCCTCAAACTAGCTTTCAATCCGTTCAATTAACCAAAAACCTCACTTACACATGATTTATATTAAAACATTTAAATTATAATGGAAAAAATAAATAACAACAATATATTCATCTACATATATATACATACATTCATCTATATTCATACAAATTATACATTTCACAAAAAAATAAATAACAACAATATATTCACCTACATTCATACAAATACCCAAATAAATAATACATACAAATACTCGGGTTAAAACAAGTGAAACGGTGGGTGTTTAAATTACTAACATATATACATGTATACATTCAACTATACTCATACAAACCATACATCACAAAAAATAAATAACAACATATAAATAAATAACAAATAATGCATACATTTATATATTCATCTATATTATTTAAATAAATAACAATTAAAACAACTATGCAAAACTAAATTTAACAAAAATATACCTATAAGCCTCAATCTAGCTTCCAATCCGTTCACTTAACCAAAACCCTCACCTACACAAGATTTATATTAAAACATTTCAATTATAATGGAAAGTTACTAAAAAAAAGTCAAAATAGAGTCTTACAACTTCAAGAAGATGAGTAATGGTGGTGGTGGAGGTGGAGCATGGTGGATTTTCAAGTAAAATGGTCGGATTTGATGGTGAAAGCCGAGAGAAAGAGTAGAGAGAAAAAGGGGGTGAAATGAGGAGGAAAAAAGGTTTCCTGCGTAGATAAGACGAGCTATGACCAGTTTGACGACATGTCGTCGAGATTGGGTCTTTTTTTTAATTATTTTATTTAATTTAATTATTAAATAAAAATGATTTTTTAATAGACACATATTACGACGACATGTCGTCGATACTATGTATTTTCTTTAAATAAAAAAAACAATTAAAATTCTAACTGTAAAAAAAGAAAAAAAAATTAAAATGGGAAATTGCGACGACATGTCGTCGAGACTGCCCTTTTATGTCGTCGAGACTGCCCTGAGTTGTCGCCGATGAGCGTAAAAAATTTTCACTTTTTTCCGCTGGACCATCACCGGCGACATATCGTCGAGAAAAGTGAAAATAGTCAAAAAATTTGTCTGGGACCATCGCCGACGACATGTCGCCGTATTTGGGTGCCCTATCTCGACGACACATGTCGTCGAGATTGCCTCGACGAAACTGCTAAGATTTCTTATAGTGATCCCTTAAAACTCGTAAACATTAATTACTAATATTAGTGAGGTTGAAAAAAGTAGTTTCTATTGAACAAACTAGTTTCTATTGAACACAGTAATTTCTATTGAACAAACTAGTTTCTATTGAACTAAGTAGTTTCTATTGAAAAAAGTAGTTTCTATTAAACAAAGTAGTTTCTATTGAACTAAGTAGTTTCTATTGACCAAAGTAGTTTCTATTGAACAAAGTAGTTTCTATTGAACAAATAGTTTCGATATGAACCATGACCCGAAACTACCATAGTTTCGATATAAACTACTTATCGAAACTACTAGGTCCAAGCATGGAAATGTTTAGTGTCAATAAGGAACACTACCTTATGTGAATGGCCTTATTATACAGATTGTGAGTGACGTTAGTGACGCTCAGTAACCAGCTAAGTATAGTTCAGAAACCACTCATTAGGTGAGTTCTATGTGCCCCCTTCTATGTTATGTGCAAATCATTTTAAATGTTTTGGCTCTGAAGTGTATACACTAAATGAATAAATGCTATGAATGCCAACGTGATCATACGTGATATACAAATATATATATTTATATATATGAAAATGAATTATGAACAAAGAATGAAACGTATGTTTACAAAGAATGAATTAAAGAATGGCATAACGTAAATAAATGAAATCTTGCTTTATAATTATATATATTGCATGTTATGAATGTATGTATACGTTATGGACGGAAACGAAGCTAACGGCTACTACGGTAAACGGATGACCACTTGACTATTATGCAGCCAGAAAGCCTAGAAAAGTAGACTAAATAATGGCCACTACGGTGGAGTAAGTCCCTAAATCGATGCACGGCTGTATAATTAGTTCAAGTGGGAAACGGATGCCTTAGGGCAGACGGGCGAATATGACGGACTACGACGGTAGGACAGTTAAGAAGGACGGCTGAAGGTTGGCCGGACGGTTTTTAGGCGGACGGTTTCTAGGACCGGACGAGTAAAAGGGCTACGACGGTAGCTTAACGGCGTATGTCTTTGTGACATACGCAGTAAAAGACGGGTTGATCACCCTTATGTGTATGACCAATGAATGTTAAGGAAAGTAAAGGTGAATGCATATCTATGTAATCACATAAGAATGATGAAAGAAAAGCAAAAGTTATGAATACGTATTTATGTACTCGCATGTGAACGACAAATGAAGGTCAATGGTATGTTAATGTGTATTTATATATATTTATACATACTTTTAAAGAAACAACGTTCATACCTAATCGCTTTAAACTAGAACTCACCAGCGTTAGCTGACTTTTAGTATGCACTTTATGTAATAAGAAGGAAGGTCGGGCAAAGGCATGTAGGCTACCTGGCACAAGACTGACATCCTGTTTAAATGCTAATGTTTTAGAACAATGTTTCTTCTAAATGTTAAGACTTTCGTTGTTTATGTATGCAATAAAATGATGTTCGCTTTCGCTATGTTATAAGAGTTATAGTTTATTCAGTTTTGACGACTATGTTTATGAGTAAATCCAACAAGTGAGGTCGTCCGAAATTGGTGCCTTACATTAGATTAACGTAATTATATCCGGTTTATGGATAAAAAGTTATTGATTTTCTAAAAAAAGATTTTTTTTTGAAAATATGGGATAAACTTGAAACAACTAAATTTATGTTTATATTTACATGTATGTAACTGTTCGTTACATACATGTAATAACTGACGTTAAAAAAAATTACAAGACTATATTCGAATTAAAGGTTAAAAAAAGCTCTATTTAATGATGTAATTTTTATAAAAAAAAATATACATATATATATGTATATACATATATATACACATACATACATATACACATACATATATACATACATATATACATACATACATACATACACACACACATATATATATATATATATATATATATATATGGGGAGGGTTCAATGGGAAACCCCCAAAAAAAAAAGAAAACTGGAGAACCATTTTCAGCCACACGTTTTTAAAAGGGAAAAACAATCTAAATGCTAAAAACTAAATCATAAAAACTATATGTTAAATACTAATACATGTAATAACTGACGTTAAAAAAAATTACAAGACTATATTCGAATTAAAGGTTAAAAAAAGCTCTATTTAATGATGTAATTTTTATAAAAAAAATATACATATATATATATGTATATACATACATATACACATACATACATATACACATACATATATACATACATATATACATACATATACATATATATATATAGGGGACGTATCAAATGAAAACCCTGTCTTATTGTGAAAACCCTTAAACCCTACCACAACCACTCATTCATTTTTCTCTTTTAAACTATATATTAATAGCATCAAGGGTAGATTAGTAATTTCCAAAATCCTTTTCATCTTGACCAGATTTCAGAGAACTGTAGATACAAAACGTGGGTTTTCAGACACAAAAGTGAAAAGCCATAACCCATCACCTGTTTCCATGTATCAGACATCTCTCTCTCCAAAACCCTAAATTGTTTTTTCTTCTTCAAGATGAAGTTCCCATCAGGGATCTTTTTTTCTTTTCAAGATGATCTCTATCACATATCGTTCCTTCACAGATCTTGGTTTCAGGCAACCATCATTTTATCACCAACCATCGGTTTCAAAACATCCAGATCTCGTTTACCATCTCTAAACCCATATCTGAAATCGAAGTTTGTTGTGCTGTAGAAGACCGCGAACACAACCGGCGCCACAACCACCACCACCATCGTCGTCCTTCAAGCTTAGTTCGGTTTTACTCTTGAAAATCTGTATCAAATATGGCCGGAAAAACGCGATTCCAGCCGTGATTCATCTAGCCAAGCGAGATCCGGTGACCATCTTCTTCTATTGCTAGTTGTGTGGTGTTTTCCGGTGAAACTAACAACTGTGACGGCGATGGGTGTTTAATTCGACAGCGGCGGCGGCTTCAGGGTCAGATCGGCAGTGAAGAGTCGCTTGGTTCGCGGAGTTTAACAGGTACATCTAATTTTTGTAAGTACCTTGCTCTGGCGATGGGTGTTTAATTCGAAACCGTGCACCTGTTAATTTTATATTTTTAAAATTTTTTTTGAGTAAAAAAATGAAGCACAAGAAGATTAGGATTTTTTTTATTATATATATATTTTTTATATGTAACATTCAAGATCTAACAGATGACGAAAGCATGTATATGTTTTGCATTTTATTATTTGAATCACACTCTGTGGTTCAAGATCTAATAGATGATTCAAATCTATATATGTAGTACATTTGTGTATTTTGTTTTTACACTTGTGTATTTTGTTTTTACACTTGTGTATTTTAATTTTACACTTGTGTATTTGTAAAGACATTTGTGTACATGGATTTAAATTTTATTTCCTGATTTGTGTATATGTTTTTTTCCTCATTTGTAAAGATATTTAGATATTTGGTTGTAGAGATTTTTGTGTATATGTTTTTTCACCTCATTATTATAGACAATGTAACTGAAATTTTTTGGTTTGACTTCCTTAGTTTATTCATATGAATTTTAACTTTATCTCTTCAGTATGCCTCATTTGAGAAGTTATTAAATGACATTTAGTTGCTACTAATTAGATTTTATTTTAGTAAACTGTCTTCCATAGGATGAAACAACTTTAATTTGGTTTTCGGGCAAACAAGGAAAGACAACTGCAACTATGATTTGTGATAAAAGCCAACAAGGTAATTTTTTATTTTCTGATTTGTGTAAAATTAAGCAATTATGTTGTACCAATGTGTAGGGATTTATTTTTTTTTTCCAGCTATTTTCAAATTTGTATAAAAAGTTTAAAAGTTTTTAAACTCGTTTAATAAGTTTCTTGATACAAAAGTTTTTACACACGTTTAAATTGGGGCTTTATAGTTTTAAACGTGTCTAAACCACAAAATAAGGTTTTTATATAGATTTGGAAATCCCTAATTTTAATTTACACATGTTTAAATTGAATTTACACAAGTGTAAACTGAATTTACACAAGTGTAAACTGAATTTACACAAATGTAATCTGAATTTACACAAGTGTAAAGAGTTGTTATTCATGTGTTTTTATGTTGATCTGAAGATGTATAAAATTGTCTTTGTACAAATTTGGAAAGCCCCAATTTTTAATTTACACATGTTTAAATTGAATTTACACATGTATAAACTGAATTTACACAAGTGTAAAGAGTTGTTATTCATATGTTTTTATGTTGATTCCGATCTGAACATGTATAAAATTATCTTTGTTGACATATATATACATATGTAAATTGTCTTTGTTCATGTAAATTGATTTTTGTATATGGATTTTAGATGGGATAGCAAGCACATGAGGGATCGAAGATCTTGATTTAAGACGGTGTAAAAGTCGACTTCCTTGTGTATATGTTTTTTTTGTAAAAATATTTGTATATTTTTTATATAATTTTCTGATTTGTAAACATGTGTAAATTAGTTTTACACATGTGTTCTTTAAAAATCATATTGACTTGTATATTGATTGATGAGAGAGAGAAAATGTGATTTTTTATTACTAGATTTAAACAAAAAAGAAGAAAATAAAGTGAAATTACCTTTTTACCCCCTTATTTAATCTAAGCCATAAGTTTTTATATTAAATATATTAAAAATACAGAATTAATTATAGCCACATATTAAAATACTAAGAAATAAATGTGTGGTCCATATAGAGTTTAAGGGTTTTCACAATAAGACAGAGTTTTCATTTGATACGTCCCCTATATATATATATATATATATAATATATATATATATATATATATATATATATATATGGGGAGGGTTCAATGGGAAACCCCAAAAAAAAAGAAAACTGGAGAACCATTTTCAGCCACACATTTTTAAAAGGGAAAAACAATCTAAATGCTAAAAACTAAATCATAAAAACTATATGTTAAATACTAAATGTTAAAAGCTAAACCGTAAAAGTTAAGCGCTAAAAACTAAAACTAAAACTAAAAACTAAACGCTAAAGCTAAATGCTAAACAGTAAAAGCTAAATCATAAAGGTAAAAGTTAAATCTAAACCCTAAAGCTAAACCGTAAAAGCTAAACACTGAAACCTAAACTGTAAAAGCTAAACGCTGAAAGCTAAACCGTAAAAGTTAAACGCTGAAAGCTAAAAACTAAAAACTAAAAACTAAACCATAAAGCTAAATGCATGTGGCCTAAATTAATAACAAAGGGTAGAAAAGTAATTACACTTTTTTATTTTTTATTTTTCCTTTTTCAATTAAAAGAACATATATTTAGATTTCCTTTTATTAAATTATGATTTTAACATTTTTTTATTTCCATCAAAATCAATTGTGAAAACCTAAAAATCAAGAACATATTTTTTAAGCATGTGTAAAATAAGAAAAAAATGACTTTACACATTTGTAAAAGACTCTAAAACAGAGACAAAAATGTGTAATTTTTAAATACACTATATGACTATCTTACTAAGTTGTATTACACATGTGTAAAAATAAAATAGACATCTATAAAAATAAAATACACACGGGTAATATACCCAAATAAAAAAATTACATCCAAATATTCATATATCTATACAAATCAGAAAAAAAAAACGATTAGAATAATAATAAAAATTAGGATTATTGGATTTTAATAATCCCACTTTTACCAATTGAACAATAATAATCTCAACTGGGAATATTCTTACCACCGGTCCCTGATTTCAAACTATTTTTTTACATTGAAACCCCCGTTAAAAAAACTTAACGTCGTTAGAGTTTATATGACGTGGACATCTACAAATCGCCAGGAAGTCGAGCCAAGCTAGCAGTGGTCTCGTGGTGGCTTTTGAAATTGACTCTGGTGGTGTTTAACTGTTCTCGTTTGTCCGGAAAGTCCGAACAGAGACAACGGTGGTGTTTAACGAGACCAATTAAACACCACCAAAGCCAACTTCAAAAGCCAACATGAGACCATTGCTAGCTTGGCTCGACTTTCTGGCGGTTTGCAGATGTCCACGTCATATAAACTCTAACGGCGTTAAGTTATTTTAACGGGGGGTCCAATGTAAAAAAATAGTTTGAAAGTAGGGACCGGTGGTAAAAAATATTCTCAGTTAAGATTATTATTGGTCAATTGGTAAAAGATGGATTTATTAAAATCTAATAATCCTAAAAATTATAAGTTATTACGATCAACTTGGAAAAAGCCAATTAAATTCCAAGGTATATATTGTATATTTATATATTCTACATTCATAACTAGTAAAACAAGGTCCTTGAAAATCACCCCTAACAAGATTCACACACACTAATACAAAATACAGAATAACCACATTTCTGAAAAGAAAGACGAAAAACATAAATAAACCAGGATTGTAATCGAGCGGGGATTGGGATAGATAGGATATAGAGGAATTACTTGAAAAATAGAAGGAAATATTTATAATTAAAATTTCGAGTAAATTTCGTTTTAAGTTCATGTAGTTTGATCAAAAAATCGCTTTGAGTTCAATGGTTTCAATGGATTTTTGAGTCTTTATGGTTTATCGATTGTCCCAATCAACTTCGGGTCACTAACATCATCCAATTTTTCTGTTAAATTTTTATGAAAAGACCATAATACCCTTTAGGAAAAAAAAATTAAACCCTCCGCTACCATCCCCTTCATTATCGTCATCTCACCCACACCACCGCCTCCCTTCATCATCGGCGGCACCACTGCACCCCACCGTCGGCGCCACCACCACTCATCGTCAGCATTTTAACCCGGATCTGGGAAGAAAGCCACTATCGTCGCTGTTTTTGCCGACTGATGTCGCTGCTGCTACCTTAACCAGAATCCCCCAAACAAAACTCAGCGCCACCCCCACCGTCTCACCCTCACCGACACCCACATGTTACCACCACCGCACGCTACCACCGCTACTGCCCAGCCGGTTGTGTGTCTCTCCGGAACCCTAATTGGGTTGCTCGTACCTGCTGTCAACACCACAAGGACGCCTTCACCACCATGCCACCTCCAGCCCCTTCACCACCATCATCTCTCCTCCACCCCCTACCTCGTCTGACAACCCCCGCCTCGCCTGACGACCACCATAACCCCTTGCCTCGCCTGCTTCGATGTCTCCATCCTTAGCCTTCAATTTACGAATTAGACGGTGTGGGGATGGTGTTCAACATAGTTATGACTTGGCTGTCGACAGTGGTGGGGATGAAATGAGCTCAATTTTGTTTTGATTGATTAGTTGTTAACTTCTGTCTTGAATTTTAGCTCACGGTGGTAGGGATGGTGTTCAACATAGTGGAAAGAAACACTGATGTTACCTTCACCTTAGATGATGGAACTGGAAAATTGGACTGCAGTGTTCTAGGGATTTAATTAACAAGAAGATGGTGTTTGGTGGTGATGGCGTACTGTTGTTAGAGTCGGGTAGGGTAGGGTCGGGTAGGGTAGAGAGGAGAGACTATGGAAGAAGACAGAAATGGGGTAGGGTTTTTTAATGGTTTTTATTTTATTTTTAGTATTAAGGGTATTTTTGTCATAAGTTAACATAATCATACTAACGGTGTTAGTGTCATGAACTTATTTGAAACGAAAATGAAACCACAAGAACTCAAAAAGTTCAATTGAAACCATTAGACTTAAACCGATTTTTTAAGCAAACCCACATGTTACTCTAAAATTTAAAAAGGTCAAAAACGGGTGATCGCACATTCAAAATTTGGAAGACAAGGAAAAACAGTTAATAATAAAATCTTTGTTTTTTTTATATTTCATTCATTCATACACTAGAATTGTTTTCTCCATTTTCACACTGAAATGGCATGACTCTTTTCTCCATTTTAATCTACGCTATCATAAAATTGGATAAACACCAATCAATTTAAATCATGGAAAATCAATTAAACCCTGATCTTGAAAGGGTTTGAATAGCAATAGAAGATGGGTTAAAAGAAACCTGGTTGGTAAAATGAGTTTTGTTGCCGCTACCGAGTAACACCACCGCCAGTAGCCAGATCCGTCCCAAAAAAGCGTTCAATCACTATTAACGTAGATATGTTAGCTCTTCACAACCACAAAGCTGTGAACCCACACTAACCTTTGGATATGGAAAATTGAAAATTGATGATGAAGAGGAAGATGAAACTATGTTCTTAAAGATATAGATTTTGGGTTTTATGAAATAAAAAAAAGAGTAAACTGTCATTTTCGTCCCTGTGGTTTGGTCAAAATTGCCACTTTCATCCAATAGTTTGTTTTTTTGTATCTGGGTCCTCATGGTTTTAAAATATTGCCATTTTCATCCTCGTGGTTTTAAAATATTGCCACTTTCATCCAGTCAGCTAACACCGTCCGTTTTTCTCAGTTAAATGAGGGGTATTTCAGTCCTTTTACTTATTTGTTTTATTTTTTCATCTTTTTTACTCTCACTTTTTAATCATCCCCAATTTAACCTCTAATTTAATCATCCACCTGCTGGCCTTCTTCCTCTTTTCCTGACCAGTTTCCGACGAGCACCACTGGAACACCTCCGTCGCTTGTTTCTATGATTAAAAAGTGAGAGTAGAAAAGATGAAGAAATAAAACAAATATGTAAAAGGACTGAAATACCCCTCATTTAATTGAGAAAAATGGACGGTGTTAGCTGACTGGATGAAAGTGGCAATATTTTAAAACCACGAGGATGAAAATGACAATATTTTAAAACCACGAGGACCCAGATACAAAAAAACAAACTATTGGATGAAAGTGGCAATTTTGACCAAACCACAGGGACGAAAATGACAGTTTACTCTAAAAAAAATGAAAGATGGAGAGAGAAAAAGGTTGAGATTTTGATTTAAAGAGATAGGAGAGAGAGCGATAGTAGAGAAATTACATAAATACCACTATTGATTAATAATAAATCAGAAAATCAAGAAATAAATGTGTGGTCCATAATAAGTTTAAGATTTTCACAAAAAAACTCATGATTTACAACCGATACGTCATATGTATAGGGGGATGATTAAGAGAAAATCACAAAGTTAGGCAAAACCCAAGAAAACCACTCTCAACCAATCATAATTTTTATTTTTAATTTTAACTTTATTTTTATTTAGAAGGTTAATTAGGTTATTTTAGAAGCCTTTAACTTTAATGGTTTTTTTTCTACTTCCTTGATTCATTCCTTAATTAAGTGATTCTTTTTCCTCCCTCTAAAATAAAAAACCAAAATCACAGTTCACATTTTTCATTGAAGTCAACAATCCCAAAAACTTAATTGGTAACTACACTGGAAAAAAGAAGCGACACCACCCACTGCCTCTTTAGCCTTTTGTTGAAAATCATGTGCTCCCATTTCCTTTTCCCTATAGATATATCCTCAATAATTTTCACTTCCTTCACATCGCTACATAATCATATACATACCTACTAGAGAGATACATCCTTATCATCATTGCTCGATGAGATCTACCGCTCCATCGACGAAGGGAAATGGATCGGAAAGGAAGTACGATCGATGGAGATTTCTGTAACATTTCTGCTTTCGCGTACTTGTAACACTTATCATATCCGTAAATCAATGATGCTTGAAACCCTCAACATACTCATGTTCACATCATACTTGAAACATGCATATTTCATGCACATTGTACTTATTACATGGTCACATGTTGACTGCAACGCTTGGAATTGCCTAAAATTGTAACTTGGACCGTTAAACCATTTAATTGCTCGTTTACCAATACGAAAACTCACCCACTACTAACTCAAAGGCAATGTATCAACCATATGTGCCTAACATAGTTATTTAACTCATTCAAGTTGTCACATAATTCAACTTGATGCCCTAGTACGTTAGTTACTACTTTCGTGCGGTCGTTCGCCTTTTAAACCGTCGTTAACTGTGTACCGTCCACAACCGATAAGTTCGTCTAAGATGACATTAATTTATGTTTTCAATGTTTAACATATTTATTTCATTAATTAAAACAAAGTTTGTTTGCAAAACATTCATTAAATAGATCCTGAAATTCGAAAAACGATCAAAAACTGCGAAACCGAACCGTTGGATCAACTATGGGTCAACGGCTGATGTCGTGTGATAAGTATATATAAAAAAGTATAAATAAATATATTTTTAAGGTGATTGTTTTCACAGAATCAGGTTTTAAATTTATAAATTAAAATTATAATTACGTTAACTTAAAACACACATAATAGGCAAATGTACCTATCGCAGCGTAATATAGTTAGGTAAGAACCAAGTATTGAACCAATGGACACGGTCGAGTTCCAATACTCAACTTTTGTTATCATTTAGCCGGATTAATTAGTAGCTGAGTTTTGTGTGCTTGTGGAGCAGAAAAGTAAATGACGGTAAAGTAAATAACATAAAAGTAAAAATGTGCGTGAAATGTATAACAGAAATGTAACTAGCAGAATAGTAAATAGCAGAAAAGTAAATAAAGCGAAAATAATCAGATTACGAATTGTATTACTTCGGGATTCGAATCAGCTTGGTACGTGATAATGTTAAGTTAACTAATTCAGTGGTATGAGTACTACAAACTTGTGACCCGGGTCACCGCTAGAGCCTTGTCCTCACGGCATTTGATTTGCAAATTATATTCATAAAAAGTGGTAATGCCTCCCGTTAGGGACAACATTTACCCTCAACCCATCGAATGGTCATCTCCGGGTTGGATAAAGACATCGGAATCAAAATGTTTTATATTAAGTTAAATAGGTGATTATATTTTGCTCACCGGGAGACAGTGTAACAATGGGACCAAGTATAAAGACGTACCGTTCTCAACATGAGTTCACCAATTCTTGGTCGCATAATAATCTCGTATAAAGTCTTACGATCTTAAAAGTATAGACCAAGCCTTGGCTTATCAATCTCTGCTCGTATAAAGACGTACGAGTTTCAAAGGAAGTTTGATTAAAAATGGTTTTACGATCTTACTCTTTAAAATCAAGATACTCACAAATATAAAGACGGATTTAGACAATAATAAAAGCCCATCAAAAGATGGTTTTTGAGGAAGAATTAGTTAAAGACATAAACATACCACTTCATTAATAGGTTAAATATTAACATGCACCAAACATCATCTTCACCCTAGCAATACAAAGAAGTTTTAGCCACTAATGGCCATAACAACTAGCGTAATGATGAGTTTCGTAGGCTCCCTTATTGTGAAACAAGGAGGAAGAGCCCCTCTACTCTCTACTCTCTACTTTAACTACGAGAATGCTCTCTTCTTGAGTGTAATTTTGCTCTGGATTGGTGTGTGGAATGAAGAACCCAAGCCTCCTATTTATAGGCCTCAAAATGTGCAATGCACGACCGTGCATTGGGTTGCATGGTCGTGCAAAGGCCCAGAGAATCAAATAGGGTACAGAGGACACGGTACCGGGCCGTGGGGAGCAGAGAAGGGCAATGCACGACCGTGCATTGGGATACACAGCCGTGCAACCCACTTCTTTCTCCAAGATTTGTCTTGTAGTTTCTTGTTGACTATTGTTGACCAATTTTAACTTCTTGGGGGTCAATGCTTCGGGAATAAACCTTTAGAAGCTTGAATACTTGTTGTTCTTCATAGGATTTAGCTTGATTTGTATTTTTAACACGTAATAACCTGCAATTATAAAATATTTGTGTTTCAAGCATAAATTGCAAGATTATTATTCAATTTAGTACCATAATGCATGATTATTATGTATGTAAAATATGTATAAATGATGACATATCAAAGGCCGCCCATGACCCATGAAAGAATTTTGCAGCCCACAAGGCCATAAGACCAAGAAATTTCGGCCACCCCCTTTTACACACCCTAAAAACCCTAAATTCCTTTCCAATACATTCCATATTTACAACCCTTAACCTACAACTATAAATACAAGGCTTAATTCCCCCATTCTCTTCACACTTTGCTATAACTTTTACTAGCCAAATCTCTGCCCTAATCCCCAACAAAATTCGTTAACCACCCTTCTCCATCTAAGAAAAAATTACAACAACAAAGTAAGCTAGTTCGTCTTTCGTTATTTCATCCTTGTCTCGACATAATGCTTGGGTCGACTTTGAATGGCCATACCTTGGCTATTCCTTATCCAAAAAGGTTGATTCTTAAGTCTAAAAGCACATTTAAAGAGTCCTCTTTCCATAAAATCTAACCTCTTAATTGTTTGACAAGTTTAAGGCTTTCAAACATATTTTTTTTAGGGTTAAAGGTCAATTCTGAATTTTTATGACCAAAATTCAGGATTCCAACCATCAGCCCAAGCTCTGTCAAAAAAATCAGAATTGACCTTTACATCTAAAAAATATGTATGAAAGCCTTAAGCTTGTCAAACAATTACGAGGTTAGATTTTATGGAAATAGGACTCTTTAAACATGCTTTTAGACTTAAGAATCAACCTTTTTGGATAAGGAATGGCCAAGGTATGGCCATTCAAAGTCAACACAAGCATTCTGTTGAGACAATAATAAAATAACGAAAGTCGAACTAGCTTACCTTGTTGTTGCGATTTCTTCTTAGATGGAGAAGGGTGGATAACAAACTTTGTAGGGGATCAGGGCAGAGATTTGGCTAGTAAAATTTGTAGCAAAGTGTGAAGAGAATGTGGGAATTAAGCCTTGTATTTATAGTTGTAGGTTAAGGGGTTGTAAATATGGAATGTCTTGGAAAGGAATTTAGGGTTTTTAGAGTGTGTAAAGGGGGGTGGCCGAAATTTCTTGGTCTTTGTGGCCTTGTGGGCTGTAAAATTCTTCCACGGGTCATGGGTGGCCTTTGACCCATGATTGATCCAACGGTTCGGTTTCGCGGTTTTTTATCATCTTTCGAATTTCAGAATTTATTTAAGGAAAATTTTGCAAAAAACTTTGTTTTAATTAATGAAATAAACATTTAAAACATAAATTAATGTCATGTTAGATGAATTTGTCTATTGTGGACGGTACGCAGCTAACGACGGTTTAATAGGCGAACGACGGTACGAAAGTACTAAGTAACGTACTAGGGCATCAAGTTGAATTATGTGACAACTTGAATGAGTTAAATAACTATGTTAGGCACATATGGTTGATACATTGCCTTTGAGTTAGTAGTGGGTGCTTTTTCGTGTTGGTAAACGAGCTATTAAACGGTTTAACGGTCTAAGTTGCAATTTAAGGCAATTCCAAGCGTTGCAATCAACATGTGACAATGTAATAAGTACAATGTGCATGCAATAGGCATGTTTCAAGTATGATGTGAACATGATCTATGATGAGGGTTTCAAGCATCATTGATTCACGAATATGGTAAGCGTTACAAGTACGTGAAAAACAGAAATGCTACAGTCTCCCCTAGTTAAGGGAATTTCATCCTCGAAATTCAACTAGTAGAGACAATGATAACTAGGAAAGGATAGGTTATGCTATACGTTGACTAGGGCTAGTCCTTGATCCGACGCTTAGTCTCACTTCAAATACACCATCATTGTTTATGTATAGGGTGTACCACAGCTAACCCACCACACTTTTGGCCCATTGGAAGCGTACTAGCCACCTATCATGTGACAATCCGGCAATTTAGGGTTAACCTTGTTAACCAAATTCCGTTAAATCCTAACCCATCTCAAACCTTAAGGACTCATTCTGTCATTTATCAAACTCAAACACACTTAAAACTACAAGGACTAGTTGTGTAATTAGCCAAAACCTATCTGTTGACTTTATGAAGTCAAAATCATGTGTTTACTGTCCTTTGACTTTTAAAAGTCAAACAACCCTTGTTCTTGATCTAAATTCGCAAACCATAACTGAAAATTGATCGAATTCGAAGTTGTATCGTATGGCATTGATGATTTCGAACGGTTTTGAGCCGTTCTAACTATTTATCATTGTTCATCATTGCGAATTATAACCCAAAACCCGAAACCGTCGACCTCCATAACTAAACCATCAAATCCGATCATTTGGTTTGTTATTCTCACAATCAAACTCTCTAAACATCTTAGTCGCACCTCCTAGAAACTGTTGCACGCACGAATTAGATTAGGGACGAACCTGGAGTCACTGAGGATTAAACCGCTCGAAGTCAGAACCCTAACTAGCCGATCTCTATCAATTCAATATCATTAGAGGTAATTAAACATATCCACATCTTCGTTTGCATGTCTAGAACGAAAGACCTAACTCAATTTGGGCTTATAACACCGATTTGAACACGATCGAATTCTAGGGTTCATCGTGTATTCGGTTTAGTCGAACTCCAGACTAAACTCAATATCAATCAAATTAAACTACATGGATATGGTCGCAATTCCCCAAGCTTTGATAGCCCTACGATTCCAGTATCAAACCTAATCCGAATTCGTGTAATTGATTCTTGAATAAACCTAGGGTTTTCGGATTTAAAAACTCTGAGAAATCGATTGAAACCAAAGTTTTAATCCAATCATTTAGTACTGATAAACTCGAAATCAACTGGATTTCAAAAGCCCTATGGCTATTGAATCAATCATGCATCTTATAACCGAATTTGGATTTGGAAATCGGATTGGGAAAGAACCACGATCGCAGACTAGGATCTTAAGCATTGGGCTGGGTTTTTTTTTACACAAACAGGACAGTAGTCTGGATGGTTGGGTTGTCGGGTTGCACAGGGGGACCTGGGTTCGATCCTCCCTAACTATTTTATTTTTTTAAGCAATTTACCCCTATATTGTTCTAATATTATATTTATACGTTTTGAGACCTGAAAACGACTGAGTATTCGGGATTGAAATTATAACACACTTTTTAGCATTTTGTCTGAATTAAAAATAATATAATTTATTATATTATTTTCTAAGGCTATTATTTAATTCATAAAACACGCAAACAATGGTTTATATTCGGTTTGGATTTTATAACTCGTATTAATTATTATTTTCATATTTAAAATAATATAATTATTTATATTATTACTCACGTTTATGTTCCCGGATAAAATAATATATCTATTATTTTGTCACGTAATTAAATATGGTGTTAATTCTCCAAACTTAAAAATAATATAATAAATTATATTATTTTCCTAAACCATTATTTAATGATGCAAACACTCGAATATTTATTTAAATAATATTATAAATAATTAGAAACTCTCGATACGAAACACATCTATCTTAATTATTAAATTAAGGAAATCTCTTATTCTTGTGGACAAGTTCGTCTACTCTTTAATCGCTAGTGCGTCTTAGGATGTTGAACCTTCCCTGTCATCGTCACAATATTTCATGTGTCCCTAACTATTATGCTTATAATTCTAGGGCATACTTAAGTAGTTCACAGGTAAACTCTTGTGTTTCCTACTTGCATCCTTGTGTGGTGCTATCTACTCGTACACAACTCAAGTGAGTTTCACGACCCCTTTTTACTCGTTTTACTGTTGGGGGAGAAACATGCACACAAGCAATCATACTTTTACTTGTTTTCTCGTTGGGGAGAAACATGCATACAAACAAACATTATGTTACTTGCTTTCCTATTGGAGGAGAAGCAGGTATGCAGACAAACATGGATCGCATAATAATTCACTACCACTTGTGTACCTAAGTGCAAACACTATCACTGAAAGTCCTCACACACATCGGACCATTAATATGGATCTTAGCGAGGTAATGTTTAGTAGTACTACAGGGTTTGACAAACCCCACCCGGGTTAGTCGCACTAACTCGATTGGAGGTCGAACGGGTGAAATGTTGGCCTAATCACATTTCCATAATTGATAGACCTGATAGGAGGCATTCAAACACAAACAGTCAGCTTCGGTTACGAACGCTTAGAGTAACTTGTACATTGTCTAGCTAACAATAGGTGTGACTTATGTATGTGGATCCTGCAAACACTCAAACAGTCTATTTACTTACAAACCTGTGAACTCACCAACCTCGTGTTGACACTTTTTCTTACATGTTTCTCAGGTCGCTAAGGCATAGGTTGCACACTTAGGACATGCATGGAGTCCTACTATCATTTCATCCTTATGCAAACATTTAAAACAATTTACTTGTCTTATTAGATTTGAGCGCATTTGTTTTGCGCATTTTTTTTCTTGTTTAAACGCGTCCGCATTTACTCTGAACGTTATGATATTTTCATTTGAGTCTCATATAGTGTCGTTTGATGTAACTAATGACTGAGATCCTGGTTTGTTACTTCCCAAACAGTAAAACTCCACTAACATGGATAATGTTGGGTGGCATGATTCGAGTTCAGGAATTGGTTATGGGTAGCTACATTGTAGAATTTCACTTCACACCAATATATGTGTAAATTCAAGATTACGTTCGCGACCGCAATCGTCAATTTACCTTACACGGGTGTGATTTGTCCTTCTATTATGCACCTATAAAGTGATGATAGTAATGAATATGGAGGTTACGAATATTATCGAAGGGTAGTGAAAACATGTTATTTTGAGATTCGGAAATCATAATCAAATAGGTATCTTATGCATATACGTTTGAGTTGAGTTAACAAGTAGTAGTGCGTAAAGGATGGCATTCACATATAGAAATTTGCAAAAATGAAATTTGTATCAATGTTTAAATATGACATTCCAAACATATCGTAAATTTAAAAGCAAATATGACCCATTGATAAAAAAGAATTCAATCTAAGTTACAAGATAGTGTCATCCAAGCAAACATAGAATCTAAATTTTGATAAACCAAGGTAATAATCAAGAAATAAAATGAGAAACGTAGTTATCATGTCTCCCCTAGTTAAGGGGATTTCATCCCAAAACTTAACTAGTGGGGTTCGCGTTGTCTTGGGCGGTAGGGTCTTTCACGTGCTCCTAAGGAAAAAACCCATCCTTGAGCAGCTTGATTGTTAACAGGGTGAAGTTTGGGAGAACATTTTTTTAAATGGTTAAGGCCATCGCATATATAGCAGGCTCTAACATAGCTGACAGGTGCAGGGTTGGTGATTGTGGCATTATTGATGTTGTTTCAGTAGTTTCGAGTTGTGTGACCAAGTCGGGTAGTACGGCGACGAGTTGTTGTGCGAGGAGGGTTGCTATGGCACTAGTATCAACAGTGGAAGAAGTGTTGGTGGTATCACCGATATTAGAGACAGTGGTGTCGGTAGGATCACGACGAGGAGTCATTTTGTCTATTTAATGTTTACGAAAGATTGAAATATTTAAAGGGATAATAGTTGACTTATCAAGATTCGGGGTCCAATAAATAATACTAAGAAGACATGTGTTTCCTATAAGCAAGCAGACAGAAAGGTCTATTCTGGACCTCTGATCTTGTGCATGATTTTGGGATATTTAAGTTGCCCAAATGAAAAAGTATTTCTTAACAAAAGTTTTTTATTATAACCTAAATTAAAGACCCGAGGAGTATTAGAATTTTTTGAAATTGTTTATTAATTTTAAAATTTGTCTAAAGTTCAGCAACACATTCTGTCCAAATCTGGACTTTACAAAACTAACCATAATCTTCTAACATTTGAGCATCCTTAATTCTTTGATTTTCTTTTCTTAAAAACATTTTATTCATAATCTAAGGTGTTGCATGCATTAGAACCCTATCCAAGCCTACAATGTACGTATATGATAAATGAACGGTTCTAGCTCGGAAAGACGCAGTAATCTAAACGAGTCCTTTGCGACCGACCCCTCTTTCCTGGGAATCTCTTCATTGGATATACTACTCTAGGTGGATTATCACGTTCTATTATGCAACCACATATCCTCCTTCGTCATTCTCATTCAAACTTTATCTTCGTGTAACAATAATTCCTTAAACTTATACAATTCTTATATTCTATAGGGCACGTTCACTAAGGTTGATAGACACGCCTCCTCTCTAATCATCAAGGTGAGAACATGTCAACATATCAAAACTCGTTTTCCATAAAATACAATTCAAACTTTGTTGCTGCGGATAGTTAAGTCTTTCAACAGCAGATTTGGTAGCTACTGACTGTTGTATTCATTCCGCAGCAAAAAGGTTGCTGCTGACCGCCTTAAAGCTATCTGCAGGAAACTTGTTCCTGCTGATAACTTAAAGCGATCAGTGGCAAAGGCTTTGCTGCTGAAGAGTAAATCTGTCAGCAGCGAAAAAAAGTGCTGCTGACTTATAACTTTTATTTACAACATAAGACAGACATATTTACATCAAAGGATAGATGCACTCAACTGAACCGATGATGATGCTTGGTGGTTTCTTTGCCTTCCATTGTTGAGATATAGGTTTTCCAGTTTTCTTTGACCTATGAGCAGCTGGTGTGAATGCTGAAGACTTTGGCATAGCTGCAGCAGCTGGTGTGAATGCTGATGACTTTGGCATAGCTGCAGCAGCTGGTGTTGCTGCTGATGGTTTTGATTGTGCAGCAGCAGACTGTGTTGCTGCTGAAGGCTTTCCCTTGGATCTTGCCTTATCAGCAGTGGACACTTTAGCTGCTGATTTTGTTAGCTTATCAGCAGCAGATTTGGTTGCTGCTGAAAGCTTCTGCTCCGTTTTCTTGGGCTTAACTGGACTAAGAACCGATGTATGTTGATTCTTCTTTACCCTTTGTTTTTGAGGGGCTTGATGAAGAATCTGGTTGAAAGGGTTAAACTTACAGTTTGCAGCAAAGTGGTCTGATTCTCCACAGATGATGCAAGATTTTTGAGGCTTTGACAACTGCTCCCTTGGTGGAGAAAGAGATTTTCTGAATTGAGTTGTTTTAGCTTCAAAGCTTCTTACCTGTTTGTTCTTCTTTGTCTTCTCAAAAGCATGTTGCTTGAGGTTTCTTTGCTGCTGTAGGTAGTAGAAGCAGGTGCTGACAGTGTGGTTATATTTCCCACAGACAAAACATGATTTTGCCAGTTTATCCTTTGAAAGATGCACATAATCCTTTCTTTTGAAAAGGTCTTTGAAATTCCAAGGGTGAGCTTTGTTGTGCTCAAAAGTAGCTTCTTCCAATGTTTTTTGAACATATGGAACCCTTTTTTCAGGTGCATGATATGTGTCAAACACCTTCCTTGGCTGGACTGAATTGGAAGGAGGCTTTGAGTTTGTGGAGGTGGAAGACTGTCCCTTTTCAATAGTTAGCTTTCTTCCTTCTGGAGGATAGCTAATTCTGATTTGTTTGAAGGGTTTAGGAACTGGTATTGAAGGGATAATAGGGACTTCATCTTTAGTGACTATCACTTGAGGGGCAGGAGGAGATGAGGCATTACTTGTTTCAGTGGAGTCTGAGCAAGTTGACTCAGTCTCTGATGAAGTAGTGCATTCTTGCACAGGGGTTTCTTTGACAGCAGGGTCAAGATTTCGGTTGGCCATGTCAAGATTTGCTAGATTGAAGCTTGGTTCATGGATGGCAACGTAATCAGTAGGAGGTGCGACGGTTTTGTACTGGTCAGCATGATATCCCAACCCAGTTTTTACATTTTCATGGATTTGAACATACAAAAGTCTTTGCAGCTTTTTGGATGCAAATTCATATTTTTCCACATGGACCTTTTGGTCTGCCAATTCAGCCCTTGCAGCTTTCAACTTAACCAGAATATCATCAATTTGAGTTTCAAGGTTTGTTTGTTCATGTTTTGATGAAATTTCTTTCTTTAAACAATCATTCTTTTCCTTGTAACTGTTTTCAACCTTTTTAAATTCAGATTTCATTTGGTGAAATTCTTCATTTTGATCTATGAGCTTCTGGTTATGTTTCCTATATCCAAGGACCTTATCAATGCACTCTTGAGTACATAGATTTTCATATACCTTTGGTGGTACCTTTGATGTGTCTGAAGTTAGAGAGGATACCTCTAATGTGTCTGCCATGAGAGCTTGATTGTTGGCAGAAAGATCCTCAGGCTGGAAGCTCCAGTCAAAGTCAGTAGTTCCAGCATTTGCACAGGCTGCAGTTTGTGCTGGAGGATTGACATGTTGTTGTTGTTGGTGTCTTGGCTGAGCTTGGTGTGCTTGTCTGGTAGGATAGTAGTCGCTGGAAGAGGCTGATTGATGGCTTGAGCTTCTTTCTTTGGCTTGAATTATTTCTAATTCATAGGCTTTTAGCATACAAAAGAGCTCGGTCATCTGCAGAGTCTTCAGATTCTCAGTTCTTCTTATTGACACTGTGTAAAGTGTCCAGCAACTAGGAAGAGATCTGATGAACCTTTTGAGAATGTCTTCATTCTCCAGTTTCACCTTAGAGCAGTGCAGCTCTCCTACCAAGTAAGTGTACCTGTTATACACACTGGTTAGTGACTCACCTTCATTGCAGACAAAGTTTTCGTATTGCTGCATCAGGATGTCTTTGAGCCCGTTGCTTTGTGCCATTTTTGTTTTGATGTGACTTGATCAAGAATAGAGTTTTGAATAGAATCAGAAAGTGATTAAACAAATGTTAGTTTGTTTAATCTTGAGCCAAAGCTCTGATACCACTTGTAGGATCGTAAGATTACAAGGTGATTCTATTCTAGTTGATATTGGCGGAAACAATAACAACCAACAAAGTAAACAAGTAAACAGCAAGAATACTGATAAATGCACTGCTGTATTAAACTTCTGAGATTACAAGTTTACAAGTAAAACACTATCAAGAAGCACTATGAAAGCACAGCAAGCACACTTACAATGAAGTGTTTACACAGTATTTATAGTAACTTAGAATCAAGACAGACCCTTGATTCTAAGGATCAGATCTAACACAAGCCGTTGATCTTGTTAATTAATCTAAATTACACGCAAAGGCTAATCTAGATAACTTTACTGAAACGTCTTCTTAGGCATCATTGTTTGCATGCTTGGAGACGCGCGTCATTGTCCTTTATTGGTTGCACCACTGAGGTTCCTTCTGCTTGGAGTGTGTCAGTTGTTTTTGCAGAAAGGTGTCAGAGGCGCTTCACATGGGTAGTCAGCTGCAACGTTTGGTCTTCAGTGAATAAAGCTATCAGCAGCAGATATGAGAATAATGTTGCTGATAAGCCTATCAGCAGCAACTTGTGTTGGATGCTGCTGATAAACCTATCAGTAGCAACAAGTGTTGGATGCTGCTGATAAGCCTATCAGCAGCAACAAGTGTTGAATGCTGCTGATAAGCCTATCAGCAGCCATATGTGTTGAATGCTGCTGATAAGCCTATCAGCAGCATTTGTACTTAGAATAATTTGGTAGCAATCAGTCTTTGGTTATACATGAGAACATGTCAACATATCAAAACTCGTTTTCCATAAAATACAATTCAAACATAACAAGTCATACAACTAAACTTATTATTAACAAGTTCAACATGATAATCGTAATCTTTCGCAAACATTGTACTACTCGGGGTTTGACGGATTATTGTTCAAACACGAGGAAGCTATAAACTTTGAACTACTCGGGGTTTGACTTATTCTTGTTCAAACACGAGGGATCTATAAACATTGAACTACTCGAGGTTTTGACGTATTCTTGTTCAAACACGAGGGAACTATAAACATTGAACTACTCGGGGTTTTGATGTATTTTTGTTTAAACACGAGGGAGCTATAAACTATGTGGGTAATCTTGAGGATTATGCCGTCTATCTAGGACAACCATGGGGTTGTGCCACATTGTTATTCTTTGATTGATTTTATTATCTATATATGTGTTTGCTTGATAATATGTTTATTTGAATTTTGTTAATGAATTGTATAAAATCTTTTATTATGTTTTTTATCTAAACATATGTCTCTCACCAACTTTCATAGTTGACCCGTTTTCTTACATGTTTCAGGTATGCATGCTTAAGCTAGGATTTGGACAAGTTCCCTTAGGATTCGGACTAGATATCAAGATCAAGATTTTAGATATTTATTTGTTGTAAATTTTGTAACTTTTATTTGTGACTCTTTCTAATCAACTTAATCATATTAAATATAATAGTAATTTTCTTTATTGCCTTGTGTTCTCTTATTCAATTTCGTCGCACTCACGTGTTTCCGTCGCTGGCGGGGGTGTGGCAATTTCAAACGGAGTTCTCATCGGAGCGTCAGTTCTAGTTCTAGCTCGGCAGATTGAGCAGTGGCGGCGGTTTTTCATCATCGGAAGCTGAATCGGTATAATCTTTTTGCTGCTAATGTCAATAAACAAACAAATAATTATTCGCCTCTTTGTTTTCGGTGCCTTCGAACGACAAACAAAGAAAGGCCAAATGTGGAATCAACGATCAGGTTGTTGTAATTTTGTACGTAGCTGGTATCTTGTAATTTATGGAATATAAAATATAAAGTCGAGCTTCTGTTTGAGTTTGAGTTTCATAGTCTTGAGTTTTTTTTTTTTTTTTTTTTTGCATGCGGTTGTTTTAATAATATTCTTTGCTCAAAAATATTGGGTGAAGATGGACTTGGCAAGTGGATCTATTTAATCTTTGAAGAAAAAGCAAAACAGACAACACCCACGAGAGGATAATAACTCTTTTCGAATTAAGTACGTATACGTAACTCGTATCAGCTACGTACACGTAACTCGTATGAGCTATGTATACGTAACTTGTTTTTTTCCTATTTTTATGTTATGTTGGACCATTTGTAAATATGTAAACCTAAGTTTTTTTCACTGGACTACGTATACGTAAATCAGTTATTCTTTCCCCTTATTTATATTGACACACGTGTACATATATGCAGGGTTGTAAAAATCGCGCCTAGGCGCCTAAAAATCGATAGGCGGCTCGTTAAGGCCTAATTTTGGCCTAGTCGGTCAATTAGTCGCTAGGCGGTCCTAGGCGGCCAGATTCCGGCGACACATTCCGGCGAAAACTTGAAATTTCCGACCAAATTCCTGCGAAAACCTGAAATATCAGGCCAAATTCCGGCAAAACCTTTGGTGTGGTTTAAAAATGAACATTTTTATAAAAATTACATATAAAAATGTGTGTATATATATAAAAAACTGAAAATTACATATAAAAATTCCAATCCGATTCATCCCGTCTAGGCCCCGATTAATCTCGCCTAGGCCTAGGCCCTACCCTACCGCCCGACTAGCACCTAGCGATTTTTACAACACTGTATATATGTAAACATGTTTACATATACGTAAGCATATATGTAATTATTAAAAAAATGAACAAAAAAGGCAATCAACTTCAAATGTTCTTCAAATATTTGTGTAGATCCTGAGTTTTGATTTTCTCTGGAACCCTCTCCTATATATATATACTAGTTTAGATCCCGTGTTTATATACGGGGTGAAAAATATCAATACATAAAATTTTTAATTCTTTATATATATATTTTACATGTGTAAAAATATATTAAATATACGAAAGATAGAAAACAAATTCAAAATATGTAAAAATTAATATATAGTTAGGTTTCGAAAATACGTTAATTACTATTTAATTTAATTTAACTTTCATTTACTATTTGATTGGAATAAAAGTTATATAATTAAATTTTAAAGTTTCTTATAATAAGGGATAATTTAAAATAAATATGTTTTATTAGTATAATTAGTATTTTCTTTAAATATATATTATATTAAAGATAGTAGTGTATTAAATAAGAGAGATAGACGGGAAAAAATGATGAGAATGAATATAGAGGCGATACGTGACACTAAAAAACCTTTATTTATTATATAGTATAGAAATATATGGTAGTTTTCTCTGAAAACATGTACATGACCTTACCGTCATAAAATAAGTAGTTTTTTTCCCGAAAACATGCACATGACTTTACCGTCATAGAATAAGTAGTTTTCCCCGAAAACATGCACATGACATTACCATCATAAAATAAGTAGTTTTTTTCTCCCGAAAACATGCACATGACCTTACCGTCTTAAAATAAGTAGTCCCCCCCCCCCCTAAAAAAAAACATGCACTTGACCTTACCGTCATAAAATAAGTAGTTTTCCTTGAAAACATTTACATGACTTTACTGTCATAAAAATAAGTAGTTTTCCCTAAAAACATGTACATGACTTTACCGTCATAAAATAAATAGTTTTCCCTGAAAACGTGTACATGACTTTACCATCATAAAATAAGTAGCTTTCCCCGAAAACATGATAATGAATTCTTTGTAAACAAATAATTCTAAGCGCATATGATAAACAAAACAAGTATTATTGATCCATTTGTATGCTAGCTAGGCTTACAAATACTATGTTCATACATGAGACCGTAACCAAACCTAACTGGTGAATGCCCATCCCTCACTTTACCACGAGAACGAGATAAAACAATATGCGGCCATTTAACCCTTCAGGTCCCAGTTAGCGTGACTAACCATGACCGGGGGCGTCACCCCTAATAGTACTATTCATAGAATCGTAGGCTAAGTCCATAGCTAATGGTTACAAATGTTGATGATGTTCAGGGGACTTTAAGAGCTCTCCTCATGTACAACATAATGTTACTTCAAACGACACTACATGGGACTTGAAATGTAATACCATAGAAGATCAAGGTTCAGAGTGTATATGCGAAAGCGTTAAACGAAAGTTAATGCGCAAAACAACGCGCCCAAATTCAAATACAAACGAAACATAAAGATTATTCAATAGATAATTATTTCAATTGTAGTCCAAGACACGCATGACTTAACGTGATCCTGAGTGCCAACCTGAGAAAACATGTAAGAAAACGAGTCAACACTAGGTTGGTGAGTTCATAGGTTTCAGTCATTTCAAATAAAGTATTTGCGGATTATGTACATTCAATATGTATATCAATAGGTTGCATGCCTATATTCATGTTTTGCTAAAGCGCTCGTAACCGAAACTGACAGTGTGTTTGTTTGTTTGCCTCCAGCCAGGTCTATCAACTCTGACTAATGTGTTAAGGTCAATATAACACCGTTCGATCTCCAATCGAGTTAGCGCGACTAACGCGGGTGGGGTTTGTCAAACCCAGTAGTACTACCAAAATTACCTTGTTCATACCATATTAACGGTCCGATGTGTGTGAGGACTTTTCATGATAGTGTGTTACGCTTAGCCTCAACAGTGATATCATATGAATTACAATAACCCAAAAAGGGTTGTGACATGTTTTCTCCCCCAAATAAAAACAGTAAAAGGGGCCGTGAAACTCACATGCGTTGCGTAGTAGGTAGTCTCACAAAAGTATGAGGTTTGATATCTCAAGTGTTAGCCTGCACGGCTAACGTATGCCCTAGAATTATAAACACATAAGTTAGGGACATATGGGATTTGTGACGACAATACGGAAGTTAGAACATCTTAACGCTTTCTAAGGATTTAAGAGTAGACGAACGTGTCTACGGAATTATATAAATTTCTTAATATAATTATTAAGGGAAAAGCGTTACATGTCGTACGTTAATAACGAATAATAAATAAATACATTCATACGTTAAAGTTGTTTACAAAAGTTAGGAAAATAATATAATTTAATATATTATTTTTAGGTTCGTATGATTAATAATAATTATTGTGGCAAAAATAATAAATATATTATTTTTAATCGAAGTAATAAACGCGAGTAAATAATATAACTAGTATATTATTAAATATTTTAAAACGTCCCACGAGGTATAAAACGATACGAAAGAGTATAAATATATATTATTTAATAACATTAGTCACGGGTTGAAAATAATATGAATATATTATTTTATATGAAGTTACAGTTTGAAAATAATATAAATATATTATTTTTATTAGATAACAACATAAATATATTATTTTTAAAAGTGGGGATAATATAAAAATAGGTTAATAATTCAAACCCGAGCCTACGGGTTGTTTCCGGGTTCAAAACATTTTTATATATTAATATAATAATATAAAAATTGATTTTATTTAACAAGGTAGTTTAAAAATTGCTCAGAAAAATAAACGTGGGTTATGGGATTCGAACCCGGGTTTATCCCACAATAACCACAAGTCTTACACATCTCGGCTGGCTAGTATTTCGCGACAAGGATGCTTCTGAAACGGTTTTAACGATTCCAAACCCCCTCCCATCTTCCCTTAGTCGCGATCCGAATCAAACCACCCCAATCCCCATCGAATCGATCACGATCGAGCCAAAGGGTATAGGGTTTTGCTAATCGAGTATAGGCGATTCTGAGGTTAAGTTTAATTGAAAAACTATCAAGTTTAAGATCGACTAGTTGCAAAATTCAAGAATCGAAACCCTAGCTACAAACCCAGAATCAATTCAGTTGAATTCGATGTTAAAAATGGTTGGATTCATAGGGTTTTTACTAAACAGAAGGGTTCGAAACTAATGAAATAGATTAATTGCATTGAGATTAAACCTAAGATTAAAACCCCAAATCAAATTATGAAGAACCCTAGTTTACGGTTCATAATAAATTCGATGTTATTTAATTCAATTGATATAGGGCTTTCAAAGAGTAGATGGTCGCGAGTCTAACCATATGATTCGATTGAATTTTAATCGAGTTTAGAATCAAAAGCCCCAAAGTGGGTTTCGTATGAACCCTAGATTACGGGTGAAGTTCAATTCGATGATACTTGGTAAAATCATCATAGGGCTTTCATAATACTGAGAATTTCGAAACTAATTGTACTAGAAATTACCAAAATGAAGTCTGAATTGATAGTGTTCGGCCAATTGGGTTTCCGACTTCGAGTGGTTTAATCCCCAGCGACTCCGGCTTAGTTCCTGATCGAATTGAGGAGTGCAGGAGCTTCAAAGGGACTCGTACAAGGTGCGCCGGTGATCAATTTGCGAGAATAACAGACGGATGATGTGAATTTGATAGTAGTTGATGAGGGTGTCGACGGTTTCGACATAAACACTCATAATTGAGTTTAACTCGCATGATTATTGTTCAGTAATGATCCCATAATGGGTGATAATAGCATTAAAGTGAATTTCTGTTACCATTTCAAACGAATATCGGTTATAGATTGAGTTTGGATTCAAGGATTAGCGAATTTTGACTTTGGAAAGTCAAAATAATCGAGTTTAGGTTAATTGCATAGTTAGTCCTTGAATTTTCTGTATTGAAGTTTAAATTTAGGCAGGATTGGTCCTTGAAGTTAAAAACGAGTTAAGTACATGGTTAGTTGACTTTTAAAAGTCAACAAAATAGGGAATGTTTAGAAAATGCCATAAATGATCCCGAGTTTGAATTTAAATTGACTGAGTTACGACTTAACTGGATTTGCTAACGGGGTTAATCCTAAAAGTCCGGATTGTCACATCACCCCTAGTTGAAAGAATTTTCGTCTCGAAAATTAAAATAATAAATAAATTCAGAGGTGTCACATCATCCCCTAGTTGAAAGAATTTTCGTCCCGAAAATTGGAATAGTACTTTAAGAGTTTCAAGTGGATTGCTTGAACAGATGTGGATACTTACGTATCATCTGATCCTCGCGCTCCCATGTGAATTCTGGTCCGCGTTTCGAGTTCCAACGGACTCTAACAATAGGAATTTTACTGCGTTTTAACGTTTTGACTTCCCTATCCATAATTTCCACGGGTTCTTCGATGAAACGTAACTGTTCATCAATGTGTACTTCCTCAAGAGGAACCGCGAGTGACTCGTCTGCCAGACATTTCTTCAAGTTTGAGACGTGAAAGACGTTGTGTACACCACTAAGTCCTTCAGGTAGGTCCAGTTGATACGCTATTGGCCCGATTCTCTTCACTATCTTGAATGGTCCAACATAACGAGAATTCAGTTTGTCTCACTTCCCGAAGCGAATTACACCTTTCCAAGGTGAGACTTTGAGTAGAACCATGACGCCTACTTGAAACTCTAACGGTTTACGACGCTTATCGGCGTAGCTCTTTTGACGATCATGAGCTGCCGCCATACGGTTTCGGATTTGAACGATCTTTTCAGAGGTTTCGAATATAAGTTCGGGACCTGTAAGTTGACTATCCCCAACTTCAGTCCAACAGATAGGAGATCGGCATTTACGTCCGTACAATACCTCGAATAGTGCTGCCTTGAAGCTAGTGTGATAACTGTTGTTGTAGGAGAACTCTACTAGAGGTAAGTGAGACTCATAAGTATTACCGAAATAGATCACAATGTCCTCTAAGGTTTGGTTCTTAGATACCCAGTCCATTCCGACAATTACGTCGAAACTACCGAGTGTGACCGGCATGAGATCAATGTCAAATTTATGACTAGTCAGTTCAAGTTTACAACCCTTAATAACATGAGTTGCTTCTATTATTTGTCCGTCTGCTATTTCTATGGTGTATTTGTTCTCTAACAGGGTTGGGGTTTTTCTTAGTAGGTTACGAAGTTTATTAGTCATGAAACTCCTATCAGCACCAGTGTCAAATAATACAGAAGCCAAATAGTTGTTTAGAAGGAACTTACCGGTAACCACGTTGTGGTCATAACGAGCTTTTCCGGATCCTAGCATAAAGGCTCGCCCTTTTGCACCATTCCCTCCATTATTGTCCTGGTTGTTATTATTGCCTTGGTGGTTGTTGTTATTGTCGTTTCCACCCTTCTTTAATTGTGGACAATCCTTTCAGAAGTGTCCCTCTTTTCCACATTCAAAACAACCCTTGGTAAGACCCGGTTGTTGGAAGGGCTGCTTGGCTTGTAATTCCCCTCTGCAGTCTTTGGCAGCATGGCCCATCTTGCCACACCGCTGGCAATGGTTTTTGTAACAAGAACCGAGGTGGTGGTAATTACATTTGTTACACCTGGGGTGTCTCCCAGTATAACCACTCTGATGCTGACCCGAAGAGGTCGACTGGTTGAAGTTCTTCGTAGGTTCAAACCTACGATGTTGTTGTTGTGGCTGATTCGGCTGAAATCCCATGTTGTTATTGCTACTGTCAAACTTCCTCTTGTTGTTGTCAGTAGACTTGGATGCTGACTTCCTGGGAGGTAGTGTCCCTTGGGTAACAGCTTGGTCCGTCAATTTGTGAGCAAGACGGATGGTTTGTTGGATGGTAGTGGGGTTGGATGAAGTAACCATGCTCTGGATTTGTGGTACTAATCCACTGATGAACATTTCTATCCGCTTGTAGGGTGGTGTAACCATGTGAGGACACATCCCCGCTAGCTCGTGCGAGCGAGTAGTGTAGAGTTCTACTTTAGAACCCTCTATTTTCAGATTCCATAATTCTCCCTCGAGTTTCTGGATCTCATCCCTGGGACAGTACTCTTCCTTCATCATGATCTTGAAATCTTCCCAGGGTGATGCATTGGCCATGTCCAGACCTAGCATCTGGACCTGTGCATTCCACCATGTGAGGGCAGGACCCTCTAAAGTTCCCGATGCAAATTTGATTCGGTCGTCTACAGGGCAGTTACACATGGAGAACACAGATTCAATCTTTTCAAACCATCGGAGTAATCCGACAGCTCCCTCAGCTCCACTGAATGTGTGGGGCTTGCAGTCCATAAATGTCTTGAAGGTACAGACATGCTGATTGTTCTGTGGATTGTTCGCTTGCCCTGGATTGGAAAAAGTAGGTTGGGTTTAGGAAAGAGTGGAATAAATGCGTACAGTTGGTTGCCTAGAGTTAACGGTTAACAGGTTTACCTGCAATGTGTGCTGCTAAGGCTTCAGCAACGCTGTCATTAATCAACGCGGGCAGTTCGGCTGGTGTCATGTTGATATTTCCACAACCACCGTTGCGACCGCCACGACCACGTCCGACCATGATTCTTCATATTCACAAACATAAGAAATGAGTAATTACATCGCATATTGACCTCATTCAAGTGTAAGCAAATAGAAGGAGATGTGTAAAGACATGCAGGTTTATGATTATAGTACAAGGTTAACTTAAATCATAAGGCCATAGAATAAATAATTCAACGCAAACAGTTCACTAAGATTTTATTGGTATGGGAACATCCTTACCCATTTAGGTTTTTATTTAAAACATAAAGGAATGACAAGATAAGATAAGATAGAATAGAATGGAATATCAAGCTCTACTGCCAGCGGATGAGATGGCTAACTCAGCATCATCCTCCTCTACTTCCTCGGGCTCATCTTTAGGCTGAAGGTCGGGTACTTCAGCTGGCTCTAAAGCAGCTGCAAGTTGTATCTCTAACTCCCTAATTCTTTCCTGAGATTCTACCTCAGCCTCCTCGAGGACATTCACTCTAGCCTGTAACGCCCTTACCTCGTCCACTAATGCATTATGCAAGTAGTCAGTGCCTGCCAATTCTGCTACTAGCAGATCCATCCTGTGATCCGTCTGTTTCTCCCCTCTTAACAGACCTGTGATCGCTCCTGCTGTGTCTCTCATATTACGGATCTCCCGATCCATAGTTGCTACAAATGCTGCAAAGGCTTGCTCCAAGTGACAAGGTAGCAGTGGTAAACGTGGTACTGATGATGATGAAGCTCCAAAGTACGGTGATGGAACTCGTTCTTGTCTAACCCATTTGCTCAGTAAACCAGGGTACCAATCCCAGTCACTCCCGTTCCGGATATGCATGGGCTCTCCATACACAATAGAGTCATCAATGGGCTCAAGCCTACGTCTCTTAGGCTCCTGTGATGCAATGGCAGGAGTGTCATGTTCCTGTATGGTAGGTGGTGAAGATGGTGGTGTAGACATAATTCCTGAAACATAAGGGGTAAGTATCTATGTCGAGTGTCTATGCCAAGTAACTAATGTGTGTGGCTATAGTCTATAATGCAGTCCTAGTTCTCTTTAACCAATGGCTCTGATACCAATCTGTCACACCCCCAAATTCCACTAACGGAGTTTTACCGTTTTGGAAGGTGACAACCAGGATCTCAGACATCAGTTACTTCAAACGACACTACTTGGGACTTGAAACGTAATAACATAGAAGATCAAGGTTCAAAGTGTTATGCAGAAGCGTTAAACGAAAGTAAATGCGTAAAACAACGCGCCCACATCCAAATACAAACTAAACATAAAGATTATTCAATAGATAATTATTTCAAGTGTAGTCCAAGACACATGCATGACTTAACGTGATCCTAAGTGCCAACCTGAGAAAACATGTAAGAAAACGAGTCAACACTAGGTTGGTGAGTTCACAGCTTTCAATCATTTCAAATAAAGCATATGCGGATTATGTACATTCAATATGTATATCAATAGGTTGCATGCCTATATTCATGTTTTGCTAAAGCGCTCGCAACCGAAATTGACAGTGTGTTTGTTTGTTTGCCTCCAGCCAGCTCTATCAACTTTGACTAATGTGTTAAGGTCAATATAACACCCGTTCAATCTCCAATCGAGTTAGCGCGAGTAACGCGGGTAGGGTTTGTCAAACCCAGTAGTACTACCAAAATTACCTCATTCATACCATATTAACGGTCCGATGTGTGTGAGGACTTTTCATGATAGTGTGTTACGCTTAGCCTTAACAGTGATATCATATGAATTACAATAACCCAAAAAGGGTTGTGACATGTTTTCTCCCCCAAATAAAAACAGTAAAAGGGGCAGTGAAACTCATCTGCGTTGCGTAGTAGGTAGTCTCACAAAAGTATGAGGTTTGATATCTCAAGTGTTAGCCTGCACGGCTTACATATGCCCTAGAATTATAAACACCTAAGTTAGGGACATATGGGATTTGTGACGACAATACGGAAGTTAGAATATCTTAACGCTTTCTAAGGATTTAAGAGTAGACGAACGTGTCGTACGTTAATAACGAATAATAAATAAATAAATACATTCATACGTTAAAGTTGTTTACAAAAGTTAGGAAATAAATATAATTTAATATATTATTTTTAGGTTCGTATGATTAATAATAATCATTGTGGCAAAAATAATAAATATATTATTTTTAATCAAAGTAATAAACGCGAGTAAATAATATAACTATTATATTATTAAATAGTTTAAAACATCACACGAGGTATAAAACGATAAGAAATAATATAAATATTTATTATTTAATAACATTAGTCACAGGTTGAAAATAATATGAACATATTATTTTATACGAAGTTACAGTTTGAAAATAATATAAATATATTATTTTTATTAGATAATAACATAAATATATTATTTTTAAAAGTGGGGATATTATAAAAATAGGTTAATAATTCAAACCCGAGCCTACGAGTTGTTTTCGGGTTCAAAACATTTTTATATATTAATATAATAATATGAAAAATGATTTTATTTAACAAGGTAGTTTAAAAATTGCTCAGAAAAATAAACGTGGGTTGTGGGATTCGAACCCGGGTTTATACGACAACAACCACAAGTCTTAACCATCTCAGCTTGCTAGTATTTCGCGATAAGGATGCTTCTGAAACGGTTTTAACGATTCCAAACCCCCTCCCATCTTCCCTTAGTCGCGATCCGAATCAAACCACCCCAATCCCCATCGATTCGATCACGATCGAGCCAAAGGGTATAGGGTTTTGCTAATCGAGTATAGGCGATTCTGAGGTTAAGTTTAATTGAAAAACTATCAAGTTTAAGATCGACTAGTTGCAAAATTCAAGAATCGAAACCCTAGGTACGAACCCAGAATCAATTCAGTTGAATTCGATGTTAAAAATGGTTGGATTCGTAGGGTTTTTACTAAACAGAAGGGTTCGAAACTAATGAAATAGATTAATTGCATTGAGATTAAACCTAAGATTAAAACCCCAAATCAAATTATGAAGAACCCTAGTTTACGGTTCATAATAAATTCGATGTTATTTAATTCAATTGATATAGGGCTTTCAAAGAGTAGATGGTCGCGAGTCTAACCATATGATTCGATTGAATTTTAATCGAGTTTAGAATCAAAAGCCCCAAAGTGGGTTTCGTATGAACCCTAGATTACAGGTGAAGTTCAATTCGATGATACTTGGTAAAATCATCATAGGGCTTTCATAATACTGAGAATTTCGAAACTAATTGTACTAGAAATTACCAAAATGAAGTCTGAATTGATAGTGTTCGGCCAATTGGGTTTCCGACTTCGAGTGGTTTAATCCCCAGCGACTCCGGCTTAGTTCCTGATCGAATTGAGGAGTGCAGGAGCTTCAAAGGGACTCGTACAAGGTGCGCCGGTGATCAATTTGCGAGAATAACAGACGGATGATGTGAATTTGATAGTAGTTGATGAGGGTGTCGACGGTTTCGACATAAACACTCATAATTGAGTTTAACTCGCACGATTATTGTTCAGTAATGATCCCATAATGGGCGATAATAGCATTAAAGTGAATTTCTGTTACCATTTCAAACGAATTTCGGTTATAGATTGAGTTTGGATTCAAGGATTAGCGAATTTTGACTTTGGAAAGTCAAAATAATCTAGTTTAGGTTAATTACGTAGTTAGTCCTTGAAATTTCTGTATTGAAGTTTGAGTTTAGGCAGGATTGGTCCTTGAAGTTAAAAACGAGTTAAGTACATGGTTAGTTGACTTTTAAAAGTCAACAAAATAGGGAATGTTTAGAAAATGCCATAAATGATCCCGAGTTTGAATTTAAATTGACTGAGTTACGACTTAACTGGATTTGCTAACGGGGTTAATCCTAAAAGTCCTGATAGTCACAAAACTTTTATATCAAAATAGCCGTTAGTAAAGTATTCGGGTTTTTTAGTCAACTCGTGTCGTGTTTTTAGTTAATTTATCAAACTCAATAATTTATGAAATTTGTACCAAACTCAAGTAAGTGTGATGGCTATATAGAAATGTTTGATTCATAATTTATAAAGGGGTTTAAGGGTTTCAAACAAAAATCATAACACAAATAGGTTTATACCTTCGGTTTTGTCAGTTAGGTCTCGGGAATCTTGAAGGTTAGGGGTCAAAATGTTAGTTTTATGATAAGAGGACATATGCGTCGTAATACCAACACAAAATAGCAGTTTTAGAAAAAAGAATCAAGTCATTTGAACCATTTTTGAGTGAGTTATGACCCCATGAAGTCGACCATGGAATTCTTGTAAGGCCCCTTCCCCGGGTAACCTCACTTGTTGGATTTACTCATAAACATAGTCATAAATACTGAACTTAAATTAAAACCATTCGAGAGTAGTGAAAACAAACATCATTCAAATACATAATATAACAGCGGAAGTCTTAACAATTAAAAAGACAACATTTTCATAACATTTAAAAGTGGGATGTCAGTCACTTGTCGGGTAACCATCACGCCTTCGCACGACCCTTCCTTTCTTTACCTGATATGTATACTAAAAGTCAGCTAACTGAGTTCTAGTTTAAAGCGATTAGGTATGAACTTCCTTTTCTTTAAAAGTATGCATAATTATATATACATTTAAATAAATACGTATTCATAGCTTTTGCTTTTCTTTCATCATTCTTATGTGATTACATAGATATGCATTCACCGTTACTTTCCTTAACATTCATTGGTCATACACATAAGGGTGATCAATCTGTCTTTTACTGCGTATATCACAAATACATACGCCCTTAAGCTACCGTCGTAGCCCTTTTACTCGTCCGGTCCTAGAAACCGTCCGCCTTAAAACCGTCCAGCCAACCTTCGGCCGTCCATCTTAACCGTCCTACCGTCGTAGTCTGTCATATTCGCCCGTCTGCCCTAAGGCATCCGTTTCCCACTTGAACTAGTTATACAGCCATGCATCGATTTAGGGACTTACTCCACCGTAGTGGCCATTATTTAGTCTACCTTTCTAGACTTTCCTTTCTGACTGCATAAGACTTTCCTTTCTGACTGCATAATAGTCAAGTGGCCGTCCGTCTACCGTAGTAGTCGTTAGCTTTGTTTCCGTCCATAACGTATACATACATTCATAACATGCAATATATATAATTATAAAGCAAGATTTCATTCATTTACGTTATGCCATTCTTTTATTCATTCTTTGTAAACATACGTTTCATTCTTTGTTCATAATTCATTTTCATATATATATAAATATACCTTAGTATATCACGTATGATCACATTGGAATTCATATCATTTATTCATTTAGTGTATACACTTCAGCCCCAAAACATTTAAAATGATTTGCACATAACATAGAAGGGGGCACATAGAACTCACCTGATGAGCTAGTCTCGTCCTATCCTAACCACGGTCCAATGAGTGTCACACATGATCTGGATTGATTAATTACACATACATCAGACTTAATCCCTTCTCTAACGGTTAAACCATTCTGAATTAGGCGACTATACTGACTTTACTAACTGGCCTGTTTCCTGGTGCCTGCGCACTTAGCAAGTGCACAGGGCCTTGTTCATGCGTACTTGATAAGTACGCAGGTTTTGCTTCCTGCGTACTAGATAAGTACGCAGGTTTTGCTTCTTGCGTACTTGATAAGTACGCAGAACGCTCTTCTTGCGTACTTGATAAGTACGTAGGATCTGCTTCTTGCGTGAAAAACCCTAACTTTCGCATGCGGATCTGATCATGTCAAGATCCCGAACTTGTTTACATTCGAAACGTTTGCTTTTTGTTTAAGAACTCAAATCTATGTTTTTCTTCCAGTTTTCTCCGTAAAAACGTCACCTATTTAGCTAAAACCTAAAAAACCCCAAAACAAACAAAAACTCAGTTTAAGGTCAAATCGTTACCTGGATTGTGATTCTGATTCGGAGGTTTTGCTCACGAACTCAGCAGTAACGTGCTCCTTCAATTCCGGGTCGATCCATCAACTTTCTCTCTCTAGGCCCGAGCTCTCTTTTCTCTCTCTAGATGTTTCAAATGGGAGAGTTGAGACTTTCTTGGCCCTTATATAGATGGGTTTTCCCTCGGCCTGTTGGAGCCCAGCCCGAGCCCATCCATTTTCCTTTCATTTTTTACGATTAAATCTCGATCGCGTTATTTATTTATTTATTTACAATTTTTGGATGTTACAAGTCTACCCTCCTTAAAGAGATTTCGTCCTCGAAACCAATTATACGTTAAACAGTTGAGGGTATAGTCCCCTCATCTTGTCTTCCTTCTCCCATGTAGCCTCTGACCCTTTTATGTGCTTCCATTATACTTTGACTAAAGGAATCCACTTATTGCGTAGTCGCTTCTCAGCTCGGTCAAGAATGGCTATTGGTTCCTCCACATAATTTAGACTGTTATCCACTTCGATATTGTCGTACGGTATGTGAGTTGTGTCATCAGCTAAGCACTTGCGTAAGTGTGACACGTGGAACGTAGGGTGTATTCCACTAAGCTCGACGGGTAGGTCGAGTCTGTAAGCAACTTGACCCACTCTCACTAAAATCTTGAAAGGTCCGACAAACCTTGGACTTAGTTTGCCACGTTTTCTGAATCGGATGATTCCTTTCCATGGTGATACCTTTAACAGTACCATGTCTTGAAACTCTAAATCCCTTCTTTTCTTATCCGCGTATGATTTCTGTCTGTCCTTTGCGGCTTTCATTCGAGCCTTGATTTGATCAAATTTCTCAGAAGTAGCTTTGACCACTTCGAGACTTGCAAAATTCTTCTGTCTAATTTCCCCCAACAAAACGGAGTCCTGCATCTCCTTCCATACAACATTTCAAATGGCGACATGCCAATAGTTGAGTGATAGCTGTTGTTATATGAAAATTCTGCCAATGGTAGGTGGCTATCCCAGCTCCCTCCGAAGTCAATTATACAGGCTCGGAGCATGTCCTCCAAGGTCTGAATGGTCGTTTCAAATTGACCATCAGTTTGAGGGTGGTAAGCGGTGCTGATGTTCAGTCTAGAGCCCATTGATTCATTGAATTTCTTCCAAAACCTTGACGTGAATTTAGTATCCCTGTCGGACACAATCGACAGCGGCATACCATGTCTGCTTACAATTTCCTTGATAAATATTTCTGCTAGTTTTTCTGACGAAGAAGTCTCATGTATTGGCAAGAAGTGAGCACTTTTCGTCAAGCGGTCGACGATCACCCAAATGGTATCATTGCCTTTAGCTGTTTGTGGTAGCTTGGTAATGAAGTCCATCGTGATCTCCTCCCACTTCCATTCCGGTATTGGTAAAGGTTGCATTTTAACGCACGGTTTCTGGTGTTCGGCCTTAATTAGGGAACACGTTAGGCACTTGTTCATGTACTCGGTCACATCATTCTTCATGCCGGGCCACCAGTACTCTTTCTTCAAGTCTTGATACATTTTGTTTATCCCGGGGTGGATAGAATAGCGGGACTTATGGGCCTCATCGAGTATTTTGGCTCTAAGCTCGCCAACCTTAGGTATCCACATCCGGCCAAACCTAGTTCGTACACCGTATGCATTTGCATCCAAATTCCCTTGTTGTCCTACTATTCTTTCCCGTTTTATATGTCTTTCTAATAGTGCTTCATCTTGGGCCTTTGATATTTCACTCATAAAATCTGGTGTTATAATCAGCTGACACGCTTTGATCCGTATAGGTTCCGATTCTTTCTTTCTGCTTAAAGCGTCAGCCACCACGTTGGCCTTGCCTGGATAGTACAATATCTCACAGTCATAGTCTTTCAGTAGCTCTAACCACCTCCTTTGTCTCATGTTTAATTCCTTTTGTTCGAAAAAGTACTTCAAGCTCTTGTGATCGGAGTAAATGGTGCATTTAACTCCATACAGATAGTGCCTCCATATTTTTAATGCAAAATATTTAGTTGTCGTGAGGCGTAAGCAATTACCTTTCCTCGTTTCATAGGTACACATCCTAAACCTTGACCCGAAGCGTCAGAGTAGACTACCAAGTCTTCATTTCCCTCAGGTAGTGTCAAGACTGGAGCTTGGGTTAATCGTGTCTTAAGTTCCTCAAACGCGTTGTTTTGGGTTGGACCCCATTCATATTTTACTTCCTTCCATGTCAGTTCAGTTAGTGGCGAGGCTATCCTTGAGAAGTCTTGAACGAACCTCCGATAGTAGCCTGCCAATCCCAAAAAACTTCGTATCTCTGTTGGTGTCTTTGGGACGTTCCATTCTTTTACTGTCTCGATCTTTGCAGGATCTACCATGATGCCGTTTGGGTTTATCACATGACCTAGGAATTGGACTTCCTTAAGCCAGAACGCTCATTTGGAGAATTTTGCGTACAACTTTTCCTGCTTTAGCACCTCCAAAACCTCTCTTAGGTGACAGTGGTGATCACCCTCGTTTTTTGAATAAACTAGAATGTCATCTATAAAAACTATCACTGATCGATCTAACATTGGTCGACATACCCTATTCATCAAATCTATGAACGCTGCTGGTGCATTAGTTAATCCGAAGGACATCACGAGAAACTCATAATTCCCGTAACGCGTGCGAAACGCGGTCTTTGGTACATCTTCTTCTCTTACTTTTAACTGATGGTAACCCGATCTAAGATCGATCTTTGAGAACCGGCTCGCACCCAGCAGTTGATCAAAAAGGTCGTCTATTCTAGGCAGTGGATATTTGTTCTTTACTGTCCTCTTGTTCAGTTCGCGGTAGTCAATGCACATGCGCATGCTGTCGTCCTTCTTCTTTACAAATAGTACCAGAGCGCCCCATGGTGAAATGCTCGGTTTAATAAATCTTTTTTCTGTTAATTCCTGTAGTTGAGACATCAATTCTTTCATTTCTGATGGAGCCAATCGGTAGGGGGCTTTGGCAACGGGCTCAGCTCCTGGCAGTAAGTCAATCTGAAATTCTATTTCCCGATCAGGTGGCAACCCAGGAAGATCCTCAGGGAATACTTCCGGAAAGTTGCACACCACGAGTACATTCTTGAGTTCTTTCGTTTTCATTCTATCATCAATAACATACGCCAGATAAGCTTCGCAACCGCGCCTCGTGTAACTTTCGGCCTTGATCATCGAAATGATGTCTAGCATTGTGCAATTCCAATCCCCGTAAACCGTAATTGGACTGCCTCTAGGAGCTTTGAGGTGTATCCTCTTACGTTTACATATGATTTGAGCTTCGTTGGCAGCTAGCCAATCCATACCCAATACTATATCGAATCCTCCTAAGGTGAGAAGGAATAATCTAGAAGGAAACTTATAGCCCTATATTTCTATGGTGCAATCCTCTGTTACTTGGAATACTGCCGAATTTTTACCAACGGCAGTTTGTACGCTAAAGGCCTTTACTATGGTGTTGATGGTGCAATCCAGTTTACGACTAAATGCATTTGATATAAAGCTTTTACAAGCACCAGAGTCGAATAAAATAGCAGCATGTTCATCATTAACTAGAAATGTACCTGACACGACATCAGGGTTTCCTCTTGCTTCTTCCTCAGTTAAGGCATAGGCCCGAGTCCTTGCCTTTTGCTGTTCTTGTTCCCTCTCTTTTCCCAAACCAGATTAGCCAGCCTTCCTGCAGTTCTTTGTCAGATGTCCAAACAATCCACATACTTGACACTTGACGTTTCTTACGCATTCTCGGGAGAAGTGCCCCGGCTTCCCGCACTTATAACATGTAGTGGTGCCGATTCGGCACTCGCCAAGATGTTGCCTTCCACATTTCTTGCAAGTTTCATATTTATCTGACCTTGGTTTCTTAATTTCAGTTGCTACATTCCCTTTTTCGGTTCCTCTAGATAGGTTCTCCCACTTTCTCTTTTGTGTCTCAGGTGCCGGGTCCTCATTGGCATAATCATCGTAGACGATTCCGCTCAGAATCACTACCGACTCAAAGGTCGAGGGTAGATTAGATTTCACATGAACACGGACCTTTTGAGGTAGGCCCTTCACATAGTACTTGATCAGTCGCTCTTCAGTCTCTACCAGGTGGGGGTACCAGTTGAGCGAACTCATTGAACCTAGAAGTATACTGGCGGTGCGTCTTGCTGCCCGCCTTAAAGTTTAGGAATTCATTTTCCACTCGATTAATTTTGTTCTGGGGGCAAAACTTTTGGATTATCAGCTTCTTCAGGTCTTCCCATGTCATTCTGGCAAGAGCGTTTGGCGACTTTGTCCTCTGAATGTTCCTCCACCAACTTAGTGCCTCATTGGTGAAAGAATGAGCAACATACTTAACAGCCTGGTCCGGTCGACACTCGCTGATGTTGATTACAGCGTTAATCCTCTCAATCCATTCGAACGTAGCCACTGAATCCTTGTTCCCGTCGAACTTGGGTGGGTCTCCGTCCTTGAAACCTTTGTAAGTACACCCACGATTGCTTGATCCCACCTTTACTTCATCCCCATCACTGTCATACACTTTCTCTTCATGGTCTCCTTCATCCTCCTCTCAACTTTTCTTTAGTGCCTCGGATAGTAGATCGGGCAATACTTTCTTCAGAGTGAGTACAACTTCACGGGCAATAGCATCCCTGACCTCGGGTTCCAACCGTAGAGGCCCTTGATTGCCGCCCCCAGTTGGGGTCACATCTGTTTCGTGCACACTCTCAGCATGTTCTGCGTGCACACTCTCCTCATCTTCATGTCTTTGATTCAACGGAGGTCTACCGACTCGGCCAGTGCGACCGCCTCGGCGTCCTGTGCTTCCTCCACCAGCCATAGTTCCTAGTTTCTTAATAGTTATAATGGGAATACATCAATGCCATTCCTTCAGATCATAGTTTTAGAACAGTACGAGCAAGGTAAATTTTTAATTACAGTGACCGGTTTGTGATTACTAATTTACATTGTTTTTCGGGTTCAAAACTCTTCAAATCGGTTGTGACATTGACATCTATTGGTTCTAAGTTAAGGTATCTATTCTTATCTAAGTGCATTAACTTTAGTACTTACTTACCGTGCTGGCGTTGGCGTTGGTTACCCATACTGACATCCGTGCATTGGTCCCATAATCAACTTGAGTCCAAACATTTAGGGATGTCTGAATCTATCAAACTATTGCTTTGATACCAACTTGAAGGGCCCCTTCCCCGGGTAACCTCACTTGTTGGATTTACTCATAAACATAGTCATAAATACTGAACTTAAATTAAAAACATTCGAGAGTAGTGAAAACAAACATCATTCAAATACACAATATAACAGCGGAAGTCTTAACAATTAAAAAGACAACATTTTCTTAACAATTAAGAGTGGGATGTCAGTTGCTTGTCGGGTAACCATCACGCCTTCGCACGACCCTTCCTTTATTTACCTGAAATGTATATTATAAGTCAGCTAACGCTGGTGAGCTCTAGTTTAAAGCGATTAGGTATGAACTTCCGTTTCTTTAAAAGTATGCATGATTATATATACATTTAAATAAATACATATTCATAGCTTTTGCTTTTCTTTCATCATTCTTATGTGATTTCATAGATATGCATTCACCTTTACTTTCCTTAACATTCATTGGTCATACACATAAGGGTGATCAACCCGTCTTTTACTGCGTATATCACAAATACATACGCCCTTAAGCTACCGTCATAGCCCATTTACTCGTCCGGTCCCAGAAACCGTCCGCCTTAAAACCGTCCGGCCAAGCTTCGGCCGTCCGTCTTAATCGTCCTACCGTCGTAGTCCGTCATATTCGCCCGTCTGCCCTAAGGCATCTGTTTCCCACTTGAACTAGTTATACAACCGTGCATCGATTTAGGGACTTATTCCACCGTATTGGCCATTATTTAGTCTACCTTTCTAGATTTTCCTTTCTGACTGCATAATAGTCAAGTAGTCGTCCGTCTACCATAGTAGTCGTTAGCTTTGTTTCCGTTCATAACGTATACATACATTCATAACATGCAATATATATAATTATAAAGCAAGATTTCATTCATTTACGTTATGCCATTCTTTTATTCATTCTTTGTAAACATACGTTTCATTCTTTGTTCATAATTCATTTTCATATATATATAAATATACCTTAGTATATCACGTATGATCACATTGTCATTCATATCATTTATTCATTTAGTGTATACACTTCAGCCCCAAAACATTTAAAATGATTTGCACATAACATATAAAGGGGCACATAGAACTCACCTGATGAGCTAGTCTTGTCCTGTCCTAACCGCGGTCCAATGAGTGTCACACACGATCTAGATTGATTAATTACACATACATCAGACCTAATCCCGACTCTAACGGTTAAACCATTCTTAATTAGGCGACTATATTGACTTTACTAACTGACATGTTGCCTGCTGCCTGCGCATTTAGCAAGTACGCAGGGCCTTGTTCATGCGTACTTGATAAGTATGCAGGTTTTGCTTCCTACATACTTGATAAGTACGCAGGTTTTGCTTCTTGCGTACTTGATAAGTACGCAGAACGCTCTTCTTGCTTACTTGATAAGTACGCAGGATCTGCTTCTTGCGTGAAAAACCCTAACTTTCGCATGCGGATCTGATCATGTCAAGATCCCGAACTTGTTTACATTCGAAACGTTTGCTTTTCGTTTAAGAACTCAAATCTATGTTTATCTTCCAGTTTCATCCGTTAAAACGTCACCTATTTAGCTAAAAACCGAAAAACCCCAAAACGAACAAAAACTCAGTTTAAGGTCAAATCGTTACCTGGATTGTGATTCTGATTTGGATGTTTTGCTCACGAGCTCAGTAGTAACGTGCTCCTTTAATTTCGGGTCGATCCGTCAACTTTCTCTCTCTAGACCCGAGCTCTCCTTTCTCTCTCTAGATGTTGCAAATGAGAGAGTTGAGGCTTTCTTGGCCCTTATATAGATGGGTTTTCCCTCGGCCCGTTGGAGCCCAATCCGAGCCCATCCATTTTCCTTTCATTTTTGATGATTAAATCTCGATCGCGTTATTTATTTATTTATTTACTATTTTTGGATGTTACAATTATGTCCAAAAAACTCAGATTGTACCCGTTTTCTTGTATCAGCATTTACGGGTATCAATCTCCTTCAAATATCACAAAATCACTTAGAATGGAAAGAGGGCTCTTTAATCTTAATTTTAGACTCAAGAAACGTCTATTTTGGTTTAGTTTTGACTAGGATACGATCATCTCAAGTGGACTGAAAATTTTGCCAGCATGTTTTTGTTTTTAATGGTGACTTTTCTTTTGAAATAAACACTACTTGGGTGAACTTATACACAAAACAACTAGTAATAATATAAAATCAAGACGAAGGCAAGAGTTCTCACGTAAAGCAAGCAAGGATTGATCCCGAGATAAGGAAGGAATGCTTGAAAAACACCGAGAGTTCCACTTGGGAAGTCTTGATCTTCACTTGGAATTGCAAGAGATGTATGAGTGTGTGGTTTCGGTTTTGGAGAGGAGGAGAGGGAGAGGGAATCGAGATTTAGAGGTAGATATTTTGTTGTGTCTTATAAATGTGTAAGACATGGTATATATATATATATATATATATATATATATACACCAAAAAGAAATCTCCATCATGAGGATTTGGTGATAGTAAGGTATGCTGACTCAAGATTTAATCAATCAATATGACAAGGTATGGGTGGGGTGGATGGTGGTTGACGTGAGTGAGGGGAAAGGGTAAGGGGTTGGGTAGGGTGATGATAATGGTAAGATGGTGTTAGGTGGTAGTGGTTCAAACACGTTGTAAAGCCTGTAAATAATACCCGCTCAATACTCGTATTTAATAATTAAATTCAAGACTGTAATAATATAAATAAAAATGTATCGAGTTTATAATATATATAGGGTGAAAACCCATATGAGTTGTGAAAACTCATGAAAACTCTATGTAACACCTTTATTTTTTTTAAAAAAAATAGGGTAGTTTTGTTACATATTTTCGTTACTTTTTATAAAAAAAAATCAAAAAAGCGCCGAAGGAATTTAAAAAAAAAGATGTAACAATTGTAAAAAAATCCCGTTTTTCAGTTGTTACATACGTAACGGTAATTTTTTTACAATTGCTATATCTTTTTTTTTTAATTCCTTCGGCGCTTTTTTGATTTTCTTTTTAATAAAAGTGACGAAAATATGTAACAAAACTACCCTATTTTTTTTTAAAATAAATAAAGTTGTTACATAAAGTTTTTATGGGTTTTCACAACTCATATGGGTTTCCATTCTAGCCTAACCATATATATATATATATATACACACACATATGTTCATCGTTTAGACGCATTAAATGCGTAAAGTACGTATTAAAGTTTAAAATACGTGTTGACGAACCCAAATAATAACCAAATATATATATTTACATACATATTTATATTATTACACATATATTCACTTAAAATAATGAGATAGAATGTTTTCCTAACATTTGATATTTGTCACCAACGTACATGTGTGTCGGGTTAACGGGTGTGACCCGGTAATTCCTAAAATTACCAAATACAAGATGTGACATGAGTGGACTTTGTTATACATATAGTGACCTAAATTATAGAAATTAGTCTAGTGCACATGATTCCATTGAGTTCAGATTATTGCGTTTGTACGGATATTAACCTGAATAATGCGGTTGTCACACATATAATAATATTTATTTTTTATTTTTATTTATTTATAAGAGTATCAATGTAATATTACACATTTTTACCAAAACTTCATTTAAGTATTGGCTTACGTATACGTAAACAGAAAACAAAAAAACTACAGTTACGTATACGTAAAACATAATACGTAAAATGATTTTTTGGTAAATTGTGTAATATTATATTAATATACTTTGAAATAGATTAAAAAAATTAAAAATCTATAAATTATTTGATTGGCTTTTAGTGGTTTCTCGCTTTACGCTTAACTTTGTGGTTTCTCTTAATCCCTCCTCTATGAGAAAACTCTTTGTTCATGAGAAAACTCGACAAAACCGAACCAAACGAAATCCGAATGAACTCATTTTGGCGGCGTTGAAACCGACTCGATGTTTAGGTTTTTGGGGCTGGGGTGGGGGGTTTAGGTTTAGGTTTTTGGGGGTGAGGGTTTTAGGTTTTGGGGGTGGTGTTTAACTTTTAGGGTTTAGATTTATGCTTTATATCGGTTTTGACGAGGCGGTTCTTACGCCGCTGGAATGAGTGGGTCGGTTTTCGCAATTTTTCTCACGAACACTAGTTTTCTCATGAACTCAACCATATATATAGGGGAGGGTTCCAGAGAAAACCACAAGTTAGGCAAAAACCGAGAAAACGACTAAAAAAACCAATTTTACCCAATCATATAATAGTTTTTATTTTTTGTTTTAGTTTATTTTTATTTATTTATAAGAGTATCAATTAAATATTAAACATTTTTACCAAAAAATATTTTTACACATAGTGTTACGTATACGTAAACATAAAACAAAAAAAAATACGGTTACGTATACGTAAATCAAAAAAATCGTTTTTGGATACATATACGTAAATAAAAAAAATTGCCTAAAATGATGTGGTTTTCGCCTAACTTTGTGGTTTTCTCTTGATCCCTCCTATATATATATATATATGGTGAAGTTCATAAGAAAACTAACATTTAGGGAGAGAACGACGAGTTAATTCTTATTTTTTATAACGTTATTTATACTCAAATGAAAGATAAAGAAATTCTTGATTTAACGGTGCAATTTTTTTTAAAGTAATAATGTATGCAAAAGATAGAATTGTTTAAAGATTTGTATATTTGAAGTTCCAATTTTACCCTTTCTCTTTAAGATTTCACCCCTTATTTTCTTAGTGGTTCTCTAGTTCTCTCATTAAAGTGAGTTCTCTCATGAACTCAACCCTATATATATATATATACTAGTGGGGAACCCGCGCGCTACGGCAGAGTGTACAATTTACGGGTTTGTACTTGTCTTTCGTTAGTTTATCAATTGGTTTGTACACAAAGGAATAGAATTTTACAACACATACTGTACTATCTATAATTGCTAAACTTGAATGTTGCGACAGAGTAACATGCTTTACAATGTAACTTAACTTCAAAACCAGCCCCAATAGCCATTAACATGGAATGAACAAATAATAAAGAAAACTGATTTAGTTGCAGTCATGTGTATAGTGTTCGAGCCCCTATTGTCTAACATAAAGAGATTATCATTAGTATCAAGGTAGAGGTAACAACATCAACAACCTATCACAGACTCACAGTAACATGAACAAATAAAAAAGAGCGTCAAATAATAGAAGCTTAATTATAAAAAAAGGTGTCTTGCTGTCATTGGTGTTACAACGTTGTGTGAGCTCAACTAATTCTTATTATCTCCACCTGTTTGAAATAACATATGAGGGAGTCGGGCAAATGAGAACAAGAATAATGAACGTTAAAAACAGGTTGAGCGTATAGACATAGCAAGAAAGCATTGAGTTTAATATAGAGAATAATGAACGTTAATAACATATTTGGTAAGTATGCCATATTATATGACATGAATTGCTAATGGCACAACATTGAGTTTAGTTGCATGAAAATAATATGCATATAGAGATAGCAAGAAAGCATGATAAACTAACTTATGTAAACCAATAATGCTAATAGATCTCATCAACATATTCAGCAACTTCAAGTTGATTGCCATCATCATAAATGTTGGGCATGTTATCCTCCTTGATGACACTAACCTGATCCTGTAGAAACTGCAATGCGGCGCATCATCAAAAATTAAAAAATAATAATCTAATTAAGAAATACAAAATAAAATCAAAATTTACCAACCTGTTCAATACCCGACTCCAAAAGAAACAAAAAATGAAAATAACTTCATGCTCTTATTATGTAATTAGATCCTTGTCATCTATTTTGTCCAAAAACATATGTTTTGACTTCCTTTTTGACACAATTTAGTACACTTTCAAGAAAATATTCAATAACCACATAAAACAAAAAATTTCGCCCTCATATTGATATCCATCCATATCTTTCTTTGAATTAAATCAAATGACAGTAAAGTCACCCATTAATGCAACATGAACTTTTTGTGACTGATTTCAAGATCATGAAGAAACTAATCACACTCACCCTGTGTTACTGCAGCATCAAGAATGACTGGATGAGATGCTAGCACAACCTTTAAATCAACATGATCAATATGTAGTACAATCATTCCATTATTCAATCATATTATTCATATCAAAGAACCACCTGAAACCGTTTTTTGCCTAACAAAAACACTTATGCAATCATAACCAAAAGCACAACTGCACCAAAAGTCAAAAGCACCGCTGCATCAAAAGTTAAAAGCACCACTACAATGATAATCTAAATGTTTAAATAACACAATAAAAAGAAAAGAAAAAAAATCTCTTGGTGACTTTCAACTCATTTGACCAATTGACCCATTCTCATTTTAGCTAAATTTTTGATCTGGCATGTTAGGTAAAATAGAGCCCAAATTGAAGAATTCATGAGAAATTAAACCATTTGATCCGTTTTATTTTTAAGTAAAGTTACACTCTTTTACGTTAAATAAAATACAAGCTAAATCGATCAAATCGTAAGACACGTGTCTGGCCACTCCATATGAACATTTATTATGATTAGGACCAAAGGAAATCTATATACATTATAGATCACAAAATGCGTACCGTGACACCTGAACGAACGTAAAGAGAGGAGGATTAGACGGGTCACCGAGAAATGCGCCCATCTCATTCTGGACAATCTCTAAGCCTTCCAGAATCACATCACACAAACCTAAAGACAATTTTTTTTCCATTTTGTATATACTCATCACATGCTACAGTTGTCTGGGCACTCCATTTGAACAGTTATTATGATTAGGACCAAGGGAAATCTATATACATTAGAGATCATAGAATGTGTACTGCAATACCTGGACGGACGTAAGGAGGGAAGGTTTAGACGGGTCACCGAGAGTCGCGCCCATCTCATTCTGGACAAACTGTAAGCCTTCTAGAATCACATCACACAAACCTAGAGACATTTTTTTTCCATTTTGTTTATACTCATCACATGCTTCAGTTGAACCAGTGAGCCCACGAGGAACTGATAGATCAATGTGTGCCATCTCAGCAAGATTTGCTCCTTTCCCTCCAAACTGTAATCAATCACCAAATTTTATGAATTTTAGATATAAAAAAGGTATGAAATTATACAAACGGAAAGTAAACTATCATCTCCACATCCAAAACGAATCAAATTTCGATACTTCTAATATTATAACACAAAATTCCACAACTAACCAATGAAACACATGCATATCTTCAAATTGTTCCCAATTTCATATAGACACACATAAATACATAATTCAAAAGTAAAAAAAAATACAGAAAAAAAAATCAATTGACTTACCACTGTTAGGGTTCAATTCAAAGAAATTAAACATTGTGTACCCAAAACCTCATGATGGCACCTAAACCTTTTGTAATTCACAATTATGATCAACAAAACTTCAATTCCCATGGAAAATCGGGGTTATTATCGGAGAATCAAGGTGTTGTAAACACAGACATAATCAATTAAGTTCAAATATATGAAGAAGAAACAAATCAATTAACACTTACATCTCCTATCAACGAAGACTATTTCACTTTCAGATTGATTTGCATTCGGAGAGGAAGAGCAAACGACAGTCGTTTGGGAAATTAGAGAGTAAAAAACCTGAAATGACACACAACATGGGGAATTGAAATCAAGAGAAGGGATTTTGAAAGGGGGGTTTTACCTTGAACAGGTCGCATCGGCGAGTGAAGCAATCGGCCCTCTTCGTGTAAATCACCATCGATTCAAGAACATGTGAATACCCCTCGTGGATGACTGCACCGAAATCGTTAGCGATAGCCGGTGAAATTGATTATCGCTTTCAATCTAAAGAAGGTTGTTGGCTTTCCCGATGAAAACGTACGGAGGGGAGTTAAAGGGGATACATTTAACCATTTGGATGAGTGAATTTATTTGAGTTGACCATTCAATACCTTTTAGTTAAAATTTAATGGAAGGGGTTAAATGATAATTAATAAATTTTAATTATAAATAAGGGTTAGAAGGTATTATATTTATTTGAGGCTTTATGAATGTGTACACCATGCTATAACAATGGTAAAAGATGTCTTAATTTTTGTTGAAATTTACATTGTTATCCTTCTAATACCTATTATATAATAATATAGATATAGGAAAAGGTAGAAAATCAACCCTGATGAAGAAACCCACTAAACCCTGATGTATGATTCTCATGGTGCCACTTGTCCAGCTTCCTACTTTACCCTCAAGGGTATTATCGTCCATCACCATCACCATCATCCCTACCTTTTAAGACCATTGTTACTCTCTCTCTACACCATAATCCCTCATGTTCTTCCCCAAGGCTGGCTCTTCTCCTTTGTAATCGGGCCACCAAAATCACGAGTCCCCCAAATTTCCAGATCGAATGTCTTCCATTACTATGGTTCTAGATCGTATTTATTCTATGGCTCCTGAATCCTTATATCCAAATCGGAAGATGAAGGTGTAGTGATGGTGAAGAACGTATCGGACTCAACGGTGGGGATTTTAGTGCCGAATGGGAGAGATCTGATGCTGTAAAGTGAGAACTCCATCGGAGAGAAGTGCACTTTGGATTTTTTGATTTCTTTATGCGAACCAAATGGTTAGAGATTTGCGTTCAGAATCGTTTATTGTGGTTAGAGATCTGCGTTCAGAGTCCAACTTCTGCCTTCATCATCGGGTAATCATCAGGGTGAGAACCCGTTCGTCAGAGGGTGAGATTCAGCCTTCCGTCTTGTGCCTTCATTATCAGGTAATCAAAAGTTTGGCTTCTTTTGCATCAACAGAGGTAGACTAGATGTAAACTACATAAATCGAGATTTTTTTTTGTGATTTAAATTAAAGACCTGGAACAAATAAGAGCAACAAATAATATATGGACATGTGATTCATATTGTTTAGGTTTCATTTCTTGATTTTTTATTTGTTTATGATTAATATGAATTGTAATTAATAGATTAAATAGGTGTAAATTTGTACGTATGCTACAAATTGAAAATAGTGCAGACTGTTTCTTTGTTCCTTTTAAGTGAATTAGTGCAAACAGCAACAAGATTTTGTATTTGTTTTTGATCATTTGTTGATTCTTTATTTGTTTTCAATTATTTTTTTTATTTTATTTTATAATTCGCATGGAGGATATGTAAACAAATTTTAAAAATGAGTAGATGGTTTAAAGAAATCTTGTAAATTTTATTTTACACATGTAACATTTGATTCTTACATATATATAACATTTGATTTTATATATGCAACAGTTGCTATTTACATATGTAACATTTGATTATTACATATGTAACATTTGATTTTACATATGTAAAAAGTTGCTATTTACATATGTAATATCCTTTAACTAACATTTGATTTTGCAGTCTTCTTTACCATGCTGGAAGGTCTGTTAAAACAATATGATATAATACCTCATAGCATTTAAATAAACTTTCTAGTATTTAACCATCATTTACTCGTTAAGATTTGACATATTTTTTGCAGTGGCTAAGAAGATGTCAAGTTCATTTTCTACGCGCTCAACAGTAAGATTATAATCGGGTAATATTGTTTCTTTTATATATATAGTTACATATTTTTGTGAAGGATTTTTGTGTTAAAGATGAATATGATTATCAAGAACTGAAGCCTATTTAGGTTTTACGTTTTTTGTTAGCTTATTATAGTTTCCGTATCATTTTTAAATATTTAATTTTGTATGAAATACTTTGTTACGTATTTAATGTTGATTGTAAATAATATTTATACTTTTAAGTTTGTATTAACATATGTAACAACATGTATGTTGGATTATTATTGTGTTTTAGATCATTTTTAAATATTTAAGTTTGTTTTAACATATGTAACAAACGTAAGCTGCTAAAACGTTTAAAATAGTAGTTTTTCATTTTTAATATATAGCTTTATAATTAAAAAATTAAATAATATAATTTAAAAAGTATGAGAGAGAATATATAATTTAATGTAGTAGGAGAGAGATAATATGATGGTTTTAGTCAAAAAACCAAATTACCCTTCTTGTACTTTTATAATGTTAAAATATTACTTTGAAAGTACAATTTTACAAGATTGAATATGGGTCATTGATCATCACAAATGAATGGTTGAGATGTGGTTTAGTGGGTTTCTTCATTTAAAGTGGGTTTGCATTATATCCATACCTAATATATATATATATATATATATATATAGGAAAATGATCTTATGTTAACCATATATATGGGGAAGGTTCCACTAATAAGTGTTTTTTCGCTAAGAAACGCTAAGAAGTGGGTCAAACGAACTCCGATTGAGCTCATTCAAGCGGTGTTGGAACCGTTTCATCGAACTCTAATCCGGACGCAAAAACCTAAACCCCCTCCACCCGCACCCCTAAAAACCTAAAAAAACCCCTCCAACCCCACCCCAAAAAGCCTAAAACCACCACCCCCACCCCCCTCCAAAAAACCTAAACCCCCCACCCCCACCCCCAAAAAAACCTAAACCATAAAATCTAAACCCTAAAAGCTAAACCCTGAGCTAAACCATAAGGCTAGAACCCTAAAAATTGGAGTTCGACGAGACGGTTCCAACGCCGTTGAAATGAGTAAAATCGGAGTTCGTATGCGCCAGTTATAAGCGTTTTAAAATCCTTCCTACATTTTCACAGTTTTAGTCCTTCCTAGCGGATCCCTATACTATAGATAAACATACATATGTGTTTAATGGTTTTATATATAGATAAACATACATATGTGTTTAATGGTTTTTTTACATATAGATAAACATACATATGTGTTTAATGGTTTTACATATATAAACATGCATAGTTGTACGTAAGAAGTAAAAAAAATTAAAAAAAACTATCATAGATTAAAAAAATAAATGATTTAAATTTGTTCTTTTTGTTCTTGCATAATTTCTTTATTTCCCCCTCTCTCTCTCTCTCTCTCTCTATATATATATATATATATATATATATGGTTATGTTATGGTAAAAAGAGTTTAAAAAATAAAAAAAAGTAAGAAGAATTCTAGATTTGACATATGTCCTTTTTTTTAAGGGAGAACGTATTGGTTATTGTGTCAAATATGGCAGGTTATTGTGTAATGTCAGGTATAGTTATTGTGTGATGTCAGGTCTGGTTATTGTGTCAAATATTTTTTCATCATTGTGTTATATGTATTGATCATTGTGTTTTATGTTTTTGATAATTTCATGTTATTTTTATCACAATGACCTGCCATAATTTCGTGTATTGATAATTTCATTGTTTTTTATTTATTATGTATAACATAGTCATGAAAATTATTTGACACAATGGCCTGATATTAGACACAATGATCATACTTTACATTATACAATGACTTGACATATTTGACACAATGACCAATATGACCAAACCTAACATTAGAAACAATGACGAGCAAATTACACAATGAGCTGGAGAACGTATTTTTTTGTTTTTGTATATAACGACACTATATTCGTTTTAGAGATAAAAATACGCTCGTTTTCGTCATGTGATTTACGTTTTAGATAATTTCGTGTTATTTTTGTCATTGTTTTTTATGTATAACATATAACACAGTGATGAAAAATATTTAACACAATATTCTGATATTAGAAAAATATTTCACATTAGACACAATGATGAAAAATATTTGACACGATAACTTGTCATTAGACACAATGACAAGCAAATTACACAATGAGTTGAAAAACGTAACTTTTTTTGTTTGTGTATATAACGACACTATACTCGTTTTAAAGATAAAAAAACGTTCGTTTTTATGGCTTGATTTTAAAAAAAATAAACAATGTCGTATGTAAAAGTTATGAACGTTTAAAAAAATGGGGAACTTGATAAAAGTCAACAAAAATGGCCAATACTAAAATATCATTCAAACAATTTTTTCTTCTACAATTTAATCTCAACTATTAAATTATTTCCACAATTTAATCTAATGACCCTAAATCATTCTTAACTTTTTTAGCTTAAAAACCCTTTTTACTTAACCTTTTCATATAGAGGAAGGTTTAAAAGGAAAACAAGAAAAAAAATAGGGAACTAGGAACCAAGTAAAAAACACAATTTCACATGTGAAAATTTCACTTTTATATAATTTTCTTCGAAGTTTTTACATATAAACACGTGAAACAAAGGAGGTACCGTTCTAACACTTGATTGATCACTTCGGTTTGACCTTCCGATTGTGGATGATAACTGGAGCTGACAGTTACGTTCCCTATAACTTAAACCACAAATGCCAAAAAATGACTCATAAAAATCTTCTCTCAATCACTTACAATCGTCGAAGGAACCCCATGCAACTTAACGATGTGATATACGAACTCGCGAGCAACCGTGGCAGCGATAAAAGAATGACGGAGTGGAACAAAATGAGCATATTATGACAACCGATCCACCACAACCATTACAACCGTATAACCTCCTGATGACGCTAGTCCTTCGACAAAGTGTATACTCAAATCCTCCCAAATCTGTTGTGGAATCGGCAAGGGTTGAAGGAGACCCGTCGGTTTCATAGTATCCACTTCAACCGTTGGTAAATGGCAGACTCTTGAAAATAATTTTTTATTTTCTGTTTCATACCGGTCCACCCAATGACCCACCCCTTCCGGAGATGCATGGCACTGATCCAAAACCTGCAATATTAGTGAAGAAGTAGGACTCAAAAATATGGCTTCTCGTCTAAACCATACACCATCCCGAAGGTGTAAAAGTTTTTGGATCTTAGGCCCAACCGAATGAGGAAGTGTACTGTAGTAAGGATCGTGTTGAACCTCCTTCTGGATTTGTGTCCACCAAGTGGAATTTACTTGAGAAATAAGTGAACAAGAATACTCCGGTTGACGAGAAAGTGCATCTGCCCCGCAATTAGAGACCCCCTTTTTGTACTCGATGCGGTGATCAAACCCCAACAACTTTGGAAGCCATCTAGCTTGAGCCAGAGTGGAAATACGCTGCTCTAGGAGATACTTGAGGCTCATGTGGTCGGTCTTGACTACAAACGGCTAACCCAACAAGTAAGTGCGCCATTTCCGGACCGCCTTAACCACCGCTAACATTTCTTTTTCATACGTTGACCATGAGAGAGTAGTCCCCTTTAAGGGTGCGGAGAAATAAGCAATAGGTTAAATGTGTTGAGTAATTACTGCCCCAATGCAACCCCACCTACATCCCATTCATAGTTGTCAATAGCGCTTGTAGCGGGCGCTATAGCGCGCTACATAGTGATTCGATTAGTCATCGCTATCTCCATTTCTTGAGTGAATAGCGACCTAATAGCGAATATTCTTTTTTTTTTATTTTTTTTTATGTTTTTATCCAGTTTTTTACTTGATTAATATAAATAGGGTTGCTAATAACCGTAATATATGAAGATTTAGATGATTATTGATTATAATTGCTACATATCCTATAATAGTTGAATATAAAATATTTCTAAAACTTTCTACTAGTGTATCGCTAAACGTGAAATAGCGCCCGCTATTTACCGTTATTCGCTACGTAGCGTATAAGTGGCTTGTCGTTATTTACCGCTATTCGCTATTGACAACTATGATCACATTCCAACGTGAAAGTCTTAGACCAATCAGGTAAGGCTAGTGTTGGGGTAGTAGCCAAAGCCAACTTGAGAGATTGAAAAGCCTTCTCGGTATCATCGATCCATTTAAAAGGATCGTTGATGGAGAGGCGCTTCAATAGAACCAAACTTACGGATAAACTTCCGGTAATACCCCGCTAACCCTAAGAACACACGCACTCCCTTGTAATTCATAGGCGTTGGTCATGAAAGTACAACTTGTACTTTTGAGTTTTCAATAGCAACCCCATTCTTAGAGATCACATGGCCTAAATAATCAAACCGTTATTTTGAAGACTTGGCATAGAGCTTGTTAGTGGCCAGAATTCATAAGACAACTTCCAAGCGTTGTAGATGATCCTCAATTGATTTGGAGTATACTAATATATCGTAAAAAACGAGAATAAACTTACGCAAATACGACCAGAATAAGTCATTCATGAGGCACTGAAATGAGGTCGGTGCGTTGGTGAGACCAAACGGCATAACGACAAACTCTTCGTGGGTGCGAAACGCTATTTTATGGATGTCGTTCTCCCGTACCCTGGTCTGATTATACCTGGAGCGCAATTCAAGCTTCGAATAAATAGAGGACCTATGTAATTCTTCCAAGAGCTCATCAATCGGGTACTTGTATTTAATGGTAATGTCATTCAAGGCCCTATAATCCACACATAATCTCCACATGTCGTTCACAGTGCGAACTAGTAAAACAGGGGATGAGAAGGAGATATGACTAGGGCGAATCAACCCCTATTGAAGGAGCTCCCTGACTTGTCGTTCAAATTCAGTCTTCGGGTAGTAGGGTTGTCTATAGGGACGACTCAAAACGGGTTTAGCTCCTGGTAAAAGTGGAATATGATGATAGTGAAAACGAGTTGGAGGCAAACCTGTGGGGTCTTCGAAGACACGGAGGAATTTGTCGAGGACGGTTCCGATAGCCGGTTATGGTGGGGGTCGGTGTTGATCGGAGACCAAGACCCCAATCTGCAAGAAAAAGCCATGACCGGTGAGACCCAACAATTCGTGATCATGTAAAGCGGAGAGCATATAAGCTTGTAACTGGTGTGTCACCCCTGCCATGTGAAACTTGAGTGTTAGGTTTTGGTAATCTACCTCCACTGGCCCAAGCGTCTTCACTAGACTCCCAAAACGATCGGACATGCTGCCACTGGAAGAACAAACAAGTCTGTCACTATGGTATAACCTTGAACCCAAATTGCCAAATCCCTAACCCTACCCATGCACGTAGAACGTTCACGATTGGCCACCGTAACTTCAAAAGTCACATTTTGCTTGACTATAAGACCAAACCACTGAACAGGGGCTTGGGTACTTTCCCCATCGAACAGTACAACGACATCCTTGTGTTTGATCTTACCTGGAAACCGAATAGTCTAAGGATGGCATGAATGGAGATCTCAGCATAACTGGGTCAACCGTGTTGTTGGTAATGGGTTCTTCTTCCTGGAACATGAAGAGTTGCGGTTTCGAGCACTTGTAAACTGGGGTATACCTGTCATCGCAGTAATAACATAAACCGTTTTCCCTGCGTTCCTTGGATTCAGATTGTGAGAGCCACCAGATGGAGAGGAGCGGTAGGGCGAACCTCGTAGATCGGCCTTCCATGGGGTGGAGGAGCCCAAAAAACGAGCATTGGATCCGAGACGTTTGGACAAACCCAATTTCTCTTCGACTAGCTAGGATAATAGCGGAACTAAGGGTTTCGTATCCTGACATCTAACCGAATTTCATCCTTGAGGTCGCCGCTGAAACAACCGATCGAGAAGGATTCCAGTAACTCGTCCAAACAATGTAAGACCCTCTCAAATTCAACCTGGTACACCGCAACGGTGGTTCTCTGTTTTAAGCGGGTGAGAGCCTCAGCCGGAACATCGTAATCAATGGGACCAAAACGGGACTGAATGGCTCGAGAGAATTCCACCCAGGATCGGTTGATTTGGTAAGCTAACGGTGCCATTGGAGGGCCACCCCATCAAGATGAAAGGAGGCTTGGTGGACCTTATCACCGTCTGTAACCTCCTAAAAACTCGAAATATTGCTCAGCCCGGTACAACTATCCCGCCGGATCGCCGCCGTCTAATCTAGGAAATTGAGTTTGAGGTAAGTTTTGTGTTTACGGGGACCACCTAGCCTATCCCCATCCAGTCCATTCCGGTTTTGAACAGTGGTCGACAGAGCCTGCAATTCGGTGAGGATGCGTTCGAGTAACGCATCATGTTGAGCCAATTGATTGTCGGTGTCTTGCTGAAAGTCTGCATTGTTGCGTTTGTTGGCAGCTATGGATACCACAGATGTGGTCAGATCGGTGTTCAATGGATCGAGAGAAATTAGAATTGAAGAAAGGAACAATCTTGGAGCAATTATCTGTATATTCCCATAATTGAAAAACAAACACTTTAAATATGGAAACAAAGAAACTACGAACTAGATGCACTACCTAAAACATGGGAAGCGTGGCATCCCACTTCCCCCTTTATTTCCTCACAGCCAGACATGCAAAACAAATAAAAAAACACATGTTGAAAGTCAATGCAATTAAGAGTAAAATGCAGCTAAACGTAGACGTGGACCCGATGGTAAATATCACACGTCACAAAACCGACCATCTCTCTTATAATCACAAATTCTTCGGTCGTCACTCTCTTCACACACACACTTCACTTGTCAGTTGTATGTTATGAAGCGTACTTGGACCCAGGCAAAGCCCAACCACCCAGCCCAGCCCAATGGCCCAACCAAATGAACAACAATGTCGTATATAAGCGAGAGGATGAAGAACAATAAGGGCATGCTAAATGTTCAGAAAATTGAGTGTTTCTCTTCTCATCTCAGATCTTTCTCTATCTCCCATCATCTTCTGAATTTCTTATTGATCTGTTTACTGAATTGATTCATATAGTTTCAATTTGTAATCCTTCCATTAATACCAAGAAATCTAGCCGTTCATTGTCTGATTTGATTAGTAATCGGTTGTGTTAATATCTATTCACAACATGTACATTATGCTACTCCACTTGTACAACAAAATCGTCGGCCAACTAAAACCTCTTGACCCTCAAAATAGCCACCACTTCCAAATCTGTTTACAAAAATTGTTGGATCATGGCTGATGTGGAAGACCGTCCATGGGTTTAAACAAGTCGGATGGTTTGGTGTAGATCAAGGTCTTATATCTTCTCACGTGGTGAACCCATCCATTCTTAACTCATGATAATCAAATCAAGTAAAACCTCTTAACCCTCACAAAACTCATCATAAAACCCTTCTAACCGGTTCACATACTTAGCCGGAGAAGACAAGTTTAGATACTTTTATCCGTTGCCATCCAGGTATTTCGTTGGGTGATTAATGCCGCCTCGACTACGGTTTTTAATTTGGAGAGTGTGAAAGTATAAATCAAAACTTCGGTGTTTGGTTCGGTGGTTAAAATGATTTGGATAATTAAAACATAAGAATCAAAACTTGATTGTGGGGTTGTGGCATTGGTTGTTAGTAACAGTTGGTAATGTATTGGAAACTAATATAGGCGATGAAGATTCAACCTGCCCACGCAGGTTCGAATCCGAGCCGAACCGGGTTTTAGTCCGGAGTGCGTTACGCTAGCGGGGTTTGGCCTGTGTAGCGGCGCAACTGCTGTCAAGTGGCAGCAGGCTCCATGGTTTCCCGGTGAAAGCCTAGCCTCTTGTTCTGAACCCGCGGGCCCGGTTCAGACAACGTAGTGGTCAGGTTGAGGGGTAACGGGTCTCCGACTTGTCGGAGATGCGACTGCCACTTAAAAAATGAAAGTCGTCTTTCAAAAAAAAATGATTTCATTGATAAAAGTACCGACTTAAATAGGAACCAAACAAGCAACAGAAATAAACGACCTACCTAGGAAGCTGGAAACAAACCAAAAAATAAGGAAATTGACCCACATACTCGGTAACCACTTACCCAATATCAGTGACTTATTCAAACAAAAAAAACAGACTCCAACGGCAGCATGCGAACACGTGGACTTATGCATGCATAATACGTGTGAATTTTACTCTATCAATCCCTCCCTCAAACTAGGTTGAGTTTCTTCATCTAGTTTGTCCTTCACAGAGCACACTCCCAACTTCTTTCTCATTGCTTCAAATAAATTCCTCTTTAATGCCTTTTTCATTACTTCTGCAATTTGGTCTTCAGTTCTACAATGCTCCAAAACTATCGTGCCATCTTTAACCAAATCCCGTAGAAAATATCGTACCCCAATATATGCTTACACCTCCCATGAAACACCGTATTCCTTGACAGCTTAATTGTAGGCATGTTGTCACATTTAATGATTGTACTTCCTTCAAAGTTTTTGCCAAGGTCGTAAAGGACCCCTCTCATCCATAACACTTGACATACACATGTCATAGCCGCCACGTACTCGGCCTCCATAGTAGATAGAGCCACAATTTTTTGCTTCTTTGACACCACGCAATTGCTCCTCCATCCCATAAAACGGCATACCCAGATGTACTTTTTCTGTCTTCAGCATCTCCAGTAAAATCATTGTCGGTGCATACCTCCATTATTCCTTCTCCTCCACGTTCATATCATATCCCATAATCCATGGTACCTTGTAAGTACCTTAAGATTTTCTTCGCAACATCAAAGTGAACATCAGTAGGACTTGGCATGTAGCAACTAACGAGGCTTACCGCATATTGAATGTCGGGTCGAGTCGTTGTGATGTACATGAGGCTTTCAATCACTTGTTTAAAGAAAGTATCATCCATCCTTTTCGCTTCGTCGGATCTCAGCTTACAACCAGGTACAATTGGACAAAACAACGAGTTGCAATTCTCCATTTTGAATCTCTTTAGTATTTCAGCAACATACTTCCTTTGAGAGATATGTATTCCTTTTGTCGTTTGCAACACTTCAATCCCCAAAAAGAACCTCATTCTTCCAAGATCTCTCATTTCGAATTCCTCCTTCATTGATTGCTTGAACTCTTGCATCATGGACACATCATCACCCGTATAGATAAGGTCATCCACATACACATTGACCAGCAAAACATTTCCTTTCAGATTTCTCTTGATATATAGAGTGTGCTCAACATTGCTTCTCTTGAAACCTTCCTTGATAAAATTTCAATTCGACTGAACCAGGCTCGAGGAGCCTGCTTCAGTCCATACAAAGCTTTATGCAGCTTGTAGACTTTGTGCTCTTCATTCTTCACATAAACATGGGGTTGTTGTACAAACACATCATCTAAGGTTCCATGCAAGAAAGCAGACTTGACGTCCATTTGCAAGATATTCCAACCCCATTGTGCGGCCATGGCTATCATGAGACGAATGGTGTCCATTCTTGCAACTGGAGCGTAAACTTCAGTACGATCAAAACCATATTCCTGGTTATAACCCTTGGCCACTAGCGGAGCCCTGTGCTTTTCAATCTCACCTTGGTTTTAAAAACCCATTTCGCTCATATACACTTTGTACCCTTTGGTAGTTCCATAAGAATCCAAGTACCATTTCTTTCTATAGCCTAATATCTCAGCATCCATGGCCTTCCTCCACTTTTTTTCTCGTACTGCTTCTTCATAAGTTGTAGGTTCCTGTTAAATTACTTCAGCTGCATTCAACTCATCTCCTCCGGTATAATGGTCTTGCAAGTATGGTCTTGCAAGTATGATGCAGGTCTTCGTTGTCGACCCTCCCTTGCTTGTGCATCACTTGATTCCGCCACTTCAGTTACATTACTTGGCACTACCTCAAGATTTTGATCATTTAGCTCTCCACCTACATCATTATTATTCACTTTTGTTTCATCACTATCTTCCCATGTTAGCAAGTCACCATCTTCCTTCTTCTCACTTGCACCCCATTCCTAACTCTTGCTTTCTTCAAATAACACATCCTTACTTACCACCATTGTCATTGTTTCAGGATCAATTAGCATGTATGCCTTGGACTCTTCACTTCTTCCAACCAAGATACATCTTTTGCTCTTAATGTCAAGATTAGTTCGTCTTTCTTTTGGAATATGAGCAAGGGCCACACATCCCCACACCCTTAGATCTTCAACGTTGGGTTTCTCTCCAAATATCTTTGAGAGCCTTTGTTGGATACGGATTCAGAATATAATAACTCCAAACTGCAGCCTCAGCCCAGAAATACTTAGGCATGTTTTTGGCAGTTAAGAGAGTAACCACCATGTTCATCACCGTACGATTCTCTCTCCGCCACACCATTTTGTTGTGGCATAAAGCTCGTTGTTAACTGCCTTTTTATGTCGTGAATCAAGCAAAACTTATTAAATTCTCGAGACAAGTACTCTCCAGATCTGTAACTTTCTTTCTAGTTTCCGTTTCCACCTTGCTTTTAAAAACTTTAAATCTTTCAAAGGCTTCAGATTTCTCTTTCAATAACTAGACACCCTTCCTGCTGTAGCCATCTATAAAACATAGAATATATCGCTTGCCACTCTTAGATGTAGGTTTGATTGGCCCACATATGTCAGAATGTATAAGCTTAAGGACCTCTTTAGCTCTCCAATCGTTGGACTTGGGAATGGCTTTTCGGCTTTGTTTACTAACACAATAGTATTTGCCCAATGTGTCAACAGCAAATGAGGGCAAGCCTTTGACCATAGAGTTTTGTTGCAGAAGCCTCATGCTAGTTGTACTTATGTAGCCATACCTCTAATGCCCTAATCTTGATATGTCAACATCACTAGAGAACAAGCTTTTATCCACCACCTTTTCTTAACCTTTTTCATAGACCTCACTTGCAATGGTACTATATATACCATACTGATCGATCACTTCACACAAAGGGAACATCCTATTGGAAGTCATGTAGCTTTCCAACAGTAAACCTCTATCATTGTGATAGATTTTACAGGCCCCATCTTTAATAACAAATACCAAACCCTTTTCTTGAAGTTGCCCTATGCTAAGTAAATTGTTTTTGAGTTCGGGTATATAATAAACGTCATTCAGCACATAAGCAACTCCATTGAAAATTAGTTTAACTTGTCCCTTACCACCCACTTTCATACGTGTATTATTTCCCCAGTTTGACTGATTGAGAGCATCCGTCAACCGATATAATAAACTTCTTCCTATCCCCACACATATGATTCAAACAACCTGAATCCAAGAACCAAATACAGTTACTTTCTTCACTACCAAATTGTGCCATGAATGTACTAACCTCTTTGCATGCATGTGAATCCTCATTGTCTATGTTGTCAGCAGGGCCGGTCCCGAGAATTCTCAAAACGTTTTAAGCCAGGGACATGTAAAAAATCTGGGCCTCTAATACATAAAGTCAATAATCATATATAAAAAAATCCAAAATACGACGATAATTCTTTTAACAATAAACAAAAGAAAAGTACTGTCCCAAAATAATCTAAAGTTACTTACTTATGCGAATCGTGAAGCTCTCCTAGCGTTTTTGGTAGAAAAGCTCTCGATTAAGTCTTTATAATCCATAGTCTCTAATATATCATTTTCAATAGATATCATCGCTAATCCGTTAAGTATTTTTAGGACATTGTTGATCTTAAGTATAACTTCAACAACTTCAATTTTGAAAAACTCCTCTCCGTCGAAGCCATTGTTACAGGAATTGTCAACAAAACTCTATAGATAATCAATGCATTAGGAAAAAAAAATTTATTGATTTAAACTTCTAAACTATTGGACCTAGATTAGATAATGGGTATTTTATAATTGGGTTAGTGCATTTAGTTTTTTTGTTAAGGAGTTGGGCCTTTTAATTTAAACACACACACACATATATATATACATATATACATATATATATATATATATATATATATGTATGTATGTATAAATTTAAAATTTCAGGCCTCAAGGGTTATCGGGCCTGTAACTGTCGCCCACTTTGCCCCTCCCTCCTGGCCGGCCCTGGTTGTCAGATAGATCCACACAAGCCATGAGCATCACTTCATCTTCTTTGTCAAAGCCAGCATAGTTGGCTTCCTTTGTGTCTGGACATCTATAAGAAAAATATCCAAGTTTCTGACACGTATAGCACTACACGGTGTCACGATTCCATGACTATCTTCCATGTCCTCGTCCTGTTCCACGAGGACTACCACGTCCACTTCCGCGTCCCCTTGCTCCCGAACTCTCGCTTTGTTCTACCTTGAAGACTTGTTCTTCTTCTCACTACAAGAAAAAGACCCTGTGCCGACGGCGCCTATACCGACGACATTTGTCATCGGCATAGGTTAACCTATACCGATGACATGTCGTCGGGATAGGCTAATTTGAAAATTTAAGAAGGGAGACCCTATACCGACGACATGTCGTCGGCACAGGGTTGAGCTAGATGGAGGGAAAACATGGTGCCCAATGAAAAACTGGGAAAAACCTATACCGACGACATGTCATCGGTATAGGTCAATTTGGATTTTTTTTTCTTTTATTTATTAAATATTCGTCGATGGATTTTTTTTTTTAATTAAAAACAATTTTGGGAAAACTCTATACCGACGACATGTCGTCGGTATAGAGTTTTTTACTTTATTGACCTGTCAAAACCCTACGAGACCTATACCAACGACTTGTCGTCGGGACAGGCTACCTATTGCGCCGACATTCGAGCCTATACCGACGACATGTCGTCGGTATAGGTCTTAGCGAGAATAAACCCAGAAACAGCTTCTGCTTCCCATTTCCACAAAAAAACCCCCCAAAAACTCTCTCATCTTCTCTCTTTGGCGATTTCCAGTTTTTGGTGTGTTTTTTGGAGCAATCTTCACCAATCTCTCGGGTTTTGAGGTTAGTTAACATCTATGTTTCAATCTTGACAAGAAAATCAACATTTTTTGATTTTTTGCTTAATTTCTTTGATTTTTATTAGGTGTTTGAAGCTTTGACCATTTTTTGTGGATTTCAAGCTACTTGAAGCTATTTGCAAACTTGGTTAGTAATTTTTCTATAAATTAGGTTTAGGTGTATGTTTGTATGTATATTGTTGTGTTTATTTGTATGTATGTATATATGGTTTAGATGTATGATTTTATAAATATTTATGAAATTTTATGATGAAATTAGGTTTAGATGTGAAATTAGGTTTAGATGAAATTTGGGAATTTGGGCATTTATATATGTATGTTTGTATATAATATGTATGTATATATGTGTATGTGTGTTTGTATGTATTTGTATTATGTTTATGTATGGAATTGTGTTTATGTATGTAATTTGGGAATTTAAGCATTTATATATGTACGTTTGTATATAATATGTATGTATATATGTGTATGTGTGTTTGTATGTATTTGTATTATGTTTATGTATGGAATTGTGTTTATGTATGTAATTTGGGAATTTAAGCATTTATATATGTACGTTTGTATATAATATGTATGTATATATGTGTATGTGTGTTTGTATGTATTTGTATTATGTTTATGTATGGAATTGTGTTTATGTATGTAATTTGGGAATTTAAGCATTTATATATGTACGTTTGTATATAATATGTATGTATATATGTGTATGTGTGTTTGTATGTATTTGTATTATGTTTATGTATGAAATTGTGTTTATGTATGTAATTTGGGAATTTAAGCATTTATATATGTACGTTTGTATATAATATGTATGTATATATGTGTATGTGTGTTTGTATGTATTTGTATTATGTTTATGTATGGAATTGTGTTTATGTATGTAATTTAGGAATTTGGGTATTTGTTTATGTATGTTTGTAAAAGCTATGTATGTATATACGTGTATGTATGTATTTTTAAGTATGTAATTGTGTTTGTGTATGTAATTTTAGAATTTGGGCATTTATTTATGTGTGTTTGTATATAATATGTATGTATATGTGTATGTATGTTCGTATGTATGATTATGTAATTGTATGATTTGTATGTATATAATTGTGTATGTAATTGTGAATGTATGTATATATCTTTGTATGTATATGTAACTTTATTTAATTTTGTTGCAAGTTCGGAACTCATTGCGGTTGGAGAGGTGTGAATAACATCTTATTTGTGTTTCATTGATTTTTTTAAGGTACGCATCCCGACTTTTATACCTTTATGTATGTCTCATGTTGTGTACACTAGTATGTTTATTTAGGAAAACTCTTCAGAATATACCCGTCCAAAATTTATCTGATAGAGATAAATTTTGGATTGTCCCCTTTGGGGCTGCTTTTTGAATATTCTATCTTATTTAGGATATGTATACATTTTAACGGGTTAACATTTAAGAAAAAATTGATAGCTATTTCTCCTTACTCCTTCGAGTTTGCGGTTTATCTGCATATTTGGGGAGTTAATGGGAAATGCTGCTGATTTTTTCTTAAATTGTCAACTCGTTAAAATGTATACATATGAGATAGAATATTCAAAAAGTAGGTTAGGATCCACCGCCTTAGAGTACCGATCAAATCAAATACATTCATTTATATCATTTATTACATGCATGTATATGCATATGCTTATAACACAATAAATATGACACTAGATATGGCAATTGATAAAAGCTGGGTTACACTGGGAAATCGGAATTTTCCAGCTTTCTTAAGTGTCTTCGCAACTTTATAGAGACGGCCAAGAACCATGTCGATTGTCGAGGTAGAGCGTTTTGCCCGTGTAGACGTTGTTGTAATGCGTGTCGATAGGATTTGAACACGATATATGGCCACATACATGATTGTGGGTTTTTACAATCATATCAGAATTGGATTTATCATGGTGAACAACATCCTCGTGTGGCGGAGATAGCATCACTTTTTGCCCCAAGGTTATAAAGCATGCCCTACGTGTAACTTTGACACACCTTCGTGCGCTATAACGAATACGATAGCTTTTGTTTGACACAGAAGATTCTTGCCTAGAAAGCATAAATGGAGGAACGATCTGTCGTTTGATGGCAAGAAAGAGACAAAACATCCTCCCCGACGATTGACTAATGCTCAAATATTAGAACACCTAAAAAATCTCTCAGATCGTGTTCCTGGGAAACATCCAATGTATGGAGGGGTAAAAAGAAAGCGCCTTACATCAGAGTTGAATTGGACTAAATGAAGTATCTTCTTTAAACTGGATTATTGGTCTTCTCTGCTTTTAAAACACAATCTTGATGTTATGCACATGGAGAAAAATGTGTGTGAGAGTTTATTGGGTACTTTGTTGATGAACGATAAATCAAAAGACACACACAAAGCCCGCAAAGACTTGGAAAATATGGGTATTCGACATAACCTATGGCTAACACAAAAAAACAACAAGTTGTACCAACCACAAGCTCCTTACTCTTTCATACCCAGTGATCGAGAACGCTTTTGTCAGTTTATTCGAGGAGTGAGACTGCCTGATGGATTTGGATCGAATTTCAAAAATAAGGTATTTCCCAATGATTCAAATATAATTGGGTTAAAGTCCCATGATTATCACATCCTCGTGCAAGGATTGCTGCCAACAGGGGTACGATCGGGTTTGCACAAAAATGTTTCAACAACAATCAATGATGTTTGCACATTCTTTCAAAAAAATTGTAAACGATCAGTAGATGTGAAAGACATGTATGAAGCAAATGAGGAAGTGGTTAAGATATTATGCAATTTGGAAATGATATATCCTCCAACATTTTTTGACATAATGGTTCATCTCATTCTTCATTTACCTGAAGAAGCTATTCTTGGTGGCCCTATGTATATGAGATGGATGGATCCTTTTAAAAGATACATGAAAAAGCTAAAAGCATATGTTAGAAACAAAGCCAAACCTGAAGGCTCAATTACGGAGGGTTATGTTGCAGATGAAGCCTTGACATTCTGCTCTATGTATCTGGACGGTATGCAGACCAAATTTAACAGACCAGATAGAAATGCAGATGTTGGCATTCCCAAAAGGCAGTTTCAAGTGTTTTCTTCACAATGTCGACCAATATCGAAAAATAAAATCAAGGCGCTCTCTGAACATACCAACAAATCATTACAATGGTTTGTGTTGAACAACTGCGATGAAATCAAAGCCTACAAATCGTAAGTTTTTTTGTCCATCTACACGTGATAAACTATTATTATATTTTCATTTAATTCTACTAATTTAAATTTTGTTTTGTCCATCTACCAGTGAATTTGAATCTAAATTTCCTGAACGCAATATGCAAACCGATTTTTCTTCATCGTTAAATATGAAGCAAATGTATTTTCATCTTCATCTACATCTTCTACACCTAATAACAAAGAATTAAGGGCATTGGCACATGGTCCCTTGTACGCATCTTCTTGCACTGCTTGCATAGTCAATGGTGTTAGATTTGTGGGACAAAATCATGATTCCCGACACACTACTTAGAACAGTGGTGTGGTTACAATAGGAGAAGACGATACTCCATTTTATGGTCAACTAGAGGAGATCATAGAGTTGAACTACATAGATGGTTACTCGGTTGTACTATTCCGTTGTAAATGGTTCGACACGAGAGGTAAAAGATTAATTAAGCAAAACAATACTACTATAATTGACATTGGCCGTGATTGGTATGTTGGCAAAGAATGGTATGATGATGTCCAATATATAATAGCCACACAGGCTAAACAAGTGTTCTATCTTTGAGATCCTTCTCGAACCACTGGCCAATGGAGGGTTGTTGAGGACGTTCACCATCGGAAGCTTTGGGATCATCCTAGTGTTGTTAATGAGATAGATATATTGCACGACACTCAATCAAATGATTATACTTTGGTTGCCGACACCGGATGCGAAGGTGGTGAATCAAGTCACGTAGGTGGTGATCAAACTCCAATTCCCCATGTTGATAGTCAATCTATTACACAAGAAACTCAATCATTTTTTGGTAACTTGGTTGTCGACTTAGGCTACTTGCCTATGCGTACAACTTTAAATAAGGGTGGTGACCCAAGTCATGTTGCCTCGATTGATCTCGATGAAAGTTTTATTAATGATGATGAAGAAGATGAAGAAGATGCATACAATTCAGATGGTGAAGACGAAATAAATGACGACGATGAAGAAGATGATGATGTTGTTGACACATGTTATTTTAGTGATGATTCTGATTGAATGTATGTTAAAAATGTACTATTTGTCTTTGTTAATTAATAATTATTTGTGCTTACTAATAAATTTTGTTGTAGGAAAAATGACAACAATGACGCAATCACACGGTGGAGATGGTGGAGACGGTGGAGACGAGGGTTCCGTATCACTTCGACTCGGGTTGTGCGACTGGATCTGGTGGTAAGTTACTTGTTAGTGTTTAATATATGTTTTTATAATTGCCTAACTTTTGAATGTCATGTGTCAATGTAGGTAGTGCCTCCCAAAAAAGACGATCTAAAGGCAAAAACCTAAAATTGTATAAGAAATTTGAGCAAAATGGGAGGAAGCCTCTTCCCATTGATGTAGAACTTCATGGCGGGGGGTACAAGTTTGTGGGTCCCAACGCTTCGGATTTTATCCGTGCTATCTCGTTGGAGGTTGAAAAAGTTGTTCCTCCATATTATCCAAATTGGTCTAAGGTTCTAAATAAGAAGAAACGGGCCGTATATCCCACTCTTATAGTAAGTATAGATGTTTTATTAATACTTACAATTTCATAACTATTACATTTATAATTACTTTCCATTTGTAGGATTTTTTTGATCTGGACTCCTGGAGAAACACTGATAAGTGGCGAGGCGTTGAACTCGGAATCACCGCCGAGTGTCAGAGGGCATATAAAGATCACAAGAGAGAGTTGAAAGTTCACTTCGAGGAGAATGGGGGATACGATGATGTGGAGGCGGCGATGAATAATCCACCAGAAGATCTTGATCAAGAAACTTAAGAGACTTTGATTAATGAGCTGTTTTTAGATGAGAGCTATAAAAACCGCTCAGAAAATAACAAACAAAACCGATCACAACAAAGTTACCCAAGTTACCATGGAAACAAATCATACGCCCAGCGCCGACACATGGAGGTATGAAATACAATTGTTAGTATTATATAAACATGCTTATTAATTCTTAGTGATATTATTTTTGTTTTTCACAGGGTACCGGCCCAATTGATGTGTTCAAATCGACCCATTATAAAGAAGGGACCGGTTGGGCCAACCCGACTGCATCATCAGATTATGTAAGTCAAATGATTTTGTTGTTAGACTTACTAGACTTAGAACATCCAACTTTAACTTTAAACATGTCAAAATGACCCAAACACACTTTAAGACACTTAAAATATCCAGCTTTAACTTTGGACATCTCAAAATGACCCAAACACACTTTAATAAACTTAGAACATCCAACTGTAACTTTAAACGGGTCAAAATGACTCAAACACACTTTAATAGACTTAGAACATCCAACTCTAGACCAATTATTGAATATTTTTGCTAGTATTATTAGTATTTGTTGTTATTAGTGTTGGTTGATTAGAATTTGTGAATTTGGGTCGTTTATAATTTATAGTTTAACATGTTGGTTATCCATTTTACAGCAGTTATGCTGTCGAATTTTAGTAAAATAGTCAAGTGATTGTTTATTACATTGTTTAATGCAGGACCAAATCCAAGAGGAGTATATAAGATCCTCTGCTGAGTCTGGTGGTGACTCGTCTGCTGTCGATGAGTTTGCATGCATGGAGCGTGCATTGGGTCATCGGCGTGGCCATATCAGGGGTGTCGGTCGTGTGGTGAGTAATCCCACACCGGATTTGTTCAGTACCCCCTCCACAACCACATTGGCAAGAAGTGGATGAGCGTGTAACTCAACTTCAACAACAAGTCCAAGATCAACAACAACGCGAAGCCCAATGAGAGGAAGAACGTCGTTTGCATAATCAACAAATGCTTGAAATGCAACGACAAATTGATGAAATGCGTCGAATGTGGGAACGCCGAACTAGCAGCGACGATAATTAGCTTGAAGTTGTTGCGCATTTGCCTTTGTTGTCGGTGTTATTGTTGAATGTTTGAACAATTTTTATGTTTGTGTGTCGGACAACTTTATGTTTGAATATTTGGTTTGTGTGTGGAACAAGTTTTTGTATCGAACAATATGTTTCGAATTTTAATTTTTGAATGGTTTGAATTATCTGATTTGCAGGTTTTGGTAATTAGAAATTAAATATTTCTGGAAAATTTTGAAAATTTAAAAAAAAAAACAGAAAAACCTATCCCGACGACATGTCGTCGGCATAGGTCTTTTTCAAATTTAATTAAAAAAATTGAAAATAGCCTATACCGACGACATGTCATCTGGATAGATTGGGTCTGTCCGACGACATGTCGTCGGTATAGAATTTCTTTTTGAATTTTTTAATTAAATCCTATAGCGACGACATGTCGTCGGCATAGGTCGACCTATGCCGACGACACCTATACCGACGACATCTTTGACCTATTGGGACGAGGCAATACCGACGACATAGGCTATACCGACGACAAGTCGTCGCTATAGGGTCAAAAAAAATCGTCGGGATAGGGTGATAATGTTGTAGTGTCTTTTCCAGTTTCTTGAACTTCTGTTCATGAACAAGGAGCGTGCTTTGAAGCTCATCTATTGACAATCTTTCAATGTCCTTAGATTCTTCGATAGAGACGACCACAAACATATACTTTTCGGTAAGGGTCCTCAATATTTTCTCCACAATCATCAGATCTGTCATAACTTCACCATTGCTTCTCATTTGGTTGGCAACCGTCAGGACCCTTCCAAAGTATTTCGGGATTGACTCCGTGGTCTTCATCTCTAGAACTGCGAAGTCTCGACAAAGTTTTTGAAGCATGGATTTTTTTACACGAGCATTCCCTTCATACTTTTGTTTCATGGCATCCCAGATCAACTTGGCTGAGCACCGATCCAGAATCTGCTGGAAAGTCACCCTGTGAATTGCTTGGTACAGGTAATGCTTTACATGTAGGTCTTTAGTGCGCAGATTTGCTATCGCCTTTCTCTGTGACTCACTCGGAGCAACACCTGTCGTCGGCTCAATGATTCCTAGTTCAATCAAGTTCCACAGTTGCTTTGCTCGCAGCAAGTTCTCTATCATTTCTTGCCAATGATCGTAGTGACCATCAAACACAGGAATCTTAAGCTTCTCACTACTCATGATCTCTCTTCTCTCTTTGATCGTGGTTTCGCTCTGATACCAAATATTAGAGTAACACTTCGTAATGTATTAGAAACTGATGATTTCATTGATAAAAGTACCGACTTAAATAGGAAACAAACAAGCAACGGAAATAAACGAGCTACCTAGAAAGCTGGAAACAAACTAACAAATAAGGAAATGGACCCACAGACTCGGTAATCACTGACCCACTATCAGTGACTTATTCAAAAAAAAAAAAAAGACTCCAACGGCAGCATGTGAACACGTGGACTTATGCATGCATAGTACGTGTGAATTTTACTCTATCATTGATGCATTTGATTCATGAAATTCTTCGATGTGATGAGGAAATCGAATTATCCGTAATGAATTGAATATTTATGAAACTTGGTTACTATTTGGTGATTATTTTTTCAAGTTAACTTAAATTGAATAATTATGAAACATGGTTATTATTTATGTAAACTTTTTTTCTTTACTATTACCTCCTATTTCAAGTTAATATGAAAAGATGATTACTAAATAATAACTAAGATTTGTAGATTTTCATTTGTCTCACTTAATTTTAAATCATTTTAACATTTATAAAAGTTATACAAGATTGCAACAAGCAACACAAGTAGGGTTACTTAAATACATGGAAAACTTAATTACTATTGTGTGAAGTTTTCTTAAACAAGAAACGTTTACCGCTATTAAATATAAAATCACCTCTTTCATTTAACTTCTTATCCACTATTAAATATGAAATAGTTTAATTTCTTATCAAATAGAGAAGGGACTTCACAGTTCATATAGACAAGGACTTGAATGTTGGTGGACTGTGTGTACATATTAGAACATTTTATAAAGAAGAAAGAATTTTATTAATAAATCTGTAACGGGATTTCATTATAAATCTGTCACACAGGATGAACTACAATATATTTTAATTTTACACTAGAAAACACTGAAAAAAGAATTTAAGGGTATGCTTTTCTACAGCTCTTGTTGTCTTCTGTGGAAAATAAGAGACCCTAAAACAACTGCAATGCCAGTTATGGCTATGGTGAATACAAGTCTTCTTGTAGACAAATCTTGTGGTGGTGGCCTTCTTCTACCGTTGCGATCTCTTTCGGCTTCTCTTGCCCTTCATAAACATGAAAAGGTTAAAATGGAGAACAAAGATTCGACACCTGAAGAAAACGGACATAAAGTACTCACCGTATAAAGAAAAATGTAGCATGGGCGTTTGGTTTGTTGGAATTCAATGGAAATGGAATCTAAATTTTATTTCTTACATGTTTGGTTTACAGCATTCGTTGGAATTGAAATTCAAGGGATAACATGTTTGGTTGGACAAGCATGTGAATATCCTCAAATGTAGAGGTGCACAGCAAAAACAGTTTGGGAATCCAACAAGTTTGTAAACCAAACTGAACCGAAAACAAAACCACTTTGTAACCCTATGGGCAACCGGTTTGGCCCAAACCGAACCGGTCAAAGCCCCCTCAAGAACTAGTTATAAATCGGTTTTAAACCAGTCAAAACCCCCTCAAGAACCGGTTTGACCAAAAACAGGTTTTGACTTTTGTTGACCAAAACCGAGCCGGTTTCAAACCGAACTGGTTTGTGGTTTGAACCTGATTTGTGCATCTCTACTCAAATTCCTTCAAGTAAAGGAATTCAACATTCCTTACGTATAATAAAGAAAGAATTCTAATTCCTTTGACAGATTGCATTTCCTTAAAAAAAGTGTGAACCAAACGCCCCCTAACATTATATATGTACAAGTATGTGATCAAATCAATACGAACATCATGACAGGTTAAAAAAAGCACAGCTTCAAAAAACTGAAACATAGAGAGAAAGACTAGTTCTTTAAACCTGGAAGTTTCTGCAGTATCATCTGGTACACCATTACATGTGACATCATGAGTGATTCTCTCGCGTAGTCTGATATATCTGTTGCAGAGATGACAAAGCTCGGTCCTATTTCCACAAACTTCCTGCAAATTTCAAAGAAATAGCGTACAGTGCATGTTAAATAAAAATAAATAAATAAATAAATAAACAAACAAAGAATATCCGGTTTCATATGTTATTACTTGATGCTCAAATAGGTCGATTGCAGGCAAAGGAAATTCACAGTAATCACAAGTCATGATTCTTTGAGGGCATTTTTCACCTTCATGTACAGCCAGGAGTTGAGGTTCCATTGTCTCATTGCACAATGAACAAGATACCTGTCCCAACAATCATAGCAGCAGCTAAGAGAAGAATGGTGACCAAAAATGTTGTTTTCGACTTGGAGTACATAATTTATTTTTTTATTTGCTATTGAAACATTGAAGTACAGAACAAGATGTAGTAAACTAATAATACTTGGTATTGGAGCTACCTACCGGAGCATGGGTGATCAAGTAATGTTCTTCGGCATGCTTTTTGGGAACCATATCATCACAGAATTTACATTTTTCTAAATTGCGGGAGCAGTGAGCATAATGCAGATCGATATTTGAAGAGGGAATGGCTCTGTCACTGCACATGTAACATTGTGGTTGTTCAGCTTAAGCAAACATTATTCAACTTTATACAATAAACAGCAAGAAATATACATATCTATAAATTCAACAAACATGGCATAAAACAAAAGAACAAGAGGTATAAAAAAGAAAAAGGTTGAAAGATTAATGAAAGGACAATCATCTTATGTTAACCATCAACTTAGTAAAGAATATGCAGAGTAAGCAAAACCAGTTGGTTATGGAAACATTAAGATTAGGGTTAATTGCACCTAAATGTAGCGTACTCTTAGCATTTTTCCATTTTACACAACAAAGTGCTTTAATTTTTAGCATTTGATGTGACAAATTTTGTTTACCATTTTATGTAACTAACTTCCTATAACCAGGAATAAGGTAGCCTGGCACTAGTTTTTTCTGTTTGATGCCCAGACAGCATAAAGGCTTGGCTTTTTAGAAAAAAAGTTAATTGAACTTGAAGAAAATATATATATTTATCTGATTTCTTAGATTTTAAATTGTAATTATTTTATTTTTTCTTTCAAGATTTAACAGGAGTCCCCAAATATATATTTAATGATTTAGGTTGAAAATGTGTTAAATGGGAATTATAGTTTAAAATGTGCTGGACGGTGCCATCACCACCAGCAGCCTCCAACCACCACTGCTTTCTTCTACCAACACCATCAGAGCCATCACCACCCCCATAGCCGCATGTTGCTGGTTAAAAAGATAGATGAAAGCCGATCCATCTGACACTGCTTGAGTGCCCCTAGCGTAGCGCCTTCGACAACCTAAATGAGCACTTACGGTAGTTAAGCTCAATGCAGGGATAGCTTCTGTAGTCAAGACACTACTCACTTTGGCTGAACTGGTTACTTCTGAAGCAGCACACAAACCACTTGTTGTGCTGGTATTAAGATAAGAAGAACTAAGTCTAACAGAGGCAGAAGCAGCACACAAACCATTTGCAAATGTTATCATTAAAAGGATAGATGCAAACAGATCAATATGACCAATATTTGTTCTTTCGTAGAGGGGGAGATTTTTTGAGATTACACAAATGGAGGCCATTTAGCCGCAACATTGGCATTTGCCAATAGCATAGAACTTGGTTGACCTGTGAATACACGATAAAAAATCCACAACTTGAAATATGAAAGTACAAAGAGCAGAGACTTCTGAGAATTAATTACTCGCTTCTCTGTCTAGAATACAGATTTAGCTGATAGTTGCTGATGTTTGAGATCTTGCTGCAGTGAGCTGTCGATCCTACCACTACTTACCATGATGGCGCTAACCTTATTTCGATTTTCAAAATGAATATGAAGTTTGATATTCCTTTCTCCATTCAAGGTTTTCAGTTTGAAATAGTTTAGTTTTAGATTGAGATTTAGGTTTGATTATCTTTGGTGTTTAAGTGTGTTCTTGGTGTTTGTGTAGGTATGCCTAGTATTCATGTTTGTGAGGTTTTCTAGTTTAAAAAAAAATATTAATATCTGATTATACGATGAAAATCTGATGATCCCGGCAGTTAAGTGGTTGCCATGTGAGCAAAGTCTCAAATATTGTTCTTTAAGGCCATAAGGCATGGTTCCACATCACCAGTTTCCACTAACTTTCCGCACATCTCCACATTTGAATAAAAAATCAAAAATAAAAATAAAAAAAAACCTTAATATATAACCTTCCACACCCGTGGAGATCTCCACATTGGTGGACCACGTCATAGGGGCGTGGTGTTCATGGCCTAAGTGCTTGAAACTTGATCATATCACTTGTTTGTATTTCACTACACATTCACACTAATAAAAGTACATATGCAACTATGACCTAGAATGAAACTTTGAGCCCTAATGTAAGCTGTTTACATAGGTAGATGATGAATGTAACTTCACTAACTAAGTAAGCAAATTTGAGTTAGCAGAGTTCTACCTACACTTGATAAAACACAACAATTAACCTCTCAAATGCAATCGAGATCCACCAAAAGTAAACCCTAATCTTACCAGTGACTGCAAATGTTTGTGGCGCGATCAGGTGCTACGTCCATCTTCTCGATTAATATCTATCTGATATGATTACAGGATTATGATTAGAATGAATGGGTGTACGTACGGAGAAAAGATAATAGGAATTGAAATATTGCAATGCAAGCCCTAATTGAGAATTGATATCTTTCTTTTCATCCAAGACTTCCGCATCCTATAATTATTAAGCTTTATTGTGTTTTTTAAGGCAATTCATTCATCTATAGGATCCAAAAATATAATTAATATAATTTTTTTAAATAAATTACATAAAAAATAACAAGTTTATATATTTTTTTAATTTGATATCAGCATTGATGTATTATAAGTGCAATGGAACCGATATCTTTGAAGAAAGAAGAATTAATCCGTGATGATGGAGACGATGTGAACTGTATCTCTGAAGCTATTCATAACAAGAAAGCGGTGGAGAAAAACGTGACAACCTGAGAGGCAGAGAAACGTTAGCCTATAGGAGAAGAGAACTGTTCCTCAGCCGTTCTTTTTTAAAGCTTTTTGTTAATATTCAAAACAGATTATAAACTTTTTTAAAATGGAAAGTCTTAGTAACATTAACAAAACTATTTTTATCTTGTAAAATTACAGATGTGCCCTCCAATAAAAGTGTGTCTTCACATCCACATATGCATTCGTTAACACAAATACATAGAGAGAGCTAGAGAACAGGGATAAACAGTGCTTCTTCTTCAAAACGATGGTTGCAACCGAGGGTGAAACTGTCGTCATCGGTTGTAGAAAAGGAGATTGTGGCGTTTAGGCGGTTGTGATGTTGTAGCGACGGTTAGGTGGTCGTGTTGCACTGTTGTGATGGTTGTGGTTGTGTGTTGGTAGTCGGCCGGTGGTGGAGGCGAGGTGTTCCTGGGCTGAGGTAGGTGGTGGTCGTGTTTGCTGGCGGTGCTGACGATGGTGTCTGTCAGTGATTGACGGTGGTGTGGTGGTGATTGGTGGTGAGAGAGTATGTAAAAAGAAAGTGAAGAGAGAGAGAGAGTAGAGAGAGGGGAAAGAGAGGGCACCAGGACAACCTAACCTTCAGCTCTTTGACAATGATGCTTTAGGTTATGATGATGGTGGCAGTGACGATGGCGATGGCGATGGCGGCGACGGACGGTAGAGGTGCACAAATCGGTTTTTCTTAAGAACCGGTTCCGGTTCCAGTTCTGGAACCGGTTCCGGTTCCGGTTCCAGGTACGGTTCTTTGTTGAAAAACAGGAACCTATGTACCGGTTCCGGTTTTCAAGAACCGGTTTCGGTTCTTACCAGTTCCGATAATTCAACGCGGGTATTTCAAAAACGTATTTCCGGGTATTCGAAAAACTTAATTAAACATATAAATACTTTAATTAAACATATAAATAACTAACTTAAAAAGTCCAATAACATTAAAAACTTAAAATGTTACAAAATAGATAAATGTTTAAAAACATAAACTCATAAAACATAGATAAATTATATTAAAAAAACTAGATTGTCTGGCCCGTTTGACTCATAAAACCTTTTTTTCACTTTTAATTTTAACCAATTTAAGTTTTACCATTATTAAAAGTTTAAGAATATACGCGTCACGAATCTGTAAAATATGGATGGATTAGTGTCACAAGACACAAGAGTAGACGTGCACAAATCGGGTATTCTCAAGAACCGGTTCCGGTTACATGTCCGGTTCTTGGTTGAAAAACTGGAACCTATGTACCCGGTTCCGATTTTTCAAAAACCAGTTCGGTTCCGTAAGAACCGGTTCTCGGGAAGAATCGGTTCCAATTCTGGTTCTGGTTTTTTTGTTCACGTCTAACGGACGGTGATGGTATGCGGTTCTGGGCCTTAGGCCCATACAACTATATTATATATGATTAGATACGTTTGATGTTTATAAACTTTAATTGGGCCTTAGGCCCATACAACATTTTGCATCTTCCTCTACAAACACACACTTCCTTCCTAGTTCCTTCTTTTTGTACGTATCATTCAACAAAATTTGGATAAGAAAATTAGGCGACACCTTCTTCACTTCACCCTTCTTCCACTTCCACTAACAGTAAGCTCGCTCTCACCATCTCTCTTTCCTTTTGTTCTTAAATTCAATCATCACAATCTCATTTCCATCGATTCAATCATCCACAGAACCTCCACCCCCAAATTTATGGTCTAATCATGGAATCAGTCGTCTCCATAAAGCAAAACCACCAAGGGTTTTGCTCAATCCACCCAAAAACCCTAAAAAACCACAGACCTAGGGCACGCAATTCCGCCGTCTCCGTCGTCGTAAACGACGGCAAATTGAATCAAAACAACGGTTTTTTAAACAGAAAGATTAAACGCGTATCAAATTCCGAAACCCTCCGTCCGGTTAACGGCGAGAAAACCCTAATTTTGAACGGGGTTAACGATGTGAACACGAAAAGGAATTTTGAGGAGTTTGAGAACAATAATCATCTCAGGAGGTTAATTAGGAACGGTGAATTGGAGGAAGGGTTTAAGTATCTGGAAAACATGGTCTACAGAGGTGACATCCCGGATATTATCCCGTGCACGAGTTTGATTCGGGGGTTTTGTCGAACGGGGAAGACGCGAAAGGCCACTAGGGTTATGGAGATTCTTGAACAGTCTGGTGCTGCTCCTGATGTTATAACTTACAATGTGTTGATCAGTGGGTATTGCAGGGCTGGTGAGATTGATAAAGCACTCAACGTGTTCGATAAAATGTCTGTGGCTCCTGATGTGGTCACTTACAACACGATCTTGCGGTCGTTGTGTGATAAAGGGAAGCTAGAGGAAGCAATGGTGGTTTTAGCTAGACAGATGCAGAAAGAGTGTTATCCGGATGTTATTACCTACACGATTTTGATAGAAGCTGCTTGTAAAACGAGCGGTGTAGGACAAGCGATGAAGCTTTTAGATGAGATGAAAACGAAAGGGTGTAAGCCCGATGTGGTTACTTATAATGTGCTGATTAACGGGTTTTGTAAAGAGGGAAGGTTAGATGATGCGATTAAGTTTTTGAACGATATGCCATCATCGATGGGGTGTCAACCGAATGTGGTGACGCATAACATTGTGTTGCGTAGTATGTGTAGTATGGGGAAATGGATGGATGCTGAGAAGTTTGTGGCGGATATGTTGAGGAAAAGGTGTGCGCCGAGTGTTGTTACTTTTAACATATTGATTAACTTTTTGTGTCGAAGAGGGTTGTTGGGTCGGGCGATTGATATCCTGGAAAAGATGCCTAAACATGGTTGCAGCCCGAATTCGTTAAGTTACAACCCGTTGTTACACGGGTTTTGTAAGGAAAAGAAGATGGACCGGGCAATTGAGTATTTGGAAATCATGGTTTCTCGAGGGTGTTATCCCGATATTGTGACGTATAACACGCTGCTTACAGCTTTATGTAAAGACGGGAAGGTAGATTTTGCCGTGGAGATTCTTAACCACTTGAGTTTTGAAGGGTGTTCGCCTGTTTTGATCACATACAACACTGTGATTGACGGGTTGTCGAAGATTGGTAAAACGGGACGGGCCATAATGCTGATCGATGAAATGAAGCAGAAGGGGCTGCAGCCCGATATAATCACCTATTCTTCGGTTGTAAGCGGGCTCAGCAGGGAAGGAAAAGTGGAAGACGCGATTAAGTTTCTTCATGAGTTAGAAGGGTTGGGTGTGACACCGAATGTGTTGACTTACAATGCAGTGATGTTGGGGCTTTGTAAGGCCCGAAAGACCGATCGGGCCATCGACTTTTTGGGCTATATGGTTCAGAAGGGGTGTAAGCCTACAGAAGGTACTTATACTATTTTAATTGAAGGGTTGGCTCATGAAGGGTTAGCTGAGGAAGCATTGGAGTTGTTGAATGAGTTGTGTTCAAGAGGTGTTGTGAAGAAACGGTCAGCTGAGCAGGTGGTGGTCAAGCTCTAGGTTTGGACTTTTTGTGAATTTTGTTTCTCGGCTATGTGGGTTCTTGTGTTTTATGAAAGTATTATTATTACTATTATAATTAATTTTTGTGTTTAGCATGAGTCATGAAATTGAAATCAGTTTTGGTCAAAATATGGTTATTATTTGTTTGTTCATACATGAACCAAGAGGAATAGGGATAGCAATGGCCCGATATGAGAATAATCCTAGTCCATACCCAGGTTACTCGTTACCAATCGGGTTAATGGGTATACATGTGGAGGTTTTAGGTTTACCCATATATGGTCCTCTATGATTAAAAATTATCTGTTCATTATTCGAAACATGAGATCTTAGGCTCATATTAAAAGCTGAATTGAAATATCAAATACCAATATTGTATTTTAACAATTTGTACTAATATTACTACTCTACTGAAACCTATTGCGATGTACACTAACAAGTTTTCGTTGGTTGTTTTGGACGGCAAGTCCAGGTTGGCAGCCTGCTATTGGACAAGATTTTTTTATTTTATAATTTGAAAGTTACACGTCTCTCTTTTTCTCTCTCATGTACTAAACACAAAGGAAACACCGCCGTCCAGCGAGGATTCTGACGGCCCCTGGACTTTGGTATATTGTAATTTTTTAACTTGACACTTCTCCTTCTACTTTGGTAAAATAGTAAAACTCACCCCTAGCTTTGTAAAATGTTACTTTTATCACCTCAAGTCTAACGAATTTGTCGTTTCAATATTAACTCCTATTCGCGTCGCAATTTATCTATTTTTCGATCTCCATGACCGGGTCGTGACAACAGTTATTGCTTCTGTGAACATAGTAGCTAAATAATCCCAATGTGTTACATAAGGCAAATATTGTATAATTGTTCGATTTTTCACAATTTTTTTCATACCTCTGTGTAAATAACCCAATATTGGTTCACACTCAATAATATCTTCACCATCTAGAGTAACAATGAGTCGAAGAACACCATGCATTGATAGGTGATAAGGTCCCATATTGACTATCATGAGGTCTTTTCTTGTAGATGGTATTCGTTTCTTTTATATACTTAGTGACGTTATTGTTGTCGCCGCAATGTGCATAACGAGGTTCGCAAACCCGCCCTAATGCACGGGTCATATTTTCTAGTTGTATCATAAAACCCGACCCACACTTCTAGAAATTTTGAATTTTAACAATTGTAAGTTTCTAACTAGAAATTTTGAATTTTAACAATTGTAAGTTTCTAACCAGATTAACTTCCTATTAATTGCATTTTTGAAGATGTGTAATATACTAGGTTAGAAACACGTGCTATACGAGTTGGATATATTCAACTTGTCGTAAACCAGTAGTTGTTATGAAGATTTGTATGTTGGATGTTATCAACAATTGGTGAAATAAGAAATAATAAAGATTTAAGAATTATTATAAATAACAAATAATGAAGATTTAAGAACTAAAAAAAATATATTTTAAAATAAGATATAAATATATAATTGAAATTTTCTTATCATTTAGTAAGTTTTAATAAAATATTAGAATAATTTTTAGATATTTAATTATTTAAAATTATTATTATTTAATAGGAGAGATAGTTATTTAATAGGAGATAAATGCAGAAAACAAAAATCTAGAGTTCAACAGAAGTTCATACGAGTCAAATAAAGTTATTTATTTATTATGATAAGGATATATATTCGGTTTTGAAAATTAGGCGGGTATCACCTAATATCATACTTATGTCATACCTATAGAAATTTAAAACTACTGTCAAACCGGTCTCAAACTAGAATACGTATTCATTATTCATCCGGAATGTTTTAGATTTTTCTGTCAAGTTTGGGTTCTCTCATCCATGAGGAGGAATCAGAAACTCTATTCAAATTATGTCACTTGTGGAGCCGTGATCGAGTCAAGTCGATCTCAAGCTAATATTAATCCAATTCTTTTCATAATTAGATACTCAGTAATATATAATCCCGGATATGTCCTCTATATATAACACAGTTTAAAAAGTAAACAAGTTCAAATGTTGGATTGGGCACCTTTGAAGAAATAGAACGTGATTTTGTATTAAACAAATGAACTTGTTGGATTGGGCACTTAAATATTAGAGATGATAAAGCTCCATAGACATTAAGTTAATTCTCACTTTTTCTCTTTACTTGGATTTAGTCTTTTGGAAAAAAGACAAGTGGTGCAAACAAAATAAGCATGAGTGTAAAGCATGACTAGAGCATCGTGAGAAAAATAGTGTTAGAGAATATAAATGCATAGTTGATTTTACATTTTTTTACTTGAATTTTGTCTTTTAAGAAAAAAAAAAAGACAAATGGTGCAAACAAAACAAAATAAGTATGAGGGTGGGGCATGACTAGAAGTGTTCAAAGTCGGATATCCGAATCCGAATCCAAAATTTCGGATATCCGAAATTTCGGATACGGATTCGGATAGTGAAACGGATATCCGAAAATATAAAAAAAATTATTTAAATATAATATTTTTAAATTATAAAAACAATTAAAAACCTTAAAAAATATACATATAAATACAATATATCAGGTTTTGATTCAAATTTTCTTATTTTTAAATAATAAAAACAATTAAAAAAATATATAAATATAATATTTCGGATATCCGAAAATTCGGATATCCGGTTATGACTTCAGGTTATGAAAAACTTAAGCCTTAGAGAGTATTAAACTCTTTAGTCATGACTGATTCTTCTATTTTCTTTACTTAAATTTAGACTTTTAGGTAAAAGACGATGATGAAAACAAAATAAGCATGAAGGTGTAGGGTCATGAAAAACTTAAGTCTTAACTCTTCGGTCATAGTTAATTCTTCTTTTTTTCTTTACTTGTATTTAAACTTTGGGAAAGAAGACAATATATGATAAAATACAAAATAAGCATGAGAGGTGAGTCATGAAATACTAACTCTTTGTTCATAGTTGATTATTCTTTTTTTACTTGAATTTAGACTTTGAGTAAGAAGAGAATTGTGAAAACAAAATAAGCATGACTAGAAGGTCATGAAAAGCTTAAGCCTTATCTCTTTAGTCATAGTTGATTCTCGTTTTCGAATTTAGGGAAAAAGACAAATTTTAAAACAAAATAAGCATGAGAGGTGGAACATACTAAGGTGTTATGAAAAATTAAACCTTATAGAGGATAAAACTTTTTATTTATGGTTAGGTATTTTTTTTCTTACTTTAATTTAATCTTTTGGGAAAAAAGACGAGTAGTATGAACAAAATAAACATGATTGGTGGGCAATGACTACAAGGTCATGATATACTTAAGTCTTGTATTATGTTGTCATGTTTTACTATATAACTTTTTTACTTAGAATGACTACAACAAATATGTCACTTGCACAAAGTAAAAATACTTTTACATGCAAACATGTACGAGATGGTGATACAGATATATTTATATATGCTAGTGGGAAACCCGCGTGTTACGACGGAGTCGACAATTTCCGCAATCTTTATGTTAGGTTATGAATCACTTAAAATAATTAAGGGTTTCACGTTGGGTTAGTTATGCTATGTCGGAAAATGATGCAAGATATCGGGTTATATTTGGGTATTATTATTGTTATTATCAGAGCTGGTCCCGAGAATTCGAATGCCCTACACGAGCGAGAAAAAGGGCCCATAACGAAATGTATAATTTTATAAACTAATTTTTTTTTAACGACAACTAACGTTATAGACATAACAAATCATAATATCAGAAACCGTAATATCTTTACAAAGTGTTGTTGGATTGAATTCATGGGACTAAACACATTTAACAGTTTTAAGTTTAACATACTTTTAAAAAGGTCCAATTGTTTTTTCTTGATATATTTGATTCAATAAACTTTTTTTTAAAAAGCCTCAAAAATTACTTCTTTAAAAAGACCTAATAATTTTTTTTAAAGCCTTGAAAATTATATATATATATATATATAAAGTTTAATTTTTTTTTCATTTTAGGGCCCTCGAAATGTTAGGCCCACTACGGGTGTGTTGCCCGCAGGCCCAATGGGCCAGACCTGGTTATTATTATTGTTGTTGTTATTATTGTTGCTCAACCTAACCCGACTAATATGTATTATTAAATACCAAACATATTATTAAAAGGAAAATGAATAAATTGAAATTTAAAATTAAAATATTAAATTCAACTAATTATGACCCGAACCTTTTGATTCGAACCAAAATAATACCAACTCTGTTACTTTTTTTTATGTTAGGTGTAAGGGTATTTTAGTACTTTTACATCACATGAGTTGTTTATATAAATTAGAGTAAACTTCGTTTTTGGCCCCTGTGGTTTGACCTGTTTAACCCTTTTAGTACAAAAAAGAATCTTTTAACATATCAGCCCCTGAGGTTGTATTTTTGTAACTATTTCAGTCCATGACACTAACTCTGTTAACTTTTCTGTCAAGTATAGCGGCATTTTAGTTATTTTATTTTTAAGTAAACTAATCTTTTCAGTTCAATAAAAACTTTTTTAGGTTTTTTTATAAAAAAATTTTCTACCTTTTTAAAAACGTCTTTTTTGAATCTTTTTAAAAATATTTTTTCACTTTTCTAAAAAACACTTTTTTAACTTTTTTCATAAAAAACGTTTTTAAAAACATTTTTTTAGTTTTTTTTTATAAAAAAGTTTTTTACTTTTTTCATAAAATATTTTTTAACTATTTTAAAAACGTTTTTTTTTTACTTTTTAAAAAAATAAATTTTTGAATCTTTTTGAAAACGTTTTTTTCACTTTTCTAAAAAATATTTTTTTTAAACTTTTTTTCATAAAAACGTTTTTAAAAACATTTTTTTGTTTTTTTATAAAAACGTTTTATAGCTTATTCGTAAAATATTTTTTTAACTATTTTAAAAACGTATTTTTTTAAATAGTTCACTATTTTTAAAACTAGTTCACTTAAAAAAGTAAAAAAAAAAGTTTTTAAACTAGTTAAAAAAACATTTTATAAAAAGCTATAAAAAATTTATAAAAAAAACTAAAAAAATATTTTTAAATCGCTTTTTATGAAAAAAGTTTTAATTTTTTTTATCAAAAACTCTTTTAAAAAGATTCAAAAAAGACGTTTTTACGGAAAAAAAAGAACTAAAAAAATAATTTTTAAAAGTAAAAAAAAAATGTTTTTAAAAAAAGTAGAATTTTTTTTTTTGAAAAAATCTAAAAAAAGTTTTTATTGAACTTAAAAAATTAACTAGTTTACTTAGAAATAAAATGACTAAAATGCTCATATACTTAACAGAAAAGTTAACAGCATTAGTGTCATGGACTGAAATGGTTATAAAAATACAACCTCAGGGGCTGATATGTTAAAAGATTCTTTTTTGGACTAAAAGAGTTAAACAGGCCAAACCACAGGGGCCAAAAACGAAGTTTACTCTATACATTATAAAAGGGGTAATTTATGTAATTACTCTAGTTAACAAAAACCAAACCACAGTCTAATTTTTTTTTTAAATGAGTTTATTTATTTATTTTTTATTTTTTAAGTGTTGGGCTTTAATTGTAGACATGAAGTTAAATTGGCTAATTGAATGTTGAGCTTTAGTTGTAAATATGAGTTAAATGGTAATCGAATGTTGGGTTTTAAATGTAGAGATGGTAAAAATGGTAATTCAACATATTTTATGTATTAGTAAGATGTACCCTATACACAGCAATTTGTGTTAGGTGTTTTAAAATTTTAGATAAATTACAATGATATTCTTTCAATATATATTATATAGTAGATATACATATAGATATAGATATATGTATATATATATATATATAATTTAATATAATTTTTACACATAATTATTAAAATGTTCGCACTAGTAATCGATGTGTACATACATAAAAATGTTCTCTCCTAAAATTGTAGAAACAATTAAACGTGTTATAATTTGTTTCTATGCATAGAAGTAAGTTTGTTACAAAAGGTAACAAGTTAGTTTGCACACTTTAAATGTATTCAAGTTGTATTTTTATACGCGTTTATACGATGAATGAAATTTTCTTAACTATAAATACATAAATTATATATTTTTATATCTATACACACTTACAAATGCAACGAATTTGTACATGTTATAATAACATAAGCAAATTGATAAATTTTATACATATCTTATATTAGACCACACTAGGTTAGAATCTCGTGTATTACACGGGTTGAATAAATGTAATGATATATATACTTACTAATAAAAAATTTTATGTCTTAAAAACTCGTGTATTACACGAGTTGAATAAAATTTTACGTTACAGTTATAAATTCTATTAAGTTAATATTTGAAACATTTTTAGCTAAGTATAAATTTTTTATGTAACTGATAAGTTTTAATTAATGTTAAACTTTAGAAACCTGGTGTATTACACGGGTTAAACAAAGGCAATGTTATATATACTTAGTAATAAAGATTTACATATTACATATTTATGAAAAACGTTTTATAAAAACAATTATAGAAATCACTATTATTTAATAGGAGAGAGAGGCGGGAAACAAAATATTATAAAAAACAATTAAAAAAATTATATAATTAATAGGAGAGAGAGGCGGGAAAAAAAAGTTAAGGATGCATGAGAGAGTGACAAGTGTCACTTCAAAACATTTATTTATTATATAGTATATATATGTAATAGGTGATCGTATAGGGTACGTTATATAATATGTCTTCTATATATATAGAGACCACCTATTACAATGTTTAATTTCTTAACAAAATACAAATAAAAAATTATTTAAAATAAGATTTGTTTTAATGAATGATAATATTCATTTAGGATGACAAATGGACCTTTTTGCCATGCCTAACACATGACTTCACACATAGAATCTTATCATATTCATGGAAGTACCTAAAATGTGAGAATAAAAATGGTACAAACTCTTATATCATGCATGCAACCATGATTGTACATTGTTACACTATATATAGGAAGTTTCAATCCATCATCATCAAACACAAAGAAACCCTAACACTATATATTAAAGGTTATGGTGTTTTACACCTACGGGCCAATTTGAACATGGCGTTTTAGTTTTTTTGGTCATTGTGTTTTCACAATGGAAAATTTTAACATGGTCTTTTTTGGCTTTTTTAGTCATGGTGTTTTGACGTGTTTATGTTTATAGCGTTTTGCTTCAGTCATTGTATTTTACACTTTTAACTTAAAATTTCAACACCATAAACATAAACTTGGTTAAGACTGTATTCGAATTAAAGTGAGTTTTTTTCAACATGGTGTTTTACATCTATGGTGTTTTTAACCGGGTGTTTTTTAACATTGAGTTTTTGTAGTCATGGTGTTTTTCGACATTGAGTTTTTCTAGTCATGGTATTTTTCACCTGGGGCCAATTTGAACATATCATTTTAGTTTTTTTGGTAATGGTGTTTTCACAAAAGACAAATTTCAACATGTTTTTTTTTTTTTTTGCTTTTTTGGTCATGATGTTTTGACGTGTTTATGTTTATAGCGTTTTGCTTCAGTCATGGTGTTTTACACTTTTAACTTAAATTTTCAATACCATAAACATAAACTTGGTTAAGCCTATGTTCGAATTAAAGTGAGTTTTCAACATGGTGTTTTACATCTATGATGTTTTCAATTGGGTGTTTTTCAAAATTGAGTTTTTCTAGTCATGGTGTTTTTCAACAAAGAGTTTTTTGGGTCATGGTGTTTTACATCTAGATGCCAATTTGAATATGACGTTTTAGTTTTTTTTTGTCATGGCGTTTTCACAATGACAAATTTCAACATGGTATTTTTTGGCTTTTTTAGTCATGTTGTTTTGACGTGTTTATGTTTATGGCGTCTTGTTTCTGTTATGATGTTTTACACTTTAGCTTAAAATTTCAACACCATAAATATAAAACTCCATAAAACACCATAAAAACTCCCAATTTCAAACAACACACATCTATGGTGTTTTCAACTGAGTGTTTTTCAATATTGAGTTTTTTTAGTAATGGTGTTTTTTAACAAAGAGTTTTTGGGTCATGGTGTTTTACACTTAAATGTCAATTTGAATATGACGTTTTAGTTTTTTTTGTCATGGCGTTTTCACAATGACAAATTTCAACATGGTATTTTTTTTTTGCTTTTTTAGTCATGCTGTTTTGACGTGTTTATGTTTATGACGTTTTGTTTCTGTTATGATGTTTTACACTTTAGCTTAAAATTTCAACACCATAAACATAAAACTCCATAGAACACCATAAAACTCTCAATTTCAAACAACACCCAGTTGATCTTTTTTTTTTGAAATATAGCAATACCATACTCGTTGGAAAGATAAAAAGACGCTCGATTTTATGGTGATTTTTTTTTTTAAATAATTACGTATAAAAAAGTTATGGACGTTTTAAAAAAAATGGGGGAAATGACATGTGACTTGCATGTACAGATTTCTTCCTTTGTTTAAAGCCTTTTGACGCAATTGTCTTTCCCTCCATTGTACACGTGTCGTGCTGTGATTCCTTCCTACACTTTGTAGGGTTTTAACCCTTTGTAGCCTAACCCTCCTCATCAAAGCAATTATAAGATAAATTACATTGCTATATTGCTAAAAATGAATGATGAAAAATATCTATGTTATTGTAATTGATAAAATATTATCATTTTCTAGTAAATTTTAAATTATGTTACCATTAGAAATTAGATTAAATTATAGTGACTTCAATAGTGCTTATTCCATTCAAATAGTTCCACGTTTTTTTTCTTTTAAATATTCACTTTTAACCCTCATAGTATATATAATATACGTTTTTAACTCGTTTACTTCTTTAATAATTTTGTTTTTCTTGAATAAGTTTCATTCATTAATTTTTTTAAATGAAGTGTGCGACTGCTTTTAGTTTTTTTTACACGTTCTGATATAATTTTTTAGACGGAGTTGTATTCAAAATAGAGTTCTTTTACTATCGTAGATTATACCAAGTGTCGTTACTGTTGTTGGACTGTGACGACGGGGGGGGGGGGGGGTGATCCAAATCAACAAATAACGCCTAGAAACACTGCCCCATAGGCGTGAATGGGGGGCGTGGGAGCAATCACGGTGCAATGGGCAATTTCACTTTTCTTCCCTCCAATCAAATCCTTCCACCTCATTATTACTTTTTTTAATTAAATATTTAGTTTATTATTTAATTTGGATTTTCTCAAATAACTCATGCTTGATAATTATTTAAAAAAACAAAATACACGGGCTTGTTTATTTTATTTTTCTGAATATACAAGTATAAATTTTAACGAAAATATCGTTATTTAAAAAAAAACTATTTTTCGTCACGTAAATGGTTTTTAATGAGGAGTAGTTTTTTATTCATTTAAGAATGTATTTTTATTTTTTATAATGTAGTTTTTATTTATTAAAAATAAAAATTTAGTTAATTATTAAAAAAATAATTGTGGGGCATGAAAACACTACGCACCTTTATGATTCTGGGTAGTAATTGCCCCTGTGCTGATGTGACGCTGACGTGACGAAACGTATAAGAGGGAGACTTGAAACCATTACGAATAAAAGATTTAAAAACATTGGCGTGAAAAAGTTATGGTGTGAAAAAGTTATATGGCCCTTTCTTTTCAAAAATTTAAATGCATTTTTCATTAACGTGGAACCGTGGAAGAGACATCAACTATGAAAAACAAAATAACAAACTGATTAGTCATTTTTATTCAATTATGATGGAAATATTCTTGGACCACCTTTTCTCTTCTTAGTTAAATATTAGAAACTAGATTAAAGTACAAGTGAGTTCAATAGTGCTTATTCCATTCAAATTGTTACACGTTTTTTTTCTTTTAAAATTTTATTTTTAACCCTCATAATATATATAATATATGTTTTTAACCCGTTTACTTTTATAATAATTTTGTTTTTCTAGAATAATTTTCGTTCGTTAATTTTTTTTAAAGTAAATTTCGCTTTTGGCCATGTGGTTTGGCTTGTTTAACCCCTTTAATCCAAAAAATGAATCTCTTAACATTTCAGCCCATGAGGTTGTTCTTTTGTGTAAAACTCCCCGACACATTGGCACACACATAAGCATAGTAGTCAAAGACGTCAAATAAACTCAATTAAATGTAGCGGAAACAAACAATCAACAATGACCCAAATCCCAAGCACAATTCAATCATGTACTAATATTTAAATAGTTCAACATCATAACGGAAGATAAATGTCATCACAAAGATCACGGTAACCAAACGCCATCCAGAAGCCGTCAGCTCACACTTTCTCTTTACCTGAAATATACGCTAAAAATCAGCTACGCTGAGTGAGTTCTATAGTAAATCATTCGGAAGTATTAAGTCCCGAACGTTTATGAAAAATGGTTTACGTTATAACGGTTTTCTCATACAATTCATCGTTCATTCAAATATTATATTTTATCGACGTACACGAAATCATGTCGACTAGTCCAAGGACACACACGATCATGACTCATTAACTGATCACCGTCGTCAGTCATAACAACTCACTAACTAACACCGACTTACTATCAAGCTTGAGCAACCCATTTCATCTGGCCGATGTCAGATTAATTTCCCATCGACTAGTGTCGACACAACATCATATAACTCTTAATTATTAGTCACGACATTTAATTACGTGACACCAAACCCTATGCATACAAATATGATTATTATTTCATAACACATATATTAACGTCAAAACCCATTCATTTCGTGCCTTCGCTATATTGCACGTTGCATGTAATCATGCCCAAAACTACAAAATGTTTAAAAGTGGACGATAGAAACTCACCTTTGCTAGACGTAACTCAATCTCTAGAACTCGCTAACTCCTCGTGCTCGCCCTTCGACCTTACACATATAATACACATAATACACGAGTCAATGCGTGACTTAAAGTTTAATCCCCGCCTACTTGACTAACCCGATGTCACGCATCATTACATGCACGTGCATGACGCCATGCATGACCCCATGCATTACGTGAACCCCCGTCCACGTCCCCGAAATCCCAACGTGATACGAGCTCCCCTTCGGGTCTCCAAACACGCCAAACATCACCTTCGTTTACTCTACGCACCATCGTGGTGCTCTCCCCACGCGTCCCACCCTTATCCGGTCTCGCGTCCTCGTTGTCGGGCACCCGTGAGCGCCACCGTAGCCTTCCGGATTCACCACAGCCCGTCATCGCCGCCTTGGAGCAACCACAGCCCGGCTGCAGGCCCCGTTGGCTTCATTCGTCCCTTGCCGCCTCACGGTTCGTCACCCCAGCCTTAGCCGGCCCTTACTCGAGCTCGCAACGCACGTCGGCCACCCACCGTGGGTTCGGCCGAACACCTCAACATTCCACAAACAATAAATAACAATCATACGGATAGAATGAAGCGATTATACCTTTCAATCGGAAGACTCGTGCTAGCCGAATCATCGATCGTCCTCGTCTTCTACAAGCACTTGAGTTTTAACGAAACCCTAACGCCACAACCACGTAAATAACGATCCGATAATTGCACATGTGAAACGAGAGAGTAAGGAATGCGAGTTTTTACCTCGAATCACCTTGAACCGGAAGCCCTCGTCGCCCCCTTCGTCTCTCTCGATCTCGGCAACCGGAAAACACCCCAATGGGGTTTCCTCCCCTTGCGTAACACCCTAATGGGTGTGTTCCTTGGACCGGGCTTGTCCCCCATGCACCACCGACCTCTCGGCCCGACCAATTTCGTATTTTAATAAAAGTCCCTCCACTTACACGTTAATTACTCGCCAACCCTTCTAGATATATTTACCCAAAAAGAAACCCGACACTACACCCTTGCTAGGTCTCGTAACTATCTCGTAGAAATTCGTCCATTACGTTACAACATATACATATATACATTAATCCCATTAGTTCTATAAAAACTGGGATGTTACATTTTGTAACCATTTCAGTCCATGATACTAACTGTGTTAATTTTTTTTGTTAAGTATATGGCGCTTTAGTCATTTATTTCTAAGGGGGTGCTTGAGATTACTTATTGAAACTACTTATTAACTTATTATTTTTATAAGTTAAAAAGGTGTTTGAGGGACATGACTTTTGTAACTCCTTTTAATTTTAAAAAGGAGGGAAAAACTGTTTTTGAGAAGTAAGGGGGAACTTACTTCTCAAAACTCTTTATAACTTTTTACAAAAGTTAATAATGAGCTTAAAATAAGCAATCCCAAACATGCCCTAAGTGAACTAGTTATTTATAAAAAAATGAAATTTCATTCATATTTTTAGAATTAAGCTTTTCAAGTAGGAACTAGAAATGTTGCCCCGTGTTCCACGGCGGGATGCGGAACTTAAACGGTTGAGGCAGTGACAATAACATAGATAAATAAAAAAAGAAACGTGGTTAAATAAGTTTTGCCCCTCGATTCGCTGCGGGAGGCGGGCCTTAAATGGTTGATGAGGTGACATTAACGTGGCTAAGAATGAAAAGAAACGTGGTTAAATACATAAAAGAAACGTTTGAAGTTATGGCGACTCGGTTGTGGAGATCAAAGCATAGATAAAATACAGTTATATAACGACACCGATGTTTTTCAATCGGTGTTTGTCTCATTAATCACGGTACCAGCACGTCACCATCAGTTAATGCACAAATATAAAATAACTCATATATTCTATGTATCCTATAACATGTAACTAAATAAAAATGAAACAACTTTCCCCCAAAAGCAGTAAAACAGTAAGTAAAGAGGGGCCGCGAAAACTCACCTAAATGATACGAGTGAGATAAGCAACGAAATCGACAAATACAGACAAATATCGAGTCATGTCTGAGTCCAACTAAGCAAGTGGACATAAAATACATTTTAGGACTCCAAAAAATATGTGACTAAGTCAGCCAAGCTAAAATGACAATTCAAGCTAATGCATACCGAAAACCCAATGCATAAGCGTACTAACCGCTAAAAATTGTAAAACCGGCTTTTATATAAATTTGTGACTTTAAAACTTTAAATTTAATATCTTATTAAGTTATATCAGTAGTTATAAATTTTATTATATAAAATCTTAAGTCACGGTGCCGCTTTGTTCAAAAACGCGATTACGCGAATAAAGTCCGGTTTACGGTTTTAAAAATCTGATTCATCCAAAATTAGGACTTTAGTGTGATACTAAGCATCCAAATTAAATGTCCAAATTTAAGTTTTAATCAAGCATATACTTATGTCCAAAATCCCTTAAGACTTTTATAAAATTATTTTTATACAAAGGTTTCCAAAATAGTAACTTTTTATAAAGTTTTAATGGACCATAATTATAGAACCATACTCGGGCATAACATTAATACTTGAAACTTTTACCAATCTCTCTTATAATAAAAAAAAACTAAATGGTTTTGACAAGTGTTATCACCACAATCCACCTCATAAATTTTGTCTCCTAAAAACACATTTACATCACTATTCAATTTTTCAATATTTAGCTCAAGTGTTATTTTGTAAACTTATATTTTTTTAATGATGATTTTTTTTTTCAAAAAAAGTATGTTTGGTTTCAATTATAATTTATTAGTTTAAATTTTTTTCACATTTAATTTTGGAATTTTAAATTTAAATTTTGTCGATATATTAAGGAGAGCGATTCTTAAATTTTGGAGTTTTAAATTTTGAATTTAAAAGACGATAAACTGTTGAAATTTAAATTTTATTTTTATTTGTATTTTTTATTTTATTTTAAATGAGAGATTAAATATTAAAAGTTTAGCGAGAATTTTCATATAAAATGCGAGATTTAAAAAAATAATAATTTTGATATGTATATTTAATTACAACTTAAATATTTGTAAATATGTTACAACATCAAGTTTAAAGTTTATACAAAAAGGCTGATATAGTTTCAAGAAGCTAATAAAATAGAGAAACAACGCATGCAAGGAAATTGTTGACCAGTTTGATTATCTTTGATTTCTTTGACTCCCTACCGGCTTAAATCTGGTTCGCACCGTTTGTGACCTTTTTTCGAACGATTTTGGCTATTTTGTGTTTTCAGCCATTGTGGAAAAAAACTATATTCTTTGTTGCATTTAGTGGGTGTTAAACATGGAAAAGTTACTAATACCACGTCAAATATTGTATACAATGAAGTATTTTCAAATTTGTAAATCATCGTTCTAAGATTTCATTTTATATGAAATTTAATTTATTGCAAAAATTACACCAATTATGAAATGTATTTTCATGTATTTTTTGATGTTTTGATTACTCTAATCCATATAATCTTAACATTTAACAAAATGAAAAAAGTTATCAATACAAGCTTAACGTTTCAATGTTTCATCCCATGTAACACATGGGGTTAAAGCTAGTTGTTCATATATATAAATAAAAATTTCTGACCAAGTTTCATAATTTTTCAATATCAAGCTTATTTATTATGATTAAAATATTGTTAAATTTTAATAGATTCGGGAAAATAGTTAAACTTGTCCAAAATTTACCAAATTATGTAGTTACCAAAATTTCCAGATCTTCATTTTAAAACATAAACTACTGTTTAAAAATAATTTTGGATGTTGGATCAACAATTTTCAAAAATCCATGAAGAACATGAATGTTCTTGAACATTTAAGCTACCAACAAGTTTGATCAAGAATTATACCTTACAAGTTCAGCAAATGAAGGTGACAAATTATTTATTTTCTCCCGTGATTCTTTAACTTAACAACCTACAATCACAATGTGTTTCAAATCCAAGACCAAAGACTTAAAATCAACAAAATTGTACTTTTTAATTCAAGAAAATGCAAGTATGAACACCTAAGTGTTTATACACTTTGATCATCAAATCTTGCAAGCTTTTCAGTAGGTAACTCATTGTGGATGATTATAACAAGATTCCATCCACAAATCCTTGTTAGAAATAAAAGATTCAAGCTTAAAAGTGTTAAAAACAACAAAACTTGAAAATCAAAGTGAGTGTGTGTAGGGTGTGTGTTCTTGGTGTTCTTAAGAACACATGCAAGATCAAAAAAAGAAAATCATAGTTTAAAATCTTGTTGTTTTACCTTCAAAACACTAAGAACAAGCTCATGAATCCATTGGAACCAATAATCAAGCTTGGAATTCGATGATTTTGAGCTTGGAAGTAGATTTGGGTATGTTTGGGTGCATGGGGGGTTATGGCTGGAACAAGGGGAGAAGGAAGGGGAAAATGGGGTGAGGGTTGGGTATTTATAGTTGGAGATGAATTTTCTTGATTTTTAAAAGAAAGTTTTATAAAAATTACCCACTTTTTATAAAAATTACACCCCTAAACACTCTAATAATATAAATATTTTTTATCAAAACATAAAATTCTAGTATCTAAAATAATGAATTTTAGAATAATTTAAAATAAAAAAACTTAAATTTAAAAAAAAAGTTATAACGGGTAAATACCGGGTGAACCACCTGTGATCGTTAGTTTAATCAAGAATCACAAAAGTTAGCACATAAAAATATTATAAAAAATCTTAAATAAAATATAAATATAAAAATTATTTTCGAGAATCTAAATTTTGTCATTTATTTAACGCGTTCGCAGTACACGTGGTGTATGCACTTAACTGGGTTTTCTAGTTTGGACCATAGTGTTTGTCTAAGGCAATGATCCTAGAATTCTTAGAAACACTTAAAATATAATAATTAAAAATATGACATATAAAAAGTCAAGAAACGGTAAGGACCTGAAAAACCGTAGTTGTCACAAATACGAGCATTTTAAAGAAAATAACAAGTATGAGAACCTACTGTAGGATGCCCGGGTTGGGGTCTTACATGGATGGTCTTGTCCCAAGCATTTAGAATATAGTTCAAAGTGAACTGGTTGTATGATTTAGGAAAGTGAGTTGAGGATTATATCCCCAACAAGCTCATTGCTCAAGGGAGAGTCAAGGGGTGCTAAGTGATCATATCCCTGCATCTTCAACACATGAGTGTTGACTAAAGAACCTTCTTGCATACGTCAGCTTATTAGTGATCTCATCACTTCAAAGTGTTTATGACGGGCTTGCTGCTGGAATATTTTCTTCAATTGCCTAATCATGCAGTAGGCTAGCATATCAACTGGATTTTTCTAAAGTTCTGGTATCATGGATGCTAACATTAAGTAAGAGACCTTGACAGAATCATTCACATGCTTATCCTAGGTCTTACGAGTAAGGCCCGTAGTAGCATAAGTTTCTTCTGGGATTGGTTCCTCGAGATCATACATCTTGTTCTCAACCCTGATAACAATTTTCAGGTTTCAGTACTATTTGCGTCAGAGTCTGTATCGTGCTAGTCTTCAAATGGGTTATGATAAGGACTCTTATCATGCATGTACTCGTCTTGCTCCGGATAACGTGGCACGTACTCATTTTCAGTTCCTTCTTCGTCTTCGTCTTCAAGTGGGTAATGCTCTTCAACTGGGTACTAGTCCACATGCCACCATAATTTGTTGGTGGCTCTAGGTCTTGCAGATCGTCTTCAAGTGGGTAATGGTCATCGGGGTTTTGCTCATAGGGGTGTTGCTGGTCATCTTCAAACGGGTCTTGCGGGTCGTCTTCAATAGGTTCAAAAACCGGAAGGGGTTCATTTTAATCATTCAATTCACTTTAATTACAATCTGGTTTGCGTGCATAATTACTACATAGATTAAAACACAACGTCTTAGGAACAATGCTAAAACATCATTGGACCATCATTCACATGTCAAAGTAGGATTGGTTGTTCTTTAAAAAAATGGATTGTTTTAATGTTATATACCACTTTGGTGGCACTGAAACACAAAAGAGTTATTGGTTTGACGGGTTAAGGCGCCCCACCTAAAGCGCTTGACTTCCTTCCCACTGGTAGTTATAAATATCAAACACAACCAATTCAATTTAATCGTTCAATTATTTTAATTACAACTCTTATACAAGTCGTTAAACCAAAGGAGAATATGTCGTTTAACAAGAGAAATCGATGTCGACATAACGAGCCATCTTCTAATGCACCCGCCATTGACATACCGGCACATGTTGATGTCGTCCAGATGATCTTTAAAAATAACTACTAAACCTAACCTAGACTCCTAAGTAATAAAAGGAATACTATGAACTAAACCGCACTGATAGACAAGTGTACCTATCGAGTGTAGCACAGCTTAACGGTAAACCGAGTTATCGAACCCTAGAGATACTACTATAGCTATACTAGACTCTGACTCGAACTAAAGATTGAATTGGTTTGGGGGGTTTACTACACTAAAGATTATAACTAAAGAATGCAGAAAACTAAGGTCGACTCAACTATCAAGAGAAAAGTTAAAGTGGAATCAAGAATAGGAAGAATACCACCTAGGTCGGAATCTTACTTGCAAAGCATAACTTCTACCGGTTCTGGAAACAATGATGGATATGGGTTTCTAAGGATGACAACTAAAGACTACCTAGTGGATCCCTAATCACTCTCATGGTGTCACCAACTAAGGAACCTAAAGCATACTAAACTCACCAGATGGTTGGATCACCTCTCGGTCCCTCCAACTATGACAATGTACACTAAAGACATATCACCTTTCAGTCTCACTGTCCACGATACATTCAAAGAATGCACGTGGTAATCTTATAATGATAACTATGATTTGAACTAGCAGCAATCACTAGACACCTAATACTAACGCCCTCTCAGACTATTAACACTCGGATTCCTAATGACGAATACTAGACAACTAATTCTCACCTCTCGGGTATTGAACTAGGAAGAACACTCAACTCTAATCAACAGTCAATTACAACTCCTATATGTCTAGCAAACCATACATCGGTCACAAACCCTAAGATCTATGACCTAGATACGCTAATTAAACTGGCAGACAACCACAATCAACGCATGGAGTTATACTCATTCACAAAACAAAATTAAGCATGCAATATCATCACAATAATCTTAGTAAGATTCTTTACATAATCAATAATCCCTTAATTAGAATTAAAAATCGATAAAAATCAATACTTTAGCAAAGTAATCATCAATTGACCTAGGAAGTAGTAGTGTTTTAGCCTAGGATCATATTCAAACCACAAAACAGAAATAATAAACATAGACCATGGTATCAAACACAGAAATCAAACCCAAAGTTTCGAACTTTAGAACCGATTAAGCTAAACTACACAAACCCGGAATCCAAAGCTTTGATCTTGCAATCCAATAGCCTTCCTATGCCCCCAAAATCGCCCAAACCCTTGTTCCAAAAGGCTTAAAATCGATCATCTTGAATTATGGCATTACAATTTGATTTAAAATCAATTTAAGGTTTTTTTGCGAATTTAAGGGCCTCTCGCGTACCGCGATAGGTTGTGGCCAGTCCCTTGCGTACCGTGAGGGACAGTTTAATCAGGCGCCCATTTAGGATTCCTCGCGTACTGTGAGACAGAATCCTCTGTTCTTCGCGTACCGTGAGACTCTTGTTTTCATCAATTTTGACTTTTGAACTTTGGGCTTCATTCTCGTGCTAGATTTCTTCGGGTTTTCACTTGTTATTCTCACGAGCACTTGTAAACATAACAACGACTCAATAGTATACAAAAACGACTCAAAACGAAGATAAAACTATCCAAAACGAAGTAAAACACTAGGAATATAGATGTGTGCTTTGCACTACATCAAACATCCCACACTTAACCTTTTTTCGTCCTCGAAAAAGTCTGCAATTGAATCATAACTGAGATCTAACTTAACAAACATCAATTACCAATTAGTTAAACATACTCACGCGTTAAAAATCAATAATTAGTATTTATGTCCGATTAAACCCAACCACCAACTATCTAGCCCTCGTAATGAGTTCTAATTCCATTTTTACAACAATCAGTCCATCTATGTGACTCACACTTAGAAGTTACAGGTCTACCTAATCCCGTCTCACGGTCATGTCTAGGCACGAGTTAAACCATTTAGATTTGCCCACCACGTTTGTGAGGCCCCAAACCCGGGAGGCCTCACTCGTTGGATTTACTCATTCACAAGCAGTTCTTAAACATGAATATCAGATAACGCAGCGGAAATTTTCATTTAAACATAACTTAATCGTTATTCATACATGCGGAAGCGTAAACATAATTACATCATAACTAAACATAACGGGATGCCAGTCTTCAAAAGCAGTCGGGTAACTCTTCATCTCTAGCCAAGCATCACCGTCCATCCTCAGAACCTACCTTAACCTGAATGTGTACACTTAAAAACGTCAGCTACGCTGGTGAGTTCTAGTTTTCGTTCGTTTTAAGAAATGGTTCATCATTCAAACATTCAATAGGGTTTAACATTCGTATAAGAAAACAGGGCCTTTCATTCGTAAACCTTCGCATATTTAAACACAATCATTTGTTTAAAATATTAACATTTATTTAAGTCATACATTATTATCTAAATCTGTATCGTTACGCGTCTCTATGTCCCCGTAGGAACTTTTAATGTTGTGGGCAACCGTTACGTATCGCCGTCATTGCCACAACCATATACTACGTGAGGTCAACCGTTACGTATCGCCGTCATTGCCCACCACGCATCTTTCCTTTGGAAATTAACCGTTACGTATCGCCGTCATTAATTTCCCATTACCATTCAATACGTGGGGTCAACCGTTACGTATCGCCGTCATTGCCCAACACGCATCTTTCCTTTGGAAATCAACCGTTACGTATCGCCGTCATTGATTTCCCATTACCTCGTTCGCTTAGGATGATCGTCATCACCCGAGTAACCGTCGTTACTCCCTTTACCAGTTGTACAACATCAAAACCATTGACATGCCACAAAGACATTGCCCATGTTGTTCTTGTGGTAACTATGGCTCACTGTCCATAATCTACCACAAGGCTGGGAATCACATTCCCAGACTTCATTCGTCAATTCCATTCATTTGACAGATTAGATTTGTAATGACTTCTTTAAAACCTTTGCCCCTTTTTGTTTTCTTTTCATAAAACCTTTCCTTCACTTTCAAAACCCTTTACCTTTTCATTAAAACCATTTCTTTATAACATTCATTCGTAAGCATTCCGTTCATAAACTTTCTTTCCATAAATCCTTCGTTCCAAATCATTTCCTTTCGTAAACGTAGTTTCATAAAAATCATTTTATAAAACATCATTTCATAAAACATCATTTCATACGTGTACACACCAGCCCGAAAACATTATATAAAAACATTTAAAAGAGGGCTTCTAGAACTCACCTTATAAGCTAGTCTCGGTTGTCCTAAACAAAGGTCCAACAACGTCACTTCCGATCTGAATTGATTAATTAAATACACATCAGACCTAAATCCCGACTCTAACGGTTTACTCGTTCTGTTACAGGTGAATACACTGACTTCACTTACTGATGCAGACCTATCGAAACTACTTAGTTTCGACAGGTGCAGGCCCATCGAAACTTCTAGTTTCGATACCTGCAGGCCCCTCGAAACTTCTAGTTTCGACACCTGCAGGCCGCTCGAAACTTCTAGTTTCGACACCTGCAGGCCGCTCGAAACTCTAGTTTCGATACCTGCAGAACTCAGCTATCTTCCCCGTGAAAAACCCTAACTTTCGCAATGCAGGTCCGACCTGGTCAAGATCCGGACTTTTTACATTCAAAACGTGTATTTTCCCTTCGTGATTCCAGATTTATAACCCTTTCCTCATTTGGTTTATAAAAACCCGTCATTTTCCCGAAAACCCAAAAACGAACAAAAACTCAGATTTGGTTCGGGTGTTACCTGATTTCGAGATTCTGATCCGGAGGTTTTGCTCACGAGCTCAGTAGCAACAAGCTCCTTCAATCTCGGGTCGATCCGCCAACTTTCTCTCTCTACGGTTTCTCTCTCTAGATTCTTGCAAATGAGAGAAATGGTGTGTGTGTTGGCTATTTAAAGGGAGGAAACCCCCCCTTCCTTCAAGTTTGCCGGCCCAACCGGCCCGGCCCGTTACGCCTCGTTCTTTTATCCCGTTCGTCCCGGTTCAACCCGTTATTTAAAATCCTCATTTATTTTGGGATGTTACAAGTCTACCCCCCTTACAATAGGTTTCGTCCCCGAAACCTATCATAAGTCAAACAGTTGAGGGTACGACTCCTTCATTTCCGTCTCCGTTTCCCATGTAGCTTCCGATCCCTTCCGGTGCTTCCACTGGACTTTAACCAACTGGATAACTTTGTTACGTAAACGTTTCTCTTTCCTGTCTAGGATGGCCACAGGTTCTTCGATGTAGTTAAGGCTGTTGTCGACCTCGATGTCCGTAAGTGGTACGTGAGCCGATTCATCCGCCAAACACTTTCGCAAGTGTGATACATGGAAGGTAGGATGAATCCCACTTAACTCATCAGGCAATTCCAACCGATATGCGACTTCACCAACCCGTGCCATAATCCTGAATGGTCCGATAAACCTCGGACTTAACTTTCCTCTCTTTCTGAATCGTATGATTCCCTTCCAAGGCGACATTTTCAACATTACTCTATCCCCAACATTAAACTCAATAGGCCTTCGTCGTTTATCCGCATAGGATTTCTGACGATCTTGGGCGGCCTTCATGCGTGCTTTGATCTGATCAAACCTTTCCGATGTTTCTTTAACGACTTCGAGACTTCCCAATTCCTTCTGTCCAATCTCACCCCAACAAACCGGAGTCCTGCATCTTCTCCCATACAACATTTCATAAGGCGGCATACCTATCGTCGTGTGATAACTGTTGTTGTAGGAGAATTCAGCTAACGACAGATGGCTGTCCCAACTGCCACCGAAGTCGATAATACAAGCACGAAGCATATCCTCCAATGTCTGAATGGTCCTTTCGGACTGACCATCCGTTTGCGGGTGGAATGCTGTGCTGATATTAAGCCTCGTGCCCATCGCCTCGTGAAATCTTTTCCAGAAATTCGATGTGAATCGTGTGTCCCGGTCAGATACGATCGTCTATGGCATCCCATGCCGTGCTATTATTTCATTAATAAACACTTCCGCTAACCTTTCCGACGAGAACGTCTCGCGAATAGGTAGGAAATGAGCACTCTTCGTTAAACGGTCCACAATTACCCAAATGGTGTCATGACCTTTAGCTGTGCGAGGTAGCTTAGTTATGAAGTCCATGGTAATGTGTTCCCACTTCCATTCCGGTATATCAAGTGGTTGAATCTTTCCATCCGGTTTCTGGTGCTCGGCCTTTACTTGCGAGCAAGTCAAGCACTTGCTTACATACTTCGTCACGTCACATTTCATTCCAGGCCACCAGTATTCCCTCCTCAGATCTTGGTACATTTTATTGGTACCGGGATGGATAGAGTAACGAGACTTATGAGCCTCATCCAAGATTTTGGTCCTAAGCTCGCCACCCATAGGTATCCATATCCGCCCAAAACGTGTCCTAACACCAAGGGTGTTATATTCCAACTTGTCCTGTTGGCCAACCATCCTTTCCTTCTTTATGTTTTCCTCTTTAAGTGCCTCATCTTGAGCCTTTTCAATTTCTCTCATCACATCTGAAGTTACCACCAACTGGCAAGCCTTCACTCTAATAGGAGTAGGCACATCCTTTCGGCTTAGAGCGTCAGCCACCACGTTTGCCTTTCCAGGGTGGTATATGATTTCACAGTCATAATCTTTCAGAAGTTCCAACCATCGTCTCTGCCTCATATTAAGCTCTCTTTGTTCGAAGAAGTATTTCAAACTTTTGTGGTCGGAGTAAATAGTAAACTTCACCCCATAGAGGTAGTGCCTCCATATTTTCAATGCAAATACGACAGCAGTAAGTTCCAAATCATGAGTCGGATAATTGACTTCGTGAACTTTCAACTGCCGCGACGTATATGCAATCACTCTCCCGTTGACAGATCCTTGTGTAGTCTTGACTATACCTCTCTCGTTCTTGATAGACGTTATCTTTTTCAGCATCGTACATCCCTAGTCGGTCTTTCACATCTAACCGTTAGGGTTCTTATATCGTCATTCTATGTGAAATGTCTTATCAAACTCGGAGTCGTCCACAGAAGACTCCTTGGCCATAATTTCAACTCCTCGTTCAGATTATCCACCTTTCCATCTGGACGGTTCCTATCGATCGTCTCTCAACTATTTGGATCATTGTGTATACCTCATAAGCTGTCCATGGTGCATTCGTCCTTGAAGGACCATACCATGTCGTTCTCGAATGAATCATAATATCCCGTTACTGAATGATTCCTACTATCAAGTTTCCTAAGGTACCGTACCATCTCATTCCCGAAGGAACCACATCGTCTCGTTCCCTAAGGAACCATATGCTTCATTCCAGAAGGAACCTTATCGCTTCGTTCCCGTAGGAACCGTATCGCTTCGTTCCCGTAGGAACCGTATCGCTTCATCCCCGTAGGAACCGTATCGCTTCGTCCCCATAGGAACCGTATCGCTTCGTCCTCGTAGGAACCGTATCGCTTCATCCCCGTAGGAACCGTATCGCTTCGTCCCCGTAGGAACCGTATCGCTTCATTCCCGTTGGAACCGTATCGGGTATCCCCCAAACATATGAGGTATCCCTTATCACACTCAACTTGTCGGGAAGGTATTCATTCAGATGGCACACTAGTCACTCGAACTTTTCATTCATATCTTCATACACAATCTCCTTCTAGTCTTTCTTTCAAACGTACTTGTCAGGTTTTACGTTTCACATCGTTGGTTCATTGAACACCCTTATTCCTACATATCACTGGATGGTCTTAGGGATTGGCATCCCATCTGGCCGACAATATATATTCTCTAGCTACTCGTTTCCGTTAGCCTTTTCTGCATGCATTTCTTCTAAAGTCACATTCGTTGGTCTTACTATGGATAGATGACACGTACGGTGACACTTGTACTTTCATTTCCTTTCTAGTTTCAGTGGGTCCCTCAACGGCTTTCCAATTCTAGTAACACTCGCAGCTATTGATTAGACTTAGACATAGTAGAGCGTTCTCTGAGTCGCCTTGAATTTCTTCTTAGTGCCCATGCCTTGCTTCACATTGTTAGTCAAAACTTGTCCTTCACATTCATTCTAGACAAACAATCCTTGGGTCGGATCTGGTTTGGTTTGGTTTGGTTTAGTCTGCACGCCCTAATTAACATCGCGGTTTCCGTCTCTTGTTGTTGTTGGTATATCTATTTTCTCATTTCAGCAGATACCCTTATTAGTTGTCTTGGACTGTCTTCTACATGGAAAGATGCACTTTGTGCATTTGTGCACTCATATATTCTTTGGACATACACTAGTGTGGTTATTTCTTTCATGCTCATGCATACTTCAACAGTAGACCGATTCTTATTCATCAGAACGTGTTTGCGCTAAGCGTAGCCCATCCTAGCTCCTTGGCATCCTTCATACGTGTGCTCGTCTGACTTAGGTAAACCGAAGTTTCATTCCTCCTCATCTTGTCTGTGGCTCGTACTTGCTGACATCATTCACCGTTGTAAGGTACACCATCCTTGACATCATTACCATTACTAATGATGTTCATCAATCTCCTTAATCGTTACTCGGGTGACTAACATCTCGTAGTCGTGGTTGAGTAATTGGATCAACTCTGATACGTAAGCATTAATCAATACCATAAGATTCACCATCATGCACGTGCACCTGTAAATTCACAATTTCGCGGATCCAAACGAAATTACCAATTTACCTTACTCGAGCATTCTAGTTCCTCTTATAACACTTTCTAATACTCGCGTCCCTTCAAAGTTGAGATTTTGTCCCGGCATTCTCATCGACACCTCTTACCACTTTCGCTCTAAGTCAACACAACGGAGGACATTTCGCATCACACTCGTACGGTCTCATGCACACTACCTTCCGGTTCCGCAAGAACTCTTGCCTTTTCACTATAAACTTGGTGGGCGGGAATCCTACCGTGTCATCCGGTACGACCCTCACCACGCCTTCCGCCTATTCTTCCCTCCATTTCGTTCTTAAAAGACAAGGAATCTAATGTCATCACGCTAGTTAACAAATAAAATTCAATAAGTACTGTAAGATGTTAATATACACTGGCCATCTGTAATTAACCATTACACTACCTTTCGATTTCTATTTGACCACCTTTGTGATTCCATCAGAACACAAGTCCTTTCCTAACTCTTCCTAAGGCATACTACATACACATACTCTACTTTTCATACCTGATGCTGTGGCTCGAGTTACCCGTACTAGCATCCGCTTTCGGTCCCATTCAAAGTTTAAGTTCAGACATTAGGGGTGTCCGAATCTCTCAAACTATTGCTCTGATACCAACTTGTGAGGCCCCAAACCCGGGAGGCCTCACTCGTTGGATTTACTCATTCACAAGCAGTTCTTAAACATGAATATCAGATAACGCAGCGGAAATTTTCATTTAAACATAACTTAATCGTTATTCATACATGCGGAAGCGTAAACATAATTACATCATAACTAAACATAACGGGATGCCAGTCTTCAAAAGCAGTCGGGTAACTCTTCATCTCTAGCCAAGCATCACCGTCCATCCTCAGAACCTACCTTAACCTGAATGTGTACACTTAAAAACGTCAGCTACGCTGGTGAGTTCTAGTTTTCGTTCGTTTTAAGAAATGGTTCATCATTCAAACATTCAATAGGGTTTAACATTCGTATAAGAAAACAGGGCCTTTCATTCGTAAACCTTCGCATATTTAAACACAATCATTTGTTTAAAATATTAACATTTATTTAAGTCATACATTATTATCTAAATCTGTATCGTTACGCGTCTCTATGTCCCCGTAGGAACTTTTAATGTTGTGGGCAACCGTTACGTATCGCCGTCATTGCCACAACCATATACTACGTGAGGTCAACCGTTACGTATCGCCGTCATTGCCCACCACGCATCTTTCCTTTGGAAATTAACCGTTACGTATCGCCGTCATTAATTTCCCATTACCATTCAATACGTGGGGTCAACCGTTACGTATCGCCGTCATTGCCCAACACGCATCTTTCCTTTGGAAATCAACCGTTACGTATCGCCGTCATTGATTTCCCATTACCTCGTTCGCTTAGGATGATCGTCATCACCCGAGTAACCGTCGTTACTCCCTTTACCAGTTGTACAACATCAAAACCATTGACATGCCACAAAGACATTGCCCATGTTGTTCTTGTGGTAACTATGGCTCACTGTCCATAATCTACCACAAGGCTGGGAATCACATTCCCAGACTTCATTCGTCAATTCCATTCATTTGACAGATTAGATTTGTAATGACTTCTTTAAAACCTTTGCCCCTTTTTGTTTTCTTTTCATAAAACCTTTCCTTCACTTTCAAAACCCTTTACCTTTTCATTAAAACCATTTCTTTATAACATTCATTCGTAAGCATTCCGTTCATAAACTTTCTTTCCATAAATCCTTCGTTCCAAATCATTTCCTTTCGTAAACGTAGTTTCATAAAAATCATTTTATAAAACATCATTTCATAAAACATCATTTCATACGTGTACACACCAGCCCGAAAACATTATATAAAAACATTTAAAAGAGGGCTTCTAGAACTCACCTTATAAGCTAGTCTCGGTTGTCCTAAACAAAGGTCCAACAACGTCACTTCCGATCTGAATTGATTAATTAAATACACATCAGACCTAAATCCCGACTCTAACGGTTTACTCGTTCTGTTACAGGTGAATACACTGACTTCACTTACTGATGCAGACCTATCGAAACTACTTAGTTTCGACAGGTGCAGGCCCATCGAAACTTCTAGTTTCGATACCTGCAGGCCCCTCGAAACTTCTAGTTTCGACACCTGCAGGCCGCTCGAAACTTCTAGTTTCGACACCTGCAGGCCGCTCGAAACTCTAGTTTCGATACCTGCAGAACTCAGCTATCTTCCCCGTGAAAAACCCTAACTTTCGCAATGCAGGTCCGACCTGGTCAAGATCCGGACTTTTTACATTCAAAACGTGTATTTTCCCTTCGTGATTCCAGATTTATAACCCTTTCCTCATTTGGTTTATAAAAACCCGTCATTTTCCCGAAAACCCAAAAACGAACAAAAACTCAGATTTGGTTCGGGTGTTACCTGATTTCGAGATTCTGATCCGGAGGTTTTGCTCACGAGCTCAGTAGCAACAAGCTCCTTCAATCTCGGGTCGATCCGCCAACTTTCTCTCTCTACGGTTTCTCTCTCTAGATTCTTGCAAATGAGAGAAATGGTGTGTGTGTTGGCTATTTAAAGGGAGGAAACCCCCCCTTCCTTCAAGTTTGCCGGCCCAACCGGCCCGGCCCGTTACGCCTCGTTCTTTTATCCCGTTCGTCCCGGTTCAACCCGTTATTTAAAATCCTCATTTATTTTGGGATGTTACAACGTTAAACTAAGATTTACAGGTTTTTTGAAATCATGATGAATTATGGAACGAATTGTTGGAAATGAGCATTAATTTAAGCATAAGAACTTTCATCTAGAGGCGTCTCACCAAGTCACTATCCCGGAAGCTAATACATTGAATAGATTCTAAACATTTAAGCATATAAATCTCACTTAGGGGTGTATCCTCCAAGTCGCCATTACAGAGGGTAACGCATAAGCAAGACTCAGTTTTCAAATTAATTAAGCTCATGATTATGGAATTTGAGGATTTATGGAATGGGCGCCACCAAAACTCGGATTTATTCTCATAAAAAAAGAGTAGTGTGCTATGAAAATTTTCAAAAACCTCTAAATTTTAACTTAACGTGGTACCTATCACCCTATATTGTAACACCCCGAAAATTTTCCTAGAAAACATAAGGACTAAACTTGCCAATTTACAAAGTTTAGGGGTGAATGTAACACCCCAACCGACGATGGATTATACGTCGGGGCGGACGCAGTTGTTCAAAAGCACAAGGTTGACTATTAAAGTTTAAACATTTCATTTATGATTTTCGAAGGTTCATACAAAGAATAAGACAACATAAAACAAGAATACAATATTCATTTGATAAATAATCTAGGTCTAAAGCATCCTATGTGATCATAACAAGTCTCATGCTAGTGTACATGAAACATGTAAGTAAACTGTCAACTAAAAATAGTATGTGAGATACAAATGTTCTAACAAAGTTTAACAAAGTCCTTGAAAAAGTTTACAATTCACTATGTCATGCATTCTATAGTATAAGTTTTGAGAAACAAACATGTTTAAACATTGTGCATATCAATGCTCCAACCAAGTTTAGGCATAACCCGAAGGTTACCCTTAAGTGTTCAAAGTTTAAATTCAGTAACAATCACCATGTGATTTCCCCGAAGGGTCAATCAAACTAGGTGGATTGGTCAAATACAATAGATCTATCATTGTTACCATAGGCTTGATCAAAGTTAATGGATATGCTAGTATTAAGTCTAATTTAAGCATGTAAATCTCAAGCATAACACGAGAATAAGCATACACGTATAGTTGTACAAGAATTGTATAAGTTTTGATACATGTTTCATCACAAGTTTATAAATAATGTAAAACAAAAAGGGCCTAAGTATACTCACTTAGATGATGAAGAGTGTCCAACAAAGATTAAGAGTAGCAAAGTTTTGAGGGAGAATATCCTCACAACAACCTAAGAATACAAGTCTAGAGTTTCAAGTTTTGATTCTATAAGTCTATGGCAAAGGATCTAGGATTCTAAGTTTAACTAGGGTTCCAAAAGGTGGACGGGAATGATTTTTTTTGTAGAGTTTGAATCAAGTTTTAAATAGGGTTTTAAATGAATGACACAAGTCTTGAATACCAACGTTAAGTAATATTTATAGTTTTAGAATAATTATTACTTAAAATAATTATTTAAAAATCTTACAATTTTTTTATTACACAAACTAGGTAAATAATCATTTAAGGTAGTCGTCTAAGTATTTATAAATAGCGTTGTAATAATTGTTAAATGAAAGACTAAATAATATTTTATAGATTCACAATAAATATTTAAAAGAATAAATAGTTATTAAGTTTAGTAATAATTATTTCAAGAATAGGTAATACTCAAGGTTTATTGATAATTATTTAAAATGAGTATTAAAGATTAATAATATTTATTAAAGTAAGATTAAAGATTAATAGTAATTATTTTAAGAATAAAATAATTATATTAAAGGTAAATAATAATTATTTAAAGTATACATGATTATTAAGGATAAATAATTATCTACCATTTTAAATAATCAAACTAACCTAGTTAAAAGTTATCAAAATAATTTGTAATTAAATAATGTGATTATAAGTTTAAATGAGTAAAATGAATTTATAAGTTTAAACAAATATATTAAATGACACTTTTTATAAAGTTTACCTTTTTAATTTATAAGTTTTAAAGTTTCTTAGTTTATAAATATTTAGGACAATAAATAAAGTATGATTATTCCTTTTGTTTTAAATCTACATAAATAAATAAGTTTTTTATTTATATAAATTATTAGTGTTATAGAATGTGTAAGTTTGTAATTTTTTTAAGGTTTATAATGTTTATAATTGTATAATTATTTTCTGTTTTAAATAACTAAATAAGTCTTGCATATAGATTTCATAAAAATGCATAAGTTTATAAGTTATATACTTTATATAAGTTTTCTGTTTAAATGAAAGTTTATAAATTAATTTAAAGTTTAAAACAAAATAGATTTATCTATTTCAGAAAATAATAACAATTTATATTTCTGATTTTTATAAAATGGTTCTGTTGCAAGTATAAGTTTTATAAAGTTTTAAAGTAATTCTTTTTTTTATACTTTTTTAATGAATTTAAAACTAGTATTAAAGATTAACTTGTTATAAGTTTTTAATCAAGTTTAATTAAATAAAATGGCTCCAGAATATAAAAGTGCAAATAAAAATTGTTTTTAAGTTTATAAAAGTTCAACAGTGTTTATAAAAATAATTTAAAAGAATTAAAACTGATTAAATAAGTGTAAAAAAAAAATAAAACGCAAAACTTGGGTTGGCCGGGTTCGAACCCGGGCCACCCAAGTTAACACACACACGAACTAACCACCCGGCTACGGGCCTCGCTAAGATTAAACACGGAAAAACAATTCGATAAACACATTCCCAGTTTTCCCCAAATTTCGTATGAACCCTAGATCGAAATACGACTTAAAAATCCCTCTGTCATTGGAAATTGATAGAGGGCTTTCGATTATGGAACGAAAACGAATTCAATGGCCTTTCGAATTACTTGAAACGATGCCGAAAAGAGGGAGATCGGGTTCCGAGTTCTGGGTCGGCTGTCCATGAGTTTGATCGGCGATTGCAGGTACAAATCGAAGGAATTGAGGGTTTAGGTAGTTCAAGTGTGATGTCGTTATGGTATAACAGCTAGTATTTATAACTAATTTCACCATTAATTGTCGAATTGGTTGGAGAGATTACGGGTGTAAACAACGGACTTAAACTCAAACCCACGCGGTGATAAACCCAAAATTGCGCATTAAATATCCTTGGGTTAAGGTCGCATGCGTGAATGGAACCCGAGGTTCATCGAATTTGGACGGGGAACGTGTTTTTGAGTAAAACGGACTCAAAACCGGTTCTAGAGGGTTTCGAACCTGAGACTGGTTTGGGTTCCGGTAGTTTGGGTTTATTACAAAACAGGTCCCTGAAGTTTGCAACCTTTATCATTTTATGTATAAACTTGGATTTAAGTTTAAAATAAGTTTCCAAAATGGCAGCTTTAGTCCCTGGACTTTTTATAACTAAATAATATGTTTTATTTATAAAAATCTGAATAAGTTTTACGAGTTTTATTATTTTAAAACTGTATAAAATAATTTATGAGATTTATTAGTTTGTAAGTTTTAGTATTTAGAATAAGTTTATAAATGTAATTATAAACTTATAAAGTTTTAAGGTTTTAATACATTTTATAAAACCTATATTTTTAAATAAGTCATATATATGTATGTATATATATTTCTAGTATAATCGTTTTTTTTTCTTAAATATATATCAAATAAATTTATATTTATTATTTAAGAAAATAGGTTTTAAATAAGTTTTCAAGATTTAAATTTATAATACGTGTAAGGATTTAGGATATAGATTGGTTGAACAAATCCTGGATATTACAGTATTCCCTACTTTAGGAAATTTCGTCCCGAAATTAAAGTAGAAGGTTCCTGTTTTCAAGATTTAAGCTCATGATACGGACAAGGATAATGAGGATGATAACTTTCATTTGCTTTATGTTCCCAAGTGAGCCCAAAGTTGCGCTTAGGTTTCTGAATGGATTATGACAATAGGAGTACAATTGCCCTTGAGTTTCTAGAATTCATGGTCCATGATTGCCAAGAGTTTCACTAAAAAGTATATAGTTTCATCGAGGAATATGTGGATTTAGTTTTTGGAAATGAACTTAAGGAGAAGAACTGTTGAATTATCATTCGGATTCTAAGGTGAGATGCATTACTTGGAATAGATTCGATGATAATTTGATGATCTGAGTTTACTCGAAATGTAGTCTAATATGCCCAAAGATTGTCATGTTACCTAAGTTTCGTTCCTATCTATCACGATAGGTCTTAGGTCATAGCACACGACAAAGTTTACTATGTCTTTCTATGCGCTGATTCTCATAATTACGTGTGCACCCGTAAGTACTTAAATCATCGCATAGTCCGTATAGATCCTTCCGTTTATGTGTGGGTCAAGAGAGGCACATAGGTTGAGTAATGTATGTCTATTATCCTCGCGTAAGAGTAGTTATCAATTAACGGAGTCCCTAGAGGGAAATGTCAACTAGTAACTAAAGAGTAATGATGTGGCATGACTTAGAGTTTCAAAGCTTCCTCATGTTTGAACAAGAATACGTCAAACTCTGAGTAGTCTAAAGTCTTACACCTTCCTCGTGTTTGAACAAGAATACGTCAAACTTCGAGTAGTCTAAAGTCTCACATCTTTCTCGTGTTTGAACAAGAATACGTCAAACCCCGAGTAGTTAAAGTCTTTCAGTTTACAACTCTAGTGAATAAAGTATGTGATCGCGCCTTGAATATAAGGTGGTCACTCCAATACTCTAGTGTTCATGAGTTGGTGTGGGAAAATTTTCGTGATGGAATCAATTGTTATACGTTCCTCATAAGGAGGCCAAATGAATGTCAGTGTTTGGTTTTGTTTTGAAGGCAAGTGAGGTACTCTGCTATAGAGAGTAACATCCTTCTTTAGTCTATAGCATTAGAAGTGAGGTATCTTGTGCATTCAGAATGAGATGAGTAACAAGTCTTATAAGTTTTATTTAAGATGAACGTACACAAGTTTTCAAGGTCAGGTATTCGGATATGAGTTAGGAAGCAAAGTAAGTCATTTGATCTTAAGTTTTAAATTGAAGTTAAGCTTTACATGACCTTTCGCTGTACATGCTTCCTTCGCTGATTTAGAAGGTGTTGAGCTCTAAGGATACGGGTTAGAATGTCGTATTAACTTTTGTATAACGTAACAAGGTGGGTCCCTCTAGGCTTAAAGTTTATAGTAAAGTGTATTCTGTGTGTAAGTTTATTACTCTTCCTTTGTAAAGTGTACTTGGTTTTTTTTTTATTCTCGTTGTGGTTATATAAATGGTAAATCTTTTATGTAGCAAGGTTCATTCCTTTGGTGAGGAAAGTATTCTACTATCGAAAGTGTAAGATAACGGGAAAGTTTTGATAATATTTATAGAAGTGTGTTTCATGAATAACTGATCTTGTTTTGCGAGAGTAACTTGTAGCTCATCCTTGTTTGTGTATAGATGAGATGCTCAAAGAATAATGAGTTAGACAAAGGATGAGTAGTTATAAGAAGGACTTCTCAAAAGAAAAGTACGATTTACAAGTATTAGTTTAGCCAAGGCTTTAGAAATGGTAAGTGTTTTAAGAAGTACGGGTCATAGTGGATCAAGATAATGGTTCATAAGTCGTGTTGTTTTCAAAATAGAATGTTTGTTTAAAGTCTATTCTTCTGTCATACTCACCATTTTAGGGTTTGATAACTTAGTATGTCGTTGTTATCTAAATCAGTCATTAAGGTGAATTGTTTTCGATGAATGTGTTGGATAAAAGTGTTAAGTTGTAATAGGAAGAGAAAGGTTTCGGTACAATTTATGTCAAGTAAATAAGTAATAACAATTGAATTGCAAAATAGACTTTCATTAAACGTTTCAAAATTAGGACTTCTAGTCCCGACATAAGACATTTGTTCTTAAACGGAAAATAAAAAAAACAAGGAAGATAGAGGCTTCATTTACGCCTTAGATAACTCTCCACTAGGAAGCAGATGAGTACTACGACAAGAACCGCTAGGGTTACCCGAATGGCAAACCTAGCCTCATCCCTAGTGGTTTCGGTACGACACTCAAGGATTTCCATGTCTTCCTCCAAGGTCGTGATCTTCTCCTCCTGGATCCATATTTGATTCGCCAGGTCGTCGATCCTTTGATTTAGCAGGTCATGTCGTATTCTATGCTCCATCTCCTGCCTCACAAATTCCGCGGTTCCTACAAACTGGGGAATATTAGGTACCGGGATTCCCATTGCCATAGCAGGTGTCCTGGCATGCCTAGCCCTTGGGGTAGGGTCAGGTGCTAAATACGGGTCTCTTGGTGGGGATAAGAACCGACGGTGAAGATGGGGTGCTTAGAAATGATTCCTTGGAGGGGATGGTCCAGAGGCTCCGAATCTTGAGCCAGGGTCTGTGGTCCAATTAGCGTTTAGATCAATTCTCGCCCTAGCAGTAGGATAGGAGGTTGGCTGATACACCGGTGACTCGTTGCTCTCTTCACGATCGAACTCTCCTCCAGGGCGGTACACGGGTGAGGGATGTGAGTGTGAGTCCATTGCCTAGTAAGAGAAAGAACATGAAGAAGTTTGTAAGTAAGTTTATTAAATATGTTCAAAGTTTATTATTCATAATACTGAGTTATCACAGTAATAGCTTAAGAATGGTTCTTGACTTGAAATTGATGTGCTCAGAAAGAAGATTCCCGGAAAAAGGGGGTGGGTCACAATGACTCACTTAAGTACCCTATTTCCCTAGCCAGAACTCTTCATGGGCCTACGACTTCTTTCAGCCATTACTTACTATTGTTTGGGCTTATTGTATCATGATATGGTTCATTGTGGGCTCTGAGTCCTCAAATGTGGGGCTTATCTATTCTTAGCATGCTTCTTTCTTATGGAAAAAGAATAAGTAGGTTCCTTAGTTTTCATGTTAATATGCCTTAGGTCAAGGATGTTAAGCATTTTGTTTACATGGGACGATGATGTGTGTAAGTTTTAAGAATGTATGAAAATTTAGGGATGTATAAAAGTAAAAGATTACGATAGTTATCAAATGAAGTTTAGCTAGGTGATACGAAGATAAGGATAAACATAAGATTTCTTAAGCATCATAGAATTATGAGGTTTGTAGGGTAGTATATGTATATATATATATATATATGTATATGGTTTTAAATATTGTATCTTAGGGATTTGAAGTCTAGTTTTTAACTATGATGAGTTGGTATGTTGTTATGTGACAATTTATGAGGGGAAGGAATATAAGGTTCATAGAGTAAGGATTACAGATGTGGATTTGAATTTGAGAAGTATAAGCATTTGGATGGTACTCATTTAGTGAATATTACTAAATAGGCACTTTGACATATCAAGAGTAATTCAAGTTCACTTATGTTAGAGAAGTCATGCATTCCTATAAGTGAACACTCATCCCAAGAATTCCCAGGAAAGCATACGGGTCCATCGGTAGATTTGGATTTGTACGAAATGCTTTCCTTGACAGAATTTCTCAGAATATAGGCATTCACTCTTCTGGTCCGCACAAGTTCTCTACGTTGTTTAGAACTTAAATATTCTTGACGAGAGTTAGTTTGTTGGAATAGACTTGGAGTCTAAAGATTATGATCTCGGCGTAGTAGATTCTTGTAACACGTAAGTAGATAGAAGTATAGGAGCTCAAGTATGAGTATTCACGTATAAGGTTTAAAGTTTAAGAATAAAATAAATAGGAGAATTCCTAGTATAGGGCATGAGATAACTCATGTTTGGGACTCCTAAGTTATAGTCTAGGTCATGTGTCTAATAACCTAATTCCCTATAACCAAGGCCCTGATACCAATCTGTCACACCCCAACCAACGACGGATTATACCTTGGGGCGGACGCGGTTGTTCAAAAGCACAAGGTTGACTATTAAAGTTTAAACATTTCATTTATGATTTTTGAAGGTTCAGTACAAAGAATAAGACAACATAAAACAAGAATACAATATTCATTTTATAAATAATCTAGGTCCAAAGCATCCTATGTGATCATAACAAGTCTCATGCTAGTGTACCTGAAACATGTAAGTAAACTGTCAACTAAAAATAGTTGGTGAGACAAAGGTTTTACCAAAGTTTAACAAAGTCCTTGAAAAAGTGTACAATTCACTATGTCTTGCATTCTATAGTATAAGTTTTGAGAAACAAACATGTTTAAACATTGTGCATATCAATCCTCCAACCAAGTTTAGGCATAACCTGGAGGTTACCCTTAAGAGTTTAAAGTTTAAATTCAGTAACAATCACCATGGGCTCCCCCCGAAAGGTCAATCAAACTAGGTGGATTGGTCAAATACAATAGATCTATCATTGTTACCATAGACTTGATCAAAGTTAATGGATATGCTAGTATGAAGTCTAATTTAAGCATGCAAGTCTCAAGCATAACATGAGAATAACTATATAGGCATAGTTGTACAAGAATTGTATAAGTTTTGATACATGTTTCACCCCAAGTTTATAAAGAATGTAAAACAAAAAGTATACTCACTTGGCTAATGAAGAGTGTCCAACAAAGACTAAGAGTAGCAAAGTTTTGAGGGAGAATATCCCCAAAACAACCTAAGAATACAAGTCTAGAGTTTTAAGTTTTGATTCTATAAGTCTATGGCAAAGGATCAAGGATTCTAAGTTTAACTAGGGTTCCAAAACGTGAACGAGAATGATTTTATTTATAGAGTCTGGATCAAGTTTTAAATATGGTTTTAAATAAATGACACAAGTCTTATATACCAAAGGTAAGTAATATTAATAGTTTTAGAATAATTATTACTTAAAATAATTATTTAAAGGTCTTACAATTTTTTTATTACACTAATCATTTAAGGTAGTCTTCTAAGTATTTATAAATAGAGTTGTAATAATTATTAAATGAAAGACTAAATAATATTTTAAAGATTAAAAATAATTATTTAAAGAATAAATAGTTATTAAGTTTAGTAATAATTATTTCAAGAATAGGTAATACTCAAGGTTTATTGATAATTATTTAAAATGAGTATTAAAGATTAATAATATTTATTAAAGTATGATTAAAGATTAATAGTAATTATTTTAAGAATAAAATAATTATATTAAGGGTAAATAATAATTATTTAAAGTATATATGATTATTAAGGATAAATAATTATCTACCATTTTAAATAATCAAACTAACCTACTTAAAAGTTATCAAAGTATTCAAGTATTAAGAATTTATAAAATAATTTGTAATTAAATAATGTGATTATAAGTTTAAATGAGTAAAATGAATTTATACGTTTAAACAAATATGTTAAATGACACTTTTTATAAAGTTTATCTCTTTTAATTTTTAAGTTTTAAAGTTTATTAGTTTATAAATATTTAGGATAATAAATAAAGTATGATTATTCCTTTTGTTTTAAATCTACATAAATAAATAAGTTTTTTATTTATATAAATTATTAGTGTTGTAGAATGTGTAAGTTTGTAATTTTTTTAAAGGTTTATAATGTTTATACTTGTATAATTATTTTCTGTTTTAAATAACTAAATAAGTCTTGTATATAGATTTCATAAAAATTCATAAGTTTATAAGTTATATACTTTATATATGTTTTCTGTTTAAATGAAAGTTTATAAATTAATTTAAAGTTTAAAACAAAATAGATTTATCTATTTCAGAAAATAATAACAATTTATATTTCTGATTTTTATAAAATGGTTTTGTTACAAGTATAAGTTTTAGAAAGTTTTAAAGAAATTCTTTTTTTTTATAGTTTTTTTTTATGAATTTAAAACTAGTATTAAAGATTAACTTGTTATAAGTTTTTAATCAAGTTTAATTAAATAAAATGGTTCCAGAATATAAAAGTGCAAATAAAAATTGTTTTCAAGTTTATAAAAGTTCAACAGTGTTTATAAAAATAATTTAAAAGAATTAAAACTGATTAAATAAGTGTAAAAAAAAACGCAAAACTTGGGTTGGCCGGGTTCGAACCCGGGCCACCCAAGTTAACACACACACGAACTAACCACCCGGTTACGGGCCTCGCTAAGATTAAACACGGAAAAACAATTCGATAAACACATTCCCAGTTTTCCCCTAATTTCGTATGGACCCTAGATCGAAATACGACTCGAGAATCCCTCTGTCATTGGAAATTGACAGAGGGCTTTCGATTATGGAACAAAAACGAAGATAATGGCCTTTCGAATTACCTGAAACGATGCCGAAAATAAGGAGATCGGGTTCCGAGTTCTGGGTCGGCTGTCCATGAGTTTGATCGGCGATTGCACGTACAAATCGAAGGAATTGAGGGTTTAGGTAGTTCAAGTGTGATGTTGTTATGGTATAACAGCTAGTACTTATAACTAATTTCACCATTAATTGTCGAATTGGTTAGGGAGATTACGGGTGTAAACAACGAACTTAAACTCGAACCTACGCGGTGATAAACCCGAAATTGCGCATTGAATATCCTCGGGTTACGGTCGCATGCGTGAATGGAACCCGAGGTTCATCGAATTTGGACATTGAACGCGTTTTTGAGTAAAACGGGCTTAAAACCGGTTCTAGAGGGTTTCGAACCTGGGACTGGTTTGGGTTCCGGTAGTTTGGGTTTATTACAAAACAAGTCCTGAAGTTTGCAACCTTTATCATTTTATGTATAAACTTGGATTTAAGTTTAAAATATGTTTCCAAAATGGCAGCTTTAGTCCCTGGACTTTTTATAACTAAATAATATGTTTTATTTATAAAAATCCGAATAAGTTTTACGAGTTTTATTATTTTAAAATTGTATAAAATATTTTATGAGATTTATTAGTTTATAAGTTTTAGTATTTAGAATAAGTTTATAAATGCAATTATAAACTTATAAAGTTTTAAGGTTTTAATACATTTTATAAAACCTATATTTTCAAATAAGTCATATATATATATATATATATATATATATATATATATATATGTATATATATTTCTAGTATAATCGTTTTTTTTTCTTAAATATATATCAAATAAATTTATATTTATTATTTAAGAAAATAGGTTTTAAATAAGTTTTCAAAATTTAAATTTATAATACGCGTAAGGATTTAGGCTAAAGATAGGTCGGACAAATCCTGGATATTATAGTGAATATGTAAATAATCAAAGTCAAGGGACATAAAAGGAAAATTCTTAAAATCAAAGGGGTAGCGGACCGCTACCAAGCCCTTAGCGGTCCGCTACGTGTGGGCTAAGGTAATGCCCGGGAGATGACACGTGTCCCTATGTCTCGCCATTTGAAAATCTGACGCGTGGGAGGGTGGCGGACCGCCAGCCTTAACCGTAGCGGTCCGCTACGTGGGCGCTACGCCAATTAGGTTGCCTCAAGAGGTGGCAGGCCACCACCACCCTGTTTAGCGGTCCGCTACAGGTCACATCTTGGCCTATATATAGAAATTGATGGCCAGAGCTTTTGAAGCATTCCCACACAATCAAAACACCTTTATATACACACACACACACACACTTAGCCTAGGAATCCGTGCCCAAGTTCCGATACGCGTTTACAAGTCCGATTTCTAGCCTTTAAAGCGAAGATAATGGCCTTTAAATTTTGGAAGATAGTGCTGAGCTGAGGTTCCAAAAACTTGGTTACGAACCATTAAGATTTGATTATATTATTATGCTTATTTTAGATGTTAATTAGCTGTTAAATATATGTCGAGGTGCTGTTCGAGGTGTTTAACCTATTATTGATACGATATTATGAAATAATGTCCAGGTGAGTTCCTCTGAATTAAATGTGTATTGTTACACAGTTATTATTTGTGATATTCCTGATGTAATGCCCTATTCCAAGTATATATAAGACGTATTAACGTACTTATTACGTTTCGAGCGAGGCTGGGACCTACGGGTGGAATGATTATCTCATGCTACTGGTGTGGAATGACCAGTAATGTGAAATAATTATCTATCTCATACTACTGGTGTGGGATGACCAGTAATTAGGATGATGTGTCCATTTTATACTACTGGTATGCACTAGTGGCGGGAACGATTGACTAGTTATATATATAAAAAAAAGCCTGATTAGTTTGTGTACTAATGGGTGGGACATGGGATTGATGGTGATTGAATAACAACCATGTGGTAAAGATTCATGAACTCACCAACTTATGTTGACCTAGTTACTTTTATTATTTTTAAGGTTATTGCAGGTGGACCTTTTAGTGGCATTCCAGGTAGATAACACATGTGGATAGTTATGAGGATGGTTAGAGGATTGTGATGGATGAAGGCATGCTAGAAAGAGCTGTAAGCCCTGTGGGTGTTTTGAGTCCCTTGTGAGGGACTGATGTTTGTTAGTATAGTATGTTTGTAATAGAAGTTTGTTTCATGATGTAAATCAGTTTAGTTATTAATGAAAGGGGTTTTATGGTTTAGCTTCCGCTGTGTGTTCTGTAACATGCGTCACGACTAACCGGGGCCTGGGACCGGGGCGTGACAAGTTGGTATCAGAGCCTCAGTTTAAGGGGTTTATGTACTAAGGTTTAGTATCTAAACTTAAACTAGGGTTCTGTAAGTTAGCTGGAATACCATAGGTTGAGATAATGATTTCCATTATAAATATAACAGGTAATTAATTACATTCTTGGCCAAATGTTATTAATTTCTGATTTTCAGGATTATTACTAGTTATACGAATTCTGATGTTATACATATGTATATAGGTACAAAATGGCAGAAAGAGGTAGAGGACGAGGAGGCAGTAGGGGTAGGACTTCTAATATTAGGTCTCGTACCCGTAACACGACAAATATGGCCCGAACATAGAAGCAAATATCAATGTTGAGCATAAGCAACGTACAGAAGAGGTGATCATGACGGAATCCCAATTTCAAGGAGCAGTGGCATCTGAGGTCACTAAAGTGCTCCAAGCAACATTACCAGGAATCATTGACGAAGCTTTCTAGAGAAGGATGGGCTCCAACAATCAAGGAAATAGGAATGAAGGAGCCAGTGGTGCAAATCCACGAGGAGAGAATACTATTCATACTAACCCCATAGGAAACAATAGTGGTGCTACCCGAACCCCTAAAACTGTTGTAGTTACAAACCAGAGCACAGGAGGAAGTAACCAAGGATGCACGCATAAGTATTTTAGTGATTGTCACCCCAAACCTTTCAAAGGCAAGATGGATGCCATTGAAACCATGCAGTGGATAACTTCTATGGAGGCCGTGATTAAAATGAGTGAGTGCAGACCCGATCAAGCTGTCAAATTTGCTGCACATTCATTCGAGGAAGATGCACTTGACTGGTGGGAGTCAGTCAAGCAAACTAAAGGAGAGGAATGCACGGATAAAATGAAGTGGGAGGACTTGTAGACACTGATAGTTTATAGATATTGTCCACAGAATGTAGTGGACAAGATTGAGTTAGAATTCCATCGATTTGAAGCAGAAAACCTTAGCCACCAAGAATACACCATCAAATTCAATGAGATGGCAAAGCTGGTACCACACCTAGTAACCTCTGAATCCAGAATAATTAAGTGTTATGTGCAAGGACTACCACCAAAAGTTCGAACCTTAGTGAAGACTACTGCACCTACAACTATTGATTCGGCGGTACAACTTAGTGTAGTGATGTACGATGAAATAGAAGCCCAGGAGATAGCTAACAAGAAGAACTTGGAAAAGATAACCTATGAACCCACCGATAACAAAATTCCAAGAAGAGAATGAGACAATTTAGGAAGAGGGGCTCAAGGAGTTATATGTAATAATTGCCAACAGAAATGACACATTGCAAGATATTGCCCAACCATCAAATGCCACAATTGTAATGAAATGGGGCATTATAAGTCTAATTGCCCAAAGACGCTTCAAGCCAAGGTTGGTGGGGAAAAAGGACGTGTATACATTATGGGAGGGAGGCAAGAAGAAAAAGACTAGGTATGTTCCTTATAAGATAATATAACATTAAGCTATAAATGAGAAAATGATATACAGAAATAAAAGAATTTGATATCAAAATCACAGTAACTAGAAAGCGACCTTCTAACCGGTATGTAGTTATCTAGCAAACATAATGTTTTGTCTAAGAAAGGAGTGGTGTATAAATCTCTCCTAGACCCGTCACTCTTACCTGGGAACATATCTGTTGGAGGTACTACTCTGGTTAGATAACTGTCCTGTGTTACAGGTGTGATAAACAACTACCCTAATTATAAGATACATCCTAGGAAAATTAGCAGTTAGAATATTTAGTAGTTAGAATATTTCTGGATTTCAAAAATTTTCCTAGAAAACATAAAAGGACCCTAATTATAAGATACATCCTAGGAGAATTAAACTAAACTTGCCAATTTACAAAGTTTAGGGGTGAATATGTAAATAATCAAAGTCAAGGGACATAAAAGGAAAATTTAGAAAATCAAAGGGGTAGCGGACCGCTACCCAAGCCCTTAGCGGTCCGCTACGTGTGGGCTAAGGAAATGCCCGGAAGATGACACGTGTCCCTATGACTCGCCATTTGAAAATCTGACGCGTGGAAGGGCGGACCGCCAGCCTTAACCGTAGCGGTCCGCTACGTGGGTGCTACGCCAATTAGGTTGCCTTAAGAGGTGGCGGGCCGCCACCACCCTGTTTAGCGGTCCGCTACGGGTCGCATTTTGGCCTATAAATAGAAATTGATGGCCAGAGCTTTTGAAGCATTCCCACATAGTCAAAACACCTTTATATACACACACTTAGCCTAGGAATCCGTGCCCAAGTTCTGATACGTGTTTAGAAGTCCGATTTCTAGCCTTACGCCTTTAAATTTCGGAAGATAGTGCTGAGGTAAGGTTCCAACAACTTGGTTACGAACCATTAAGATTTGATTATATTATTAAGCTTATTTTAGATGTTAATTAGCTGTTAAATATATGTCGAGGTGCTGCTCGAGGTGTTTAACCTATTATTGATACGATAATCTGAAATACTGTCCAGGTGAGTTCCTCTGAATTAAATGTGTATTGTTACGCAGTTGTTATTTGTGATATTCCTGATGTAGTGCCCTATTCCAAGTATATATAAGACGTATTAAAGTCCTTATTATGTTTCGAGTGAGGCTGGGACCTACGGGTGGAATGATTATCTCATGCTACTGGTGTGAAATTACCAGTAATGTGAAATAATTATCTATCTCATACTACTGGTGTGGGATGACCAGTAATTGGGATGATGTGTCCATTTTATACTACTGGTATGCACTAGTGGCGGGAACGGTTGACTAGTTATATATATAACAAAAGCCTGATTAGTTTGTGTACTAATGGGTGGGACATGGGATTGATGGTGATTGAATAACAACCATGTGGTAAAGATTCATGAATTCACCAACTTATGTTGACCTAGTTGATTTTATTATTTTTAAGGTTATTGCAGGTGGACGTTTTAGTGGCATTCCAGGTAGATAACGTATGTGCATAGTTATGAGGATAGTTAGAGGATTGTGATGGATGAAGGCATGCTTGGAAGAGCTGTAAGCCCTGTGGGTGTTTTGAGTCCCTTTTCAGGGACTGATGTTTGTTAGTTGGTCTGTTTGTAATAGAAGTTTGTTTCATGATGTAAATCAGTTTAGTTATTAATGAAAGAGGTTTTATGGTTTAGCTTCCGATGTGTGTTCTGTACCATGCGTCACGACTATCCGGCGCTTGGGACCGATGTATGACATATATTGACAGTTTCAGTATTACTGACACCCTAAGATGAGTACCCCCGAGATTTTATTACGTGATTAATCCTAAGTAACACTCACAGGTTATTTAAGCTATTCAAGCTGACTGGGTCTACCAAAACATCACTAATTATACGTTTTTTCTATTATTTATATCATTTAAACTCAACAAGTAGATCCAGTTGTAATATCATTTTTCATTTATTATGCATAAACTTTTAATTTCGAAGGACATTTTTCAAATTTTATAATTTTTTATATTTTTATATTTTCATAAAAGACACAAACTTGGAAAACTAAACACTCACACCCCCACATTTGAAAGACACATTGTCCTCAATGTTAAGTAAGACATAACTAGAAATAAAAATGCAAAAATAAACAGGAAGCGACTTAGCTGGTAATGATAAAACTTAAATGTACAGCTTCGTTCTTCCTTGTGTGCACCGTATAGCATTTTGGTCGCGGTTGCACAACTCTGCTGGGTTGTCTTTACAAATGAATATAAGCATAGGTCCTGCCCGAATGGAGATTGATTTCGGACAGGACGATCAATACCTGTAAAATAAACCTCACAACAAACCCGTTGCATCAAAATTACACAAATAAAGACTCAAACCGACTCTGTATAGAATGCAGAGATACGTACCAGATGTGTGGCAAACACCTAGACATGAACGCCACAACAAAGGTGAATCATCAGTCATGAGCGGTTTCCAAGTTTCCCATGGTTGGTGGTAGTCGAATGATTTATGATGATGGTAGATGAGAATGATGTGGTTGATGATGGATGGTGGGTAATATGGAGGTTGATGGTGATGGGTGCGGTGAATGATGGTGGGTGACTGTGGTGGTGAACCGGTTTGAAAGACCATGGGAAACAAGGGTAAGAAAAAGCAAGCCAGGATCACCCCACGTACCGCGAAGGAGGAGTAATGGTTCCTCGCGTATCGCAAGGGGCTTGCAGTAAAGTCGGCTAAAACCACCCATCCCTCGCGTACCGTGAGGGAGTTCCTCTCCTTTCTCGCGCGCGAGGGAGCCTCATTGACAGAAGGATACGAAATTTTTCACACTTAGATGATTTTTGAGCCTTTAAAATACTTCTTCACCTAAATTCTTAAAAACCTTGTTCCAAGCATAAAAACATATGTAGAAATACCTGGAACTCTGTTCCTGATGATTTTCCTCACCGAATCAAGAGTCCCTTCAAGACACGACACAAACCAAACACACTGAAAAACACAAAAAATGACACGTACTCAGACCAAGTAATGAATACAAACTCTACATCCCGGGCACTTGCCCGAGATTCAAGCAAGCCTATCAGGAGGCTTCTTTTTTATCCTAATCGGAACCACCTTCATCCTCCATGGTATCCCGGTCCTCCACAACCTCAGTAACTTCATACTCCTATCAAACACTGAACTCATATCACATGTAGAACTTAAATCCTTCCACCACGACTTAAACCTACCCGGTCCGAAGATGATATGCATTATGTAACCAAGTAACCTATCACCCCTAAATTTCCCCACACTTGGGGTTTGCACTAGCCTCCATTTAGATGAGTCTATCATAGAACGGTTTCTCTTACGGGGTGGCCTAGACCTAGGGTAGCTCAAACTAGGGGTTGACTCGGTGGTCCTACCCTAAACATGGACAACTGTGACTGCTAGAGGCTCTGATGAAGGTGGTTCTAAAGGTGTGACCTGTACACTATCAACCATGGGTGCCTCACAAACTATCTTCTGCACTTGTGCTAAAATTTCACTCAAACTGTAATAATCACTGTCAGCACTTAGGAGTGGGGACCCTACCAATTTCTTTTCAAACTCCTCCAGCCAATCAGGAGGGTCCTCTATCAGTCCTCTTCCATCTCTATCTACCTCATCCTTTACTGAATGAGAGTCCCGATAATAGTCCATAATTGTATCAATCATGCACAAGGAGTGGCTCTGCTCACCAACCCCCCTTATGGACTTTGTAGCATCAAATGTGATCGACTCACCCCCACACGAAGTGTGAGTTTCCCGTCAAAGATATAGATCAATGCCTTAGCGGTGCGCAAGAATGGGCACCCTAAGATGAGTGGGACTCGATCATCCACCTCCATGTCTAGGATGACAATATCCACGGGGAAGACAAATTTGCCTACTTTCACTAAAAGATTTTTCACAATTCCCCATGGATACTTGACTGAGCGGTCAGCCAAGGATATGCTCATGCACGTTGGTTGTGGTTCACCAAGGTCTAGCTACTTATAGATAGAATATGGCATCAGATTGATGCTAGAACCTAAGTCAGCTAACGCGTGATGCAAGGGCAAACTTCCAAGCACACATGGGATCGTGAAACGACCCAAATCTCCCAGTTTCTCTGGCAGCTTGTTCTGCACCACCGCAGAGCATTGCTCGCGAAGTAAGACTTTAGAGCCCTCTTCTAGTTTCTTCTATGTTGGAGGGTCTCTATGAGTGGGAGATTGACCTTAAGCTGTTTAAAGATATTTAGGAAGTGGTCGTGTTCCCTAGTTTGTTTACATGACAACAAACGAGGGTAGGGAATACGGGTCAGGTCAATCTCGGGGGCCTTCATCTCTGCACCCTACTTCTTTTCCTCTGCCTTCTCGGCAGGCATCTCAACTACAACTTCCTCGTCCACCTGCTCCTCGGCCATCTTAGCATCGATCTCAACAAATCGAGCTCTCAAGTCAATCTTCTTGACCTCCTCAGGTGACGGAATATTATGCTTAATGGAGTAGGAGGCATACTCTACAACCTCTTCCTCCTTCGCACTCCTAACTGACACGACCATCACTGAAGCATGGGAGCCTAAAGATGGACCTCCCTGTCAATCCTTCAAAATCTTAGCGATGTCCTCTACCATGCGCTATAGATCCTGGAATGCTGACTGTTAATTCTTGAAGAGAATGTCATGGCTATCCAGTCTATGCCTAGCATCCCTGTCCCTCTGGACTAGGTGGGCAAGAATTTGTGTCTGGTTCTCAATCATCTCCTTGATCTTCCTGGTGTCGACACTGCTTCCCGAGCTAGCTCCTGCTTCTCCTCCTCCTTGCTGATGCTGCCGGCGACCGTTAAACCCATGTAGGTTGTTTCTAGATCTCCATCCTAAGCCAAATGAATTGTTATCGTTTTTATACCCTCGGGTTGCCAGCAAATCTCACCTGCTCTGGATGATTGACGGGACAGTCTCGGGTTTCGTGGCCTCCCCTGCACATTTCACACCGTTGAGCACTGAGCTTCAGCTCTTTTATCCCGTTAGCCATTGCGGCAAGTGCAGCAGCCACGCTAGAATCAGGAGTGACCTGATGCACACCTCTGGATGATGAGGTGGATCTCTAGCACTAGGAATGGAAGTCCTAGTAGATGGATATTGTCGTTCTGGTTGAGCGAAGCGCTCGAACATTTCCTCGCACTCAGCAAGCTCGAGAGTCTCCATGTTGTGGCCTCCTGCAGCTGTATTGAACATTTGCTTCTTCTCGAAGCTAGAGCCATTATAGAACTTCTCCACTTTCGCCCAGTCTGACAGACCATGCTGGGGACATCGACTCAACAGCGTGTTGAACCGCTCCCAGGGCATGTGATAAGGCTCGTCGCGATCCATCCAGAAGGATTGGATTTGATCCCTAAGGCGAGAGGTACCGAAAGGTGGATAGTACTTTTTATAGAATCTGGCTTGAAGATCATCCCAAGTGGTAATAAAGTTGTCCGGGAGGGTGTCAAGCCAAGTAGATGCACGCCTAGAGAGAGAGAATAGGAAAAGATGTAAGTAGATTGCGTCTTCAAACACACCCGTGATATTAAAGGTATCACATATATGAACAAAACGGGACAGGTGTCCCGGTGCATCCTCATCCCCAGGCAATAAAATTGGGTGGCATGAGTGATCGTACTCATGACATGTGATGGGATCTGCCAAGAATTTGTGTTTGGAACAGTGGGGCGTGTGATCGAAGATCTCGCCCCAGTGATCCCATCATTGGCCCTCTAGTGTACTGTACGCCTCGCTGGTGGATCAGCGTCGCCCATTTTAGGAAATGGAATTGGGCTAATAGGACGTACCTGGTTTTTGCACAACTCTTTCAAACGCTCCCGGAAGTCACGGGTTCGCTCGTGAAGCTCTCGCTTGGGCTCTAAGAAAGCTGAATAAGGTGGTGATCCATGCGAGCGAGTATGGTGCATAAACAGAAAGACTCTAAGATAGAAAGAAGGAAACAAAAACTCAAGAATAGAAAGACTTAAACTTATACTAGACACACAAGTAGGCGCGCAAGACAAGCACACAAAACAGACTCAAAGAAAACAAAATAAACCAAAATATCAAAAATCAAAGAACTAATCTTAGTTAATATTGCTATTGTCAAGTGTCCCCGACAGCGACACCAAAAACTTGATGTCGTCCATACGGTCTATAAAAATAACTACTAAACCTAACCTACACTCCTAAGTAATAAAAGGATTACCTATGAACTAAACCGCACTGACAGACAAGTGTACCTATCGAGTATAGCATAGCTTAACGGTAAACCGAGTTATCGAACCCTAGAGACACTACTATAGCTATACTAGACTCTGACTCAGACTAAAGATTGAATTGGTTTGAGGGGTTTACTACACTAAAGATTATAACTAAAGAATGTAGAAAACTAAGGTCGACTCAACTATCAAGAGAAAAGCTAAAGTGAAATCAAGAATAGGAAGAATACCACCTAGGTTGGAATACTACTTGCAAAGCACAACTTCTACCGGTTCTGGAAACAATAATGGATCTGGGTTTCTAAGGATAACAAGTAAAGACTACCTAGTGGATTCCTAATCACTCTCAAGGTGTCACCAACTAAGGAACCTAAAACGTACTAAACTCACCAGATGGTTGGATCACCTCTCGGTCCCTCCAACTATAACAATGTACCCTAAAGACAGATCACCTTACAGTCTCACTGTCCACGATATATTCAAGGAATGCACGGGGTAATCTTAGAATAATAACTATGATTTGAACTAGCAGCAATCACTAGACACCTAATACTAACGTCCTCTCAGACTATTAACACTCGGATTCCTAATGACGAAGACTAGACAACTAATTCTCACCTCTCAGGTATTGAACTAGGAAGAAGACTCAACTCTAATCAGCAGTTTATTACAACTCTTATGGATCACTACGTCTAGCAAACCATACATCAGTCACAAACCCTAAGATCTATGACCTAGATACGCTAATCAAACTGGCAGACAACCACAATCAACGCATGAATTTATAATCAATCACAAAACAGAATTAAGCATGCAATATCATCACAATAATCATACTAAGATTATTTACATAATCAATAATCCTATAATTAGAATCCAAAACCGATAAAAATCAATATTTTAGCCTAGGATCATGTTCAAACCACCAAAACAAAAGTAATAAACATAGACCTTGGTATCAAACACAAATTTTCGAACTTTAGAACCGATAAGCTAAACTACACAAACCCGGAATCCAATGCTTCGATTTTGTAATCCAATAGCCTTCCAATGGCCCAAAATTGCCCAAACCCTAGTTCCAGATGGCTGAAAATTAATCCTCTTGAATTATGGCCATACAATTTGATTTAAAATCGAATTAGGGCTTTTTTGAGGATTTAAGGGCTACTCGCGTACCACGAGAGGTTGTCGCCAGTTCCTCGCGTACCGTGAGGGACAATTTAGTCGGGCGCCCATTTAGGATTCCTCGCGTACGATGAGACATGATCCTATGTTCTTCACGTACCGCGAGACTCTTGTTTTCATCAATTTTGACTTTTGAACTTTGGGCTTCATTCTCATGCTCGGTTTCTTCGGGTTTTCACTTGTTATTCTCACGAGCACCTGTAAACATAACTACGACTCAATAGTATAAAAAAATGACTCAAAACGAAGGTTAAACTATCTAAAATGAAGAAATATTGATTTTTATTCTCACGAGCACCTGTAAACATACTAACGGAGTTTTACCACGAGGCGTGTGATAATCCAGGATCTCAGTCATTAGTTACGTCAAACAAAACTATTAATGTTTAATAAAAACCATTGATTATTCAGAGTAAATGCGGAAGCAAAAGGTTAAGTATTTAATGCACAAAACAACCACACCCAAAGTGAAGTTTAATAAAAAGTAGGTAAATAGTTTAAATGTTTGAATATGTTTGAAATGATAAAGGACACCCATGCATATCCTAATTGTGCACCTATGCCTTAGAGACTTGAGAAAAACATGTAAGAAAATGTGTCAACACTAGGTTGGTGAGTTCACAGGTTTCAGTTCATAATAGTATTTGCCAGATTATGTACATTCAATATATATCAATAGGTAGCTAACCCATGTTCATGTTACTAAAGTGCTCGCAACCGAAGTTGACTGTTTGTTGTGTTTGAATGCCTTCTATCATGTCTATCAACGGTGGTGATGTGTTAGGTCCATATTATACCCGTTCGACCTCCAGTCGAGTTAGGGTTTGTCAAACCTAGTAGTAGTACTCAAGATTACCTCGCTAAGTTCATATTAAACGGTTCGATGTGTAAGGACCTTCATGATAGAGTGTTACGCTTAGTTTAACAAGTGATAATATAAGAAACACAGTAATCATATGTTTGCGTCATGTTTTCTCCCCCTAATTTAAAAATAATAAAGGGGCCGTGAAACTCACCTGAGTGTGTAGAATATAGTAATTAGCACCACACAAGGATGCAACAAAACCACAAATGGATTGCACGTGGACAGTCTACGAATGCCATAGAATATGTTTACGATTGTTAGGAACACATAGATTTTTGTGACGATGATACGGGAAAGATCAGAAGTCCTAAATATGCTTATCAATAACGAATAGACAATCTTGTCATCGGGATGAAAGAATCCCTAGTTTAGTATCAAATACGGATGTGGTACGTGTGAAACATCACTAAACACGGGATAATAATATAAAATATATATTCATGTGTTTTATGAAATAAATAATAGTTTAGGTGATAATATAAATAATTATATTATTTTTAATATGGAAATAATGTAGAGTCATGAACTTTATTAAGTTGTTGTCATTATTATATTTTGAACAATCTTAGTTTAGTTTTCTTTATTGTATGTTCAGTTTATGCAATTTACTGTTTTATTTAGATCAAGTCTGGGCCTTCGAAACTACTTAGTTTCGATTGATATTTGTTCAATCGAAACTACTAGTTTCGATAGATAGTAGTTTCGACAGGTTTATTCTATCACTTGTAAATGTTCAACCAAAACTACTAGTTTCGGTTGACATAGTTTCGATACCTATCAACTACTATAAATAGCCTAGTTTGAGAATGTTTAGGGTGTGAGTAGCGGCTGTAACCATGAAATTCTCTCTTTCACATTGTTCTTCAATCAATACAATCTGCAGTTGTTTATTTCACTGTTCTTACACTTTCATATCATTTTTTGTGTTGATTGTTAGAGTGGTTACCCTGTTATCTTCACCATTTCTGTTTCTGACCTCTATTTCACTACCATACACACAGATTCTGCCTGTGTGTGTGTAATTGATCATTTGAGTGATTTTCGAGTGAAATCAGGACCTACAATTGGTATCAGAGCTTTATGCTTTTGTTTCTGAGTATTATTAGATTTTTGTGATCGATTCTAGGTGTTTTTTTATGTGTTCTATTGAATTTTTTCTGCATCTGGGTTCTACGAGCACTGTTTCATTGAACACTATACTGTTTCATCAATTTCCAGCGTATTTTGTTCGTGGTTTCAAGATTGGAGGCTGGTTTAGTGATCATGAGTATTAGATGAAACTTTTCGCTGGATTGGATTGCTATTTCAGTAATATTGATTTATGAAGTTGTACATCAATGGAGGTTTTCTGAGTTGGGGAAGGCATCGAAACTACTGGGGAACATTTTCTGTAATAAGTTGGTCATCGAAACTTCCTGTCTGTACCTTGTCTGGTGGAGGTACAATCAAAACTAGTTATTTGTTCTATTATATCGAAACTAATCTGTGCATATTGACCACCCGAAACTCCTGCTTTATCAAAACTAGTAGTTTCTGCTAAGGTTGCTGGATTTCCTGCCAAGTATTCATCATCGAAACTAGTTGTTTCTGATTCTGTGTTCCTCTATCAAAACTAGAAGTTTCGGGCAAAAATTTCTCTATCGAAACTAGGAGTTTCGATCAGCTTTTTCTCAATCGAAACTAGTAGTTTCGATCAACCCTGTTCACCGGAAACTAGCTACTGTTTGTCTTCCAACTTCTGAGATTATGGCAACTTCAAACTCCAATGAGTATTCTAGAGGAAACAAACCACATGTTCTTGTGTCCACAAGGGACTTTGATGACTGGACCAAGAAAATGAAGACTTTCTTCTAATTCCATGATCATACCATATTGAACTCTATCAAAGATGGTCCCCACAAACCTGTTATCACTACTGCTGATGTTCAGCGTCCTAAGACTGTGGTTGAATATGATGAAAAGGACATTGCTTTGATTGCTCGATACAACAAGGCCTATGGGACTATTGCTATGGCTCTTCCTATGGATATCTTCAACACTTTTGCCGAGTACTCCACAACCAAAGATTTATGGGTAGCTTTGTGTACTAGATTTGAAGGAAGTGCTGAAGTCAGGGAGAGTAAGAGAGATCTAATTTAGAAGCAATATGAGATGTTCAGCAGTGTTAGAGGAGAATCAATGTCTGACCTAATCAACCGGTTCTCAAGCATTATGTCTAGGCTGAAAGTAATGGGTGTTGAGTACCCAACTGTGGAATTGAACAAGAAACTACTAGATGCTCTTCCTGAAGAATGGAACATGTACCGTATCATGATCAAAAAGACTGAGAATCTGAGCACCCTATCTCAACAAGAAGTCTACAACACCCTTGAATCTTATGAGATTGAGATCAATAAAGGAGCAGTCACTCCCACCAACCAGTCTGGAATCACTGCTCTCATTGCTGGATCAAGCTCTTCCAGTAGTTCATACTTCCAGACTGATGTTCCTCCTTCTACTGTTGTGATCCATGCTACCAGTTCCTCTGCTCCTCAAAAGACTATTGCTATGATTCCTAATGAATATGTCCCAATCATGACCGCCTTCATGTCGTGCTATGATGCACTGATTTCTAGAAACTTGACACCGGTTAGTTTTCAACCTGATGACTTGGAGCAGATCAATCCTGATGATTTGGAGAAAATGGACATTGATTGGTGCATGGCCATGCTGACTTTAAGAGCCAATATATTCACCAAAAGGATGGGTTTGGATAGATTCAAGCAGGAAAGACTCTTGGGTTTGACATCAAGAAGGTGAGGTGCCACAACTATGACCAACTGGGTCATTTTGCAAGAAACTGCAAGGATCCTTCATCCAAAGATCAACATGAAAAGAAGAACTCATCTAGAAAGAAAACTGTCAATCCTCCCAAATCCAACACCTCTTCAAGCTGCACAGCTTTGTCAAGTTGATGGACATTATCATTGGGGAGAACAAACCAAGGAAGCTGCTGACAAATCCTTGATGGCAGATGTGGAGGAGAAAGGAATGTGTGTCATGATAGAGCCAGCTGAGGATCTCACTGTTATACCAGCTGAGGTTATTTCTAAATTGTGTAATGCTAGATCATGTTTAAATGAAATTCAAAAATATAGATTTATCAATCAAACTTTGAATTGACGAACGAGATCACATTAAGGTGATGCTGACTCTTAGGCCAAAAATGAGAAATTATACTTAAAGAAAATTCATGATATTTATGGAGAAACCCGTTCTTTAATTGTGTAACTTAATACTCAAACCATTAATAATAAAATTTTGACTGAAAGAGTCCAAGTGGCTGAAAAGGCTAAATTACAAGTTGACCACATGGACATGGATCAGAAAATTTTGTTTGGGGTAATTGATAAACAGTTTAATAGAAAAGGCACAAAGGGTCTTGGATATAATTCTCATCCACCACCTTATTCTAAGTCGGGTAGATTTGCTTATATGCCTGTTGCTCATGTTCCTACTCCTTTTGTGTGTACTTTATCTGCTAATGATTATATTACGTCCTCTGATTATGACTGTTTTGCTTCATGTGCAGAGTCAAATTGTGTAATTTCAGAGGATGATTGTGATGAGTGTTCTGGTCTTAGAAATGTTTTAAATGAACTTGAGTTGGATGAATGTAATAATATGTCCGTGTCAAAACTAGATATTTGTGAACACGTTGAAAATTTGTATTTTGATTCTATGCCTTTTGAGCATGTGGGATTGGGAAGTGATATTTCTAAGTTTAAAAATGCTTTACCTTTTATTCCTAAATCTTTGAATGTTGTGCCATCTGTTACCAAGTTTAAAAGTGCAGGAATTATTGTGAATGATGTACCACGAGAAACCATGAGCAACATGGAATTTTTCAGATTAAAGGAAGAACAAAGTCTCCAAGACAAAGTTATTCAAGAAAGAATCGTATTATGTTCAGATGCCTCAACAACACAATCATCTTCATCTTGTGACGACAATTATCAGGCTAGGACGTGTTGTGATAAAGTGTTTTAGTTGTGGTGCTTCAAATCATGTCTCAAAAAGTTGTAAATTGACAACAATTTATTGTAATGAAGATTCATCTTCCAAAATTTTATTGAATTCAAATGTGCCGTCTAAGTCTCCTCATTATAGAAAATCTAGGCGTAAAAGAATTAAAAATGCTAAAAATAGTTTGAAAAGAACCTGGAAAATTAAAAATAATGTTCTATTTGATGATCATGCTTCATCTAAGGAGGATTCTGATTATGATTTCCATAAAATGTCTTATCTTGACAAGAAACTCCTTGACAGCAATGGACTTGGTAAAATTGTCTAAATGATTCACTGTGTATAGGGTCAAACAAGAAGAACCGGAGATAACATCTGGCATGTAGATAGTGGCTGTTCCAGACATATGACCGGTCAGTTTAACTTGTTGCAAGATTATCATCCCATGGATGGAGATCATGTGGCTTTTGCTAGTAATCCAAGGGGAGGAAAGATTGAAGGTCAAGGAACAGTCTCTAATGGTGTAAATAGTCTGGAGTGTGTCAACTTCGTTCCCCAATTGAAGTACAATCTGATGAGCATCTCTCGGATCTGTGATAAAGACTTTTGTGCCCTGTTCAATTCTAGAGAATGTCTGATCTTGAAACCTGGAATGGTGATTCCAGAAGAACTCATTCACATGCGTGCTCCTAGAAGATACAATACTTATAGCTTGGATATAAACAACCCAACGGGAATAGAATCGTGCTTTCTTTCAAAGGCTTCTGAAGATGAATCATTTATGTGGCATAAGAGGTTGGGGCACGTAAATTTCAAAACCATGAACTGTTTGGTTTGAGGAAACCTTGTCACCGGTTTGCCTCTCAAAGACTTTTCTCCTGTGGAACACTGTACCTCTTGTTCCAAGGGAAAACATCACAAATCATCTCATAAGCCCAAAACCACAAATTCCATTGACTCCCCTCTCCAATTACTTCACATGGATCTCTTCGGTCATGTAAGTGTCATGAGTCTTGGACGCAAATCCTACTATTTGATAGTAACCGGTTACTTTTCTCAGTTTACTTGGGTGTTCTTCCTGGCTAAGAAAGATGAGACTCCAGAGATTCTGAAGACTTATCTGCTTCAAATTGAGAACCTCCTCAATCTGAGGGTGAAGACTATACGCAGCGATCATGGAACAGAATTCAAGAATGCCACTCTTGACTCCTTCTATGAAAGCAAAGGAATTTCTCGACAATTCAGTGCACCTCGTACTCCTCAACAGAATGGTGTAGCTGAAAGAAGAAACCGCACGTTGATTGAAGCTGCAAGAACTATGATCGTTGATTCCAAGCTTCCTGTCACGTTTTGGGCCGAGGCAGTTAATACTGTTTGTTTTGTGCAAAATCGAGTTCTTATCACCAAAAGCTACAACAAGACACCCTATGAGATCATGTACAAGCGAAAGCCAGTTATTGATTTCTTCATAAAGTTCGGGTGTGTGTGCACGATGCTGAATACTTCAGATCAGCTAAACAAGTTTGAAGCTAAAGTCGATGAATGCTATTTTGTGGGATATTCATCTAATCAACGAGCATTTCATGTTTACAACAAGCAACGAAGGATGGTGCTGGAATCTATTGATATCAATTGGGATGAAAGCAATCATACGGATGCTGTGGACGGTCCTGATTGGCTTTTTGATGTCGAATCTTTGTTTAAGTCATTTAATCTTCCTGTGTTTTCAAATGAATTAACTTCTGCTAATCCTTACTTTTCTGTGAACAATCTAGGAAACATAAATGCTCCAAGTTCTTCCTTATCCACTCAAAATGAAATCCCAGCACCCGCTGATGCTGAATCCAATGTGGACTCTTTCGGTTCTGGCAACGCTATTCCAATAGTAGATGTTGACCCATAATTAACTACTGAAGATCCTATTGTTGATGAAGCTGATCCTCCTGCTAACAATATCAAAAATCTAGATGAACTCTTGGAAGAAGATGAGATTCCTCAGTTGAGAATTCACAAGAATCATCCCACCGACAACATCATTAGTCCGCTCAATGTGGGTGTAGGTCCTGAGCAGACCTGAAAGAACTCAGATCTGTGGAGAAATCTTTAAACAGTCTAGATCGAGAGGGGGAATCTCTGGATACGGTATCACTCTCGAATCAGAAATGGTAGAGACGGGTGCGAGAATCACATACACGAACAAACATATATGAAAATGAAAAAGAACAGCTAATTGAAAGCATAAAACGTATGATTCTTTGATTGAAATGAAAAAGAAGCTCATCATACACTAACAATTAGTCTCACCCCAGGGTGAACTCCCCCTGGGGTGGTGATTCCCTCTACAAACACACTCTAAATCCTAATTCTGTTCTGCTATATATAGGAGGCCAAGCACATGTGCCTTGTTTTACAAGCCACCGCCAAATGGGCCTAAAAAACAGGTATCGAAACTACTTAGTTTCGATTCACAGCATTAGTGTCAATTCTATACCCAACAGTGGGTGTTCATACCCGGAGTACATGTGATGCATTAGATAACAACATGTTCTCGTGCTTCATATCTCAAGTAGAACCTAAGAATATCAAAGCAGCTTTGCTTGAGAACATCCGGGTGGAAGCAATGCAAGAAGAGTTACAGCAATTCTCAAAGCTGAATGTGTGGAATCTGGTGGATCTTCCCAAGAACAAAGAACAAATCGGCACTCGTTGGGTATTTCGTAACAAAAAAGATGAAGGAGGAATTGTGGTTTGGAATAAAGCCCGTTTGGTTGTTCAAGGATTCTATCAAGAAGAAGGAATTGACTTTAAGGAAGTTTTTGCACCAGTGGCTCGCTTGGAAGCCATCAGAATGTTTCTCGCCTAAGCAGCCTATATGGACTTCACTGTTCATCAAATGGATGTCAAAAGCGCATTTCTGTATGAAAACGTTCAAGAGGAAGTTTATGTCAAGCAGCCACCGGGTTTCATTGATCCTAACTTTCCAGACTGTGTCTACAAATTAGACAAGGCATTGTATGGTCTTCATCAAGCACCTCGTGCGTGGTATGATACGTTATATAAGCATCTGCTTAATAATGGTTTCACACGAGGAGCAATTGACCAAACTCTATTTAAACGGAAGGATGGGGAGGATACAATCTTGGTGCAAATTTATGTTAATGATATCATTTTTGGATCAACCAATCCTCGCCTGTGCAAAGAATTCGAAGAAGTGATGCGTTCTAAGTTTGAAATGAGCTCGATGGGAGAAATGAAGTTCTTTTTGGGACTACAAGTTGATCAGTCTGAGTCAGGAATTCTCATTCATCAAGAGAAATATGTCATGGATATCCTGACCAAGTTCAAAATGGCCAAGTCCCATCCAGTCAAAACTCCTGTAGAAGTTCGACATTGTCTGTCTCCCGATTTGGATGGCGAAAGTGTTAATCAGCACCTCTATCATTCAATGATAGGTTCTCTCATTTATCTCACTGCCAACAGACCCGACATCATGTTTGCAGTGTGCTTGTGTGCACGCTTTCAGGCTAATCCTAAACTCTCTCATTTAGTTGTTGTCAAACGTATCTTGCGATATTTAAAGTATAAGCCAAAATTGGGTCTTTGGTATCCTAAAAATGATTTGTTTGATCTTGTGGCTTATTCAGATTCGGACTACGGGGATGCAACTTAGACCGCAAATCCACTTCTGGAGGTTGTCAGTTCCTTGGCACCCGCCTTGTCTCATGGCAATGAAAGAAACAATCCGTTATTTATCAATCCACCGCTGAAGCCGAATACATTGCTGCAGCCCTTTGTTGTTCCCAAGTCAGATGGATACACCATCAGATGCTTGACTATGGGATCACATTCCATGCGACACCAATCCTGTGTGACAACAAGGTCGTTCCCCATATCACCAAAAACCCAGTTCAACATTCCAGAACCAAACACATTGAGATCAAACATCAATTTATTCGTGACTATGTTGAAAAGAAACATATCCAAATCGTTGAAGTCAAAACCGAGAAGCAAATCACAGACATCTTCACAAAAGCCTTTGACTCTGTCAGATTTGCTCAACTGGTGGAGATGCTTGGCATGATCAATTTTCAGTAATATTTGTGTATATTAGTCCGTTTTATGCTCAACAGTCAAGAAAATTACCAAAAAAAAATTCTGAACAGTTAATTTTTCTTTTCACAAAGCAAGTCTTTTGGGGGAGAAATTGAAATCATTATGTTATATAGAAAAGAATTGCTTTGTTTTTAGTTTTTAACAAGAAAAGAAAAAGAAAAAGAAATTACATAGTTATGCTTGAACATAGTTCTGTATATTCTAAATCTCACAAGTATCAAATTCTATGTTTCAGGAAAATTGTTTCTGATCTTTGAGAAATGATAGAGTCTGATCACATCTCTTGAACATGGAATGGACCAAAAGCGATGGTGTTTACTGAGGTATAGCTGGTAGGCCCGGCATATGGTTAAAACTTATAAGTAGTGTGAAAACCTAAATCTTATCTCATACTTGTGTGTTTGAACCCATTATTGAAACATATTTTATCTATTATGAAAACCAATTCAATCAGATATAGTCCTACGTGTTGGATTCCTATTCATATGCCAGGTGACCGTCAAAGTAACGTTACTTATCGCCGATGACCCCGTATGTTTTGCTTACGTAAAGATCTCAGGTGTTCATCTTTTTCCCATCCACTTGGATGTTTTGACCCCGTCTGTTTTGCTTACGCAAAGATCTCAGGTGTTCAACCTTTTCCTATCCGCTTGGATAATTTTACGACTTCTTCTGTTTTGCTTACGCAAAGATCTAGAATGTTCGTACCTTTTTAATATCTACTTGGATAATTTCATTTTAAATCTTCTAATCCACTTGGAGTTATTATTTTATTTTGATGGTGGTTAATCAGAAAGAGATAATAGGATGAATATGGGTATTTCTTGAGAATTGATAGGTTTTCAAAACCATTTTATTTCAATATGTGGGTACACCTTGTCTCATGCTTAAATGGTACCATATAATCACATGAAAAACTATGTACAAAAAAATGTTCGGGTTTACTTTGCACAAATATCAGCTATCTTCAGGGACTCATAGTAGTTGATTGCAAAAGGAATTGTTTCAAGAGACTGACCAGATCTGATCTCATGTTGGATCTTTTCCAAAAGGATAAGTGGGAATATTTTGTACAGTTTTATTTTAATTTTATTTCATTTCTATAGTTTAGTTGGATGTATATAAGCTAGTTCTGTTATTAGTTTATGTCTCATGACTATCAAAACTATCCCAGTCACCCGAAACTTCCAGACACCAACTACCTTGCCCTATCGAAACTAGTAGTTTTGACAGGGGCATTTTCATCATTTGCCTGATGAGAAAATTAAATACCTTCATAATAAGGTTTCGTCTTTGTCAAGTTCACTTTACACATGTTACACCCCCAAATTCCACTAACGGAGTTTTACCGTTTTGGAAGGTGACAAACCAGGATCTCAGACATCAGTTACTTCAAGCGACACTATATGGGACTTGAAATGTAATAATATAAAAGATCAAGGTTCAGAGTGTATATGCGGAAGCGTTAAATGAAAGTAAATGTGCAAAACAACGCGCCCAAGTTCAATTACAAACAAAACATAAATATTATTCAATAGATAATTATTTCAATTGAAGTCTAAGACACATGCATGACTTAACGTGATCCTGAGTGCCAACCTGAGAAAACATATAAGAAAACGAGTCAACACTAGGTTGGTGAGTTCACAGGTTTCAATAATTTAAAGTAAAGCGTTTGCGGATTATGTACATTCAATATGTATATCAATAGGTTGCATGCCTATATTCATGTTTTGCTAAAGCGCTCGCAACCGAAACTGACAGTGTGTTTGTTTGTTTACCTCCAGCCAGGTCTATCAACTCTGACTAATGTGTTAAGGTCAATATAACACCCGTTCGACCTCCAATCGAGTTAGCGCGACTAACACGGGTGGGGTTTGTCAAACCCAGTAGTACTACTAAAATTACCCCGTTCATACCATATTAACGGTCCGATGTGTATGAGGAATTTTCATGATAGTGTGTTACGCTTAGCCTCAACAGTGATATCATATGAATTACAATAAACCAAAAAGGTTGTGACATGTTTTCTCCCCCAAATAAAAATAGTAAAAAGGGTCGTGAAACTCACCTGCGTTGCATAGTAGGTAGCATCACACAAGTATGAGATTTGGAACCTCAAATGTTAGCCTGCACGGCTTACGTGTGCCCTAGAATTATAAACACATAAATTAGGGGCAAGTTGAGATTTGTGACGACGACACGGAAAGTTAGAACGTCTTAACGCATTCTAAGGATCTAAGAGTAGACGAACGTGTCTACGGGAATAAAGATTTCCTAATTAATTAATTATTAAGATAAATACGTTTGGTGTCGAACGTTTCTAATAACGGATAATAATAACTAAATATATTCGTGTGTTTGTGCCATTTAAAATGGTTATCAAAATAATATAACTATATATATTCTTTTTAAGTTCGTATGATTAACAAAATAATCATTTGTGTGGAAAATAATAAATATATTATTTTTTATCGAGGATAAAACCGAGGGTAAATAATATAATAACTTATTTTATTTACAAGTTTGAAACGTTTCATTGAGTTTATAAACGGGGGTAAATAATATAACAATTATATTATTAATTGGTTTGAAAACATCACACGAGGTATAAAACGATACGAAATAATATAAACATATATATTAGTTAATAAGATTAGTCACGGGTTGAAAATAATATCAACATATTATTTTATACGAAGTTACGGTTTGAAAATAATATAAATATATTATTTATAAAAGTGGGAAAACTAATAAAATGGATTAATAAATTAAACCCGAGCCTACGGGTCGTTTTCCGGGATAAAACACTTTTATATATTAATATAATAATATTGGGTTGGGTTTTAAATTAAATAATGCTTTAAAAATAAATAAAAACCAAAACAGGGGGAAGGAGACTCGAACCCGGGTCTCCTCCCTGTTTGTACAAGTGCTTAACCAGTCCGCCCGCTAGGGTCATCGCATTAGGATCTGGTTCTAAATCGTTTTAATCAACGATTCCAGTGGGTTCTTCCCCCTTGCGTGAACCGACCCAAAACCACTCCCAATTCCACCCAAATCGATCACGATTGATCTTGGATTCATAGGGGTTTTGTTTAATGGCTAAAAACGAACCTGTGACCGATTTTAATTGTAAAAATAACAAGTTTGAATTCGATTATTTACACAAGTTAACACCGAAACCCATGTTTTTAAAACTGGAATCGATTTGACGAAATTGGATGTTATAAATCGATGGAATAATGGGGCTTTTACTCAAACGATCCTTGCGAATCTGAGGATGTAACTCAATTTGATTGAGGTTGAGTTTAAGGTCGAAACCCCCAATCGTTTTATGAAGAACCCTAGAATCCGGATCTTGAAACATTTGATGTTGTTTGATTCAATTAATATAGGGCTTTCAATGGTTGGGTTCTTGCGAAACTAACCAAGTGATTTAATTGAATTTTGATCTAGTCTAGAATCAAAAGCCCCAAATTGGGTTTCGTATGAACCCTAGAATCTGGATCATGACTGATTAGATGTTCTGTGATCAAATTAGCTTATGGCTTTTGCTCTGGACACTTAAACGAAACTACAGAAGTAAAGAATTACCAAAATGGTGCTCGAATTGGTTGAGTTCGACTAGAGCTTGTTCCGACTCCCAACGGTTTTGATCCTCGTCGACTCCGGCCACTTCTCTGATGGATTTGACGTATGGAATTGTTTCTGTTGGATGTGAATAATGTGTGCGAGCGTTCGATTTGTGAAAATCCTATGATCATTTGCCGAATTTGATGGATTCATGATATGAGTCGACGGTTACAACTTCACTCCTCGTAATTGGTCTTGAATTCGAATCAATGACAGTGTAAAGGCTCTAATGAGGGGCGTTTATGATAGAGATCGTGTGTTTCGATTTAAATTCCCACGAATTTCCGTTACAAATCTCTAATTTGGGTCTAATGCATACGGGTTTGACTTGTAAAAGTCAACAGGAAACAAAATCGTTTGATTTTGACTTTGAGAAGTCCGCTAATAGGGTTTTGGGACTTGGCAGATTCAGTCCCTGAAGTTTCATGTGAATTGAAGCTTTAGAGTTTGATAGATTTAGCCCTTGCGGTTTGTATAGAGTTAAGGACTAGTTTGTTTGACTTTCAACAGTCAACAGAATAAAAATCTGACTTTGCAAAGTCAATAGATTTGATTTATGAGTATTTACATAACTAATCCATGAAGTTGGAGTTTGAAGAAATGACAGAAACAGTCCCTGCAGTTTTAGGTAAGTTATTTAGGTTAACTTTTAACAGAATTTATTAACGAGGTTAACTCTAAAGTCTGTATTGTCACAACACACTCCAAATCTTTACACCCTCATTTTCACACACAAAATCTCTCAAAACCTCGGTCTAAGTTTGAGAAATCAGTATTCATAACCTAATCCCTCGTCGTAGTCTTCATCAGATACTGCTTCTGGTTCGTATGTGTGTGTTTAAACAAAATACAGACCTAGGGTTTAAAATCAGAGGGTTGTGATGACTAAATCTTCATAATTGTGGATGTTTTGTACTTTATGCTTGTTTATTATCTTGCCATTGTTGATATCTAACCTGTTTTGTGTACATATTTGTAGATCCTCAGGCTTTTCTTACCCTTTCTTTTATCTTTTTCTTCTGATATATAAGTGTTATATGTGTCTGTATATACCTTCGAGTTCTTATTTCTGTGTTTGAGTCTGTATAATCTGTTAAAGGGTTTGGGCATCGAAACTAGTAGTTTCGATAAAAGGGATGTTTCTCTTTTAAAAGGGTTTTTCAAAATTTAAACAGGTTTTTGATTGAAACTAGTAGTTTCGATACCCAATTGTTCCCAAGTCCTCAAAATGTGACCAAGTTTCTTTGCCTGAAACTACTTAGTTTCGGTTGATGGTTTAAAAGTTTTTAAGTGATTGGATCGAAACTTGTTGTTTCGATTGAAGTGTCTTCACCCGAAACTAGTAGTTTCGATAAGGAAATTTCTGAAATTTTCCAAGTGTGGATCGAAACTTGTAGTTTCGATTATGTTATTTCACCCGAAACTTGTAGTTTCGATAAGACATGTTTTAGAATTTTTCTAAGTGTTGCACTGAGTAGTTTCGATCAGGGTTTCTATTGAAATTTATCTAAGTGTCAATCTTTGATGAATTCAATTTGTTTGCAGGTATGGATCTTCTATTTGTAAAGAGGCACATTGTCTGTGCCTTCCTAGATGCAAATAACCCTAAAAGTGAAGAGTTTGTTCCAGTCCTAACCTTCCTTGCAAACTCCAACATCAGTTTTGCCATAAGTCACAACATCCCAGTCTTTGAAACAACCATCAAATAATTTTGGGAAACTGTAGAGATTGTAAATGTTTAGAATGTGGAGCACATCAGAGCAATTGTTCATGACCAAGAAGTTCTATTCCCTGAAGCTACTATTAGAGAGGCAATGCATTTCAATGATGACGCAGAGGCATAAATAGATTTCCCAAGCTTCTATGTTTTCAGAAGAATGGGACATCCTGACGAGTTCAAAAGTGGTCAGATCATAAAGAATTCCTTGCCAAATCACTGGAGATACATACTACATGTGTTCATTCATTGCTTATCAATCAGAAAGGGTGGCTTTGACTCAGCAAATATCACGGTGGCTTCTACTATTTTGGGTCTAATCAAGGGCAGGAACTACAACTTTTCTGGTCTAGTGTTCAGACAATTTAAGGATAACTTAACAGGAGCTGGAAGGGAGAAATTTCTTGTGTATCCAAGATTTCTGCAAATCATCCTCAACCATCTACATCCAGATCTTCAACAAGGTGGAAATATATTTGTTTTTAACCATATGATTGCCAAGACTCTCAGCTACATGAGGAGTACAAACAAAAGAACAAACAGAGCTATTGCTGACATTCCTCTATTTGGTCATGTTATTGGGGAAGAAGAAGAGTTCGTTCCAGACGTGGATCCAGATCTTGAAGTTAAAACTTCATCATCCGAGGAGGAGGAAGAAGTAGGGGTTGAGCAAGATCAAGGTAACCAACAAGAAGTTGAACCTGAGGTTGAAGGGAAATACCTCATGACCAAGAAGAAGAACAACACCTTGATGAGCCGGTGTTTGATGCTCCTCTACTTAATCCTGAAATTGAACAAGTTCAACAAGCTGTGATTGAAGAAAACATTCAAGTAGCTGAGGAGGAAGTTGTAGAGTCAAGTGGAACTTTGGATGCAAGAATCTATGGCTCTGACTATTACAAATCTGATTCAAATGAAAGGATTGAGCCTCCTGCATCCTCCTCCAAGAGGCAAGTCGACTCTGGTTCTGACTATGAAGAAGAACCTAAGGCAAAGAGAATAAAGACTGGACTTGAAGAGTTGTCATCATCATCCGATTCTCTATTTGACATTCCATAACCAACACCACAACCTACACCACCTCCATCTGTAGGTCCTCATGGCGCTTCTACGGATCGATCTCGTGATAAGACGTGACGTTAACTCGAAGTTCGGAATCCAACGAATCAACGTTTATACGCACAAAAGACAATGTAGATAATCAAGTAAATAACATTCTCAATTGTATTCCAAATCACAATGGTGTTTACAGACTCAATCAGACTTGTTCTGTATATTCTCTACTTCTTTTTTTCGACTGACTCTGTAAACACATATATATAGCCGTCTGACCTGATATAGGCGAACTTATTAAGTTCGCCTCTAACAGACTAAGCGAACTTAACAAGTTCGCCTCATATAGACTTAAGTGAACTTATTAAGTTCGCCTCTGTTAGACCAGGCGAACTTAACAAGTTCGCCTCTAGGTAAACTTGAATAAACACTTAGTGACTTTTACATAACAAAAACATAAAGACATAAGATCTAACTATTACAAGCTTTTGTCATTACAAACTATGTCCTAACAGACTCCCCCTTGACAATAGCTTGATCTTCAGTCTTCTGTCTTTATGATGAGCTCTTCCAATTATCCGGTAGTCTGCTGCTAGCATGCACTCCATATCTTCTGCATATCTCCAAAACTCTTTTGTACTGTAATCCTTGTTCTTTCCATTCATCAGTGAACATTATTCCATTCTTTCGCAACGTCCTCTGATCTTTCTTTGAGAAATTTATAAGATTCATTGCATCATAGAAACATACAATGACCTTATTGTCTTTATCTTCAATCCTTGCTTCACCAGTATTAACATCAACACACCACCATTTCATATTCCCAAGGAAGTCTTGAGGAATCTTCTTCAACGGTATCTTGTGTACAACACGAACTGGTTTATACTTGTACTTCCAGGTCACCTTCCCAGTCTTTTGATCTGTGTTCTTCACTCTCTTTCCTTTTTGTGGTTTCAGCCGTTCATACTTTCCTGAACTACCTTCTCTCTTGATCAAGTTTGCTATCACATTAGCCAAACCATTCTTCGATCTATTAATAAGAGGCTTTGAAGCTAGACCATTCATTTCACACCTTGGCAAGGTATTGAAATACTTGATCCTCGGCTTTAAGTACTGAACACCGTCAGATTTTTTAATTGTAAATAATTTTGTATCACCATCATAGAACCAACTTATGATCCTTCCTACACACCGCTCGTTATTCACATATTTCTCTTTCTGAGCAGGTTGTGCTGGAGACTTGGGTAGCACCTTCATCCAACTGTTTACAACTTCTCTCCACTGTTCTTTTGTCATCCCTGTATTTCTGTACATCACAGGTTCTTCATTAACCTTCGGAGACTCAGTGTGAGTAGTTTCAGTTTCAGCATCTTTATTGGATTGAATATTCTCATCATCAGTATCCATCTTTGAATCAGCAGTATCTTCAGGTAGTGTGACGTCTTTAACAGAGTCCATAGAATCTGTTACTCCTTCATAAGTGAATTCAGGAATAACATCATCTTGGATGAAGTTATACGACACTTTAAGACCATCACAGCCTTTATAAGTAACATTATCTTTATCTTTCTCTATCTCTATCTCCACTATCTCTCCTTCTTCTATTTCATTATCAGACACTTCATCGTCCATATCATTGAATAAATCATCAATGTCATCAAAACATGCAATCTTTTCAGCTTCTTCTTCTTCTTCAGAATCTGCAAAGAACTCCAATAATAGAATTTCTTCTTCATTAGCACCAGAAGTATCTTTGTTTCCTTCAAGTGATTGTGATGTCGACTCCCCCTGAACCCTTGATATAGGATTAGCGTCAGTGTATTGACGATCACCCTCAACATTTCCAGCAGGATCATTGTCTTCATCATCACGTCTTTGAATAGACTCTGTGTGACATGTATCGTGTATCCTCAACTCCCCCTGAGCGTCAAGACGCTGAACGTGTTTAGACACCAATGCTTGCATGTCAGCTATCTGTTGAGCTTGAGTCTGAATCACCAGCTGTCGTTGGGAATCAGTAGAAACAAGAGTATTCACCTGTGTTTGTAGTGTAAGCACTTAAGATTCAAGGAAAGTAATCCTTTCAGAATCAGAAGGCTTTGACGGACCAGCTGACGATTGTGGAACTGAAGGACTTGCAGTAGAAGTAATAACTGGAGGAACAGGAGTTATAACCGGAGATGGATCCTTAGATCTTGGAGGAGTAATGATCAAGGAAGCAACAAACTATGCATCCTCTACTCCCTGCGAAGATTGAGCAGCAGCTATTGAAGCAGACATTAGCTTTTGAGTTTTTGGATCTGGATTTAAGTCACTATCAGAATCAGTACTTTCATCAACCAAGGATCGTTTTCCAGGTACTGATCTGGAAGGAGGATCCCGAACATACTTTCTTCTTGGTCGTCTGGCTTGAGATTTAATATGTTTTCCAGCATTAGCCAGTGGAATAGCAGCTAACCGCTCATAATGATCTGAGGAAAAATCCCTAGATGCATCAGATTCAGTGCTTTCAGTAACGGGTAAGATCGTATCACTTGAGCTTGAACTAGATTCATCATCAGTCACCACATTCCCTTCAGCTTCATGAATGGGCGAGTTCACAGCGTCATCAACGAAATCATCCATATTCATTCCTAGATCTTGTTCATGTGCATGAACGACCTCTTCTTGAACAGGTTCATGAATAGGTATTTCAACCTCAGCTTGTGGAATTGGAACTTGTTCAGGAATAGGAATTTGTGGTTGTACGGGAACTTGAACTTGTTGTTGTACAGGAACTTGAACTTGTTGTTGTACAAGAACTTGTTGTTGTTGTTGTGGTTGTTGTTGTTATGGAACATTTAAGCCTTGAACTTGAGCAATTTCATCAGGATGAAACCAGTTGTCATTAGGTGGTGCAACATAATCAGGATTGATTAAGTGACCAAACAAAGGAGTATTAACCGGTATCAATGCAGCATTCTGTTGTTTCACCTTCATGCAATCAGTAAAGATATGCTTTGACATCGGAGTCAAAGTTAATCTTATAGGATGTTGTGGAAGATCCGGAATAAGATGATTTTGAATCATTTGAATAAAGCTAGGATACATCAAAAATCCTTGACCTTCAGCAGGATTAATTTGCATGACCATCTCCCGATAGAAGTAAAGTGCAAAATTGAATCGCTTATTCAACGTTAAAGCCACCATTGCAGTTTGAAGAGCCATCTTTAAGCCATCGGTTCCAGCTTTACGAGGATAGATACATTGAATAATCACATGCATGAAGTATCTCCATTCACCGACTAAGCCACCTTTACGTGCTTGTGTATTATTATGTCTCCCACGATAACCCATTCTTTGAAAATAACCCATAATAAGTGTGCCCGGATATGACAATGGGTCTTCAGCATTACCACCCAAAGCAAGAGCAGCACGAATTGTCTCTTCAGATATGGAAATTTCAGTATTATTTACAGTGGCACGAAGAACATAAGGTTCTACGTCCGTATCCTGATGAACTGTATCCCAAAATTGCTGTATGTATACGAAACTGATGTAAGGATCGGCAGATAAAGCAGTATGGAGACGCGAACGGTTCAGAAATCCAATTATTCCTTGAAAATTGACAGCCTCGGACATGTTAGGATCTAACAATGCCACCTGATTATGCTTATATTCGACACGTCGAACCATCTGAAAACATTCGGACAACAAACACATTAGTAAAAATAACAAACACAAACAATTAAAAAAAAAATTAAACAACAAAAAAAAAATTAACAAATTTTTTTTTTTCTAACACTCAAAAAATTCACAAGTCCAAATACTCTCTGACCCCTAGGCGAACTTAATAAGTTCACTTAGTGTTGCAAGAGGCGAACTCGCTTCGAACAAGTTTGCCTGGAACAAGTTCGCCTGAACTTGTGACGATTCAAATACCAAACACATAATTTCAAAATTCAGTCAAATCGATTGAAACGCATGAAATAAGTATTGTACATCGATCGATTATCACTCAGCAACCAATTATAATGATCAATTTTATATTTCCAGACAAAATTAGGTCAAAACAGTTCTGTCAAACTCGCGATGTAAACCGAGAAGAAAAGATCCAAATACTCACAATTGAACGGATGAAATTCAACAAAATTACCTTAGAAAGGATCGCAATTCAATTTTGAATATAATGGAATCAACAAACAACCCTAACAACACAGATGTAAAGATTTGAAAAAAATTCAGATAAGTTCACTTGATGTTATGAGGACGATGACTGAATAAGTTCACTTGGCTAAGAGCCTTATACACATTAAGTTCGCTTATTTAGGCGAACTTGTTAAGTTCGCTTAACAAGCCTTCAACGAACATGCTAAGTTCGCTTCACCATCCTTTTGCAAACATATTAAGTTCGCTTCACTGTTCTCGGCCGAACATATTAAATTCGCTTCACTGTACACAGGCGAACATAATATCTATTCACTTTTACCTTGAACAAAATTTTACCAACTTCAACCTTTCAAGTCTTGAACTTCCGTCAGCATCATGTATCCGATCCAATCCCGACCAATTTTAATAAACGTTTAGAATTTTCATGGAAAATCAAAATCAAAATCTTTTTGAGTTTTATCTATACAGACGGAATCACATATTTTTGGATTTTATCTGTAAATACTGAAAGCACATATTTTTGAATGAACATCATGAGTAAGAAGATCATATCAGTATCCGATTAATGCATCACACATTTTAGAAATAATAAAGGGTAACCTATAATATGAAACCATCCAACTCAGTTTTGTGCATATTGCATATTTTTCATTTTGATATATTCTTTTCAGTATCGAATAATATTTGAAATGATACGCGATAAATGTTCAAAGTAAATAAGATCAGGTTATGAAATGCTCAATTATTCGTATCGAATTTGTAATATAAAGCATGAAATCTTAAATTTGTCAATATTATAAGATTTGAAACTATAAGCGTTTATATTCCAAATTCATGTGATTTAGTACCATTTAGATGAAAAACATCGTTTACCCCACATATATGCCAAACAGAAATATAAAATGCACTATCTTCAAGACATACATTTTATTTTAAGATTAGATCAATTTCCAAGATGAAATTATCTCATTTAGCACAAGTATAGAAGCAGATCCCAAAGGATATAATAATCATGATGATTCAGAATTAGAAGATTCTAATAAATTGGTTGTATAATGAGAATTAACAGATTCAGGTATGAGGATCCAACTATTATATGGATAAAATTCAATGGAGTCAGACTAGATGATGTATCTAACTGATCCAAGGGTGAATATATGTTTCAACAGATTTTGAAAGCATATCTTAGTTCAACAACACCTTGCATGTTTTTCGGGGCATGGGCAGTGAAGTGAACTGAAATAAATTTGTGCTAAAGATATAATTCGATATTGGTCTCATAAAATTCTTTAAAACCATATATTCTTTATCTGATAATGATATTTTACACACACACAGACATATAATTGATTCAAATCACAAATGTAATCATATTATATTTAATTTTCACACTACTATTAGTTTCAAAACGCTTCTAGTCTATTGACAATTCAAGTTTCAAAACTCATACACAAATTTGAAAACAAATTATCAAGATTAGAGCATTCACAACACTATCATTTCTCATTTATGCAGACTTTGAAATTTAGATCAAATCAACTCAGTTTAATCAATCATATATCAAAGGTCTACTAAGGTCGTGTGAAATGAACTAATCACTGATGTACTATCATTTCTTCTCTAATCTCAAATGATGTCAAATTTTATATTTTTCAATTTGTTTTGACTTTTTATAAATTAAAAACTTTTTGACTGAAATGTAAATGCAGAAATGTAATAAAGCAATAAAAGAAATTAAAAAAAAATTTCCATGAAATTCTGATTTTGAAAAGCTTTTATTCGGGATTGATCATACCAATCATTTTAATTAGGAATTCAAACCTGGTACGATCAAATGCCTTGGTAAACAAATCAGCAAAATTATCATCAGTGTGTACCTTGACCAGCTCAATCAACCTTTTCTCTGCACAATCATGAATAAAATGATATCGAATCTCGATGTGCTTAGTTTTACTATGTTTAACAGGATTATTAGTTATGGACATAGTACCATTATTATCAATAAGCATAGGGGTTCCTGTGAAATTCAAACCGTAATCTCTCAATTGCTGTTGTATCCACAGGATCTGTGAACAACAACTTGCAGCAGTGATATATTCTGCTTCGCATGTAGAAATCGAGACTGTGGTTTGCTTTTTGCATTGCCAGGACACAAGTCGATTACCTAAGAACTGGCAACCACCTGTTGTAGATTTCCTGTCCAAACAACAACCACCAAAATCAGAATCAGTATAAGCATTGAAATCAAAGTTAGAACCATGAGGATACCATAGCCCCAAACGTTGTTTTCCTTTCAAATATCGAAAGATTCTTTTCACAGCAATTAAGTGAGATTCTTTTGGCTTTGCCTGGAATCTGAAACAGATGCACACGGCGAACATTATATCCGGCCTTGAAGCGGTTAAGTACATGAGGGATCCAATCATAGCTCTGTAAAGTCGACAATCCACATCTTTTCCATCTGGGTCAGAATTCAACTTATGATTGACCGGAATTGGAGTATCATATGGGGTACAGTCCTCCATCTTGAACCAGCTCAAGATGCCTTTGACATTCTTGGACTGATGAATAAAGAAACCATCTTCCTTTTGATTTACTTGCAAACCTAAGAAAAACGATAACTCTCCCATAGCTGACATTTCAAATTTCGACTTCATAACACCCTCAAAATCTTTGCATAACCCTTCGTTTGTTGAGCCAAAAATAATATCGTCCACATAAATCTGCACCAGTAGGTAATCTCCCCCTGATTTCTTTATGAATAAGGTCGAGTCTATCTTTCCACGAACAAAGTCATTTGCCAAAAGATGTGTGGATAATGTTTCATACCACGCACGAGGAGCCTGATGAAGACCATAGAGGGCCTTATCAAGCTTGAAAACCATATTCGGATTCAGTGGATCTTCAAACCCCGGCGGCTGACACACATAGACTTCCTCCTTGACCTTTCCATATAAAAACGCACTTTTTACGTCTAATTGAAACCCCTTAAAACCTTTAAAAGAAGCAAAAGCTAGAAACAGCCTTATAGCTTCGAGCCTCACAACAGGCGCATAAACCTCGGTGTAATCAATTCCTTCTTGTTGATTGAAGCCCTGGACAACTAATCTTGCCTTGTTGCGTATCACGATACCTCGATCGTCTTTCTTACATTTAAACACCCATTTTGTTCCTATCGGATAAGCACCCTTCGGAAGATCAACAAGATTCCAAACCTTAAGTTTGTCAAACTGAGCAAGTTCTTCCTGCATAGCTTCTATCCAATTGTTGTCATTTAAAGCCATTTCAACATTCTTGGGTTCAACATTCGAAATAAAGCATGAATGTGAGCAATCATCAAGAACACCAGAATCTTTAATACTGGTATACAAACAAGTATTTTTCACTCCATCCTGTAAATTTCCAATTATATTTGTCGCCGGATGATTTTTGAGTTCCTTGATGGTTGCAACCTCAGGAACCGGCAACACTTCAACTTGAGTAGATTCAGATTGATAAGAATAATCTTGATTAATAGGAATTTCCGAGTCTAAATTTATAGGAATCTCCCCTTGAGCCTGTGTCGAAGGTAATGGATCATCACCCAACAACGGATCAGTAGAAGAATCTTGAAAAATAGGATTATCCTCCTCACTCTCTGAATCTTGTGGACCTGAACAAGAAGCAACATTAGGATCGGGAGCAGAAGTAGATGGAATCGATGAATTTGGAAGTGCATTTGGTAGAAATCCATTGTGCTGTGCATCCTGACAAGAATCATAAAGAACAGCAGCATCTTCAGCAGAAATATCAGAAGGTAAATGAAAAGACTTGAATAAGTTTTCATAATCAAATGCCCAATCCGGACCAATCGCCATTTGTGGTAAAGACCGATTTGAACAGTCAATATGGAACCATTCTTCAACTTGGCGCGTCTCTTTGTTATAAACCCTATTAGTTGTCGAATTAGCCACATACCCCAGAAAAATCCCTTCAATAACCTTCGCACTGAATTTTGTTGCGACATCTCGAACTTTCAATAGGGTGCAAGGATTACTAAAAGGTAGTAAATAATCCAGATTCGGCTTTTGATTATTCAGCAACTCATAGCAAGTCTTGTTATGTCACTTGACAGTCAAGACGCTGTTCAAAACGTGACACGCAGTATTCACAGCTTCAGCCCAAAAGGTGACTGGAAGCTTATAATCCGCAAGCATCGTGCGAGCCGTTTCCACCAAAGTCCTGTTCTTTCGTTCAGCGACACCGTTTTGTTGAGGAACATATGGCGCACTGAATTCATGATGAATTCCTTTTTGTAGACAGAATAAGCCCATTTTACTATTCTTAAATTCGCTGTCATTGTCACTCCTGATTCTTCTGACTTTCAGATTGAATAAATTCTCCAAACCCAGGATAAAGTATTGTACCAACTCAGTGGTTTAGCTTTAAAGGAAAGAAACTTAACCCATGAAAATCTAGAGTAATCATCAGTTACTACCAAGCAGTACGATTTTCCACCAATGCTCCTGATACTGATAGGACCGAACAAATCCATATGCAACAACTCCAAAGGAGTTACGATAGAATTCGTCGATTTAGATTTGTGAGATTTCTTTCTTTGCTTCCCCTTCTTGCAAGGAATACAGTCATCAGGAACTGAGAATTTCATCTTCGGAATACCAAGAACCAGATCATTCCTAACAATGTAGTTCATCTTCCTATAGTTAATGTGTGCTAGCTTCCTGTGCCACAATATTGAATCAGATTCTAACGCCTTGGAGAGTAAACAAGTAGGAATTGAATCCGTTGTAGTGGCGACACTCATGTCAAGAATATACGTGTCATTTCTCCTCGGAGCCTTCATTAGAATCCATTCATCAGGAATCACGAAGCCCAGTTTCAAAATATAGCATTCAGCATCGTTGAAATAGAACGAAAACTTCTTGTCACAAACTTGTGATACACTTAAAAGATTGCGTTCCAGCTGCTCAACATAATTCACCTTCTCAAATTTGACTTTGTCATTCTTTAACGTACCCTGTCCAGTTATGTACCCGCCTTTATTACCCGCAAAAGCGACATAACCTCCATCAATTTGTTTAACATCCTTAAGCAATCTAACATTCCCTGTCATATGTCGAGAGCAACCACTATCCACATACCATGTATTGTTGATAGTCCTCCTTGGTTGTCCCTACATAAACAACGAGAATCAGTTAGAAATAGGAACCCAAGCCATCGTGGTCTTGGGTCGTCCAGTTTGATCAAAATAAACAACTTCTTGTAATTTACAATCAATCTTATCATTCACTTTTGGAACAGAAGTTTGACAATCAGAATTTTTCAAAGAAGATCCATTTTTATTATTTTGAAAAACATTATTTGATATATTATTGTCAGATTCGGATGTTTCCAAAATTTTCTTCAATTTTCTGTTTCGTCTTCTCCTTTGAGGTCTAGACAATTTAACTTCCTACTGAGAATCTTTTGAAATTCCAACATTAGGAATCTCAAGTTTCTCTTTGCATACAAAAGATTTAGAATTCAATTTATCCTGTTGTTTAAATACAGAGGATTTAACAAAAGATCGACCAGGCATATTTTTCTCCAAGCTAGAAGACGACTTTCCCTCATCTTTTCTTTTCAGAATCATCACCACTTTCGGTTGTGAAGGAACAATCTTCATTTTACCCTGGTTATTGTAAGGACAATTGATCAGAATGTGACCAGCCTCATTGCAATGAAAACACACTCTTCTTTCTTGATAAGTTCTGAAATAAGGAGTTTTCTTTGAATTTGAGGATCCATCAGAGGAATAAGCTTCAGAGGAATGTCCAGAACAGTTTATCGGCTTCTTTGGAACATAAGCCTGTGTTGGCACCTTTGAGGAATACACTTTTTGATAACCAGCCGCGACAAAACCACTTGACTGTAAAATCGGAGAAAGCTTAGATGTACCAACTTTCACCTCTTCAGGTTCAGTCAGAATGCATCTATCCCGGGTAACAGATTTAACAACTGTTGGGTCATCAATTTTTACCTCTTTTGGAATGCCCTCGACCTTATTTTCATCGAACACCTCATCTTCAGAATCAGACTCATACACCCTATCCTCCCCAGTTACCGGATTCACTTTTAACACTGTTTTTGGATCTATTTCCTCTTCATGAATGATTTCGGGTTCAACCACATAATTTGCATTAAACGGTGGAGGAATGAATCCAATCCCAGAAACACCCTTAGTAGGATCAGCATTTGAGTTAAAATAATCCAAAACAACCGAAGAATTTTCAAAATTTTCCATCTTTCTATGAAGTTTGATCACTTCAGACTCTTTGTCAGATATTTCTTTATTCTTTTGAGCAACAACTTCATTACGTTTTTCTATCTCAGCATAAGCCATATTTAGATGATAACCCTGCTCTTTGTATTTTAGCCCAAGAGAATTTAAGTCTCTTTTCAAAGACTCAATTCTATCGATGCACAATTTATCATTATCTTTCAGTTTCTGATTAACAGTATGCATCGATTTCATGTCACAAATCAAGTTTGTGTTATCATCCATGACCTTTTACAATTTATCTTTAACAGAAATGCAGTTAGAACAGAAAATATGACAAACAGAGTCTTTTACCTTAGACGGATCAGACATGTCTGCCATGAATACTTTGGCAATGGGAATATTTCTAAATCAGCACCATCAGAAGCATTTTGAGTAAGAATAATATCCTCCTCAGCAACACATGATGCAGCATCAGAATCAATATTCTGCACTTGTTCTATTTCTTCATCAACCCTTGGAACACTGTCACCATCACAAGAATCATCACTAGAACTTTCATCATCGGTCGACTCCTCAGGTTTTTTAGAATGAATTTCTGCTACAAAAGCCTGACTCACAGCACCCACCAAGTCTTCCAGATGAATGCCCCAGTCATAGTTTTCGTCGTTCTGAGCAACCAATGCCGATGAAGCAGATGCATGATTTGTATTACCAGATGAACCATGTGATTGATTCCTATTATGCTGAAATTTAGGCTGCTTCTTTTGAGAATCAAACTCGACCTTTGGCTTCACACATTCCTTAGCAAAGTGACCATATTCTTGACAGTTGTAACACCGAACTTTTTTTTTATCAAAACCCATGCGAGATCGACTATTTGAGCCAATATATTTTCTACCAGTTTTCTTCAAGAAATCTTTAGCTTGACGCATCAACATGGCCATATTCCATTGGATATTCATTTCTTCCAGATCAACAGGGTCAATCTGTCTGAAATCTTCTTCTATAACCTCAGGATCATGTATTTTACCTCCAATAAAATTCTCATATGATGCCATGAATGAGGAAAACATAGCAAGATAATCATTTGCAACCTTCTGATTCAAATGAGATCCAGATGAAGTAGAAGCTGTAGTCGTAGAAAATCCAGAATGGCTTGAATGACCATAATGAATCGGAACTCCAGAACACTGATCATTTGAAGAATCTTGAGCATCGCCAGAAAAGAATGCCACTCCAGTACTAGTTTTACCAGTAGATTTGGCAAAATACATTGAGGGATCCTGGATATGCTCCAAGCTAGTCTCTTTCTTCTTCATATTCATGTCATGCGATTGAATCTTCCCTAGAACTTCTTCAAGAGACATGGTTTTGTACTTAATATTCTCTTTGATTAAAACCGTATACACATCAAATTTTGATGGTAAAGCCTCCAAGAATTTATCATTGATTTCCTCAGTCTCATACACCACAGACGCACTTGCCAGTTCACTAAGAAGATGACAGAATCTTGTAGCAAGATCATCCAATGATTCATTTTGAAAATGTTTAAAGACCAAGAACTACTTCTTTAGTAGCTCCTTTCTACTCTTCTTCACATCCAAACTTCCTTCACACCTTTTATGTAATGCTTCCCACAGTTGTTGAGAAGACTTGAACTGTTTGAAACTGTGATATATTTCCTTCGGAAGAGACATCGAAATACTAGCCATCGCTTTCTTTTCCCTATCAAATAGCAACTTCTCTTCAGTAGTTAACGCTGACACCGGCTTTGGAACATCATCCTGTCCCATCCATGAACAAGTCGGATGCGTATAACCTTCCAAAATCGGAATCCACAAAGTGGTATCGGTAAAAGATACAAACTGGTCGAACCGATCTTTCCAATTAGAATAATCAGCTAGATTCAACAAGTTCGGAGGTTTTTGAGATGTACCGATCTCATTGTCATAATTGAACATATTTATGACTTGAACCATATTTGCCATTTTCTTGAAAAATTTTCCAAGTGTTGAACTCCCTTTACCCTTAGGCGAAGATAATAAGTTCGCCTCAGATACACTCAAGCGAACTTAATGTGAAGCGAACTTAATAAGTTCGCTTAAACCAGAAACTTGAAATCTGCTTAAGTTCACTTAAAAATAAGTTCGCCTAAATCAGAATTCAAAAATCTGATTAAGTTTGCCTAAAATAAGTTCGCTTAATCCTGTGGGAAGCGAACTTGACAAGTTCGCCTGCTAAGTTCGCCTGCACACAAATCAGCAAGTTCGCTTGCAGTAACAGAATCAAGATCAAGAACACTTCAGACCACTTTCGCGAACAAGAGACATAGTGAAATCATCATTAATCACTGATTTGAAGGAATTAATCAAAATTGGACCGTAGGATTGTATACTTTCTCTATTAGAAGCTTTCTATCGGATCAATTTCGTCAAAATCCTCTTTAAAAACACCAAATCAGATCTGAATCAGTCTTGAAAACTCCATGGAAATGAAAAACTCAAAAATGACGAATTTCATGTCAATTTGCATATAAAACCGTCTAGAATCAACAAGAATCACGAGCAATAGCTCTGATACCACTTGTAGGTCCTCATGGCGCTTCTACGGATCGATCTCGTGATAAGACGTGACGTTAACTCGAAGTGCGGAATCCAACGAATCAACGTTTATACTCACAAAAGACAATGTAGACAATCAAGTAAATAACATTCTCAATTGTATTCCAAATCACAATGGTGTTTACAGACTCAATCAGACTTGTTCTGTATATTCTCTACTTCTTTTTTTTTACTGACTCTGTAAACACATATATATAGCCGTCTGACCAGATATAGGCGAACTTATTAAGTTCGCCTCTAACAGATTAAGCGAACTTAACAAGTTAGCCTCATATAGACTTAAGCGAACTTATTAAGTTCTCCTCTGTTAGACCAGGCGAACTTAACAAGTTCGCCTCTAGGTAAACTTGAATAAACACTTAGTGACTTTTACATAACAAAAACATAAAGACATAAGATCTAACTATTACAAGCTTTTGTCATTACAAACTATGTCCTAACACCATCTCCTCAACATGTACCCATCCCTACACCACAAACATCTCCTGCTCATGAACCAACATCTTCAGTCCCAAGAGTCAAAACCCTCAGTTTGGAAGTGAAGAAATTACAAGATCATGTTCAAGAAAAGGATAAAGTTATTGAAAGTTTGAAGAATGAGTTGGATGAATGTAAGGAGGAGGTTAAGGACTTGAAGCTGGAAGTTGAGGGTTTACACACCCAACTTGATATCCAGCAAACTCAGCTGGAAACTCAACAAAAGCTTATTTCTCAACAACAACAAGATTTCAAAGAACTTGTTGAGAAACTGAAGGCTGCACTTGTCAAGCCTGTGCAACGTCAAGCAACCACCTCCACAGCTTATGGGAGACCTCCTAGGGAGTTGAACCCCCTTCCCCTGCCTTTGTCACTGACACCGAGTCTGTAATGACTATCTATTCTGGCCTTGCTACCAAGACAAAGGAAGTTGTGGAAGTAAAGACTGAAGAACCAGAGTTCGATCTTCCCTCTGCCAGTGAAAGAAGAGCAGCTAGGGAGCGAGGGAAGGGAACTAAAACAAATGTTGAAGTGGTGGTTCTAGATGAAGAAGATGTTGCATTTGATGATGAAGTCAATGCCCTACTGGATGAGATTGACAACTTTGGTTTTAATGAACTATATCCAGAGATTTTACCTACTAAAGAATTAGAGACTGAAAAGGTTAGATACTTCATAGAAGTGGGGGATGAGATCCAGGCACTATCTGATGAGGATCAGACTGAAGTAGATGTCCAAGTCAACTTAGTAAAGCCAACAATTACAGAAAAACCCACTCAAACAGAACCTGAACCAACTTCAACTCAATCAACCCCAAATGTACCCACTTCAACTCCAGTTAAACCAAAACCTGATCCCAACTATCCTAACCCTAAGAAACCATGGATGGGAAAGATTGTAGAAGAGGAAAGTCCTCAGACTTATGAATGGATAGATGAGCATCAAGAGCTGAATAGGCCTCATGTTGGATGGAAATATGATGTTGAAAGGAAGCTTTTCATTATAAGAATATATAGGGGAGGAGTTCAGCATTTCAAAAATATGGCTGACTTCCAAACTCTCCCCTTCTATGACCTGAGAGATCTGGCCAAGCTTCCCTTCAAAATCCAGGGAAAGTGATGATGGCCTCAGATTTTGAACACTTCCTACACACCCAAGTCAACAATGACTTTAAAGGGATGAAGCCTAGAAAGATGAAGAAAAAGATTTCAAAGACAAGGTTTCATCCAAAGACAAAGAAGCCTTATGTCTTTCTGAGATACAAGCCAGCTCAAACTCACAAGACCATTACCCTTCCCAAGTCTGTGCCTGTTCAACTCCAAACCTTCAAAAGATGGTACTACAATCCAAATATTGGAAGTGCTGTGATAGAGTGTGAGGTCAAGGAAGACATGGTGATTTTTGAGACAACGGAGCCGCTGAAGTTTCAGCCTAAAGATCTGGAGGTCCTATTCAAGAATCACATCCAAGCTTAAAGTGATGGTGATGAAGCAGATGCTAAGACTTAACAGAGGATTGTGACCCTACACGTGAAGCCTTACATCCAAAAGCCGACTGAAGGACCAGCTGCCTAGTGAAGAGCCGAAGACAGTAATGAAACAGCATAAAGGGAGATTGTAGAGTCATGAACTTTATTAAGATGTTGTCATTATTATATTTTTAACGATCTTAGTTTAGTTTTCTTTGTTGTAATTTCAGTTTATGTAATTTACTGTTTTATTTAGATCAAGTTTGGGCCATCGAAACTATTTAGTTTCGATTGAGATTTGTTCAATCGAAACTAGTAGTTTTGATAGATAGTAGTTTCGAAAGGTTTATTCTAATACTGGCAAATGTTCAACCGAAACTACTAGTTTCTGTTGACATAGTTTTGATACCTGTCAACTATTATAAATAGCCTTGTTTGAGAATGTTTAGGGGTGTGAGTAGCGGTTGTAACCCTGAAATTCTCTCTTTCACATTGTTCTTCAATCAATACAATCTCAAGTTTTTTTATTGCACCGTTCTTGCTTTTTGATATCAGTTTTTGTGTTGATTGTTAGAGTGGTTACTCTGTTATCATCACCATTTCTGTTTCTGACCTCTGTTTCACCACCATACACACAGATTCCGCCCGTGTGTGTGTAATCGATCATTTAAGTGATTTCCGAGTGAAATCAGGACCTATAAATAAGACTTAAAATGAATTATAAATTCAATCCCGAGCACACGGGTGTTTTTCGGTAACAATTCGCGTTAATATAATATTATAATAACTAGCTTTAACCCCGAGTGTTACACGGGGTGAACCGTTAAAATTATATTGATAAATATCTTAACAATTTTTCATCAAAATCATCATCAATGTTAAAGCTAGTTAAAATACAAACGTAGTATTTTCAAAATTTATATGTAAAATTAAAAAAAAATCTTGTTTTTTGATAATAAATTTGTTAAAAGTCGTTTTTCAATAATAAAACTTTAAAAACTCGCTTTTTTAAAATCTCCTATTTTTTAATTATTGATTTTTTAAAACATTAAGTTTTGATGATAGTTTTAAAAAAATGTGAGTCAGTGGTAATAATAATTAATTAATTTGGTAAAATATTTATTTATGTAATTTTCTAAAAAAAGAGACTAAATATGAAAGTATTAAATGGAGGATATAAATGTGAGATTGGGGTGAAAAACTTGTGAGATTGAATGTGGTGATACCAAGTGGCAAAACCATTTAGTCTTTTATTAGAAGAGAGATATGGGAGTTGGTTTTATATAAAAATATGACTCAAAAAGTTGCTTAAAAATATAATGTGCATTGTGGGACTCGAACCCGGGTCTCTCCCACAACAACCACACGCCTTAACCAACTCCGCCCGCTAGGGTATCGAATCAGAGACCAGATCGAAATGGTTTTAACATTCACAATCTAGGTGTACTTCCCCCATATGCAAACCCGATCGAACTCCCCTCCAAATACCTCTTATTTCGACCACCATTTGCAACAAGGGTTTAAGGGTTTTATTTATTGGTGTAATGCGAACCTGTGTGTGAGTTTAATTTCAAAAACATCAAGTTTAGAATAGTTTATTCTTGTTTGAAATCGTCGAAAACCCTAGGTTTAATCATAGAATCAAATTGCTTAAATCTGATAAGATAAGTTGTTGGATTCATAGGGCTTTTACAGATTGAATGATTGCGGATCTAACCATGTATATTAATTGAATTGAGACTGATTCTAGGGCAAAGTTCGATTAAATCCGAAATGTGATGAACCCTAGAATTCGATCGTGTTCAAATCAGTGATGTAAGCCCCAATTAGTTTAGGGCTTTCAATCTACAGATTAAGACAAATGTGTGAGAGGTTTCAATTACCATATTAGAGTTCGAATTGATGGTGCTCGACTAGAAAACAGCTGCGCCTTGACGAGTTAGTCTCCGACGTCTCCTATTACGTCTCCGACTTAATTGGATGGTGCAACAGGTTCAGAGGAGTTCGTTTAAGGTGCGTATAGTGTTAGACTTCAAGATAGCAATGCCAAATGATCGAATTGATAGATTTTTGATGAGGGGTCGATGGTTTCAGCTTTTATTGATTAATGCGGATTAATTAGAATCAATAACACTGTTAAATGCTTCAATGATGATCGACTTTGTCATTACCACGCATTACCGTTATGAATTGGAACAGTCCGGGGGTTATGGGTCGAATTTGGATAAAAGAATGCATGATTTTGACTTTCAAAAGTCAAAGGAATTGAGTATCGGTTATTTACATAATTAGTCCATGTAGTTTGTGAGCATGAGTTTGAGATATGGCAAATTTAGTCCTTGTGGTTTGTAACTGAATTAACGAGGTTAACCCAAAATAGCCGGGTGTCACATCATCCCCTAGTTGAAAGAATTTTCGTCCCGAAAATTAAATAAAAAAATTTTGGATGTCACATCATCCCCTAGTAGAAAGAATTTTCGTCCTGAAAATTTAAATAGTACCTTATGTGTTTGACGTGGATTGCCTGAAAAGACGAGGATACTGGGATGCCTATGTTTTTTGACACTCATGTGGAGGCACCGGCTGATACGCTTACTGCATGGTGGCCGACGATCAGCAGATAGCCTTGGCCGGAGCATGGGTGTCCTCATGTGTCCTCGATTACAGACCCTCTACACAGGTATATACATCGTATCCTTGCTAAGGAGTGATAGCCAGGAGAAGGTCACATTGATCAACCTTTTTTTCTTGAGATCGCCGATTGCAAGTACGAGCTGCAATGTGGCTTATTGTATGGCGACCTACTTATCGATGCTATACCATGGGAAGGTAATATATCTCTTTATTTATGGTTTACATATTATATAACATTAACGATGTTAATCTTTCAGGTAGGGTTATCAATTTTGGTGGTTACATCACCACCATTGCATCAACTTTGGGTTCTCTGACTCCGGAGGTTCATCAGTTCATCACAGCATCCTACGCGCCTGAGTGTACCGGTCGACATACGACCGATGGGATGGGGATTACTACTCGTCTAGGTAACCATGTCTATTGGTCACTAGATAGGGGGCAAACTGTTAGGCAGCGACCGCCATTTCAGTCGGACCCACAACAGGCACCTGTACAGCAGCCACCACCGTCATCTCTGCCACAGTAGCCACCTCAACGCCATCGGATTGTTTTTAGGCCTCTCGCACCACCGGTTGACGTGATGGCTGACCTTTCATGCCGGGTAGATTGAGATAGACGCGACGTCACGGGAGACGCGTGATTTGGCCCTACGGTAGATGCTAGGTCACATGAGACCCATACGATGATGCGGTAGATGATGTGGTGCATGAGATATTATGGTGCCTCCATATGTATGCCGGTTCCTGATATGACTTCTGATGTCGTCCAGACGGTCTACAAAATAACTAACAAAACCTAACCTAGACTCCTAAGTAATAAAAGGAATACCTTCTAACTACACCACACTAACAGGAAAGTGTACCTATCGAGTGTAGCACAACTTAACGGTAAACCGAGTTATCGAACCCTAAAGAAACTATGAATAACAAAACAGACTCTGACTCGAACTTAAGATTGATTTGGTTGGGGGGTTACTACATGAACCAAAAAATGACTCAAAACAAATATTAAACTAATTAAAAACACACGAAAACGATGGAATAAAGATGTGTGATTTACACTACATCAACTACCCTACCAGATTTAGACGACCCTCCCTAGCCGTTGTTCTTTTGTATTTTTCTTTTGTTGAACAAATTTAACATTTTGATGTATATATATCTTCTGATTTGTCGCTTGGGTTTTCTGTCATTTTGTTGATGTTTGATGTCTGGTTTGATTTTTTTACTAGATAGACAGATAAAAATTAAAAACACAAATAAACCGGTGAACTCAATAAAACTAGATGAAATGATTTTTTTAAAAGGTAAATTTCTTAATTCTAAATCAAGGTTGAAAAGAAATTTTTTATGGAACGACTCGAAATATATTAGAAAGAAAAGGGGATTAGCAAGAAGCTATCCCACCCAAACACCACAATATTTCAAGTAGGGGGTGTTATTAATTGTGGTGGTTACATCACCATCGTTGCATCGACTTTGGGTTTTCTGACTCCGGAGGTTCATCACAGCATCCTACGCGCCTAAGCGTACTGGTCGACATACGACCGATGGGATGGGGATTGCTACTCGTCCAGGTAACCATGTCTATTTGTCACACCCCCAATTTCATCTAACGGAGTTTTTCCATTTGGAAAGTGACGAACCAGGATCTCAGACATTAGTTACTTTGATCGACTCTACATGGGACTCAAAATGAAAATATCCTTTAAATCAGAGTATCAATGCGGAAGCGTAAGGAAAGTAAATGTGCAAAATACACACGCCCAAAACCAAAGTCCAAAAGTCTAAAAAGTCCAAACGTCCAACCAAAACAAGTACAATAGAATAATTCAAACAAACATAAATAAGTTATAATCAAAGTAGTTGAATCCCATGCATGCCCTAACGTGCACCGATGTCTTATCTTTGCGACCTGAGAAAACATGTAAGAAAATATGTCAACACGAGGTTGGTGAGTCAATAGGTTTCAATATATGTAAATAAGCGTTTACCAGATTTATGTTCATTCAGTACGTATCTATAGGTAGCTAACCTATGTTCATGTTCAGCTCAAGCGCTCGCAACCGAAGCTGACTGTTTGTTTATTGCCTCCTGCTAGGTCTATCAACACTGCGGTGTGAGCAGGCTAACATTTCACCCGTTCGATATCTAATCGAGTTAGCGCGACTAACGCGGGTGGGATTTGTCAAACCCATTAGTACTACTAAATATTACCTCGCTAAGATCCATATTAACGGTCCCATATTAGTTGAGGACTTTCTGTGATAGCGTGTTACGCTTAGCATTTAACATTGATATCATACGAATTACAAAATCCAAAATTGTTTAATCATGTTTTCTCCCCCAAGTTAAAACAGTAAAAGGGGCTGTGAAAACTGACCTGCGTTGCGTTGTAGGTAGTATCACACAAGAGACAAGTTGGAACCACGAGTGTAAGTCTCAAACGACTTACGTACGCCCTAAAATTATAAATACATAAATTAGGGACAAGGATGGGATTTGTGACGACGACACGGAATAAGGAACTTCCTAAAAGTAACGTTCTTATGACCATGAGTAGACGAATGTGTCCCCGAGAATACAAGATTCTTGAATTATACAATTAAGGAAAACTACGGTTTGTGACGAGTGACAATTAATAATAATAAAATATATATATGTCGTTTTTAATTGAGTTCAAGGATTGAAAATAATATATATTATTTTACAAACGAGTTTAAATAACGGATACGCGTTTACAAGAATAAACCCGACTCTTTGGGTGGTTTTCCGGCTTTTAAGACATATTAATATAATGTAATAATTATTTTTTTGAAAATATAAATATTAATTAAACATTCTGACAAAAGGTTTTCTCACACACGACCGCGCCTAAGACAAGGCACGACCGTGTTCAGGACACGGCCGACCGTGCTGGTCAGAGGCGCGACCTTGTTGATCAAAACAGAAGACACAACAAAGTCTGGTCATCAGGCACGACCGTGCTTGTGTCGGGCACGACCGTGACTAGGGTTTTCTAGGCATGACCTTGTCTGGCTTGCAGGCACGACCAGGTCAGGTACGGGGCACGACTGTGCTCGGATAGGCACAACCGCGCTAGCAGGTTAGCGCGACCGTGTCTCAATAATTTCAGAATCAAATCGATTAAATCTTATAATAATAACGTTGGAATTCATGGGGCTTTCAATAGACAAAGATTTGCGAAGCTATCCATGTATTTGAATTGGATTAACAACATGTCTAGATTAGCATTTGATTAATCCGAAAGTGTATGAACTCTAGGTTCGGGTTCACACCAAATTCGATGCTGCAAGCCCTAGATATGATAGGGTTTTTGATCTGCGAATGAAAACGAAGCTAAAGAGATAATTGGTTACCAGATTGTGATACGGATTGAAGGAGATCGAGTAAACCAAGTGCCGACGGTGATGGGGTTGGCCTCCGGTGATTACGGTTGTGTCTCTGACCAAATCAATTTGAGCAGAAGCTTCAGAGAGTTGCGTCAATAGTGTGCAGAGACTCAATTCATGAATTGGTATACAAAAACGATGAATTTGATGGTATTCGGCAATGAAGTCGACGGTTACGACTTGAACCCTCATTATTAGGTTTAACTCAATCATTACGAGTGTTTAAATGTAGGTTAATGGCTTAGTGATGATTAGAATTTATCAGATTTACGTTACGACATTGTAATCGATGGGTATGAGTTAAAGGGCAGCGTTTACGTTTCAATCTGGCGAGAGGCGCGACCTTGCCAACAAGAGGCGCGACCGTGCCTACTAGGGTTTCTGGTTATTTACAAAACCAGCCCTCACAACTTCAGCTTTGACAGAATTGATCCATTGGTTTTAGAATTGGGTTAACTTGGTTAGGATTTAACATAATATTTAACAGAATTTCTAACGGGATTAACTTGAAAAGTCGGATTGTCACATCATCCCCTAGTTGAAAGAATTTTCGTCCCGAAAATTAAATAATAAAAAATAAATAAAAAATTTCCCGGGATATCACATCATCCCCTAGTTGAAAGAATTTTCGTCCCGAAAATTAAATAGTACCTTAAGAGTTTGACGCGGAGTGCTTAAACAGATTAGGATAATTGCGCATCATCTGATCCTCACGCTCCCATGTGAATTCCAGTCCGCTCTGACAATAGGGATCTTACTGTGCTTTAACGTTTTAACTTCCCTATCCATAATTTCCACAGGTTCTTCGATGAAACGTAACTGTTCATCAACGTGTAGTTCCTCCAGAGGAACTGCGAGTGATTCGTGTGCTAGGCATTTCTTCAAATTTTAGACGTGAAAGACGTTGTGTACACCACTAAGTCCTTCAGGTAGGTCTAGTTGATACGCTACTGGTCCGATTCTCTTCATTATCTTGAATGGTCTAACATAACGAGGATTCACTTTGCCTCGTTTCCCGAAATGAATGACACCTTTCCAAGGTGAGACTTTGAGTAAGACCATGTCACCTATTTGAAACTCTAAAGGTTTATGACGCTTATCGGCATAGCTCTTTTGACGATCACGAGCTACCGCCATACGATTTCTAATTTGAACGATCTTTTCGGAAGTTTCAAATACAAGTTCAGGACCTGTGAGTTGGCTATCCCCAACCTCGGTCCAACAAATAGGAGAACGACATTTCCGTCCATAAAGTGCTTCAAATGGAGCTGCCTTGATGCTAGTGTGATAACTGTTGCTGTAGGAGAACTCCACCAACGGTAGGTGAGACTCCTAAGTGTTACCGAAATCAATCACACAAGCTCGTAGCATGTCCTTCGGCGTTTGAATAGTACGTTCTGTTTGGCCATCAGTTTGAGGATGGTATGCTGTGCTCATATCTAGACGCGTGCCTAAGGCTTTATGTAACGACTGCCAGAAACGAGAAGTGAATCGTGCATCACGATCCAAAATAATAGAGATTGGCACCCCGTGCCGAGAGACTATTTCTTTCAAGTAAGTACGAGTGAGCTTATCCATTTTGTCGGTTTCCTTGATTGCTAAGAAGTGCGCGGACTTTGTTAATCGATCAACAATTACCCAAATGGTATCACATCCGGTAGGGGTTCGTGGTAATTTGGTGATGAAGTCCATGGATATTTGTTCCCATTTCCACATGGGAATTTCTGGTTGTTGCAGAAGACCGGATGGTTTTCGATATTCAACTTTGACCTTCGCGCAAGTCAGACACTTACTAATATAGGTGGCTATGTCGGCCTTCATCTTCGGCCACCAATATAGCACCTTTAGATCATGGTACATTTTTTCGGAACCTGGATGTATTGAATAACGAGATTTATGAGACTCATCCATAACTAGTTCCCTTAGGTTTCCGAATACTGGAACCCATATTCGCTCGACAAAGTAGCAAATACCGTCAGATTTGACTTCAAGTTGTGCTTCCATACCGCGTGTACTTTCCAGCGGTAGATTTTCTTCTTTTAGGGCTTCGAGTTGAGAACTACGGATTTTGTCAGGTAATCCGGGGTGAATAGTAAGCTGTAATGCTCGAACTCATTTGGGTTTTGTTTTTTTTCGACTTAAGGCATCAGCTACAACATTAGCTTTACCCGGGTGGTACCGGATCGCATAGTCATAATCGTTTAAGAGTTCGACCCAACGACGTTGTTGCATGTTCAACTCTTTCTGTTCAAAGATGTGCTGAAGACTCTTGTGATCGGTATAGATGGTGCATTTGATACCGTACAAGTAATGTCTCCATATCTTAAGTACGAAAACTACAGCTCCCAACTCTAAGTCACGAGTGGTGTAGTTTCTCTCGTGGACCTTTAGTTGATGTGACCTTTTCGCGTTGCATTAAGACGCAACCCAGGCCCTGAATAGACGCATCACAATACACTACAAAATCATCGGTTCCTTCCGGAAGGGCTAGAATAGGTGCACTGCAAAGTTTCTGTTTAAGATGTTGGAATGCTGACTCTTGGTTATCGCCCCAATTATAGGCTTTACCCTTTTGAGTTAAGGTAGTGAGAGGTTGTGAAATTTTTGAAAATCCTTCGATGAATCGACGGTAATATCCAGCTAATCCCAGAAATTGTCGCACCTCAGTCGGAGTCGTCGGTGCTGCCCAGTTCTTGATGGCTTCTATCTTTGATTGGTCGACATGTATTCCTTTCTCGTTAACCACATGTCCTAGAAACTGAACTTCCCGAATCCAGAATTCACACTTGGAAAACTTAGCATCCAGTTGCTCTCGCTTAAGTAATTCCAAAATTAGGCGTAGGTGTTCTTCCTTGTTCTTGGAATAAATGAGGATGTCGTCGATGAAAACGATAACGAATTGGTCAAGGTAAGGCTTACACACACGGTTCATGAGATCTATGAATACCGTAAGTGCGTTGGTTAATCTAAAAGGCATGACCATAAACTCGTAATGGCCGTACCTCGTTCCGAATGCAGTCTTAGAGATATCCTCTTCTCGGACTCTTAACTGATGGTAGCCGGACCTAAGATCTATTTTGGTATAGAAACTTGATCCTTGGAGTTGATCAAAGAGGTCATCTATGCGAGGCAAAGGGTAGCGATTCTTGATTGTGACTTTATTCAGCTCCCGATAGTCAATACACATACGGAAGGTTCCATCCTTCTTCTTGACAAATAGTACCGGAGCTCCCCACGGCGATGAACTAGGTCGGATGAAACCTTTATCCAACAAATATTGCAATTGAGTGGACAGCTCTTGTAATTCACTGGGTGCCAGTCTGTAAGGTGCCCGAGCAATTGGTGCTGCTCCGGGTGCTAAATCAATTTGGAATTCAACTTGACGGTGCGGTGGTAGACCAGGCAGATCCTCGAGAAACACTTCCAAAAATTCACGCACGATGGGAATATCTTCAATCTACTTCTCTTCTGATGGCTACTCAGCAACGAGAGCCAAAATGGCCGTATGCCCCTTTCGAAGGCATTTTTGTGCTTTCATGAAAGATATTATGCCCATGACTGTACCAACTCTTTCGCCTTGGACGGAAAGGGTTTCTCCACTCGGGAGAGGAATACGAAAAATCTTCTCATGACAGATAATTTCAGCTTGGTTTTTAGATAACCAATCCATGCCGACAATTACATCAAAACTACCAAGTATGACCGGCATAAGGTCGATATCAAATATATGTTTAGCTAGCTCAAGTTTACATCCCTTAAGAATATGAGTTGCCTCAATTATTTGGCCATCAGCTATCTCTATTGTATACTTAGCTTCTAATAGAGTTGAAGTTCCTTTTATCATATCACTAAGTTTCTTAGATATAAAACTTCTATCAGCACTAGTGTCAAAAAGGACATAAGAAAAGTAATTATTTACGAGGAACTTACCGGTGACCACATTATGGTCGTAACGAGCTTCTCCATATCCTAGTACGAACGCTCGTCCCTTCGCACCATTTCCTCCACCATTGCCATTGTTATTCTGGTTAGGGTTGTGGTTTCCATTACCCCCTTTCTTCAATTGAGGCCAATTCTTCCGAATATGCCCTTCCTTTCTGCACTCAAAGCAACCCCTTGTGGATCCAGGTTGTTGAAAAGGTTGTTTAGCTTGTAATTCACCCCTGCAATCCTTAGCAGCATGACCTATTTTGCCGCACCTCTGGCAACGGTTGCAAAACCCAAAGTCATGAAAGTTGCACTTGTTACACTTCGGAGACTTCCCCGCGTAACCACCCTGGTTTTGACTTGATGAGGTCGACTGGTTGAAGTTCTTAGTAGGCTCGAACCTACGATGTTGCTGCTGCTGCGGTTGATTAAACTGGGGTTGGTTGGGTTGGGGTCCTTTGGAGTGAGAGTTGGAGTGGTTGTGGGTGTTGGAATGGTGATCAAACTTGCGTTTGTGAGTGTCGGTGGGTTTAGAAACTGAACCTCTCGAAGGTAGAGTCCCTTGTGTCACCGCTTGGTCGGTTAACTTATGGGTAATTCGGATAGTTTGTTGGATAGTGGCAGGATTGGATGAAGTAACCATGCTTTGTATTTGAGGAACTAGACCTCCAATGTAAAGCTCAATTCTCTTGTAATCAGGAGTTACCATATGCGGGCACATAATGCAAGTTCATGGGAACGTGTGGTGTAGAGTTCAGTTTCAGAACCCTCCATCTTTAGGTTCCAAAACTCTCCCTCTAACTTCTGGATTTCATCGCGAGGACAGTATTCCTCCTTCATCATTGATTTAAATTCCTCCCACGGGAGTCCATTCGCCATGGCCAGACCTAACATTTGGACCTGGGCGTTCCACCATGTGAGTGTCGAGCCCTACAAAGTTCCGGCGGCAAACTTTACCTTATTATCCACGGGGCAGTTGCACATGGCAATCACCGATTCAACCTTCTCAAACCAAAGAAGTAGTCCAACGGCTCCTTCAGCTCCACTAAAGGCGTGGGGCTTGCAATCCATGAATGCCTTGAAAGTGCAGGCTGGTTGTTGGTTTTGCTGGTTTTGCTGGCCTGGATTTAGAAATAAAAATAGGATTGGAATTATAGAGTTCAGGGCATACTTTTTAAGAGATGGATTAACATCATTAGTCAATAGCTAAAGCATTTACTTGTAGCATTCTGTGCTGCTAGAGCCTCAGCCACACTGTCATATATTAGTGCTGCTAGCTCTGCTGCCGTCATGTTAATGGTACCACGACCACCGGCACGACCTCCGCGTCCTCTCCCTGACATGGTTCTTCACAATCACAAACAAAAAACAATGAGAAATATATCGCATATTAAACATTTTTCAGGTATGAGTGAGGAAATACAACATCTAATATTTTGAAAATTAAATAAATTGTAAGGCTACAAAATAAATAACTCAAACATTAAACTTCTCATGCTTTTATTGGATGGGAACAACCTTACCCATCTAGGTTTGAAAAGAGAAATAACAAAAGCAAAAATAGGCATGAAAAGGAAGAATAGAATAAGAAGATCATCAAGCATCTTCGTCATCGGAAGAAACATACGATTGTGCATCATCTATCTCTACTGGTTCCTCCTCCAAGGGCTCCTCCTTAAAGGGCTCTTCCTCAAAGGGCTCCTCCTCAAAAGGTTCCTCCTCAAAAGGTTCCTCCTCGCCATCAGAAAGTGGAATCTCCTCAGGAAATAGAGCGGCTTGCAGTTGGGCTTCCAAGTGAGTCACCCTCTCTTGAAGACCTTCAGCAGTGTGGTTTGCTACATATAGCTGAGCTTCAGAGCAGCCACCCTCTCCAGAACTCCTTCCATGTCATTGTCCGAGGTGTCCACCCTCGTCTCCAAGTGTGTCACACAATCCACCAAAAGGTTATGGAACTGGTTAGTTACTGCTAGTTCGGCAGTCAAAAGTTCTATCCCTACTTTATTCTCCTCTATTTGAGGCTCCCTCTTCAGGATATCCGGTATCTCATCGGTAACATCTTTCACAATGCTTAACTCTCTAGACATATAAAACACAAAGGCTGCAAAAGCTTGTTCCATAGTACATGGCAAGCTAGGCAAGGTAGGTGATGATGAAGTAGAACCGAAGTAAGGTGATGGTGTAAGGCCCCAAACCTGGGAGGCCTCACTTATTGGATTTACTCATTCACAAGCAGTTCTTAAACATGAATATCAGATAACGCAGCGGAAAATTTCATTTAAACATAACTTAATCGTTGTTCATACATGCGGAAGCGTAAACATAGTTTAAAACATATTTACATCATAACTAAACATAACGGGATGCCAGTCTTCAAAAGCAGTCGGGTAACTCTTCATCTCTAGCCAAGCATCACCGTCCATCCTCAGAACCTGCCTTAACCTGAATGTGTACACTTAAAAACGTCAGCTACGCTGGTGAGTTCTAGTTTTCGTTCGTTTTAAGAAATGGTTCATCATTCAAACATTCAATAGGGTTTAACATTCGTATAAGAAAACAGGGCCTTTCATTCGTAAACCTTTGCATATTTAAACACATTCATTTGTTTAAAACATTAACATTCATTTAAGTCATACATTATTATCTAAATCTGTATCGTTACGCGTCTCTATGTCCCCGTAGGAACTTTTAATGTTGTGGGCAACCGTTACGTATCGCCGTCATTGCCACAACCATACCACTACGTTGGGTCAACCGTTACGTATCGCCGTCATTGCCCAACCCTTCAATGCGTGGGGTCAACCGTTACGTATCGCCGTCATTGCCCAACACGCATCTTTCCTTTGGAAATCAACCGTTACGTATCGCCGTCATTGATTTCCCATTACCTCGTTCGCTTAGGATGATCGTCATCACCCGAGTAACCGTCGTTACTCCCTTTACCAGTTGTACAACATCAAAACCATTGACATGCCACAAAGACATTGCCCATGTTGTTCTTGTGGTAACTATGGCTCGCTGTCCATAATCTACCACAAGGCTGGGAATCACATTCCCAGACTTCATTCGTCAATTCCATTCATTCGACAGATTAGATTTGTAATGACTTCTTTAAAACCTTTGCCCCTTTTTGTTTTCTTTTCATAAAACCTTTCCTTCACTTTCAAAACCCTTTACCTTTTCATTAAACCATTTCTTTATAACATTCGTTCGTAAACATTCCGTTCATAAACTTTCTTTCCATAAATCCTTCGTTCCAAATCATTTCCTTTCGTAAACGTAGTTTCATAAAAATCATTTTATAAAACAACATTTCATACGTGTACACACCAGCCCGAAAACATTATATAAAAACATTTAAAAGAGGGCTTCTAGAACTCACCTGATAAGCTAGTCTCGGTTGTCCTAAACGAAGGTCCAACGACTTCACGTACGATCTGAATTGAGTAGTTACATACACATCAGACCATTACCGACTCTAACGGTTTAACCCTTCTAAACATACTAACTTTACTTAACCAGTCTGATGTCTGCGCACTTAGCAAGTGCGCAGACCCTGCTGCCTGCGCACTTAGCAAGTGCGCAGACTCTGCCTCCTGCGCACTTAGCAAGTGCGCAGGTCCTTCCTCCTGCGCACTTAGCAAGTGCGCAGGTTCCTCCTCCTGCGCACTTAGCAAGTGCGCAGGACCTGCTCCGTGCGCACTTAGCAAGTGCGCACGACCTGTTCTTCACGAAAACCCTAACTTTCGCATTTCGGGTCTGATCATGTCAAGATCCCGAACCTGTTGCATTCAAAACGTTCGTTTTCCATTAAGGAACTCAAATCTATACTCATCTTCCATTTTCATCCGTTCAATCATAACCTTTTTACCTAAAAACCGAAAAACCCAAAAACGAACAAAAACTCAGATTTAGGTCGGATCGTTACCTGAATCGAGCTTCTGATCCGGAGGTTCTTCTCACGAGTTATGGAGCAACACACTTCTCAAATCTCGGGTCGATCCGACAACTTTCTCTCTCTACGGTTTCCCTCTAGAAGTTGTAAATGAGAGAAATGGGTTGTGACCTTGGCTATTTATAGGGGAGGCTCCCCTTCTAGCCCATCCGACCCGACCCGACATACCTCGTCGTTTATTTCATCATTTTAACCGTCGTTTTATTTTTGAGATGTTACAAGTCTACCCCCCTTATAATAGGTTTCGTCCCCGAAACCTATCATTAGTCAAATAGATGAGGGTACGACTCTCTCATTTCCTTCTCCGTTTCCCAAGTGGCTTCCGATCCCTTCCGATGTTTCCATTGGACTTTAACCAATTGGATAACCTTATTACGCAAACGTTTCTCCTTCCAATCAAGGATGGCCACGGGTTCTTCGATGTAATTAAGGCTGTTGTCGACCTCAATGTCGGTAAGTGGTACGTGAGCCGATTCATCCGCCAAACACTTTCGCAAGTGTGATACATGGAAGGTAGGATGAATCCCACTTAACTCATCCGGCAACTCCAACCTATAAGCGACTTCCCCAATCCGTGCCATTATCCTGAATGGTCCGATAAACCTCGGACTTAACTTTCCTCTCTTCCTGAATCGTATGATTCCCTTCCAGGGCGACACTTTCAACATTACTCTGTCCCCAACATCAAACTCGATAGGCCTTCGTCGTCTATCAGCATAGGACTTCTGACGATCTTGTGCGGCCTTCATTCGCGCTTTGATCTGATCAAACCTTTCCGACGTCTCTCTTACGACTTCGAGACTTCCTAATTCCTTCTGTCCAATCTCACCCCAACAAACCGGGGTCCTACATCTTCTCCCATACAACATTTCGTAAGGCGGCATGCCTATCGTCGTGTGATGACTATTGTTGTAGGAGAACTCGGCTAACGGCAGATGGCTGTCCCAACTGCCACCGAAGTCAATAATACAAGCACGGAGCATATCCTCCAATGTCTGAATGGTCCTTTCGGACTGACCATCCGTTTGTGGGTGGTATGCCGTGCTGATATTCAGCCTCGTGCCCATCGACTCGTGAAATCTTTTCCAGAACCTCGATGTGAATCGTGTGTCCCGGTCAGATACGATCGTCAAGGGCATCCCATGCCGCGCTACTACTTCGTTGATAAATACCTCTGCTAACCTTTCCGACGAGAACGCCTCGCGAATAGGTAGGAAATGAGCACTCTTCGTTAAACGGTCCATAATTACCCAAATGGCGTCATGACCTTTAGCTGTGCGAGGTAGCTTAGTTATGAAGTCCATGGTAATGTGTTCCCACTTCCATTCTGGTATGTCAAGTGGTTGAATCTTTCCATACGGTTTCTGGTGTTCAGCCTTTACTTGCGAGCAAGTCAAACACTTGCTTACATACTTCGTCACATCACATTTCATTCCAGGCCACCAGTATTCCCTCTTCAGATCTTGGTACATTTTATTGGTACCGGGATGGATAGAGTAACGAGACTTATGAGCCTCATCCAAGATTTTGCTCCTAAGTTCGCCACCCATAGGTATCCATATCCGTCCATAACGCGTTCTAACACCGAGGGTGTTATATTCCAACTTGTCCCGTTGGCCAACCATCCTTTCTTTCTTTATATTTTCTTCCTTCAAAGCTTCATCTTGAGCTCTCTCAATTTCCTTCATCACATCCGATGTTACCACCAACTGGCAAGCTTTCACTCTAATAGGAGTAGGCACATCCTTTCGGCTTAGAGCGTCAGCCACCACGTTTGCCTTTCCAGGATGGTACATTATTTCACAGTCATAGTCCTTCAGGAGTTCCAACCATCTCCTCTGCCTCATATTAAGCTCCTTTTGTTCGAAGAAGTACTTCAAACTTTTGTGGTCGGAGTAAATAGTAAACTTTACCCCGTACAGGTAGTGCCTCCATATTTTCAATGCAAATACAACAGCAAGTTCCAAATCGTGAGTCGGATAGTTGACTTCGTGAACTTTCAACTGCCGCGACGCATATGCAATCACTCTTCCGCGTTGCATCAACACACACCCTAATCCCTGACCCGACGCGTCAGAGTATACCACCAGGTCTTCACTGCCCTCGGGAAGGGCCAAGACTGGAGCTTGTGTTAGCTTCTCTTTCAATTCCTTAAACGCCTCATCCTGGGTCGAACCCCATTCGTACTTTACTTCTTTCCGAGTCAACTTTGTCAACGGCGAAGCTATTTTCGAGAAATCCTGGATGAATCTCCGATAGTAGCCTGCCAATCCTAAGAAACTGCGGATTTCAGTTGGCGTCTTAGGAATGTCCCATTCACTTACCGATACTATCTTTGCTGGGTCAACCATAATGCCGTTCGGGCCAATGACGTGACCTAGGAATTGGACTTCCCTAAGCCAGAACGCGCATTTGGAGAACTTAGCATACAACTTCTCCTTCTTTAGAGCTTCCAACACTTCCTTTAAGTGACATGCGTGATCACCCTCATTCTTGGAGTAGATAAGGATATCATCGATGAACACAATTACCGATCGATCCAGCATCGGTCGACACACCCTATTCATTAAATCCATGAACGCTGCGGGGGCGTTCGTCAATCCGAAAGACATTACGCGGAACTCGAAATGTCCATAACGCGTGCGAAATGCAGTTTTCGGTATGTCTTCTTCCCTCACCTTCAACTGATGGTACCCGGACCGAAGGTCGATTTTCGAAAACCAACTTGCGCCTTGCAACTGGTCGAACAGGTCATCGATCCTTGGTAAAGGGTACTTGTTCTTCACCATTCGTTTATTCAACTCGCGATAATCGATACACATTCTCATCGAACCATCTTTCTTCTTTACAAACAACACCGGAGCACCCCACGGCGAGATGCTCGGTTGAATAAATCCTTTCTCAAGTAACTCGTCTAGTTGGACCATAAGTTCCTTCATTTCCACTGGTGCTAGTCGATATGGAGCCTTAGCCACGGGCTGGGCATCTGGTACTAAGTCAATTCGGAACTCAATTTCTCTATCGCGTGGTATCCCAGGAAAATCCTCTGGAAACACCTCCGGGTACTCGCGTACCACGGGTACATCGTCTAGTTCCTTCACTTCCTTACACTTGTCAATCACATATACCAGATAAGCCTCGCATCCGCGCCTCAAGTAATTCGTTGCCTTAATCATTGAGATGACGTTTGGCATCGGGGCGTCACGATCTCCAAAGACTTCGACTTTGCTACCATCCGGAGCCTTGAGTTGGATTATCTTTCGTTTACATATAATTTGAGCTTCATTGGCAATTAGCCAATCCATACCCAGCACGACATCAAACCCTCCCAAAACCATAACAAACAATCTGACAGGGAATCTATGACCTTCTATTTTTATCGTAGAGTTGTCAACTACCTCGGTCACTCTCGCAGTTCTACCCTCAGCGGTTTCTACGCTAAAGGCCCTTTCTAGTATACTTACAGCGTACTTCACTCTCTTACAAAAAGTCGCAGATATAAAACTCTTACTAGCACCCGAATCAAATAACACAGAAACAAGAGTGTTGTCAAGGACGAACGTACCTGACGCCACGTCGGGGTCCATTCTGGCCTGGTCTTGCGTCAGCGCGTACGCACGAGTCTTTGCACGAGATCCCTCTCCCTTCTTTTCCGGGCCCTTTCCCTTCCCGGTTTCCCCCATCCTTGGCTTCGGGCAGTCCCTACTCAGATGACCGAAATCCCCACAGTTGTAGCACTTGTAGTGTTGTGTGCACTCACGGGCGTAGTGTCCGGTCTTGCCACACTTAAAGCACAGGTTAGATCCCAGTCTACATTCACCTACATGCTCCTTTCCACACTTCTTACAAATAGTCGGCTCATCCACCCGAGCCCTTTTATCACGAGACCCAAACATCTTTCCCCCAGTTCGCTTGTTTGAGAAGCTCGGTCTCTTCTTTTGCTCTTCAACGGCAACAACATTCAGTGCCAGATCGTCAAATACTACGCCACTTAGCTCTACTGCCGAATCATAGGTAGTAGGGGCGTTTGCCTTAACATAGGTGCGGACCTGGTCCGGCAACCCTTGAATATAACAGGCAATCTTTCTCTCTTCTGTAGTGACAAGGTGTGGCACCAGACGTGCCAGTTCATTAAATCGGGTTGTGTATTGCCGGTGCGTCATATTCCCGGCCTTCAAACCCATAAATTCCCTCTCTACCTTTTCAATCTCGTTCCTTGGGCAGAAATTCTTGATTACCAAAGTTTTCAAGTCAGCCCACATCATCGCATCCACAATCTCGCTCCCTTTAGCTTGACGTACACCTTCCCACCAGTGGGATGCTTCCTCCCTCATGGAGTTAGCAGCAAACTTCACTACTTGATTAGCTCGACACTCGCTCAGACGAATGGCAGCTTCCATACGGATCACCCAATCAAAAGTAGCCACCGCGTCCTTCTTCCCAGTCAGGATCGGCGGATCACATGCCTTAAAGGACTTATAGTCACATCCGCGAGCAGGCGGTGTATTGTCAGTCTCATTATTTTGGGCACCAATTGCCGCGCTAGACCCACCCGCCCCATTGACCTGCTTCAACGCTTCAGCCAACAGACCTGGCAGAGAATTCTTCATCAATTCTGTGAATTCTCGAGCTATTGCTGCTCTCACTTCTGGTTCAAAAGTGAAAGGTTGCTCTTCAACCTGTGTCTGCTCAGCTTCATGCACACTAACCGCCGGTTCAGTGTGAACACTTCCTTCTTCACTGTGTTCTTGGCGCGCAGGAATCCTGCCACGCCCACCATTTCGACCGCCGGTACGACCACCGGTACGGCCACCACGCCTTCCGTTCCCTCTCCTTGCCATTTCGTTCTATAAGACGAGAAATCCAATGTCATCACGCTAGTTAACAAATAGAATTCAATAAGTACTGTAAGATGTTAATATACACTGGCCATCTGTAAATAACCATTACACTACCTTTCGATTTCTATTTGACCACCTTTGTGATTCCATCAGAACACAAGTCCTTACTTAACCTCTTCTAAGTCATACTATATACGTAATATATATACTACCTTCATACCTGATGCTGTGGCTCGAGTTACCCGTACTGGCATCCGCTTTCGGTCCCATTCAAAGTTTAAGTTCAGACACTAGGAGTGTCCGAATCTCTCAAACTATTGCTCTGATACCAACTTGTAAGGCCCCCAACCCGGGAGGCCTCACTTATTGGATTTACTCATTCACAAGCAGTTCTTAAACATGAATATCAGATAACGCAGCGGAAAATTTCATTTAAACATAACTTAATCGTTGTTCATACATGCGGAAGCGTAAACATAGTTTAAAACATATTTACATCATAACTAAACATAACGGGATGCCAGTCTTCAAAAGCAGTCGGGTAACTCTTCATCTCTAGCCAAGCATCACCGTCCATCCTCAGAACCTGCCTTAACCTGAATGTGTACACTTAAAAACGTCAGCTACGCTGGTGAGTTCTAGTTTTCGTTCGTTTTAAGAAATGGTTCATCATTCAAACATTCAATAGGGTTTAACATTCGTATAAGAAAACAGGGCCTTTCATTCGTAAACCTTTGCATATTTAAACACATTCATTTGTTTAAAACATTAACATTCATTTAAGTCATACATTATTATCTAAATCTGTATCGTTACGCGTCTCTATGTCCCCGTAGGAACTTTTAATGTTGTGGGCAACCGTTACGTATCGCCGTCATTGCCACAACCATACCACTACGTTGGGTCAACCGTTACGTATCGCCGTCATTGCCCAACCCTTCAATGCGTGGGGTCAACCGTTACGTATCGCCGTCATTGCCCAACACGCATCTTTCCTTTGGAAATCAACCGTTACGTATCGCCGTCATTGATTTCCCATTACCTCGTTCGCTTAGGATGATCGTCATCACCCGAGTAACCGTCGTTACTCCCTTTACCAGTTGTACAACATCAAAACCATTGACATGCCACAAAGACATTGCCCATGTTGTTCTTGTGGTAACTATGGCTCGCTGTCCATAATCTACCACAAGGCTGGGAATCACATTCCCAGACTTCATTCGTCAATTCCATTCATTCGACAGATTAGATTTGTAATGACTTCTTTAAAACCTTTGCCCCTTTTTGTTTTCTTTTCATAAAACCTTTCCTTCACTTTCAAAACCCTTTACCTTTTCATTAAACCATTTCTTTATAACATTCGTTCGTAAACATTCCGTTCATAAACTTTCTTTCCATAAATCCTTCGTTCCAAATCATTTCCTTTCGTAAACGTAGTTTCATAAAAATCATTTTATAAAACAACATTTCATACGTGTACACACCAGCCCGAAAACATTATATAAAAACATTTAAAAGAGGGCTTCTAGAACTCACCTGATAAGCTAGTCTCGGTTGTCCTAAACGAAGGTCCAACGACTTCACGTACGATCTGAATTGAGTAGTTACATACACATCAGACCATTACCGACTCTAACGGTTTAACCCTTCTAAACATACTAACTTTACTTAACCAGTCTGATGTCTGCGCACTTAGCAAGTGCGCAGACCCTGCTGCCTGCGCACTTAGCAAGTGCGCAGACTCTGCCTCCTGCGCACTTAGCAAGTGCGCAGGTCCTTCCTCCTGCGCACTTAGCAAGTGCGCAGGTTCCTCCTCCTGCGCACTTAGCAAGTGCGCAGGACCTGCTCCGTGCGCACTTAGCAAGTGCGCACGACCTGTTCTTCACGAAAACCCTAACTTTCGCATTTCGGGTCTGATCATGTCAAGATCCCGAACCTGTTGCATTCAAAACGTTCGTTTTCCATTAAGGAACTCAAATCTATACTCATCTTCCATTTTCATCCGTTCAATCATAACCTTTTTACCTAAAACCCGAAAAACCCAAAAACGAACAAAAACTCAGATTTAGGTCGGATCGTTACCTGAATCGAGCTTCTGATCCGGAGGTTCTTCTCACGAGTTATGGAGCAACACACTTCTCAAATCTCGGGTCGATCCGACAACTTTCTCTCTCTACGGTTTCTCTCTCTAGAAGTTGCAAATGAGAGAAATGGGTTGTGACCTTGGCTATTTATAGGGGAGGCTCCCCTTCTAGCCCATCCGACCCGACCCGACATACCTCGTCGTTTATTTCATCATTTTAACCGTCGTTTTATTTTTGAGATGTTACAGGTGATGGGACATTTCCCATTTCGATCCATCTTTGGGTCATTTGTGGGTATGCGTTCCAGTTTCGAGCAGGATTCATTGCTTGCGCACTGCTCGCTTCCCCTTGGTCAACTGAATAGTCACTGGAGGTAGTCCGGTGCCTTTTGGGCTCCGGGGATGATAGGATAGGTGCCTTATGTCTTGGTGCCTTAGGTGATGAAGGTGGGGTTGACGACATGTTCTGTAACAATACATATAAGCGCCAAACATCCAAATGACAGGTAACTAATGTGTGAGGCTATAATCTAGTATGCAATCCTAGTTCTCTAAAACCTGGCTCTGATACCAATCTGTCACACCCCCAATTTCAACTAACGGAGTTTTACCATTTGGGAAGTGACGAACCAGGATCTCAGACATTAGTTAATTTGAACGACTCTACATGGGACTCAAAATGAAAATATCCTTTAAATCAGATTATCAATGCGGAAGCGTAAGGAAAGTAAATGCGCAAAATACACGCGCCCAAAACCAAAGTCCAAAAGTCCAAAAAGTCCAAACGCCCAACCTAAACAAGTACAATAGAATAATTCAAACAAACATAAATAAGTTATAATCAAAGTAGTTGAATCACATGCATGCCCTAACGTGCACCGGTGTCTTATCTTAGCGACCTGAGAAAACATGTAAGAAAATATGTCAACATGAGGTTGGTGAGTCAACAGGTTTCAATATATGTAAATAAGCGTTTACCGGATTTATGTTCATTCAGTACGTATCTATAGGTAGCTAACCTATGTTCATGTTCAGCTCAAGCGCTCGCAACCGAAGCTGACTGTTTGTTTATTGCCTCCTGCTAGGTCTATCAACACTGGCGGTGTGAGCAGGCTAACATTTCACCCGTTCGATATCATACGAATTACAAAATCCAAAATTGTTTAATCATGTTTTCTCCCCCAAGTTAAAACAGTAAAAGGGGACGTGAAAACTCACCTGCGTTGCGTTGTAGGTAGTATCACACAAGAGACAAGTTGGAACCACGAGTGTAAGTCTCAAATGACTTACGTACGCCCTAAAATTATAAACACATAAATTAGGGACAAGGATGGGATTTGTGACGACGACACGGAATAAGGAACTTCCTGAAAGTAACGTTCTTATGACCATGAGTAGACGAATGTGTCCCCGAGAATACAAGATTCTTGAATTATACAATTAAGGAAAACTACGGTTTGTGACGAGTGACAATTAATAATAATAAAATATATATGTCGTTTTTAATTGAGTTAAAGGATTGAAAATAATATATATAATTTTACAAACGAGTTTAAATAAGGGATACGCGTTTACAAACACTCTGACAAAAGGTTTTCTCACACACGACTGCACCTAAGACAAGGCACGACCGTGTTCAAGACACGGGCGCGACCGTGCTGGTCAGGGGAGCGACGGTGTTGATCAAAACAAAAGACACAACAAAGTCTGGTCATCAGGCACGACCGTGCTTGTGTCGGGCACGACCGTGTCTAGGGTTTTCTAGGCATGACCTTGTCTGGCTTGCAAGCACGACCAGGTCAGGTACGGGGCACGATTGTGCTCGGATAGGCACGACCGCGCTAGCAGGTTAGCGCGACCGTGTCTCAATAATTTCATAATCAAATCGATTAAATCTTATAATATTAACGTTGGAATTCATGGGGCTTTCAATAGACAAATATTTGCGAAGCTATCCATGTATTTTAATTAGATTAACAACATGGCTAGATTAGCATTTGATTAATCCGAAAGTGTATGAACTCTAGGTTCGGGTTCACACCAAATTCGATGCTGCAAGCCCTAGATATGATAGGGTTTTTGATCTGCGAATGAAAACGAAGCTAAAGAGATAATTGGTTACCAGATTTGATACGGATTGAAGGAGATCAAGTAAACCAAGTGCCGACTGGATGGGGTTGGCCTCCAGCGATTAAGGTTGTGTCTCTGACCAAATCAATTTGTGCAGAAGCTTCAGAGAGTTGCGTCAGTTGTGTGCAGAGACTCAATTCGTGAATTGGTATACAAAAACGATGAATTTAATGGTATTCGGCAATGAAGTCGACGGTTACGACTTGAACCCTCATTATTAGGTTTAACTCAATCATTACGAGTGTTTAAGTGTAGGTTAATGGCTTAGTGATGATTAGAATTTATCAGATTTAAGTTACGACATTGTAATCGATGGGTATGAGTTAAAAGGCTGCGTTTACGTTTCAAGCTGGCGAGAGGCGCGACCGTGCCAACAAGAGGCGCGACCGTGCCAACAAGAGGCGCGACCGTGCCAAGGCACTTGGCCCGACCGTGCCAAAACAAGGCGCGACCGTGCCTACTAGGGTTTCTGGTTATTTACAAAATCAGCCCTCGCAACTTCAACTTTGACAGAATTGATCCCTTGGTTTCAGAATTGGGTTAACTTGGTTAGGATTTAACATAATATTTAACGGAATTTCTAACGGGATTAACTTGAAAAGTCGGATTGTTACACTATTGGTCACTAGATAGGGGGCAGACTGTTAGGCAGCCACCGCCACTTCAGTCGGACCCACAGCAGGCACCTATACAGCAGCCACCATCGCCATCATCGCCACCTTTGCCACAGCAGCCACCTCAACGCCATTGGATCATGTTTAGGCCTCTCACACCACCGGTTGGCGTGATGGCTGACCTTTCATGTCGGGTGGATTGAGATAGACGTGACATCACGGAAGACGCGTGATTTGGCCCTACGGTAGATGCTAGGTCACATGAGACCCATACGATGATGCAGTGGATGGTGCGGTGCATGAGATATTATGGTGATTCCATAGGTATGTCTGTTCCTGATATGACTACCCTATCGGATTTAGACGACCCTCCCCACACATAGTTCTTTTGTATTTTTCTTTTGTTGAACAAATTTAACATTTTGATGTATATATATCTTTTGATTTGTCATTTGGGTTTTCTATCATTTTGTTGATGTTTGATGCCTGGTTTGATTTTTTTACTAGATAGACAGAAAAAAATTAAAAACACAAATAAACCGTTGAACTCCATAAAACTAGATGAATTGATTTTTTTAAAAGGTAAATTTCTTAATTCTAAATCAGGGTTGAAAATAATATTTTTTTTTTGTAACGGCTAAGAATATATTAGAAAGAAAAGGGGATTAGCAAGAAGTTTTCCCACCCAAACACCACAATGTCACAAGATTACAACAAAATATTAAAATTACACCAATCTAACCATTTGAAACAATTATTTGCCGCCCTGTTTTTTATCCAAAGGAGTGAGAGAGTCTTGATGTCCTCAAATATTTTAGAAGGATAAATCGCCTTGTTTTGATACAACTTTTCATTACGTGATCTCCAAATGCACCAAAGTGTGATGAGAAAAATACCATGGATAAGTTTGCTCTTCTTTTCATTTGAGGAGATAGTATACGGATAGGCCAAGAGATCTTGTGACGAGCTAGAAGGAATAGAGGTGAGCCTACACCATTGTTGAACTCTACTCCAAAGTAATTTGGCCAAACCACACTGTAGAGCAATATAATCAAGAGACTCCAATGGAAACTCACAAATATGACGATATAAGGAAGTGGCAATAACACCCGCGCTTAATTAAGGCATTCAATGACGGTAGTCGATCCAGCGATAACCTCCAAGCAAAGAAATTAACTTTGATTGGCACCCAATTGTTCCACTTATGATATGATAGCGACTCTGTATGAATATGCAAACATGACCTCAGTGAGCTAGTGGAGGAAACATCTGAATTCGTGAGTTTCCTAACCCACGCATCCGGCTTATTAACCAATGATACAGACCTGAGTTTGGCTGACAAGTTGGACCATTCTACGTTGAAGATACCCAAAAAACCCGATAGATTCCAGCTAACGGCCCATTGGGAAAACAAGGACGGGCCTAGAATACATTCAAAAACAGTCGCATGTTTAACAGGTGCAAGACAAAATAGTGAGGGAAAAAGATCACATAGTCTTCCATCATCCAACCACCGATACACCCAAAACTTTAACGAACAACCATTTCCAATCGAGCTGACAATCATGTCCTCAATGTGAATGTTCTTTTTTTCAAGCTCCCCATTAATAGAACCAATATTTTTCCATGTACAGTAGCACTCGGATTAAGCGGAATACAAGGAAGCAAACGAGGATTATGATGAATAGAGAGTATTACCTTGAACCAAAGAGATGATCTCTCAGCAGCCGCTCTCCTCCACCATTTAGATAGTAGAGAGAGATTCATGTCCGATAGGGAACCAACACCCAAACCGCCTTTGTCTATTGGGGCCATGACTTTTTTCCAAGAGACCTAATGGATTTTTTTCATAGAATTGGAACCGGGCCATAAGAAACGTCTCCTTATTTTATCAAGGGTAGCAATAACATTGATAGGAGCCTTGAAAAGTGAAAGATAATATATAGGGAGGCTATTTAAAACCGACTTAATTAAAGTAATCCTCCCGCCGAAAGAGAGCATTTTCGCCTTCTATAAAGATAGTTGGCATTCAAATAAATCCATCACCGGTTTCCAATGTTTTATATGATTCATATTTTCCTCGATCGGAAGGGCCAAATAAGAGAATGGAAGAGAGCCAGTCAGACAACGAGTGGTATCGGCTAACTGAGATACGAGTGAAAAGTCAATACCAATCCCATAGAGCTTGCTTTTATCAAAGTTAACTTTAAGCCCCGAAGCTAAATAAAATCATCGGAGCAAACGGGCCAAGTTGGTAAAGGAGGATTGAGACCCATCACCAATGAAGATTGCATCATCTGCAAAGAATAAGTGAGAAATAACTGGACCCTGATTAGGGAGGTTAATCCCGTGAAAGACCCCTAATGACACTGCATGATTCACAATTACCCTGAGTGCTTCCATGGCCATAATAAAGAGAAATGGAGAGAGAGGATCACCTTGGCGAACTCCTCTCCTTAGGGAAAACTCCTTCGTGGGGGAACCATTGACGTGGACAGATGTCCTAGCTGACTTGAGTGAACCTAAAATCCAGTCACCCCAAATGATAGGGAAGTTCATATTTACCATGACAGAGTATAGAAAGCCCCAATCTAAGGAGTCAAATTCCTTTTAAAAATCAACTTTAAAGAGAAAGGCAGCAGACTTTGATTTTTTAATCCAGGAGATCATTTCATTAATAACAAGAGGCCCATCTAAGATACTTCTCCCGTGAATATAAGATGATTGAGAGAAGAAAATGATGTCTAGCAACACCCGTTTGAGCCTGTTTGCCAATACTTTAGAGATAACCTTAGAAATGCACCCAATTAGACCGATTGGCCTATAATCGGATAAGGCAAGGGAGTCTTTCTTCTTTTGTAACAGCGTAATAAAAAAGGAATTACAACCTGGATTAATGACTCCCCTTGTGTGAAACCGATTCAAAATATCCACAAAATCTAGCTAGAAGAGATCCCAATACTTTTTAAAAAAAAGCAAATGTGAAGCCATCCGGGCCTGGGGATTTATCACCACCACCTTCCCAAACCGCAGATTTAATTTTCGAATGAGAGAATGGGACCACAAGGCCCGCGGCTTTGGAATCAAATAGACGAAGAAACCCATGAGGAGCAATAGAGGGCCTTGAACATGGTATATCATTAAATTTAGAGGAAAAGTAATCAACGATGGAATCCTTAACATCATCCGGGTTAGAGTGCCACTATTGATCATAAGGCCATGAATACAGTTATTCTTAATGTTTGCATTCACAGTTTTATGAAAGAACCCCGAGTTCTCATAGTTGTATACGACCAGTTCAATTTCGACTTTTGTTGAAGGTCTAAAGAGACATGATTATCCAATTCCACCAACTTTACTTTATATTCCAATCTAGTAGTAAGTTCCACATCAAGAAGAAGCCTAGTCTCCCCCACTTTATCTATGTTAGGACATAGATGTATGAAAAAAGCTTATAATAGTTTAGATCTTTATGTCTTTATGCTTTTGTAAATGTTTGTTTTTGTATAAGTGTTGTGTAAGTTCTGCTAGAGGCGAACTTAACAAGTTCGCCTAGTCTTAAGTTCACCTCTAGCAGAACCAGGTCTATAATAGAGTTTACATGTTCAGTTTTTGTAATGCTTTTGAATGTTCATATTCTAGTTCTGTAAACTCTGTGATTGCATGGAATAGAAGAGAAGTTTATTTACACTGTGATTGTTGCTGTTTCTATTGTCATCTTGTGTACACATACATTGATACGGTTGGATTCCGCACTTTGTGTCATTGATACGTCACGTCTCGAGTACGATCTATAGGAGAGTCATGTGGAACTACAATCTAGTTCAACCAAGCCATGCGTACATTCATCTCGAAGTTTGTACTCTTCACGTCTCAAGACAGCCTTCCAATTCTTCATACGAAGCTTAATGAATTTTAATTTAGAGAGTAGGAGCAAATCCGGCTCTAAAGGGGTGGAAGGTGGAGCAAAGGAAAGACAAGAATCCCTCACCAACCCATCAAATCCATCCAAAGCAAATCAAGAGTTGAACATCTTGAAAGGGATAGGGCCATAGTCCGGGGCATGAACAGAGAGCACTAAGGGGCAGTAGTCCGATAGACCAAGAGAAAAGGCAGTTAATGATGCAGATGGCCACCGCCTCATGAAGTTTCATAAATTTGAAGGTGTTTCTGAAGAAATTGATCCATTAGAAGTGTTCTAAATCATATTATACTCAATCATGCGGTTCAATTTCATCAAATTCCATCATTTCAACAAGTTATGATGATTTTCGGAAGTTTTTGTTCGTGTTTTGGTTGAAGAACTCATCTTCCTGAGTTGTTGCTGCTGAACCAGGCGAACTTAGCTTTGGAATTCTGTTGCATGCGAACTTAGTAGGAAAACTTAGCTGTTTTTCTTGATTAAGCGAACTTATCAAGTTCGCTTGGGATCAAGTTCGCTTAAAGGGCTAAAAGCGAACTTATTATCTTCGCCTGAGTGTACTCTTATTCATACTTAGTAGTTTTTGAAAGTTTGTTAACTATGGCAAATATGGTGCAAGTAACTAACATGTTCAACTATGATATTGAGATTGGTACTTCTCAGAAACCACTAAAGCTGTTAAGTCTTGCTGATTATCCAAACTGGAAAGATCGTTTTGATCAGTTTGTGTCGTTTACCGATACGAGTTTGTGGATTCCTATTTTGGAAGGCTATACACATCCTACATACTCATGGATGGGAAAGGATGATGTTCCTAAACCAGTATCTGCATTGACTACCGAAGAAAAACAGTTGTTTGATCGTGAAAAGAAAGCTATGGCTAGCATTTCTATGTCACTTCCAAAGGAAATTTATCACAGTTTCAAACAATTTAAATCTTCTCAACAATTGTGGGATGCTTTGCAGAAAAGGTGTGAAGGTAGTCTAGATGTGATGAAAAGTCGGAAAAAGTTATTGAAAAATCAATTTCTGGTTTTTAAACATTTTCAAAATGAATCTTTGGATGATCTGGCAACAAGATTTTATCATTTGCTAAGTGAATTATCAAGTGAATCGGTTGTTTATGAAACTGAGGATATCAATGATAAGTTTTTGGAGTCTTTACCATCAAAATTTGATGTGTATTCTGTTTTGATCAAGAAAATGTCAAATACAAAACCATGTCTCTTGAAGATGTTATTGGCAAAATTCAATCTCATGATTTGAATATGAAGAAAAAGGAAACTAATATAGAGCATATTCAAGATCCTGCTATGTATTTTGCAAAGACTTCTTGCAAAACTGGTTCTGGTGTTGCATTTTTCTATGGTGATGGTCAAGATAATACAACTGAAAATCTATATGGAACATTTTCTGGAGCTTCAAGTTAAACTGGATTTTCTGCAAGTACATCCACTTCTGCTTCTAGATCACAAACTACCAATTCATATCATATGAATCAAAGGGTTGTTGTTGATTATTTGGCAATGTTTTTTTCATTCATGGCATCATATGAAAATTTTATTAGAGGGAAGATACATGATCCTGATGTTCTTGAAAAGGATTTTCGTCAAATTGATCCTGTTGATTTAGAAGAGATGAATATTCAATGGAATATGGCCATGCTTATGCGACAAGCAAAAGATTTTTTTAAAAAGACTGGAAGGAAATATATTGGTTCTAACAGTCAAACAAGAATGGGGTTTGACAAATCAAAGGTTCGATGCTAAAATTGTCAAGAATATGGTCATTTTGCTAAGGGATGTGTGAATCCGAAAGTTGAGTTTGATTCTCAGAAAAAGCCAAATGATTTTTAGAATAATCGTTCTCAGTCACATGGTTCTTCTGGATCTGGAAATTCAAATCATGCATCCACATCATCTGCTTTGGTTGCATAAAATGATTAAAATTATGATTGGGGTATTCATCTAGAAGATCTGGTTGGTGCTGTGAGTCAGGCTTTTGTAGCTGAAATTCATTCTGATAATTCTGAAGGAACAACTGATGATGATAGTTCAAGTAATGGTGAGAGTCTGAAGAGTGATGATGAAGAGAGTATTAAAGTACACAATGTTGATTATGATATTTCTTCTGCATCTGGTGTATCTGAATATGAAATACTGTTGACTACAAGATCTACTGAAGAAGCTATCTCTGAAGAGATTCCAATTGCTAAAGTCTTCATGGCTGATATGTCAGATCCTTCAAAGGTAAAAGACTCTATTTGTAATATTTACTGCTCTAATTGTGTCTTTGTGAAGGATAAATGCTGAAGGTAATGGATGATAACACAAACTTGATTTGTGATATGATATCTATGCATGTGGTTAATCAAAAGTTGAAAGATACTGATAAGCTGTGTATGGATAGAATTGAATCTTTGAAAAAAGATTTAAATTCTTTGGGGTTAAAGTACAAGGAACAAGAATATCATATGGATATGGCTTATGCTGAAATTGAGAAGCGAAATGAAATTGTCGCTCAGAAAAACAAGATTTCTGACAAAGAATCAGAAGTGATCAACTTACATCGAAAGCTGGAAAGTTTTGTAAATTCATCAGTGTTATTGAATTACTTTCATGATAATTCTGATCCTACAAAGAGAGTTGCTGAAGTTGGGTTTGTTCCTCCGCCATTTAATAGGAATTATGCAGTTGAACCAGAAATCATAAACGAGGAGGAGATTGATCCAAAGACAGTCCTGATGATTAATCCAGTGAAAGGTGAAGAGATGGTTTATGATTATGATAATGATGATTCAGTGTTTGATGATAACAAGGTTGAAGGTGTACCTAAAGAGGTGAAACTTGATGAACCAAATGTGGTGAAACAAGTTACAAGAGATAGATGCTGTAACATCCATGATTCTCAGTCTATAAAATTTTTCTTTGATTATTTAAACACTCAAAATCCTATACTTGTTCAACACAATGTGAGACAACCATTCACTATTTTAAACACGTATTTATTATTTCAACCTCACTTTTACATCCTATTTTTCCATTACATATATGCCATACATACATATATTTAGTTATAAACAAATGCATAAGTACACATGCATTTAATTAAATGAACCATTTATACAATTTGTACTATTATTAAAATGAAGATCTATTTCCTATATAAATAAAAAATTGATTTTTATATAAATGATATAAATAAATAAAATAGAAATTAAATCAAATAATTAAAGTTTTGGACCCCATCTTGTTTCATTTGAACTCTCACTTAAGCATTTGGACCCTCAAGCTTGAACCATCACCATTGAAAGTTGACCCTTTGACCTCAATGTTGACCATTCTTCATCAGTTTGACTTTTTAAAGTCAAATAGCATAAGAATCATACAAATCAAGACCGTAGGCGACCCAAACTATTTGACCTTGGGTTCCCATGCGTAGGTAATCGATCGTATATCATCCACAGGCCTAATTTGAGTTCAATTCGATCAAATTACGCGCTCGAATTCAAAAATCAAACGAGCTTGACTCGGCAGAGTCAAACTAGGCTAAATCGGGAAAGAATTCATGAAATTGAAATGCGTTTTTTACAGCAAATCATGCGTAGGCTAATTACGCATGAATCCAGACCACATACATGACGCAATTCACGCCCAATTGATCGAATTAACGCGTAATCCATTCGAACAACTGTCACAATCAAACCTTTAATCGAATCCTATAATTATAGTGGAATTAGATGATGTAATTCACTCACACACCACCGTATAACATATTACAAACTCTCTCCACCCTCATTTGATCCTCACTTCAACCCTACAACTCAATCGAGCACCCAGATCCTCGTTTCTGACCCGCTAGCCGTCGTCCTTTTACACTTGACCATTTTAGGTATAAATCATGTCATTCGTTTCGTGTTTACTTGGATATTAAAAGCCCTCTGTTAATTTCATATGACAGAGAGCAACAAACCCAATTTCATCTGGAATCAAGGCTTGTTCATACGGGTTCAAATTCAGATTTCTAAATCAAATCGTTTAGCGTATTTAATGTATTTAACATCTATACTTAACCAGCGAAACCATCTGGTCCGACAGGCTAAGTCATTGCACCATCGGACCAGATGGTGTGGGTTCGAAACCCATAGGTTCCGGTCTTTTTGCGCACGCAGTAAACCAAACCCTGTCCCTCTACTGTAACATGTCAAAACGTTTCGAACTGGGTCTAGTACACGGACCAGCCACTTGGTCCACTGATAACAAGCGCACCTGTTACAGGCGCCACCCGGCTGTTTAATTTTTTAAAAACCGCTTTTAATGCCCTGAAAATTTGTATAAAAATCTCTTTATTAACCCTACATTGTTTAGATCAGAACACAATAGAAGTTTGCAAAATTTAACATAAAATAACTATTTTTTTTACAAATTTAGTTGTTAAAATCTCATTTTAATTATTTAAAAAGATATTCTTTAATAATTAAACAAAGTATTTAATATCCTAAATTTATAAATATCGTGACAAGACATTTTTTATATAAAAATACATGCTCATAAATCATTTGTTTTTTTATGTATATATTAGAGTTTAAACAAATAAAACTTGTTCTAATATAAAACTACATATTTCTTTAATAATAAATAAATAAACAAAATTTATTTATTAATTATCTTTTTACATTAACAAATTTATTTAGAATTTTTCCCTATATTTTGACACATTGTTATAAATAAATAAATAAGATAAATTTATTTATAAATATAATATCACATTTCTTTTAAAGACTCACTAGTTTAAATAAAGGAAATTTATTTATTTAAACTCAAACCCTAAAACAATTATTGATATTTTTTTAAACATACTTTGAACTTACATCTTCATACCAAACATTTATCTAAATACAGGTAACATACAATCCTTTTTTTCATGAAGTGACTAACCTCTTGTACAAATCTACACATATCAACACCCGATGAACATTAGATCATGACTTAGACTTTGTGCACAATATTAATACAAGTTCATACAATTCACTCTAGGTCAATTTCGTGATTTCAAAATCACTTGTGACACCTGTTGCTCGTGTTATCTACAGAATTGATACAATGTGAGTTTACATAGCCCCTTTTTCTTATTTACACATTTGGGGTGAAACATGACTACATTCAAACACTATTTGCAATTACACACGTACAATTCTACAATATGATCATATGTGTTTATTTGTGCTTTATGCTTGAATGCTAATTGTTAAGGCTACATATACATGATGTACACGTGCAAATACAAATACATAACTTCAGGTTAACATGTGTTGTTATGCCCTACATTAGGATAACTTGTGTTGTTATGCCCTACATTTACATCAGGATAACATGTGTTGTTATGCCCTACATTAAAATAACATGTGTTGTTATGCCCTTCAATTACAAAGTCTCATTTGTGTATTTAGCTTAACTTAGATTCTCCATAAATGCTTTATAAACCATGCATCATATGAATTGTACACAAAACATTTGAACTTTACTTGTGGTGTCAAAACCTATGTATGCTCACCAACTATTTATAGTTGACCCTCTCATTTTATCATGTTTCAGGTACAATTGTTTGAGTTAAGATTCAAGCTAATTCACTTAGGGTTGAGGACCTAGTCTTAAATTTTAATATGGGGATTCATGTATTCTTAAATGCTTGTAAATGATGTAAATGATTACTTGAGTTATGAAATGAAATTTACCGTTTAATTATTACAACTTTAGCAAACCATGAGCTTATGAACAGTCTACATGTCCCGCCCCGACGTTTCCGCCGTCGGTTGGGGTGTGACAAATGCATTCTAACCGAACCTGATGAAGTTGTACAACCTAACCTTTCCAAGGTGTTATTAACAAGTGGTTTTGTTTCTACTGGTCATGATAAGAAAACATCCTCAAAGGTACCTGAACAAGTATATGTTTCGAAGAAGAAAGTTGAAAGTTCATTAAAATCTTCTGAAGAATATTCATCAGGTTGTTCGTCAACTTCAAGAAAAAGTTCATATGTCAGAGATCATAGAGATAAAAGAGTGTGCTTTCATTGTAATGAAGTGGTTCATATTCTGATACATTGTCCTTACAAGAATCAAGAGAAGAAGCCTATGTTTTCAGAGAAAGGCAAATCCAAAATTGTTCCCCCACAACAAAAAGTGGTAACGATTCTGAAAAGACCTAATGTGGGAAAGCCTACATCTGATGTTGTGAAGAAAGTTCCACTGAGCCAATATGTGCCTAATTAGTCATTTGCTAAATCTACGGGATTTAAGCAAAATGATAAACATTTTTCTAAACCAGTGTTTGTGAATACTGGTGGTAGAAATGATGCTGATCTTCAACAGCATGTTGTGAATCCACATGTTGGAATCACAAAAGATTCTCAACCTGAGGTGAAACTTTCTCGACCACAACGGCGGAGACGTAACCGAAAATTAAATAAACTTTTGGAAACATCTGAATTTGATAATAATAAATCTAATAATGTTTTTCAAAATAATCATCTTGTGTCTCCATCGAGAAGTTCTGGTTTTGTTGGACTTTATGTACCAAAGGTTGATGATAAACTGGATTGTGAACTCATTGAAGTTGTTTATTTTGACACTTCTCGACGACCCAAGACCACAATGGCTTGGGTTCCCATTTCTAACTGATTTCTTTTTTTGTGTAGGGGAAACCAAGGAGGACTATCAACAATACTTGGTATGTGGATAGTGGTTGTTCTCGACATATGACAGGAAATATTCGTTTGCTTGAAGATGTTATTAAAATTGATGGTGGTTATGTCGCTTTTGCTAGTAATAGAGGCGGGTACATAACATGTCAAGGTACTTTGAAGAATGACAAGGTTAAATTTGAGAAGGTTAACTATGTTGAGCAACTCTAACACAATCTTTTGAGTGTATCTCATGTATGTGACAAGAAGTTTTCATTCTATTTCAATGATACTGAATGTTATATCTTGAAGCCGGGATTTGTTATTCCTGAAGAATGGATTCTAATGAAGGCTCCGAGGAGAAATGACACATATGTTTTAGACATGAGTGTTGCAACGACAATGTATTCTATTCCGACATGTTTACTCTCTAAGGCGTCTGAATCTAACTCTATTTTGTGGCACAGGAAGCTTGCTCACATCAATTACAGGAAAATGAATTATCTTGTGAAGAATGTTCTGGTTATTGGTGTTCCAAAAATGAAATTCTCCATTCCTGATGATTGTATTCCTTGCAAGAAGGGGAAATAACACAAGAAGTCCCACAAATCTAAGACAAAGAATTCTATTGTGACTCCATTGGAGCTGCTGCATATGGATTTGTTTGGACCAATTAGTATTAGGAGCATTTGAGGTAAATCTTACTGTTTGGTGGTAACAGATGATTTCTCTAGATTTTCTTGGGTTAAGTTCCTCGTTTCTAAAGCTGAAACAACAGAGATGGTACAATTCTTAATCCTGGGTTTAGAGAATTTGTGCAAACAAAAAGTCAGAAGAATTAGGAGTGACAATGGCAGCGAGTTCAAGAATAACAAGAGGGGTTTATTTTGTTTACAAAAGGGAATTCATCATGAATTTAGTGCGCCATGTGTACCTCAACAAAACAGAGTTGCTGAACGAAAGAACAGAACTTTGGTTGAAACGGCACGTACGATGCTTGCAGATTCTAAGCTCCCAGTTACCTTTTGGGCCGGGGCTGTGAATACTGCGTGTCACATTTTGAACAAAGTCCTGACCGTGAAGCGACACAACAAGACATGCTATGAGTTGCTTAATAATCGGAAGCCTAATTTGGAGTATTTACTACCTTTTGGTAATCCATGTACCCTGTTGAAGGTTAGAGATGTTCCAACCAAGTTCAGTGCTAAGGCTATTGAAGGGATCTTTCTGGGGTATGTTGCTAATTCTACTACCAAAAGGGTTTATAACAAAGATACTCGTCAGGTTGAGGAATGGTTTCATATTGATTGTTCAAATTGTTCTTTACCTCAAATGGCGACTGGACCAGACTGGGCTTTTGATTATGACAGCTTATTCAAGTCTTTTCATTTATCTTCTGATATTTCTCCTGAAGAGGCTACTGTGTTGTATGAGTCTTGTCAGGATGCACATGATGGAGGTTTTATAATGAATGTGGTTCAAAGTTCATCTGTTCCATCTACTTTTACTCCTGATCCTAATGTTGCTTCTTGCTCGGGATCACAAGATTCTGATAGTAAAGAAGAAGATGTTGTTTTTCAAGATTCTTCTGTTGATCCATTATTCGTTGATGAACCTTCTACTTCGACACAAGTTCAGAGGGAGATTCCTACGAATCTGGACTCTGACAGTTAATCAGGGCATATCTTCTCAAACTGAAACAACTCAAGTTGATGTGTTGCCGGTTCCTGAAGTTGCTTCAATTAAAGAACTTAAAGATCATCCGGTGACAAATATAATTGGGAATTTGAGAGATGGAGTGCAGACGCGTTCTTTAATCGAGAATACTTGTTTGTATACATGTATTAAGGATACTGGTGTTCTTGATATTTGCTCACATTCATGTTTTATTTCTCAAGTCGAACCAAAGAATGTGGAAATGGCTTTGCGCTATAACAATTGGATAGAAGCAATGCAGGAAGAGCTTGCTTAATTTGATAAGCTAAAGGTCTGGAATCTTGTAGATCTTCCAAAGGGCGTGTATCCAATTGGCACTAAATGGGTTTTTAAATGCAAGAAAGATGATCGTGGTGTCATGGTGAGAAATAAGGCAAGATGATGATAGTAAATCAGTGAATAGTTTATCACACATGACCATAGTAGACCTTTGATATGATGATATATGTGTGCTCAACGTGTATTGATTTGATCTAAATTTCAAAGTTTGCATGAAACAAGAAATGATTGTGTTATAAATTTCAAAGTTTGCATGAAACAAGAAATGATTGTGTTATAAATGCTCTACTCTTGATAATCCATTTTAATTTGAATATGAGTTTGAAACTTGGATTGTCAATAGACTAGAAGAGTTATTGGACCAATAGTAGTGTGAAAATGAAATAAGATATGAATACATCTGTGATTTGAATCCATTATATGCCTGGGTGTGTGTGTAAAAGATCGTTATCAGATAAAGAATATATGGTTTTAAGAATTTCATGAGACCGATATCGGATTATATCTTTAGCAAAAATTCATTCGGTTCACTTCACTGCCCATGCCCTGAAAAACATGCAATGTGATGTTGAACTAAGATATGTTTTCTGACAACTTCTGTTAGAACATATGATAGCCCTTGGATCATATTGATACATCATCTATATTGATTCCATTGAATCTTATTCAGATAATAGTTGGATCCTCATACCTGAATATACTGATTCTCATTCTAAAGCCAATTCATTAGAATCTTTTGATTCTGAATCTTCTTGATTCTTATATCCTTTGGGATCTGCTGTGACAACCGTCAATTTAGCAAACGTTAATCCCATACTTTGTCAAGTCTAAGTATGATTTTATGTATCCAAGCTAGGAACATAGTAAGTTACGATGTATTTTGTGAATGAACAATTCACAGTGTTAAAAATATATATATATAATAATACATCGACAATGAGTAATAGAGCTACGAGTAAACAAGTATGTTTAATCTCAAATCAAGTATCCCTAACAATTCATTACGATAAAAAATTTATCGTGGAGATTTATTCGGGAGAGTCCGAATCAAGATATGAGCCGAGGCTTACATCTAAGTAATACACATTCATAGGAATGTGAAGAGAGATACGTTACGATAAACTATGAGCACTTAATCAAGTTCACCTAATGTGTTTAGAAATATACTTAAGTAATTATAGTAAGGATGATATAAATTATATAGTATCCATACATATATATATTCATCTTTAACAAGTTAGATAACCAATGTTAACTTATGAGATAATTAAACAAGACATAAACCATATACTTTGCATATATGACATAATTATCCTAGGAGATCCATGAATGCATGTATATTTTTATAAAAGACTTAAGGTTTTATAAAAATAGATCCCCACATGTTTAAATTGCCACACATCTCCACTTTTGTCATCTACCCAGTTGTCCTCACCCCACCCCCTCCCCTCTCCCCCTATTTTGGCCAAAACCCACCCCCAACCCCTCACCTCTTTCCAATTTCCCACATGAGTTCACTATGCTCACTAACTCCTATGTTGACCAATATGATTGAGTAGTTAGGTATGGAAAATTTCAGTATAAATAGAAGGCTTAAGAAAGGAGAAATGTTGCACCAAATCACACAACTCACTCTCCCTCTCCCTCTCCCTCCCTCTTGCTCTCGGCCGAACATACCCACACACACACACTTTGTGTGTTTTGAAGTTTAGCACTTGGAATCACCATTTGAAGCCCCACTTAGTAAGTTAATCAAGTTTTATACATCTTAGCATCCACATTCCATGCATACACATCTTTTATTTAGCAAGAGTTCATGATTTTATGCATAAATACTAACTAGAATAAGTAAATGTATACATATAACACCTACATAAAATAACACTTGGGTGATGGTGTTCTTTGAAAACCCTTCACACCATTCATATGTTATGTTGAAGGATTCATGTTTGTGAGGTTATATGATCATGTGTGACTTACCTGGATAAGTTCAAGGTGGTGTCCTATGATTCAAGAAAACACACGTAACGGTTATCGTCAACATATGAACGTGAAAAGTGTTAACTAAAAGTATATATATAATCAACATAACAAGTGCATGCATACATTTAGTAGAGTTCATCAAACCAAAACAAGAATCCATATACTTCAAGTAGCCATAATAACATCATAAAAGTTAGTAGAAAACTTAAAATGAAAGAACATGAGACGAGTATGAACCGGGTAAACATGGTTAGTATCAAAGTCAAGGAAATCATCTATTTTCTACCTCTCATGAAAAATAAGTAAGATTCACGTGAAAAGGTGTAGCATGATATTAATCAAAAGTGGTTAAGAGTATGTACTAAACAAGAATTAGAATTTTTAACGGATAACTATTCAAGAATATTTGTAAATAAACAAGATAACTCGGACAAGTATACAAGTGTACCGAGATAATATTTTAGAACCATAAACCTATTTTATGAAGTAAAGCTAGGATGGTTTCAAATGAAAAGATGTCTCTTTAAAGTTCAAGATTAGTTACGACGAAAAGCGTTGTATTGACTATTTTTGATGAAAAATACTTTCTTTATTTACTAGTTAAACTTTGTCAAGAGTTTGAAGAATATACTATTTTCTATACAAGTAAAGAGATTATATTTATGGAAACAAAGTATTTTGTTTAAAACATTTTAGCTGAAACACACGTTCGTTATCAAAAATACGATAATTAATAAAGAGGTACAAGAATGAAGATTGAGAAAATTGAGGTAATCAATATCCATTTCTTGATACAAAAAGGGATAAAATTTGATGAGTTAAATAGCAAGTAAGTCAAGTCCCAAGGGATATGAGAGTGTAACACTTTAACGTAAACGACAAGAGCATAATTGGGATAATAAACGCATAAAATGTTAGCGAACATGCATATTTAGATATTTTGCATAAAAGCCAAGGCTTGCGAACTTAAGAAGTATTTACATATTTGTAGCGCTCGAGTAGAATATACCATCCTACTTAATAACTTCATTCAAGAATCAAGGTGAGTCTTCGTAGCCCCACTTTTACTTTACGTTTTTAGGGGAAAAGCATGCTCGAGATTCTAGAATCTATCAGTAGTTACGTTTACATGTGGCCAGAATTATCACACTAAGTCCCCAAGTATTATGATAACCAATTAACTCAAGAGCCAATGGATTAATATTGATAGTACTATCGGAGTTTGACAAACTCCCATCCATGTGATGTTGAACGCGTAAATCAACAGAACTTGTGTGGATGCTTATTTCCAAATAGTAGAGGCGAATGTTCTGTGATAAGGCATTTGCAGGGGCACCAGTTCAGGTCAATAGGTTTGGTTATCTCTCATATAATATGTATACAACTACTAGTAAAGAAAGTTACGATACGCCCCAGGGCTATCCACAGGATAGTTAAGATACGCCCAAGGGCTATCTACAGAGTAATTAAGATGCGCCCATGTGCTATCTAAAGTATAAGAAAAAGTACAGCTAATAAGTACGATGAGCTTCGTGCTATCTACTTCAAAAGCAAGAAATTTTCAAGTTAAAAAGCTACGAACTCACCAACCCTTTGGTTGACACTTTTTAGCATGCTTTTCAGGAAAGAAGTAACAAGACGAGCATCATGCAGAAATAATAGTACTTTAGAAGATCTGCGCAGTTAGCCGACCCCATAGGGCTATTTAGCTTAGAGAGTCAACTTGTACTCATTTTATTAATTTCCAAGAACATCGTAATACCCGATGATGTAACATGTAATTCTCTATATGTATTATGCGCTCTTGACAACCAGTGTTAAGTTACATTCCTGTGTTTCCACTTTAGCGGGTGTGTGACATCTGCTATTCTATCCTTGTGCTAATAGAGATAATTTCATCTTGGTGATTGATCTAATCTTGCAATAAGTCATATATAATGCAATTTTAGATTATGTTGGGCATATATGTGGGGTACACGATGTTTTTCATCTAAATGGTACTAACTCACATGAATCTGGGAGAAAAACACTTGTAGTTTCAAATCTTATAATATTGATAACTTAAGAATTCATGCTTTGTATTGCAAATTCGGTATGAATAATTGAGCATTTTATGATCTAATCTTGTTTACTTTGAAATTTATCGCATATCATTTCAAGTTATAGTTCATTTGAATGAAAAGAGAGAAAAAGATTACAAGACTTGGAGATTTTAGAGACAGATCTGTGAAAGCTTGTAGACAGTGTTTGATAAGGAAATACAAAGATTGAACAAAATGAAAAAGATATAAATTGAATAAGATTGATTTTAGTTGTTTCATATCAAATTTGAATATCATAATTCATTTCTTATCATAGGTTACCCATTGTTTGTAATAGAATGTGTGATGAATTGCTTAGATACTGATATGATCTTCTTACTTATGATGTTCAAGCAAAAATATGTGTTTTTAGTTCGTTCAGATAAAAATCAAAAATATGTGATTTCGTTTGTACAGATAAAATCCAAAAAGATTTTCTTTCTGTCTTCCATGAAAATTCTGTCTTTTAATTTTATTAAAATGATTTGGGATTGGATCGGATACATGTTACAAATGGAAGATCACAAGGTTGTGGATTGATGACGGTTGAGGTTTGTTTAAGTTGAAATTCCAAAATATTTCAAAGAAAAAGGTGAACCGAACTTATCATGTTCGCTTGATGCTTGTTAAGCGAACTTAACATGTTCACCTGATTAAGCGAACTTAAGTTGAGAGTATAAATATCTTTTCAGGCGAACATATTCATTACCCGTGTCTTTGTGTTGAGCGAACATAACCTGAGCGAACATTGTCACAGTAGTGCGAACTTGTTGATTTTTAAAATATGGTTTGTTGGATTGAAATTTTTGAGGTTTATTCTTGATCGGTTTTGGATTGCGATTCTTTCTAAGGTAGTTTCACTGAGTTTTAACCGTTAAATCGACAAGAATTTACATTTTTGAATCGGTGTTCTTCGTGTCATGACTGTCGGTCTGAGTTTTGGTCAAATAGGGTGTGTTAGTGGATAAAAATTGAAATTGACAATTAATTTTGCTTAGTTGTTGTTAATCGATGCTAGTGTTATGCCTGATTTGAATTGAAATGTCGAATTGAACAAGTTGGAAATCTGTTATGAATTTGTATCGACAAGCGAACTTATTATGTTCGCCTCTTGTAACTCTAAGTGAACTTAGTAAGTTCCCCTACGTGGTCAGTACTGCTTGGACTTGTGATTTTTTTTTTGTGTTTTGTGTGTTTAATTTTTTTGTGTTGTTTTTTAGTCTTGTGTTTGTCACATATGTGTGTCTATTATATATGTTTGTGTGCCTATACTAATGTTGTTCTTTTACCAATTCATGTATAGATGGATCGCCGTGTTGAGCACAAGCATAACCATGTGGCTTTATTAGATCTTGAACTGTCGGAAACGGTCAATTATCAAGGCATTATCAACTTCTTGAATAGATCCATATTGCAAGTGGCTCTTTTGGGAAATCCTTATATTAGTCTGCCATATATTCAACAGTTCTGGGCTACCGTACATCAAGATATAAATGTTGAGCCTCATGTTCTTAGTGCTACAGTTAATAATACTGAGGTGGCTATTTCTGTGGATACCATTCGTGCTGCTCTTGTCCTAGGTGGTGCTAATGATGATCCAATATCTTTACCTGGAACTTTAATCATGGGATGCTTTCAGAGGATGGGATATAGAGGACGTCAGAATGATACTCAAGCTCGGAAAGGTGGATTGGTGGGTGAACGGAGGTGAAACAACAGAATGCAAATGATTCATCCAAATGATTCTGAATCATCTGATTCCTAATCTACCATAGCATCCACAACGTCTAACACTGAATCCTATGACAAAGAGGATATTCATTGACTGTACAAAGGTGAAACAACATAATGCAGCGTTGATTCATGTTTCTACTCCTCTATTCGGTTACATTATCAATCCTGATTATGTTGAGCCACTGAATGACAATTGGTTTCATCCAGAGGAGTTGGTACATGATCAAGATCAAGATCAAGAACCACTGCAACAACAACAACAACCTCAGATTCAACAAGCACAAGTGCAAGTTCCAATTCAAAAAGAACAAGAACAGGTTCCTATTCAAGAAGATGTTCCAGTGAATGAACCAGTTCATGTTGATGTTGTTATTAATGACAATGTTGCTGACAATGAAGATCAAGACTTAGGTCTTAATATGGAGGATTTTAATGATAATGTGAACTCATCCATTCATAAACCTGAAGGGAATGTGGTTGATACCAGTTCTAGTGATACTATTCTTCCTGATTCTAAGGCTATTGATTCTGATTCTTCAAGAGACTTTAGCTCAGGTCATTATGAAAGATTGGCTACTTTTCCTTTGGCAAATGCTGGGAAAAGAGTGAAATCCAAAGCCAGAAAGCCAAGACGTAAATTTGTTCGGGATCCTCCTTCCGGTACAGTCCTTGGGCAAAGAACATTGATTGATGAATCTTCTGATTCTGACAGGGAGTTTAATCTTGTGTCCAAGACACCGAAGCTTATGGGTGCTTCTATTGCTGCTGCAACTTCATCACAAGGTGTAGACGATGTTACTTTCGTTCATCTAAACGTACTTCTCCTGTGATTACTCCTGCTCCAAAGGCTCCTACATCATCTCAAGCTAGACCATCTAAGTCTGCTGATTCTGAGAGAATAATTTACCTTGAATCTCAGGTGATTGCTTTGCAAAATCAGGTTGATGTTCTGGTGAATACTGATTCTCAGAGAGCGTTAGTCATTCAAGCTTAATTAAAGCAATTAGCTGAAATGAAGCTTCTAGTTTCTAAGCTTGTAGAGCGTCTTGACGCTCAGGGGAGTTAAGGTTACATGATGCTTGCCATACTGAGTCTATTCAAAGAAAAGATGGTGATGACAATGATCCTAATGGCAACATGGAAGGTGATCGTCAATACGTTGATGTGAATCCTATTTCAAGAGTTCAGGGGGAGTCATCAACATCAGCTACTATTGAAGGAAGCAAGAAAGGAACTGAAGTGAATGAAGAGATATTATTGTTAGAATTCTTTCAAACTGATTCTGATGCTGAAGAAGAAGAAGCTGAGAAGATTGAATGCTTAGATGATCTTGATGAACTATTTGATGATGTTGTAGATACTGAAGTTGAAGAAGGTGAAATTGTGGAAATAGAGATTGAAAAGAGCAAAGTAGAGGTTACTTATAAAGGCTGTGATGGTCTTAATGTGCCTTATAACTTCATCCAAGATGACGTTATTCTTGAGTTCTCCAATGAAGGAATGATTGATTCTGTGGACTCTTCTGAAGACACATCCAAGACTGATGATTCTACTCAATCCAAGGTTAATGTTGAAACTGAAGCTACTCATTCCATGCCATCTATGTCAGCTGAAGAACCGGTGATGTACAGAGATACTGGTATGACAAAAGAGTAGTGGAAGGAGGTAGTGAATAGTTGGAAAAAGGAATTACCAAAGTTTCCTATACAACCAGCTTAGAAAGAAAGATATGTAAACAAAGAGCGGTGTATTGGAAGAATTATTAGTTGGTTTTATGATGAAGAAGTAAAGCTGTTTGCTTTAAAAAGATCAGATGGTGTTCAGTACTTAAAGCCTAGGATCAAGTCTTTCAATACCTTACCCAAGTGTGAAATGAATGGTCTAGCTACAAAGCCTCTAATAAACAGATCAAAGTTTGGATTGGCAGATGTGATTGCAAATCTGATAAGCAGAGAAGGTGGATCTGGAAAGTATGAAAAGTTAAATCCTCATAAAGTTAAGAGAGTGAAGATTGTAGATTCTAAATCTGGTGTGATAACTTGGAAATATAAGTTTAAACCAGTTAATGCTGTGCAAAAGATTCCATTAAAGAAGATACCATAAGATTTTCTTGGAAACATGAAGTGGTGGTATGTTGATGTGAATACTGGAGAAGCAAGAGTTGAAGATAGAGATAATAAGGTCATTGTAAGATTCTATGATGCAATGAATCTTATTAATTTCTCTAAGAAAGATCAGAGAACTCTAAGAAAGAATGAGATTATATTCACAAAAGAATGGAGAGAGCAAGGATTACAGTATAAAAGAGTGTTGGAGATTTGTCACAGATATGGAGTGCATGCAGGCAGCAAGCTACCAGAGAATTGGAAGAGCTCATCATAAAGACTGAAGACAGAAAATCAAGCTATTGTCAAAGGGGAGTCCGTTAGGACATAGACGTATGGCAAGAGCTTGTAATAGTTTAGATCTTTATGTCTTTATATTTTTATAAATGTTTGTTTTTGTATAAGTGTTGTGTAAGTTCTGTTAGAGGCGAACTTAACAAGTTTGCCTAGTCTTAGTAGAGGCGAACTTACTAAATTCGCCTATAGCAGAATCAGGTCTATAAATAGAGTTTACATGTTCAGTTTTTGTAATGCTTTTGAATGTTTATATTATAGTTTTGTAAACTCTGTGATTGCATGGAATAGAAGAGAAGTTTATTTACACTGTGATTGTTACTGTTTTTATTGCCATCTTGTGTACACATACATTAATACGTTTGGATTCCGCACTCCGTGTCATTGATACGTCACGTCTCGAGTACGATCTATAGGAGAGTTATGTGGACCTACAATCTAGTTCATCCAAGCCATGCGTACATTCATCCCAAAGTTTGTACTCTTCACGTCTCAAGACAGCCTTCCAATTCTTCATACGAAGCTTAATGAATTTTAATTTAGAGAGTTGAAGCAAATCCGGATCCAAAAGGGTGGAAGGTGGAGCAAAGGAAAGACAAGAATCCCTCACCAACCCATCAAATCCATCCAAAGCAAACCAAGATTTGAACATCTTGAAAGGGATAGGGCCATAGTCCAGGTGTAGATGCATAATATGTCCCTAATCCCTTGTAATATGTATTTCATCTATGTTTAATGTAATTATTTGATGTATTAATGAAATTACATGTTTATCCTTAATGTTTACTCATATATAACGACTGTGTATTAAACGATTTGATAAATATCGATAACGTTGATCAATCGTGCTATTGAAAGGCCCATTCGCACGAATGGATCATGAGAATGATCCATTCGCGCGAATAGATCATGAGAATGATTCATTCGCTAGAATAAGTCATGAGAATGATTCATTCGTACGAATGAACCATTCTAATGATTCATTCTTATGAATGAACCATTCTGCTGATTCATTCGCACGAATGAGTCCATTCACATGGCTCATTCATACGAATGGCCTCAGCACTATATATAGAACTTTCACTTCATGAGCACATATACAACACATATACACATAGAAGAGACTAACCAGAGCAGAACCAGACTAAGCAACAGAACACACAAACTCTTTGCACCTGTATTGTCGAATCTCTGTCCGTTGAGAGTTTCCAGGTCTTGTATCCAACTTCTCTACACCAAAGGGTCGATAGAAACCTTCGTTTCGACATCTAATCCGCTCGTTTCTTACGACCCGATCCGTGTCATAGATTGGATTGCCAATCAAATCGGATTCCGCACGATTTGGTTCGGTTAATGTGTTGAATCATTGGATCAAGGTAGATCCCGATCCAACAAAGTGGTATCAGAGCCATTGTGCTCTAGATTCAACATAGAAAATCTAATCTTGCTTTTTCTAGCTACTTGAATGTTATAAAGATCACTTGATCGTTGTTTAGCCACGTTCAAAACTTGTGATTATTGCTTCTGAGTGATCTGATCGTTTCAGTTTCCAGATCTGATAATAGGCTCAATCATTGGTGCTTTTTGGTGCAAAAAAGTCAAACAGCCCTCTGTCGTACGAATGGCTACTATGATGAACTTCATTCGCACGAATGGCTCCTACCATTCGCACGAATAGATCAAGTCTCCCGCTCATTTGTTCAAACTTCCAATCGCACGAATAGAAAATTCCATTCGCACGAATAGAAAATTCCATTCGCACGAATAGAAAATTCCATTCGCACGAATAGAAAATTCCATTAGCACGAATAGAAAATTCCATTCGCACGAATAGAAAATTCCATTCGCACGAATAGACCCATTAGCATAAATCTCTTCTGAATTTTTTCTTGTGTCGAAAAACTTCGTTTTTTACCATGTCGGACTTAGCCTTTGTTGCCAGTCAGAACAGTAAAATCCAAAACTTGTTATTAATCGATAATGAAGCTGGAAATGCTAACAAGGCTCCAAAACTCATGACAATGGACGAATATCATCACTGGAAGATACATATTAATGGAGTTGATACAAACTTATGGATGATGATAGAGAATGGATATCAAAAAGTGTTGAGTGAGGATGGAACTCCTGTTTTGGCTTCCCTTTTAAGCGAACAACAAAGAAAAGATTATGACTTAGAAAAGAAGGCATATGCTATCTTATCTCAGGCCATATCAAGAGAAATATTTCATCAATTCAGGCAGTTTACATCTTCAAAATCTCTGTGGGTTGCCTTAGAACAACGTCACGAAGGAAATGCTTCGTTGAAAGCTATCAATGCTAAGGCCATTAAGAAGGAATTTGATAATTTCATGTATATTGGGAATGAGTCATTAGATGATCTATTTGAGAGATTATATCACTTGATGAGTGAATTGCATGCCCATGAGATCAAAACAACGAAAGAAGAAAAGGTTCAATGCATGGCAGATGCGCTACCACCAAAATGGGATTCATTCTTGATGGTTCTCAAACAGAACAATACTCTTGAAACCATTGATATCAATGAATTTCTTCAGAAATTGAGAGAACAAGAGGTGATGAATAAGTGGAAGTTAAAGAGAGGCGTACAAGCTCAGGATCCTTCATTGTACTATTCCACATCAACTCAACAAAATGCTCCTTTGCAGACTGCGTTTGTATCAAACATGTCAAATGTTTCAGCCAGCCAGTCTTCAACAGCTCATGCTTCAGTTTCATCAAGCTCGGTTCCATAGCAGGGAAATACTGCTAGTACTCCTCCACCAAGCCCCATTAAATTGCAAACAGACAACTTCGACAAGGTTACTATCGAAGTGGCCAAGGAACACATGGCACTGTTGTCTACCGTTATCAATTCATATGACAGTATTGTTGCTGGACAGGTTGGAAACAGTCATCTGACAGCAGAAGACTATACTCAGATTGATAAGGATGAAATGGATCGAATTGATATAATGTGGGCTCTTGCAAGTGCAGTCAGAAGAGCGAGAGATTATGTAAAAAGGACAGGAAAAACTCTCGAAGGGAACAAAGACACTACTTATGGTTTTGATCTGTCTGTTGTTGTTTGTTTTAACTGTGGTGAGAAAGGGCATTTTGCTAGGCAATGTGAAAAGCCTAAACAGACTGGAAACCGCAACCCTTTCAACAACCGTCAAAGCCAACCGAAGCCACAAAATCAAAATACAGAAACAAACCTTGTTCCAGTTACTCTTGCACAAGATAAGGACACTTCAAGTGGAACAAAAGCTATGGTTGTTCAAACAGATGAGACTGTTGATTGGTCTTTTAAATTTGGAGCTGATGGCAGTTCAGGGGATAGAGCTTACATGGCAAAGGCTGTAGAAATCAATGAAGAATCAGATTCTGATGCTAAGAGAGAGATTGCTTCAGAAAGTTCATCAGCTGAAGACGACACATCTTCAAACAGTTCTGGCTTCACAGTTGAGAATGAAGAAAAATCATCTGTCGTCTCTTCAAGTCAATCGACAGCTGATGTGGATGATAACAATTCCTCTTCTGAATCTACCTGTAGTTGTGCTTTTATGGTAAAAACATCCACAGGCATTCAGGTAAATTCTGACAGTTTTGAAAGTGAGTCTGAATCTCAACCGTGTTTAATTTGTGATGAACTTGAGAAGAAAGTTGAGACACTTAAAAGTCACAACACAGACTTAATTGTTGATTTAACTAATTGTCTTGAAGCAAACCGTGTTTTAAAGGGAAACGAACTTGCCTTCAAAAACAAAATTGATCTTTTAAACAGGCAAGTTCATGAATTAGAAATCTGTGTTATCACCAAACAAAATGCCATCACTTTTTATTTAAACACGATTGATGAAACAAAGAAAAAGCTGGCGCTTGTCGAATGTGATTATGAAACTTTAAATCAAAAGCTGAAAAGTTATTCAAATTCTTCTTACCTTCTTGATTACATGATTTCACGGCGTACAGGAAAGAAAAATGCTGGGTTTGGGTATAAAAATTGTCCTCCACCGGTGTTGAATACTATGGTAAACACACCGGATGATAACCCAATCATTGACTTTAAGGTCAAAACGCCACTTGTCGTTGATCCAACCGAAGACAAAATTTCTCAACCAAAGGTTAACGATAATGGTGCTTCGACCTCGGAGTCCCAGTGTGTTGATGGAATGGTAGAAGAGTGGGATGAAGACGACGATGAGTGTCCTACTCGTGGTTTGGGACACAAAAACTCGTCTGCTCCACAGAATGACAGCATTGGTATTTCAAAATCTGCTTCTAAAAATGTTTTTAAAATTAAACCAACCAATTGCCGTCCATCTTATCCCACTACTTCTGATCAGAAGAGTCAAGTAACCAAAGCCTCAATCAAAAAGGTTAATTTTGTTAAAGCTGGAGAGTCTGTTCAATCAAACAAGTCACTCTCTTCAGCTGAACAAAAAGAAGCTAAGGCTGGTGGTTCAAAAACTCACCAAAGTGAAAATCAATACAGATCTCCGAGGTTGATTGAGCGGAGATACTGTTTTGAGTGCGGTACAAAAGGACACGTTGTTGTCAACTGTCCTTATCTTCAGAAGCCAAGTAAAAGAGTTAACCATTTTCCAGAAAATAAACAAAAGTTTTTAAAGTCAAAATCTAACTCTTTTACCCAACAACAAGTGCATCAAAAGAAAGTTAAACAAAAGATGCATGACTTGTTGGTCTCTGATTCGAGTTCCACACCTGTACAAATCGTTAAGCAATCCACTGTTTACCACAAACAGTCGTTGCACAAACAACATGTGTGGAAAGCAAAATCAGATGATGCTTCTGACGACTGTACTTCAAAGTCAAATGGTTGTTCCAAAAATCCACAAGGACAGTGGATGGATTGTACTGTTGTAGATGAGACTGGGAAACCCAAGACCGTAAAGGCTTGGGTTCCTAACCTAAACTAATTACTTTCCTTCTTGTGCAGGTTGTCCTTTATAATCCTATTAGCAATAATTGGATTATTGATAGTGGGGCATCCAGGCACATGACTGGGAACTTAGCTCTCCTTTTCGACGTCAGAAATATCAAAGGGGGCTATGTTTCATTTGCAGGCGATAAAGGTGGTTTTATCTCAGCTCAGGGAACACTGTCTAATGGAGCTGTCAGCTTTGAGAAGGTCAACTTTGTCAAACAGTTGGATAACAACTTACTTTCTGTTTCTCAAATCTGTGATAAGGAGTTCAAGGTTCTTTTTTATGACAAGCATTGTTATATCTTGAAAAAGGAGTTTATGATTCCAGAAGACATGGTGGTTATGTCTGCTCCAAGAGTGAATGATCTTTATATTCTTGACATGTCACAAGCATCATCCTCAGTGTCCACAGCATCATGTTTTGTTTCAAAAGCCACTGAGAAGGATTCTATTTTATGGCACAAAAGAATGGGACATCTCAGTCTCAGAAAAATGAATCATTTGGTGCACAAAAATCTTGTTGAAGGAGTCACTGTGAAAAGTTTTCATCTTCCTGACGTGTGTGTTTCTTGCAAGAAAGGCAAACAAACCAAGAAATCTCATAAACCCAAATCTCAACATTCCATCACTATACCACTAGAGCTCTTACACATGGACTTGTTTGGTCCTATCAACCGGAAGAGCATTGCTGGAGACTTATATTGTTTGGTTGTGACGGATGAGTATTCAAGATATTCTTGGGTGATGTTCTTAAAAGAAAAATCTGAAACTTTTGAATATGTGGAGATTCTGATTACCAAATTGGAGTCTCTGTATAAGTTAAAGGTTAGGAGGATCCGTTCGGACAATGGTACTGAATTTAAAAATCACCTTATGGAAACTTTCTGTCAAAAACTTGGTATTCACCATGAATTCAGTGCGCCATATGTTCCACAAATGAACGGTGTTGCTGAGAGGAAGAATCGGACCTTGATAGAAGCTGCAAGGACTATGCTCGCTGACTCAAACTTACCCGTGCAGTTCTGGAATGAAGCCATTGCTAATGCGTGTTACACGCTCAACCGGGTTCTAGTTGTCAAGCGTCACGATAAAACTTGCTTTGAATTGTTGCATCGACGGAAACCGAACTTACAGTATCTTGAACCGTTCGGTGCTCCATGTACCATGTTGAAAAAGGATGCTCATGGCAAGTTTAATGAGAAAGTAGAGGAAGGTTACTTCTTAGGGTACAGCACTCCCAATAAAAGAGTTTACAACAAAGCTTCTGGGAATGTAGAAGAATGGTACCATGTTGATGTTCAAAAGTATACCTCTCCTGCTGCTGGAAAAGGTCTTCCTTGGATGTTTGATTATGAAGAACTTTTTGCCTCGTTTAATCTTCCTCCAGAATGTTCAGATGAGGAGGTTGCTGTTCAAATGATGTATGATGCTCAAAACGCACCTGATGAACATGTGCAACCTACTCCCTCATCATCTGACATTCCTGAGTCCTCCAATAACACACAAGTCACACAGGATGATGACTCTTCTTCTTCTTCAGAGTATGAGGGTTCTCGACAAGAAATAGACCAAGTGATTGAAGATCCTTCCCATGATGTTGTACAATTGAGTGATGATGTTTCACATTCTGTGGCAATTGATCATAGTATCACAAACCTTGATCAAACTGTTGAGGTTCCTGCTCATCCTGTGGGTAGGATTGATAGAATTCATCCTCAACAGAACATTATTGGTGATCCCACATCTGGTGTTAAAACTAGGGGTCAGATCAACTTTGGAGTCTACTCAGAAATCATGGAATCTGGTGTAGTCAACGATTGTGCGCATTCATGTTTCGTCTCGCAAATCGAACCACGGTCTATAACAGATGCTTTAAAAGAAGAATCTTGGGTAAATGCAATGCAGGAAGAACTACTCCAATTTCAGAAGCTCGGAGTTTGGAAGTTAGTTGATTTACCAAAAGGAGCTAAGAAGATTGGTACTCGATGGGTTCTTCGTTGCAAAAGGGATGATCAAGGAATAGTCATAAGAAATAAGGCTCGTTTGGTCGTTCAGGGATTTAGGCAAATTGAAGGTATAGATTACAATGAAGTGTTTGCACCGGTTGCTCGTCTGGAAGCAATTCAAATTTTTCTTGCTTATGCATCCTACAAAAGGTTCAAAGTCTATCAAATGGATGTAAAGAGTGCTTTCCTTCATGGAGAAATCAGTGAAGTCGTATACGTCAGTCAACCTCCCGGGTTTGAAGATCCTATGCATCGTGACCGTGTCTACAAATTGGACAAAGCACTGTACGGATTGCACCAAGCTCCGCGAGCGTGGTACGAGACACTTTCCACTCATCTTCTGAACAATGGATTTAGAAGAGGTGTCATCGACTGCACGTTGTTCATTAGAGAAAAGGGTGGAGAACTTTTAATGGTACAGGTATACGTGGATGACATTATTTTCGGATCGACGAATGATGTTCTGTGCAAAGAATTTGAAAGAGTTATGCAGGACAAGTTCGAGATGAGTTCCATGGGAGAGATGAAGTTCTTTCTAGGGCTACAAGTAGATCAATCTGAGACAGGGATTTTCCTTCATCAAACAAATTATGTTGGAGACATACTGAGCCGATTCAGTATGACTGATGCCAAACCTGCTGGTACTCCATTGGCGATCAATCACGGGATTTCGCCTGATGACAAGGGGGAGTATATTGATGCTACTCTCTATCGAGCCATGATCGGATCTCTCATGTATCTCACGGCATCTCGACCAGACATCATGTTCGCCACGTGTCTTTGTGCCCGATATCAGTCAAAACCAAAAGTCTCTCACTTAATTGCTGTCAAAAGGATTTTTCGTTATTTGAAGGGTACTCCTGATCTTGGCTTATGGTACTCTAATGATGATAACTTTGAGCTTACTGCATATAGTGATTCTGATTATGGTGGTTGCAAAACAGACTTCAAGTCTACATCTGCAGTGTGTCAGTTCTTTGGAAACCGTCTCGTGACATGACAATGCAAAAAGCAGACTTCAGTGGCTACATCTACATGTGAAGCTGAATACATCGCTGCTGCCAGTTGCTGTTCTCAGATTATCTGGATTCAACAACAACTTCGGGACTACGGTTTGCAATTCTCTAACACTCCTATTTATGTAGATAATTCTGCTGCCATAGCTATCACTAAGAATCCGGTTCAGCATTCAAAAACCAAACACATTGGCATAAAATATCACTTCATTCGTGATTGTTTTGAAAAGAAACTGATTGATGTGGTTCAAATTAACACTGATTTCCAAAAGGCCGACCTCTATACAAAAGCCTTTGACAAACCAAGATTTTTATTCTTGTTAGAGGTAAACGGCATGAAAAAGAAGGATGACGTTGTTCCGGATCAAGAGTCGAGTCAATAATCATTTTTATCAATTACGTTCCTGTATATATTTTCTTTCTTGCGTTTATTAAAAATCTCAAAAACTCAAAAAGATTTTTAATTTTAAAATTTTAGGGGGAGAAAATGTCAGTAAGAAAATGATCTCTCGCTGAGAAAAATGATAGTACACAGACGCTAGTTATCTGAGACTCCAAAAAGATTTTCTAAATTGTGTACAGTTATTTGTGTACAGTTTGTTAAAAAAAAAAAAAAAAAAAAAAAAAAAAAAAAAAAAGATTTTCCATTTTTGTACAGACTAAAACCCAAAAACATCTGAAAAACTCAAAAATGAGAAATCGTATCCAACCTTTGGGAAGTAATGGCACACTAACCATATGTATGAAGCACATTGCATTTAATGTCATAGTGAATAGTCACACTAAGTCGACATGTGATGCATTGATAGGCTTATCTTACTGAATCTCGACCATTGATGATCAATCTATACCATATTAGATATTGTCTTGTGAGTCACATAATGGTGAAAGGATTGACGAAAATCAACAATAGAAACTGAAGGTGTTTCTCATTCTGTGCACACCAGTTATCATCGGTTTAATGAGATATCAGAAAGTAGTTATAAAATTAAAAATTAGATTCCGAAGTCGTATACGTGCCATATTGCCTTGTAAATACCTGGCTGAAGCCGTCCATGCGATTAAGAATAAAATAAAAGTATGAATCCGAATCCGTATATGTGCCATATTACCGGGTTGCAGCCTGGTTGAAGCCATCCATGGGATAGGATGAACACAAACATCGTTAGCTGCATACGTGCCATATTGCCTTGTAAATACCTGGCTGAAGCCGTCCATGAGCTGATGGCTGTCACTGTGAATACTAAAAAAAAAAAAAAATTGGTGTAGTAAAGAAGTAACAGGGAATAACTGAGATCTCATGAACTTATGATGGCTGGTTAAGTAAGTTGTGCTGATTTGAAACATTAACATGTTTTGAAAAGTAATTCAAGTCAATTCTTAACCAGTGTGGGACACACAGACAATGGACTCAATCCTTCAAGATCATCTTGTAAGTGTTGTGAAGAGGTCTGCATAGGTTTAAGATGGACAAACATATCAATGATCGCATTTTGACCAAGTGTACTTAAAGCTCAGATAATTTGCAATGTTGCTGATTGCTATGAGCTTAGTACTGATCCCACGTTCGGATCTTTCTCACAAAAAGATGTGTAAATACCATTGTATAGTTGTATCTACAAAATTCAAAATGTCTCAGATCATTAGTCATTAAGTCTGTATGATTTCTCATTAGGATCATTCTTACTAAGACATGTGTATATATATCTTGTTGATATTATTTTCAGCATTACATATTCAAAAATCCAAAAAGATTTTACTTTTCCTGAATTTTAGATTATCTGATAAGACTCGAACGACTGTCAGAAAATCAAAATTTGAAAACCGCTTGACTTCCTGATTGATCAAATCGTTCCTTTACTTCATAAACTATTCCAAAACTTCATAATTGATCCCTCACTTCATAATTAAATGTAAATTACTTCATAATCAAATTGTTGTCAAGACCGATGTGGTCGGATACCCCATTTAACCTGAAAAGTTTAATTTACTAAAAGAGATTGTCCCATTCGTACGAATGGATGAGCAGAATGGCTCACTCGTATGCATGGATGATGAGAATAGGTCATTCACACGAATGGACTGACCAGAATGGTCCACTCGTACGAATGAGTGGCAGAATGAATCAAGTCTGGGTCACTCGCACGAATGAAAGTCCATTCGTACGAATGAACCAGGCCATCCTATAAATAGGCCATTCATTCGCATGTGCAGAATCATTCGCACAAATCAGAAATCATTCGTACATCTGTTTCATCATAATCTGAAAGTTACCCAAAACTCCGTCAAATCTGTAATCTAATCATTCGTTTTCATTTTACAGGTATAACCCCACAAGTATTCATCGATTGTATACCGATTTGCAGATGTTCGATTAGATTTAGGATTCAAAACCGAAAAACAAACTAAAAACGTAAAAAGTGACTTAATAAACCAATTAAAATGCTAAATATTGGTTGAAAACCATAGTCGAGTGTGTTGGTGTCTTTTTCGGCAAATCTTTTCAAGTGTTGGTTGATTTTTGGACAAATTGGATCGCGACCCGTCTGTCATACGAATGGACACATTCTTCATGTTCATTCGTACGAATGAGCATTCATTCACATGAATGAACACTCATTCATGCGAATGAAACTCATTTGCACGAATGAATACTCATTCATATGAATGAAACTCATTCGCACGAATGAATAGGCAGAATGATCCATTCGCACGAATGAACTAACTCTTAGGGTTCATTCGTACAAAGGGAAAATGGTCCAAAAGTTCATATTTCCAAAATCTTGCATGTTCTGATCTGATGTGCTTCATGTTTTTGTGTTTGCAGACTGATCGTTATGGCGCACAGAGCTCCAGTTGTTCTTAAGGCTTCAATAAAAAGCAACATATGTGCGTACATGATTCCTACATCAAAGAATGCACGTCCGTTTGTCGGCATGATCAAGTTTTTATCAAGATCAAGGATTGCTCATGCTATATCCCATCACCGGACTCCATATACGTCGCATCAAAGGGAGTTATGGGCCTCTACCGAGATTGACTGCGAGGTATCTCCACCGGTCATACGAGGGAAGATCGCAGGTCAAGATGTGGTTGTATCGGCAGCTCACATTCGCCGATTGTGTCAATTCGGTGATCATCCTGAAGATCCAGTGACACTGGATAAATATCTGGTCCGCGGATGCTTCATGAGAATAAAGTACGACGGGAATGTCACCGAGGGAGTTTTAAACAAAGCGAACCTCTGTCCGCAGTACAAGTATCTAGGACATGTTCTTCTGCATTGCCTCGGTTCCCGTCGTGGCGGTTTCGACGACATGTGCGAAACAATACAGAGCGCATTCGTTGCTCTGGTGTTGAACATTCCGTTCAACTTTTTCGAGATGGTGTTCACGCACCTTAAGGAAAACATCTATCTTAAAGGGGACAATGCGTATCTTATGTACCCCAGATTCTTACAAATGATAATAGATGACCAACTTCCTCTTCTACCAAGGTCAGACGTCGACATAATCAAGTTAGAACACATGACGGACGTCACTCTAAACAGGGTACAGACCTACAGGGGAAGACCAACAAAGCCACCTCACAAACGACTTATTGGACATCTGGCAAATCCAGATTATGTGGCACCAGCAAACAGAAAATGGCGTCACGATAACAGTGATTCTGACAGGGAGGATATTGTTGTACCTCCAGCTGACGACCAAGATGATGACGACCAAGATGGTCAGGGAGATGGTGGCAATGCTCCTAATGTTCCATCTACCGCTGCCACCACCCCCACTGTTGCTGCTATCGATTCTTCCCTTCCAACTAACCCAGAAGACGTTAACCTGGACACCGTCCTGTTTACTGATTCTGAGGACACTGAAGATGATTTTGAAATCAGTCAACAAGGGGCAAGATTGGTCGCAACAAAACGAAAAAGGGGAGCAGATCAAGGAAGCTCAAGGGTTGATGATGACGTCAGGGATGCTGACTTTGTCCCTGACTGTCCACAAGTATCTGCTGCTCCTTCTTCCCAATCTACCCCAGTCAAGAGAGGAAGAGGAAAGAGAATGGTCAAACGCCACAAGTTTAAACTTGTCAGAAGGACGGAGAGCACCTCTGCTACTACAGCAACTGCCACCAGGTCTGAGGCTCCAATGTCAACATCTATGCCTCAGACACAAACTGTGCCTCCTCCCATCTACATGACTGCTCCTACATCACAGCCATCAACTATTCGAGCTGAATCTTCAATGTCACTGCCGACTGTCTCTCTACACGACCAGATCAGTACTTTAAACAGTTTGGTACTTCGTTTACTGGCTCAGAATGAAGAGCAATCAAAGCGTATTGACCAACAGGGCTCGCAGATCAGTCAGTTGACTCTGCAAAATACTGAACAAGCCCAAGCCATCACAAGTCTTTCCACTAGGTGTAATGATCAACAAGGCCTCCTTCTCACTGCTACAAACCAGAATCAACAGTTGCCTAAAACTATTGATGCACATGCTCAGAGGATACAAAGGATTGAGGAGGATAATAAGAGACTGTTGGAAGACTTAGAAAGCAGAAGGGACCGACACCCAGAATTGAGGGTGCTCGCAATGATGGTGATGATGGTGACGATGATGATGATGATGATGGTGATGATGACGATGATGATTATGATGATAGTGATGATGATGATGACAATAATGACAAAGATAAGGACGATGGTGCCAATGTTGGTGCTGCATCAAGTGCTGCAAAGACAGCAGAAGCAGAGGCACGCACAAAGCAAAAATCAGACAAATCAGAAGGCCCATCATCAGATAAACAAAAAGGCACTGAAGGTTGATAGTTTTTGTTTTAAGTGTTTTAACTTGTCTTATTGTAAATATTAGATTATTATGTAAATAATTTCAGTTTTATTTTGATTAAATCAATGAAATTTCTTATTCTCACATGTTTATTTTATGATTGTTTATGTAAATAGTTTTGGATGTGATGCCTCTCAAGCAACAACCTTCAAAGTTAACTTATGTGCTTGACATGCAAGGGATCATCCAACATTCAGTTATTTATGACAAAGAGGAAGGGGAAATCGTACACTGCTTGTCAAAAGAACAGATTGCCGAGCTATTTCAAATGAATCCCGACGAAGTCATCACTGAAGAGGCATCTGTTCCTACAACTGATTATCCCTCCTCTGACGAACTAGAAGACGTTGATGAGGTTGAAGTCGAAGACATCACTGATCAAGAATATCCAAAGTACACATCAGTAGATGGTGATGATCTTCCCTCCTTCGCAGACTTATTCACTCAGCAGTCCGACGAGGAGGTCAACCGCATTATCGACAACAAAGGAGATGAAGCCGGTCCCTCCACTATTGACATTGACGAGCTGAATGAACGTAAAAGTCAGTGGATGGAATACATGGCCGAATTAAAGAAGAACTCAAAGCCCTCTCCTCCAACCAAGTATACTAAAGTTTATCAGCTCAAAGGACACAAGTCTGATGGTCGTATAATCAGTTGGGCATACTTCAACGACTTAAGCTGCTATGCTATAAAAAGAGAGAAGGGCATACAATATTTCAGGTACCCTCATGACTTCAAGACGCTGCCCGCATTTGAAGTAAATCAATTGGCGCGTCTAAAGCTTCTATACAACGAATCTTCCGGTCTATCCGAATGGTTTGAACGTCAATCACAATACGAATACCGGAAGAAGTGGGTGAACTTCAAGCCACAAATGCCTACACGTTACATTCATAAGGAAAAGGTTCATCCAATCACCAAGAAGCCCCTAATTGTCTTAAAGTGGAAACCTCCAACGATCATGAAGAAGATTCCTTTAAGGAAAATGATCCAGGACTTCTCAGATCAGTTCAAATGGTGGTACTATGATGGGCGTACTGGTGAAGCTGTTATAGTGCTTTGTAAAGAAGGGTCATGGGAGACCATCAGGGTCTTTGATCCCTTGTGGTTGACCAACTTGTCTGAACAAGATGTTACAACTTTATATAAGTGTCAACCGTTTTTTGAAGTTGCAGATATAGACCAGGCGTTGCAGTATGTGAAAGTGATACGTATATGCTTTGCTTTTGACATACACGCCGGAGTTAACTGGAAAACTCGTACAAAAGAGATGTTGAAGACCAACTAATGTTAGTTAGGTCATTTTGAAGGGATCTAGGTCCAAGGGGGAGTATGTAGATGCATAATATGTCCCTAATCCCTTGTAATATGTATTTCATCTATGTTTAATGTAATTATTTGATGTATTAATGAAATTACATGTTTATCCTTAATGTTTACTCATATATAACGATTGTGTATTAAACGATTTGATAAATATCGATAACGTTGATCAATCGTGCTATTGAAAGGCCCATTCGCACGAATGGATCATGAGAATGATCCATTCGCGCGAATAGATCATGAGAATGATTCATTCGCTAGAATAAGTCATGAGAATGATTCATTCGTACGAATGAACCATTCTAATGATTCATTCTTACGAATAAACCATTCTGCTGATTCATTCGCACGAATGAGTCCATTCACATGGCTCATTCGTACGAATGGCCTCAGCACTATATATAGAACTTTCACTTCATGAGCACATATACAACACATATACACATAGAAGAGACTAACCAGAGCAGAACCAGACTAAGCAACAGAACACACAAACTCTTTGCACCTGTATTGTCGAATCTCTGTTCGTTGAGAGTTTCCAGGTCTTGTATCCAACTTCTCTACACCAAAGGGTCGATAGAAACCTTCGTTTCGACATCTAATCCGCTCGTTTCTTACGACCCGATCCGTGTCATAGATTGGATTGCCAATCAAATCGGATTCCGCACGATTTGGTTCGGTTAATGTGTTGAATCATTGGATCAAGGTAGATCCCGATCCAACACCGGGGCATGAACAAAGAGCACTAAGGGGCAGTAGTCCGATAGACCAAGAGAAAGGGCAGTTAATGATGCAGATGGCCACCTCCTCATGAAGTTATCACCAACCCGAAATCTGACTCAACCCGAAATCTCTTCCTAAACCTCGTACCACCACTTACCTTTATCGTCAAGACTTCTAGGATCGCACCCACATGATTACCCATGTCTCCTTGAGTTGCCATCGGTGAAGTGGGTACGTTAATCACCTCAATCATAGGGTCTAAGTGATGTTGGGTGGCGGTGGAGTCAGCATGGGTAGGCGATTCCCATGGAACCCAATCATCGTTTACTTCTCTATCGGAGAGCAACCTGCAAGTCGACAATTCCTTCCAAAGATTGTTTTAGTTCAATTAGGGCCGACAGGGATGTTGCCACCCCCAACAACGAAACATCATTCCAAAACTTCATAGCAGCAGTTTCGTGAAATTTTAGAGAGATTTCCGGTATTATATCCTTAGAGGAATGATTGCCCAGTAAAACATCTTTAAACGTACCATTACCACCATGAATGGCGGGGTCAGGAGGCAAGGGATTACCGTGAGAGCCAAAAGAAGGACCTGTAGAAGCAATAGGAATAGACTGGGGTAGCCTTTGGGGGAACCCCTCCTTATCGAACCGGGCAATATTAACTCCCACTCTTGCCCAGTTAATGGTGACCAAGTTCATACGAATAAGAAGATCGTGAATGTCTGAGAGCTCAGACATCCGAATAAAACCAAACAAATTACCTCCTTTATCTTTCTTCCTAGCAACATATGCATCACACAGAGATCCGAGAGGAGCAAAGGATTCCCAAAGCATAGTGTTACTGCATCCATCGGGAAGATTGGATACAAAGAACGACGCCGCCTTAAGCCATCTAGGGTTTGCTCTTACCTGTCTGTTTGAAACACCCGAGCGTTTACTTCTTCGCTTGACCTCCTTCCAGTCATCTCCTTGCACGGTCCGGAATTCATTCCATCTATTTAGTTCATCCCTGCTCCTTGTTTGCTGCTTCTGTTGATCATCTACGCGCCGTTACTCCCTTTCTTCAAGTTAAGAAATTAATTATCCAAATTTATTAGTATTTAATAAATTAGTTATCCAAATTAGTAAATATTATACATAAAGAAATTGACATTATATCCATCCATTCACTTTCTCAAACCTAAATTAGATGAAAAATTAAATTAAATATGAACCTATACCACCCTGACACGTATACGAGTCGTATTCACACATACGAGTCGTATGTGTGTCAGGGTATAAAAATATTGATCGGGGGTGTACCAACTCTACCAAGATCCCGGGTGAAAAAATCTATATCTATAATCTATAATATACTTAATAAAGATGTAAAATTATGGGACACATGTCACCTTCTGATGCATTCGTAGCATAATTTTTCCGTCACTCTCTTATATTAAATACTATATTAAAAGAGTATATTTTTAAATATTTAATATCAATCTAATTATGGATTTTTTTTATCTAATTATGGATATTTTTTTTTATCTAATTATAGATTGTTATTATATCATTAAACAAATGAATTTAATATGGATTACCATTTATTAATTACGTTAAAAAAATTAATATCAACTTAAAAAAATGTTTTAAAAATTAACTTAATATAATTTATAACTGTCACGTTAAAGTAGACATATTTCGACGAGTGTATGTGTTAAAAGATTACATTATATTTTATTAGATTTTAAGAATCCCATCTTTTACCAATTGGCCAATAATAATCCCAACTGAGAATATTCTTACCACCGGTCCTTACTTTCAAACTATTTTTTTACATTGGACCACCCGTTAAAAAAACTTAACGCCGTTAGAGTTTATATGACGTGGACATCTGCAAACCGCCGGAAAGTCGATTCAAGCTAGGAGTGGTCTCGTGTTGACTTTTGAAATTGACTTTGGTGGTGTTTAACTGGTCTCGTTAAACACCACCGTTGTCTCTGTTTGGACATTCTGGACAAACGAGACCAGTTAAACACCACGAGAGCCAATTTCAAAATCCACCACGAGACCACTGCTAGCTTGGCTCGACTTTCCGGCGGTTTGCAGATGTCAACGTCAGATAAACTCTAATGGCGTTAAGTTTTTTTAACGGGGGATCCAATGTAAAAAAATAGTTTGAAAGTAGAGTCCAGTGATAAGAATATTATCAGTTGGAATTATTATTTGCCAATTGATAAAATGTGAGATTATTAAAATCCAATAATCCTATTTTATTCAACCCGTGTAAAACACGAGTTTTTAAAAACTTAACTTTTTGTTTACTAATTATATAACATTATATTTATTTAACACGCACAATACACGAAATTCTAACATAGTAAATCATTAAAGACATCTCTTTACTCTGTGTTCCCGAGTTTATTAAAGTAAAGAAAAGAAAAAAAAAAGATTTTCAATTTAAAAAAATGAATATAAAACTTGTTTTTCTATCATTTTCCTTCATTCATTTCTTAAAAAAAAATCTTTGAACACTCTTCCACGTCCCGTTCTTTTATTTTAAAGTGCAGGAGCGACGACACGATCACGAATTTGTGTTTCTGTCATCTTTTTCCTCTTTACTGCTTCAAAACCCTAGAAACCAGACAAAATTCCCCCAATATTATCCATAGATTTACACATAGCCAATTAACCATGGCTGTTTCACAGCGAGAGCAAGCGCTCTCTCTCCTCGCCGCTGCAAACAACCACGGAGATTTGGCGGTGAAGCTTTCGTCGTTGAAGCAAGCCAAAGATATTCTACTGTCCGCGGATCTGTCGTTGCTTGCCCCCGAACTGTTTCCGTATCTCGTTGAGCTTCAGTCTTCTCATGAAGCGCTTGTTCGGAAAACCCTAATTGAGTGAGTTTTCCTAGTTTCTGATATCCTAAACGTTTCACGTGAATTTGATTAAAATATCATCTTCAGATTTTATATGGTTACATAAAAAACTTATAGATGGGGTTGGGTTATTGCAAGTACCTCAATTAGGGAAGTTTTTGACTTTTGATGTGTAAAATATCAAAGCCTTGCATCTAATTTGCAGTGGATGATCTGATGCTTTTGTTTTATTGTTGGGGAAGAATGAGTATGCAATAAACTGAGAGGTTAAAGATGAATGAGAATCGGGGCTTGTTTTAGATTTTTATTGGTTTGAAGGGATTAACTCTTGTAGGTATAATTCTCACCTCACAAAAAGTTCTGGAAAACTTTTTTGTAGTTTAATTATATGCAAAAACAGGGCATACTAGTTTAGCTGCCACTTCTTTTTATTATGGCTATTTTTAGCAGTCCAATTGAACCCAAGCTAACTCCTTCACAGAGTAGCTAAGCTATTGTTTTTTTTTTTTTCATTTATGTAGTATGCACATGCTACCTATGTTTTCAAAAGCGACCCAGCGCCTAGGCGCATGGGCCTGGTGTAGGCCTAGGCGCGATTTGGGGCTTTTCTTGTAAAAGCGAGCTCAGGCGAGCGCCTGGACTTGGGCACAGGCTCAACAAAGGAGAGGGATTTAAACAATTCAGCCGCAATGAAGAAGATAAAGAGAAGTGACGAACCTGTTAAGCTTGCAACAATCACCGTTCGCATCTTCTTTCTTCTCTTGTATACGCTTCTTCATTCTTGACCGATACCCTAGAAGTGGCGCTCCCTTGTCTTTTTTAACCGATATACCAAAAGGGTTTATTGTTTGGGTTTTTTTATTTGTTGGACTTTCCTTTTTCTTATTTGTTTACGCTTCTCATTCTTTCCTTTTTCTTATTGTTTAGGTTTTTTTTATTTGTTTCTATTGAAGTTTTTTATCTAGTGGGCTTTAAAAACCTATCAATAATAAACTGTTTTTATAAAAACTATTATTGTTAACTTTAAAGTTCTGACTTGTTTGGATTTTATTTTTCTTATATGAATTATACATTTTAAAATTTCATTATATTTGTAAAATAGTATTAATGTAATAATTCTTGATGCCTATTACATATATAAATTTTATACTATGCGCCTTGACAACTATGCTTGCTACATGTTCATTCAAGTGTCAATGCTGCTAGTCAGCCGTCAGCCATGAACAAACATTTTGAAGACGGTCTTTTTTGGTTGACATTCGAAGAGCCAAGTTCTTATACATGAGAACTTGGTAAAGTTATTAGATATTTAGATGATGTAATGTTCTTGATCATAATACATTTCTCTTTCATTGAAGTATAATAAATTGGTTATTTGTGCATCTGACGATGATATTAGCTAGCCAGCAGAAGGATTCACTGAAATTATCTGGTTTAATTGTCACAACATGAAATTTTGAAGATGATAATTCAATTGGTTAAGGTCAATGCCAGTTCCTGTTAACTTTATATGACAGCAAAGGATAAGAAGCGGTGACCTTGAACGCTTCATGGTTTGCTGCAACAGTTTTTTCAGTTTGATTATAATTAATTTTACTGGTACTAAGACTAATCTGTCTGGTAGTAGTGGTCCACGTTGATCCCTTACAAGTACTTTAACCAACAACTTGTTTTGCGTTGCAAATGCACGACTGAATTTACACTGTTGCTGTCAGATGGGTGGCATATTTTTCTTTTCTTATATCCATGCAACAAGTATCGTCACTAATTCAATGCTGATGTTGCTATATTCACTTGGGATATGTCAGCATTGTTTGAGACTTTGAGGTTTTATGTCTTCACCGTTTGCTTTTGTTCATGTTAAATGATTTTATGCCGTTGTAGGGCGATTGAGGAGATCAGTTTAAAAACAATGGAGTATTCACCAATACTGATGCAAGTGTTGTTGACACTACTAAGTGATGATGATTTCGTTGTTGCTAGACAATCCATTGTTGCTGGCACACATATTTTTTGCAAGGTGTTAGACGAGTTAGCGTTGCAGGTCTCTACTCTTTTTTTTTTCTTTTCTTTTGGCATCCCTTTCCAGTTTCCATACGTGCACATGCATTTAGATACTTGAGTATAAAACGTGGAATGTGTTATACTACTTTAAGTATGCCTTAAATTTATTGGCTGTCGCCTTGAAGTTTTTATGTGAACCCTGTGATCTCTTGTTAGTCAGGTATTCATGTGGTTGCATGTCGTGCACCTCTCAAACCTTTTTCCTTCCTACATGTAAATTTTGAAGATTTTGTAGATGAATTTAGATATTGATTTTGAGAAAACTTGAGATCAAGGACATCACTTCTATGTTTTACAACTTTTTGGTTCCTTGTGTTTGGCCTTTGCTTGTTCACTGATGGTGCTGAGACAACTTTTTTCTGTTACAAGTTATAATTGATGACCAGGATCTAACATCTAACAGATTATAATACACCAATGTTAAATCTTTACTAATTCAAGTTAAAAAGAAGAGTAAAGTGAAGTGAAGCAAAATTAAATTCTTCATATCTGTCCCAGCTTCTGTTTGTCTTCATATTTCTACAATGTGTATAGTTGTTTTACCTTGAAATCATGAAACTTCTATTTTGAAAATCTATAGTTTCACCGGCATGGTTTAGTGGAGAGATGGCTTGAAGATTTCTGGGCTTGGATGATCAAGTTTAAGGATGCTGTCTTCCAGATTGCTTTGGAGGTATTATCACAAGCTTCAGTAATCACATTTTGGTTTATGAAGTGCATAACGCTTTTATTCTGATTGCCGCAGAGTGTTCTTTCATAGAACCTGGTAACCATGTGTAAACATTTGTATGAAACTCATTAATCATTTTTACGATTATTCTTCTAATATGAAAAATGATCTGAACCTTGACCTCGAAGAGGTCTTCCGCTTGCATACGGGCGAAGTCGATTATATCCAGATGAAATATTAGTTTGTGGTTCACTTTTATAAACAAGCCAAGCGAAGAAGACTAGGGTGTACGTTTACGCAATAATGTTTTGCGTTTCTTAAAGAAATGAGATTTTGGGGGTTGGAGAGTGCTATATATGCTGTTAGAATTGCAATCTGCATATGCATAATTTGTATCATTTGTTTCTTATGAGTTTTATATCCAAAAATGCTCGAGTATTATCAGCTGTCTGTGGTTATCCACTAAATAATTATAGGCACACCCATATCATTCAGGTCATATTTAGAAACTTACTTTCAAAAAAAGTTATCTATGGAAGAAGAAAAGTAGAAAACCACAGAGGGTGACATTTGATGTATGCTCCATAAAAAAGTACCGTTCTAAGATGCTTTGCACTACTTTTGGTATATTTAAACTCTTATTTCTTCTGGCCATTTTATGACAGAAGCTGTTGCATTTGACTTCTTGATACTTCTACTGACTCACTGTTGTCTTTGGAATTCATAGGTTAACTTGATTAAACTTGCACCTGTTGTAGGCTAGGTATGTTGGTCCAAGGTTGCTTGCTATAAAGTTTCTGGAAACTTGTGTGTTGTTCTTCACACCTGACAATGATTCTAGAGGGCGTGTTACAGAAGGTATTGTCTTGTTTCCATTAATGCTCATAGGTTTGTTCTTTTATATCATTGTTTTTATGTCTGGTTAATTTAAGTACCATATTGGTTTTTAATTATGCGCATCTAACTGTTGGAAATTGCTTTTGATATAGCAGCGGTTAGAAGGGCACAAGTATTCAACATTTCATGGCTGGCTGGTGGTCATCCTGTTCTAGATTCAGTTTCACTCCAGTCAGAAGCAAACAGATACTTATTGATTTTACTTGACTTTTTGAGGTTGGCTAGTGGTATCCCGGGTTCCATTACAGTTTCTATTATTAATAGGTGAGATACTACACATCTGTTTGCCTTACATGTGGCCATTAACATAACAATTTCTTCATTGTCACCTTGCATTATCTCAAATCTAGTGGTTGTGCAAGGATAAATTGAGTGTGGATCTAGAAAACTAAATCGATAATGGATAAAGATTTTTTTGACTACTATCACATTAGGAAATACCCCTTATGGGCTTGAAATAAAAATGAGTTACGGTCTGAAGTTTGTTATAATTTACTGTTATTCAGCACCTCTGTTTCTTTTTTCAAGAGGTTTCTAGGAATTTCTGATGTCTCCATTCTGTCATTATATATAAGTGAAATCTTTAGAAAAATGCCATGCAATTGTTTTTTTGTAAAAGGTAACAGATGGAATTGAGTACATGCTTTTTTTTGCAATGATTGTTGATGACTTTTATGCACTTATTTGTTAGTGCTTCTTTGTTTATGTCTGTTGTTGAGGGTAAATAATTTATATCAACTTTATCTAATATTAGTTGTTCTTGTTTGTTGGATGTGAATCTCTCCTTTCTGCTCGTTTATGTGTTTATTCTTTGTAAAATCGTCGATGTATTTTTTACTCACAGAAAACATCTTTGAAGTTGATGCCAGTTCATTTTAGATTTGTGAATATTAAGTACTGAAATATCTGTACTTTTAATATAGTTTTTGGTACCTGTCAATGATCTTTGGTTTTTGTCAATGTGAAAATTAGAAATATATTTCTTGGGATTTGTGAAAATAAATTCACATGAAAAACAAACTGGCTTTGACATTGGTTTTTCCTTTTTTGAGTAGTGGAGGTGTTACTAGTACACCTTGAGGTGCTTGTTTGTAATATTGTTTGAAGCACATTCAGCATCGTTGTGCAAGGTTAAACAGATTGGATTTATGCATGGAACTGCTGATTTGGTGGTTCAGATAATGGGAGATAGCAGTTAGCTGATATCAGCACAAGTTCCTTGCAGACTATGGGCGATAGTTTATTTGCTGAGGGCTTCTCTAGCATAGCAATGCAGTTTATAGGTTTTAAACGGTTTTGAGATCTACTGTTTTTCACTGTATAATCATACCCTTGTATTAATGTAACTTAATTGACCTTTGGCATATACTGAATAACCGTAATTAATAAAATATCTTTTCTTTTCTTTTTTTGTTTGTGATAACATGTGCTCTTTGGTCATTTGTCAAACCTTGTTTATATGGGGTTATGCTGTACAGTTCCTAACTGGCTATCTTTCAACGATTTTTTATCACATACTTATATTTATATTAATTTTTTATATCGAATTTTATATTAATCAAAGGTATTCACTTGCACAAACAAGTTTTTTTCATCTCAAAAAGCATAGTGTGCGGTGCCTGCAGAAGACAACCTGCAGAAGACAAGAATAACATCGGTGTAGTATCTAGTATGCTGTCTTGAGTCGATTTTCTGAAATAGAAATAAAAAATAAAGTTATTTATAATTAAATCTGGTTTTGTTGGTGTCAGTATTTATACATTATCGGCATTAATGCAGTTATCATTTTTCATAATCAGAACTGATATAAGCCATATGAAGCTGAAATAAACTATGGAAGCTGAAATATACATTATCGACAAGAAGTAAACTAATTGTATTTTCTCAGGGGAAGCACAAACTAAGTTTACATTGTGAACTATCTTTCAGGATTGTTACTGCACTGTTACTGCCACAAGTTTTTATAAATCTGAAAACATCCTTTTATTATCAGTATAATGTATATGGGAAATCGACTGCTACAGCCTTTAATCTGTGTCTAACTACTGTGATAGTTAAAGTTAGTGTCATTAAAGTGGTAAAGTTTTCCAGTTTTACAATATCAAGTAACATATTTTTCCTGCTAATTATACCCTGCAGATATTTTATTGGTCGAGTATCATGACAGTTTAGGATGATACTTATTTGGTGACAGTTAGTCTGCAGATTTATATGAGCTGCTATTACTTTATGATTCATTGCATTGTTCTTTGTTTGATGTCAAAATAAATTTCCTGAACATTTGACAATATGCCTTTATGGTATCTAATCTTATATTGATTTTTGTAATGTGATGTGGCATAGTGGTTGATTAATGTTTTGAAGGCAAGCTTACTCTAGTTGCATCATTTGCAGCAATTATCTAAATTAACACACGTTCATTCCATGCCTATGTTTATGTTGACCTTCAAAATATTTGGACTTATGGTTTGTATTCCTCTTTTTCAGTCTTGCTACCATAGGTCGACGGAGGCCGGTCCACTATAGCTCTGTTCTTTCTGCACTGCTTTCTTTTGATGCTAATTTCATCGCGAAAGGGGCCCACAATGCGAGCATAAAGTATTCTTTAAGAACTGCTTTCTTAGGATTCTTGAGGTCTACACACCCTGTTATCATGGAGGTAATTATTCATGCAGCATGGTCCAGGTGAAAAATATATATCTAATCAAGCGATTTACTTTTGCAACCATAGTATTTTGCTTTTTGTTGCAAAAAAACCGCCATCCGTTTTATAAAATGAAACGATGAGATCCATTTAGTAATTTTTTATCTTCCCAAGAGTCAACGTGCAAGACTTGTTTTTTAAAACATAAAGTGCTGAACCATCATTTCTAATTCTTTTTTTTATACTGCTGTTAGTTATGCTAACATATGGTTAATTATCCTATTTCATATCAGTCAAGAGAGAAATTGGTCAGGGTTTTGCGGGCACTGAATGCTGGGGATGCAGCTGACCAGGTGATGAGACAGGTTGACAAATTGCTAAGAAATAGCGAGCGTGCTTCCCGTGCAAGCAAGGTAATCTGACTTGGAGTTAAGGGTTCATCCACTTCTTCGAATTAGGGTGTTTGGGTTTAGTACTGCTTATGTGATATCAAATAATCATCTTTAAAAAAACGCCAGCAGAGGATAGATTCAGATGTTTTTCAAGCTGCTTTAAGTTGTAATAATCAATTGAGTGTTTTACAAATTATAGTTATTTAAGAAATTATCAATTGAAATTATGAAAATGGACATATATTGTTGAAATATTTGATTTAAAATATGACATTTATTTTTTATCTACTATAGTAAGTTTTTTAATGAATTATTTATCCACCATTCTTGTAAAGACATTTGCCGTCTACAATTTCAAGTTTTTCCTAAACTATTATTAAAAAATGATAAAGATGGGTGAATAGTCTTTAAAACAGGGTATGGGTAAGTAATGTTAATTTTCCCTTAAAGGATCAGTTTTGTTGCAGCTGGTATGAAGCTGATCCAAAACTGATTATTAAACCCCTAACTAGTCAGATAATCATAATCAGAATCACTATATCTTAACACTAGAAACTGATTATTACTACTTGGATTCACAGTAATTTGATAATCAGTTTCATAACACACATCCAAGCACAAACTTACACTTCATTGTCTGATTACTGAAGGTTTTTTTTTAATTTTATTTTATTTTATTTTAATTTTCTCTTCAGGATGAGCAATCATCAAGCCATATGCTTAAAAGATCAATCCCTATGGATCAAGAACATATAGTTTCCAATGATTCATCATCAAAAAGGAGTCGTTATGGGTCTAATAATAGTAATACAAATTCTGTAATTCAAAGTGATTCAGGACATGATTACTCGGTAAATGGAGCATTGACCAAGGCGCCAGTGCCAGATAATGGCCTGACCCCTGTTGAACAAATGATTGCCATGATTGGGGCTTTACTAGCTGAAGGAGAAAGGGGTGCTGAATCCCTTGAAATCTTGATATCCCAGATACATCCAGATCTACTAGCGGACATTGTTGTCACAAATATGAAACATCTGCCTAAATATCCTCCCCCATTAAAAAGGCTTGGTGCCCGACAAAGTGGTATTTCAAACACTTCTTCCCAGGTTGCACCTACTACAACGACTCCCTTGCTGTCATCAAATTCAATTAGCACACCATATCCCACTGCAACCGCTTCAGTTAGTCACCAAACTGACCCCAAACGTGATTCCCGTCGGGTGAGTTTAGCCATATGCTTGTGTTTACATGTGGCAAGATGGGCGGGTTGGGTAATGGGTCAGAGTTTGGCTGCAATATGTCATTTTTTAGTATGGATTGAAATTGGCTTGGTAGGGTTGGGTTGACCTGTAAAGTGTAAACACTTTAGTTTTTTTTCAATATTTAATAAAAATTAATAATGCATTAATTATAATTGCTAAAACAGTATCATTACTTTAACAGATTAAATGTTTGAATGAATGCATTAAGATAGCATAGGGGAATATTCAACTCATTTGACTTGATGTCATTTAGCTTAGTTTTTTGATCTGATCAATTTGACTTGATTGAGGTTAAAAACATAGTTACCGAATTCGCGGTCCGCTCCGGTACGGGTACGCGGTTCGGGTACGCAATTCGCTAGAGTTAACGTATTCGGTACGGAGGGGGGTAGGTTCATTTCGGTACGAACCGGTACGGTGTACCATGTAGTTCGGTTCGATGTACCCTAATAAAACATAAGTTCAAATAGAATATAATATTTGCCAAATTCCAAATAATAACATAACTTCAAAATTCAAATACCATTTAATCCAAAATAGAAAAAACACACAAACAAAAACATAAACATAACAATTCTACTAATTTCTGAGATTGAAGTAGAATTGGTGATGAAATTGGTTAGTGAGGACCGTAATTATACTAATTTCAGACATTAGGTACTTGGAAGTTGGAATTGCAGGTGAATTACGGCTGTGACAGCGGCTGGAACAGTGGCGGGCAGTCGCTGTTCCCGTAAGTAGATTTCCCGCCAAAATTGCGAACCCTAAATTTCTACAACCAGCGAATTCCTTGACCAAAATCGCGAATTGGATAGTGTTCGGAACGACTGGAATTAGAAATTGGTACAGCGAATTTAGGTAAATGGTTCGCCGTACCATATCGATTTGGTACGCCGTACCATAGCGAATTGGATCGAAACGATTTTCGATTTGGTACAGCGCGAACCAATTCGTGGATCGCGGCTACCTGAGCGAATTCGGTAACTATGGTTAAAAAACAACTCAATTTGACCATTCTTAGGTAAATGGGCCAAAATTGGTACATTTGCTTGTATTCTTTGTTTGTTTTGTTCGGTTGAAGTTGAACCTAATGTTTTTACAGGATCCTCGTCGCCTTGAACCACGACGTGTGACATTACCTGTTGTAACCTCATCTGAGCATAATATCGTGGACGATGTTACATCTTTGGCGCAATCTGGTTTAGCAGAATTTGAGGATGATGCCTCTGCTCTGGTTAAAAGACAACCTCCTCCAAGTATTGAGAATACATCAGAAACTCTTATACCTAAAGTCGAAAACGAGTCACATATCCCAGAAAATGTAACTTTTCTTGAAGAACAAGTTCCGGATGAACAAGCTACGCAAGTTTCTGATGTGGATTTCAATATCGTTTCTGATGTTGATCATGCTAACAAGGAAACAGATGCACAAAATTCAATGAATATCACAATGAAAGATGAGGACCGCTCACCATCATTGGTGGAAGCTGATCAGCTTTCACCAGGTAGAGTGGACACGCCCGTATTGGAGGAAACATCTGTTGATTTACCTTTGGTTCCATCTTATGTGGAATTAACAGAAGAACAGCAAAAAGATTTAAAGAAATTGGCAATCAAAAGGATTATAGACTCTCATAAGCAATTAAGAGGTACAGAGTTTATGCAGACACGCATGGCATTTCTATCTCGGCTAGTTGCTCAGGTTGGGGTTGACTCTGACTGCTTTTCATGTTTTCCCTTTGGGGAGATATTGTTATCGTTTCTAACATTGGTTAACCTTTTATCACGTATGAGCGCTGGATGTTTATTTATGATGTATGAGAACTTTGTAAAAGATACCACGACATCTTTTATATGTGAGAAAATATATGTTCTTTACAAGATAATTAATTTTGTACAATATGGTTTTTGTTGTGATGTGGCGTGTTCATGTGCGGTAACATATGAGCTTTTATAATCAACACAATGCACAAATCAAGGATTGATAATGTCAAACATTAAAACAGCTCTGACAAAATGATGATACGAACTTCGTTGTCTCATTGTCACTCGTCCCATTTAAGTCAATGTGTAGGTTTTAGTCAAATTGTAAACTGGAGACAGTCAAATTTTCAGGTTGGATGTGAACGGGAGCTAATTGCTGATAGTTTAACAGGTGTACTTGTGGTGATGCTTCCCTGCTATTGCCTGGGCTTAATGCTTCTGCAACTTATTTTCTAGGAAAGATGACAGGATCATGATTAAGATCATAGTTAACAGAATAAGGAATCTTGTTTTAAGACCTAAATTCATTGAACACCTGGAGATTCTTTTCTGTTTCATCTGCCAATTGAGCAGAAGGGATGCTTTATATACACTTATCAGGTTTTAGTATTTCTAAGTGTTTTAGGTGTAAACCGTAACAGTTTTAAGGAAAAGAGATTAACTGCTTAATGTAAGACATAATAGTAAATGAAGAATTAGGCATCTGTTTCAAAACCGTGTATTTTGTTTGTAGATATTGATACTACTTTCAGCTCATTTGGCTCCAATTTGTAGTACAAATTCTGTTTGTTTTTCACCGTGTCTTTAACCATCTTATATTGAGTACACAGATACGAGAGGATTTGTTTAGTATTAGATCTACACAGATACAAAGTCAACTAGTCAGATGATACATGTAAGCATACAGTAATCCTCAACCTGCAAATAGATAAGATTAAGATCCACTATTTCAGCTCCAGTTCACTAAATTGGACATATTCTTGCCATTAAGGTGACTTTTTGAAAAACTTGACCATTGAGCCATGGTTTCAAGAAAAGATAGCCAGCAGGAAGGGGATGATAATTCTTATTTGATAATTTTTGTAGCATTAAAATTCTTATTAAGCTGGCTGTATATGTTATATTCATAACTGTATTTGTGTTTTTTAAGTCTTTTGATGATTGCAATTATTATTGTTTAGTTTCTGCTGTGATAACTTGCTTATGCCTTTACACCTTTGGGAATGACAGTGTCTGCAATAAGTATGATACTTTATGATAAATGGCATTCATTGATTCACAAAAGAGGCAATATTTTCACATGTTTGTTTCTTCTAAATGTGCAACAGCAAATGAGCAACTTTACAGTTTATCGATATTGTATACCTTGTGACAGAAGAGGCATTATAATGATATTTTGTGCATGTATTATGCTCTGCAGGTTGATGCTGATGATGATGTAATTTTAATGATACAAAAGCATATCGTCGCAGACTACCAGCATCAGAAGGTATCAACTTTAAATATCTTTATATCTTGTAAAACTATTGTGTTCACAAATGCACATACATTGTAACCAGGGGCATGAGCTCGTCATGCATGTGCTATACCACCTGCATGCGCTCATGATGTCAGATTCAGCTGAAGATTCTTCAGTGGCTGTTGCATATGAGAAGTTCCTTTTGGGAATGGTAAGAGTTTGCTAGCTCGACATAAAACCCTAATTTGTGGGTATCTTAGATCGACCATTGACCATTGTTGACCATTTTTTGTTGTAGGTGAAGTGTTTGCTGGATTGTTTGCCAGCAAATGATAAATCCTTCAGTCGAGTTTTTTGTGAAGCTCCTTGGTTACCCGAGTCTGCATTTAAGCTTCTCGATGAAATATGCTGCTCAGATAATAACTTTGGAAAAGATATTCGTGATGGTGACCGTGTACATCAAGGTCTGGGTTCTTTGTGGAGCGTAATTTTAGTACGGCCTAGCAATCGTCAGGCATTTTTGGACATTGCTTTGAAGGTAACTTTTTCTACAAGTTACACAAATTTGATTTTTGTACTATTATTGCTGTTCTCAATGTTTTTTTGTTGATTGCTGTATTGCTTCTTACATCGATGAATTTTGAAAAAGCAGTGTGCTGTTCATACAAAAGATGAGATCCGCGCAAAAGCAATTCGTTTGGTAAGGGACGTTACAACTTTTTTTTTGTGATGGAAGTGGGTTTGTAAGATCTTGTTTGGTAACACTCCAAATTATTTGTTTACATTAGTTTTTAATCCAAGTGACTTTGCATTTGATAAAAAACTTAAAAGTCGTTCAACAAAGCTGCTACTTTTTTTTTTCAAAGGAAAAGATGAAAATTGGGAGAAAGATGGAAATTGTGTTTTATTTGGGCCCAGATTATATTAACCTTTATGCTTAAAACTGGTTTGTAGCCCACAAAAGCTACAATATCTGGTCTGAGCAAATCTTCTTTTTTTTGTATGAAAAATGAACTTGTTTTACATCGGAAAAATTGTAAATGAAAAACCAAACGAGGAGCGGGGTCACTAAGTTTTTTGTTGGAATTCTTAATTGAAATGATTATTATCTTCGTTGATGGTTGAAATTGTGTTTTCTGTTGTCAGGTGGCAAACAAACTTTATGTTATTAGTTTCATCTCAGAGAAAATTGAGGATTTTGCTACAAACAAATTGCTTTCAGCTGTTAACAGACCAGGATCTGGTGCTGAGCTTTCAGTTTCAGGGGCCAATGAACAAAGAACAGAAGGGCAGGTGTGTTATGTTTTCTAATTACTTTAATGCAAATATTTAGTTTCTAATGTGTTATTTTCTTCATCATATTTTTCAGATGGGAAGTCAAGAAACGTCTATTAGTGGCTCTCAAGTTTCAGAGTCAGGGACTTCTGTGAATGACTCAGCGATTGTCACACAATCTGATTCACAAAGGGATTCATCAATGTCACTTGCTCAAGCTCAACAACACCTTTCTTTGTTTTTTGCTTTATGTACCAAGGTTACATGTGTTCTGTTTCAATTATTTAGTAATGCTGATGTCATCCCCTCGCCGCGTGTTCTGATTTTGCTTTTGTGCAGAAACCTAGTCTTCTTCAAATTGTATTTGACAGATATGAGCATGCTTCAAAGGCTGTTAAGCAGGTGGGAGTTATAGAAATATGTTGTCTGAACTCAAAGCTCATTTAACATCTTTTTTTCAGGTTATTTATACGCTAAAAGTCAGTTTAAAATCGACAGGTTACTTATTTTGTTTTATTTCTTGATAAATGCAGGCTATCCATCGCCATGTCCCTATTCTTGTTCGGGCCTTAGGCCCATCATATTCAGATTTACTCGAGATAATATCTGACCCGCCCCAAGGAAGTGAAAACCTCCTGTCACAGGTGTATATTCCTTCAATTATTTTGTAGATAAATGTTTATGCTCTTTTGATGATTAATGTTGATATTTTTTATTTTTTGGTTTTCTACCAGGTGCTGCATGTTCTGTGTGAAGGGACTACTCCTTCGGCCGATCTTGTTGCAACTGTCAAGCGGTTATATGAAACTAAATTTAAGGTGACAATTTATGAATTTATGCTGTTTTTTTGGCTAGTTTTTGCAATCTTGTCTTAACACGGTATTTATTTCTGGCAGGATGCTACAATACTTATTCCAATATTATCTTCGTTTACCAAGAACGAGGTTATCCTTCTCTTTCCTCTAACATGCTCCTTCACTCCTTTATAGTTAAGTTATGATGGTTGGTAGTATAAGAAATTAGAAAGCTTTTTTGTGGAAATTACTTTTAAGATTGTAAATTAGATCTATTCTTTATAGTTATTTAGCTTCCATGGAACTCTGAATCTTCTGTTCTCGAGTAATGCGGTTCTTGGTTTCAGGTTTTGCCTATATTTCCCCGTATTGTCCAGCTTCCGTTGGACAAGTTTCAGACGGCTCTGGCTCACATACTACAGGTTTCGGCTACCCTAATCCCACATTTAATATTATACTATAATCATCGAATGAGTTACTATAATGCGTTCAATATTAACTACCTAAAATGTTTCTTAAATAAGACATAAGTGAAAAAAGCTTTCGGGTCATAGTTTATCTCTCCCATATCTTGCAACAATTTTAAATGAGCAAATAGGTGAACATGGGAAGTGATCTTTCCAAGTTTTTGTATCTTTGTTCTTTTTTTGTTTGGGTTAGAGGGAGTAATATATAAGGCTACTGTAAATAAAAATATTATTGCTATAAATCTTAATAAGTTAACATAGTATAGGTCTTTACATTTAGGATTCACTGCATCATCTTGTTTTAAAAAAAACAGTATTACTCAATTGCTAGAGATGTTACTTAGGTTTAGGAAAATGTTTATAAATTTCAAAAACCTAAAAGTAGGCATGTCGGTTAGAATCGAATAATCGATAAACATTTCTAGTTTAAGAAAGTAATGTGGTGGTATTATGTTGTATTTGTGACAATTTTGGGTTTAACGAATATGACATTTCTGTAGGTTCTAGGATTATTAGGAAACATAGTTTATAAATCATGAAAATAATTTCTATTTGTTAGGCGTCGTAGACAGTAGTTTCGATCCAGTTACGTACGAATGGGTCAATTTAGGTTGTGTTTTATTTCAAACAGGTCAAAAGATTTTGCTAAAAGGGCACAGTTTGAAAGTAGTATGTTGTCTTTTAATGCATACAACCTCCTAAATCATTTTATTCGAACATTTAGAGTATTACTGTAATAATATTTTTCTTATGTAATCCATTTGAACACTATTTATTAGCCAACTTTTTAAGAGTGAACACAAAAGGGCTTGTGGGTCAATCTCAGACAACTTGGCCTGTTTTCACCCATACTAAAAATGACCATTTCGACCTGGACCCAATTTGACCCGTTAGTCGACCTACCAGACCCACCCATTTTTCTACCTCTTGGTGTTACTAACTATATTTCTCTCCTGAGTTCCAACAAAGAAGCTTGATAGCATATTCGGTCCCCAAGGAGCAATACTTAAAAGCTTGTTCTTCATGCAGGGTTCAGCTCATATGGGGCCTGCACTAACGCCAACTGAAGTATTGGTTGCAATCCACGATATTAACCCTGAAAAAGATGGCGTTCCACTTAAAAAGGCATGTCTTCTTGTTATCTCATTAGCAACATCAAACACCAGCCTTTTTTACGCTTACACTTTGTAAACTATTGCAGATAATGGATGCCTGTTCAGCTTGCTTTGAGCAGCGCACCGTTTTCACACAACAAGTCCTAGCAAAAGCATTAAACCAAATGGTATTATTTCTTCATATTTCAACTTTTATATTGATTTATAGTATGTGTGTATATAATATTCAACTTTAATAACTTTTAGGTTGATCAAGCACCTTTACCGCTTCTCTTCATGAGGACAGTAATCCAGGCGATTGATGCTTTCCCCAAGCTGGTATCTGAGATCATGACCTCATATACATATACACAATTTAAGTTTTGCTTGTATACATGAAAGTAGACACAGACCACTACTATTTTTTGCATATGAAACAAACCGTGTGTTGGTTTGTGTGTGTGTTCTTTTTTATCCGGGTTGATGTATATATGTTTGTAATACTCCTTCCGTATCCAGGTTGATTTTGTTATGGAGATACTTTCCAAACTCGTCAGCAAACAGGTGTGTGGTTTCATGTCGTGCCTCTTTTTATTGTGTTTGTAAAGTAGCTTTCGGGGAGGGTCAAAATGGACTGTAACTGGTCAAAGCTGGTAAATTTCTAGGGAGGGCCAAAATGGGTCAGCTCAGGGTTGAACCGCGACACTTCATTTTTTTAATATATTAATAACTATTATACTAAAGATGGTTGCAAAGCAAAAACTATTTATAAATTTATGATCCGGTTTTTTGGATAAAGCCATTTAGGAGGTTGGAAACACTCGATTTGCTATTGATGACTGTTAAATTGTTCCACCTGTTTGGTCAATTTTATCTTGTTTGATCCGTTTGCAATAAAATATTACCCAAATTGACTCGTATCACTGTTTTTGTGGTTGATCCAGGTTTGGAGGATGCCGAAATTGTGGGTTGGATTTCTGAAATGCATTTCACAAACGCAGCCTCATTCTTTTCGTGTATTATTGCAAGTATGTTCTGTTCCAAATTCCAATCCTTGTGTTGTTCTTGAATTGGTTCCTTTTTCAAGCTGTTAGTTTTAATATTGAACTCTTGTTGCAGTTGCCATTACCGCAACTTGAGGGTGCTCTGAACAAATATGGTAGCCTCCGAGGTCCACTTGCTGCATATGCCAACCAACCTAATATTAAAGCCTCTTTGCCCGGGTATATATTTCACATAACTGTTGAACAAAGAACTAAACACATTCACTGATCATTTTTTGTTCGATCTCGGTTTATGCTTTTGTGCTATGTTGACCAACTAGAGGTGGCAAGATGGCCGATCCGCGTGCGTAGTATGGGTTGAAAAGGACTGGTCGGGTTGACCCGCAAACACTTCTTGACTGTTTTTGAAGGAATAAAATCATGAAATAGTAACTAAGTTTGTTCCAATGAAGTCGCTCATACTTTTTTCTAACTACAAAAACCATTGGAGTTCCATTATTATTCCATTGTGAAATTTTTTTTAAGTGTTAAAATTTTAAAAATCGACTTAAGTGGTACATATATGAAACTTGGTAATTGTTTAATGATTATTCGTTTTCAAGTCGACTTAGATGGAACAATTATGAAACTTAGTTATTGTTTAGTGAATTTTTTGTTTGCAATTACCTCTTACTTCAGATTGAACTTGAAAAAGGTATTCACTAAACAGTAACAAAGTTTCACATATGTTTGTTGGGATATAGGCTTTGGGTTAGCCGGCCCTAGCTCTAGACCTCTAGTGGGCCCAATTTGCTTAATGTCTTGTTTAGCAAGTTTAGCAAACGGTTAAACCCTAGTTAGCTAGTCTATATAAATGATCTCTTGTACTTGTAATTTTTATCACCTCAATAAAAACGAAAACCCTAGTTGCCCTCGTGGACGTAGGTTACACACTGTAACTGAACCACGTTAAATCTCGTGTGTTGCTAATTAATCCCTAAAAAAATTAGAGAGGAGAAGAAGGATTGTAGAGATATGTTTGTATTTTTGGGTAAAAATAAGGTTGTAAAATATAATATTTATATGTAATTTAATTTTTTATTTTTTTTAATAAATTTTAAAGAGCCTAATGGCTCTTTCCCTCAAAAGTGAGTTGCAACGGCTCTTTTCTTGGCATCCCCACCTACTAACGCCTGTGAACACCACCACCTTGCCCCTTCCATGCCTACGCTCATCCCCACCCGACACGTTGTTCCACGCCCGTGGTGGGTGAGGTGGCACCACGCACCACCACCACGATAGGATTACGGATAGGTTTAAAGCTTACCAAAGATCAGTCTCCTAAATCTAAAGAAGAAAGAACAGAGATGTATAAAGTTCCATATGAATCAGCGGTCGGCAGTCTCATGTTTGCCATGGTATGCACTCGACCAAATATTACTCATGCCGTTGGGGTTGTTAGTCGGTTTATGCCAGATCTGGGAAAAGAACATTGGGAAGGTGTTAAATGGGTGCTGATGGGAATGGGCTATGAGACGGAAGTGAGTTATAAGTATTCTTAAAGGGCTAAAGTGTAATATGGGGGTAGTATAAGTAATAGAGAATAAGGCATGTTAGGGAGGGGTGAATTAAGTTGGTAGTTTGTTAGGCTCCTGCACATTGTGCTTGGAGAGAGGGTATAGCCCTGGATCTATCTTTTGAGGGAAGGTGGCCTATACCACAACGAGAACAATGGCCATATACCCACAGTTGTCAATAGCGACCATAGCGCTCGCTATAGCGCGCTATGTAGCGAAGCGGCCTATGGTCGCTATATGATGAATAGCGACCCAATAGCGAATATTCCTTTTTTTTAATTTTTTTTTTATGTTTTTAACCAGTTTTTTACTTGATTAATATAAATAGGGTTGCTAATAACCCTAATATATGAAGATTTAGATGATTATTGATTATAATTGCTACATATCCTACAATAGTTGAATATAAAATATTTCTAAAACTTTCTACTAGTGTATCGCTAAACGTGAAATAGCGCCCGCTATTTACCGCTATTCGCTACGTAGCGTACAGGTGGGTTGTCGCTATTTACCGCTATTCGCTATTGAAGGATGACCAATAGGATTTAATTGATACCCTAATTGAGATGCAAGCTGTTGCAAGTTGCTGAGTTGAGGCTGATTAGGAGTCCCTGTGGTGGCAGTGAAGACCTGGGGTGTCGGGACAATGGGTATGGGCCTGTCATGATCAGATAGAAGGCCGTGTAGTTCATTAAATGTAACGGGTGGGTGTCCAGGAGAGTGGGTTTTAAACCGTTGTACTCATCTCGGAGGCCAGAAATAGTAAGCATGACAAGGTCTTTATCCTTCATTGGTTCCCCAATATTTGCAAGGGCTGATGCATATTCATTTGCTCGACTTAAATAAGAAATTGGGGTTTCATCTCCCTTCATGGTTATTCGGAGTAACCGAGTTTTTAAAGTGTATTCACGAGAGGCTGTATTTGGTGCATATGCACGTTCTAAAGAAAGCCAAAGATCCCTAGAACACGTACCTTGGACATGTTGGAAGGAGGCTTCAGAGATGGTAGATAGGATGATCATCCTTACATGTGCATCATTGGCAATCCAACGGGTATAATTGGGGTTCTCGGTGACAGAGGAGTCACTGGCTTTGTCAGCTTCAATAGCGATGGTTTTTGCTGGACAAGGGATCATTCCATTGAAATAATCGAACAGGTTGGTGATCAGAAACGGTTCGATCATAGCTTTCCAATACCCATAGTTGGAAGGGGTGAGGGTAAAAGGGAATTTGTGGCTGTTGTGTGAGGTTTTCTCAGCAGCAGAAAAGAGAGCAATTGATGCCATGCCTGTTGCAGGAAGGATTTTATTGGAAAAGGCAGTGTTTTTTTTTACCGGAATTCTGATCAGAAGGATCTGATCAGTCTTGTAGAGAGAGAGCCAACAGTTTTTTTTGAAAGGTTTCCTTGGCTCTGATACCAAGATAAGCCAAAGGGTTGTGTATATTGATTGTATGAATTATGAAACAATAAGAGCTCATTATAAAGAGCTAGATAATACACTTAGGACCCCTAGATATTACAATTATAACCCTCTAGAATAGTAAACATAACATGGACTAATATTCGCCCGGATCGGGTTTTTCTGGTGAGTTTTTCTCCACCTATGGCCCCAAATCTGGTCCGAGTGATGCTCCCTCCGGCTTCCCATGGGCTGTGAAGAAGGTTACACTCCCAGAGTTTTGTGGCGTTGATCCTCAGGGTTGGATTCAGAAGGCTAACCTTTACTTTGACGTAACTTCTACCCCTGCTGCTCTTCGTCTCCGGTTGGTTCAAATGCGCATGGTGGGGGTCGCCCAACACTGGTTCACCGTTATCACTCAGGTATGTGACTCAATTTCCTGGATTGATTTCCAATCAGAACTCCTTCAACGTTTTAGTGGGTTAGAGATTCACAAACCTTATGAACAAATGGCGAATATTCAACAAGGGGATTCAATTCATGATTATATAGACGATTTTGATGATCTAAACAGAGGGGTTCGATTACATCGGCCTCCACCTCGTTTGGATGCCATGAACTTGTCTCACGATGTGGAAGCAATGGTTCACCCTAACACCGACAATGTTTCTGTGATCCGTTCCCGTTGAATTGTTTTGGGCCTTCATCGGTTGGGTTACTTGATGGGCTCAATACAGTGGGCCATTCGAAACCCAAAACCTCATTTAACACTAAACCTATGGATCGTCACTTTATTTCCATATCAGAATCTGCGAGGTGGTTTTCCACCGCCAAACCTGGAATTTCTTCCTTGGCCGATGCTCGCCCAGACTTCCCACGGGATAGAGGAGTTCGATCTCTTACTCGTACCGATTGGAGGAATGCCGTTCTGATCCCAATACCCCCTTTTGCGTTTCCTTCTATTGATTTCGGGTTGCAATAGAATTCAACTTCAAATAAGGGTGTGCTCACCCAATCTGCTGGTCGACTCGGGGGTTGCAAGGATTTCCTAATCACTGTATTTCTGTTTCAGCAACCTCCACCGCTGGAAAAACAGCTTCCGATGGCATCGGTGGTGTCTATGTTCCAAATTGGCGATCGACGCCTTGGTTGGAAAGACGGTACGGTACCTCATGCTGACCAGATTGTGTATATTGGCACATTTGCCTCTACTGGAATTTTCTTTCCTACAAGACCACCGAGTATTCGTTGGTGGTACAAGACGGTAAGTCCTGTTATTGGGTTAATTGTTGGATCCCATCATTTGTGGGTGGTGCATGGGCAGGGTCAGCCACCAGACGACGCAGCTGATCCCAGTCTTGAGGATAAGACTGTTTTGAAGGGGGAGTAATGATGGGAATGGGCTATGAGAGGGAAGTGAGTTATAGGTATTCTTAAAGGGCTAAAATGTAATATGGGGGGTAGTATAAGTAATAGAGAATAAGGCATGTTAGGGAGGGGTGAATTAAGTTGGTAGTTTGTTAGGCTCCTGCACATTGTGCTTGGAGAGAGGGCAAAGCCCTGGGTCTATCTTGTTATCCCTGCATTTTGTTCCATTGAGGTTTATAATATTGCATTCTACTGTCCTTTCTCTTTGTTATCTTCTTCAATTTGTAATCGAATCGTATCAGATCCTTATCAGGTGCTCAAGTACTTAAAGGGTACATCTACAATGGGGTTATGTTTCAAAGGAAAAGATGCTATTCTGAGAGGTTACACTGATGCTGATTTGGGTGGATGTAAAGGGACGTTTTAAAGTACCAGTGGGTACGTCTTTACAGTGGGAGGAACAACAGTGAGCTGGGAAAAGTGTGGCTTTATCAACAACAGAAGCCGAATGCATGGTTGTTGCTGTGCGGTTGAAGACTTTTCTTAAAGAATTGGAAAACATATGTCTGCTTACTCATTGTATTGTGACAATGAGAGTGCAGTGAAACTCTATCATGATAAAACAAAGCACAAAGGGATGAGACATCACTTTGTAGGATTGATCAGTGAAGGGATAATCAGTTTGAAGAACATCTCGGGTGCGAAGAATCCAACAGATATGTTTACCAAATCTGTGGTGCTGGATAAGCTGAAGCTTTGCATAGCTTCATCTGGTCTCCAGGAATAATGTTGAGGAGACTGGGGTAACTAGGGAGAACTGAAGATTAGATGGGTTTTCATTTACAGAAGTACAAAGTGGAGCTGAACGTGTTTCGAAGCCTTCAAGTGGGAGATTGTTGGGATGTAGGCTTCGGGTTAGCCGGCCCTAGCTCTAGTAGGCCCAGATTGCTTCATGTTTTGTTTAGCAAGTTTAGCAAAGAGTTAAACCCTAATTAGCTAGTCTATATAAATGATCTCTTGTACTTATAATTTTTATCACCTCAATAAAAACGAAAACCCTAGTTGCCCCCATGGACATAAGTTACACACCTTAACTGAACCATGTTAAATCTCATGTCTTTTTATTCTTGTGCGTATGTTGCTAATTAATCCCTAACAATGTTCCATTCAAGTCACTTAGTTTCTAAAAAAATAACATTTATAAAAAAAATTTCACAACATTTGAACAATATTAAAACCCGAGTGGTTTTTTGTAGTTAGAAAGAGGTGAGTAACTTTAGTGGAACACTGTTGGACTTAATCAGGTTTGTTCACATACAACCGAATGGGTCATGGGTCAATGTTTGGAGTCGGTTATTCTTGTTTGGGGTTTGGTAATTTGTGAATTAGGTAGGGTACTAGGGTGTTTGTCTTTTGGTATGTGTTTTTATATGGTATTCTTTAGTATTTGGTAAGGTAATGTTTGGTTGATTTGGTTTCCTATTAAGAGTCATTAGTTAACCTTGGAGATTAAGTTAGGGTTGGGTTATTTATATGGATCAATGATTACAGTTTTTATTCATCTAGTGCTATTAATCAGAAAGCGTCGATCATTGGTTTTTGGTCAAAAAGCCGAGAGTTCATCTTCTTTTCTGTTCATAATTTTTGTGATTAGATCTGGGCCATTAAACACCGAAGAAACTCGTTACTTCTAGAAAAGCAATACTGTTACAATTATAATAAAATCTTTGAATACTGGAATATTGTATGTATTGAAAATATATATTGGGCTACTTTTGACCCATTTGTCCTGTTCCTATTTTAGCTATTTTTTTATTGACCTGTTTAAGACAAAACGTAACCCCTCATTCTTACATAAAAAAGGTATAAAGTGCCCCCTCAGTTTTTTTAGGTTGTGTGTTTGTGCTTTCTGTTTTGTAGGTCGGCTCTACAAGCTCTCGGCCTTGCAAGTGAACCACAAATGCAGCAACAAAATCTTACTGCTTTAGACAAAAGTACCAAAGTTCAAGGGACGTCATGACGGTTAACATGCAACTCTGCCATAACCGCATTATGTCATGTGGGACCCTTTGTTGAGTGTACAAAGAGGAGTGGGACCCATGGCGTTTGCCTGGGTAAATATAGTTGGAGATGTAGCATGTTGCTCTTCTATTTGAAGCAAAAGGGGGCTCATAGGCAATGGTTGGCTTTGTGTATCATTAATTCATTGTTCAGTAGTGAGCAATTGAGGACCTTTTTGTCAATTTTTTATGAACTAGGTTATGTATGTGAAATAATGCATACTTGTGGAAACTGTTATTATATATGAAAAATATATATAAAAAAAAATTGGAGCCGGGGTCCCAACAGGCAGCGGGAGCAACCTCTCTATTCCGTAGGAAGGTTGGCTCCCATCACTCTCTACAGCCTACCAATGGGGTAAAATTAAAACTTTATAAACTTGAGGGGGGTCAAACTGATAGTTTACAGTGTTTGTGGTAAGTTTTATCATTTGACCAAACTTTAGGGGGTAGAAAGGATTGGTGGCCTTTGCCACCGACTCTTGTGTTTAAGATTAGTTATAATTAGCGGGTTTAGCCGCTCGTGCGTTTAGTTGGGAAACTCACATATCAATCAGTAAGGAAGCTAATCTCGACATGCGCATCAAGTTTCATCTTCATATAAACTTTTCTAAACCCGTCGGGACTACACATATGACTTTTTCCATAAACCTTATGGTACGCATCATCGTTAAACCTAAAGTTAGCAAAAAGAAGTTTAAAAAAAATATTAAATGAATAAACAAATTAAAATAAAAAATAAAACTTTTAAAAATGATTTGGTTAAATAACACAAAAAATTTAGAAGAGGCCTAAAAGTAATTCATGATTTTTTTAAAATTAAAAACAAAACAATATATAGGAATTAGGAAATAAAAAAAGGAAAAAAAAATATTTGTAAATGTGGGTTGAGGGTGGGTGGGGTGAGGGGGGGTTGGGTTGGTTGGTTGGAACCTGGGTGGAGGTTGGACAGAGAATACGCATTATCAGCTCCATGTTGAAAGAAAATGTTGCAGTTTAAAAAAAAAAATTAAACTCAAGACAGGCTGTGAGTGGTTAATTTCTTGTAGTGGTTAATTTCTAGTAGTCTAATGGAAAGTCACCACACCCTCAGTCAATGTTCATGCAACTTGTGTGTTAATATGTACTAGAAAATATGGTTCGCGTGTTGCGGCGGCACCGTCTGGTGATACTAACATGTTTAAGTATGTAACTAAAGGCCACAAGATGCGACGGGTCTGCGAAGCTCGTTACGTGCGTTGCGGCGACGACATTAACATGACTAAGTACATAAAAGAAACGTATGAAGTTGTCACCACTCGGTCATGAAGATAAAAAAATAGATGATTTACGGCGTGAATTGAAGTTAACAATGAAACAATAAATTCATTAAAAAAGTTAGTAATAAAGCAAAAACAAAATAAAAATAGAAAAAAATGAATTTTACAATACTTTTGCTGATATTATTACCAGTATTCGCTACTGGGTCATTCATAGCATTACTATACCTTCCTTATTCATTGCGGGTTGGTTAAAAGAAAAAAAAAGAAATTTGAGGGATAATCTTGAGAGTTTAAAAATTTGAGAGGTAGAGTTTAGAATTATGTCTAAGGAAAAACTTAAAACATTAGAAACTTGAGGAGTGTATTTGAAAATTTAAGGGGGACATTATGAAAATTGAGAAATTGAAGGGACTAGTATTAAACTTTTGTCGGTGGCTTGGGATTGACCATCGACATTAGTTTTTAAGGGTAGAAATTAAGCTTGCACGATATGGCGTTTTTGCAAACTTAGTTACATGTGTTGCGGCGTTGACAATGACGTGCTCAAGTACGAAGTTGCGACGCTTCGATGTAAACAGAAAAAGGTATTATGCGTAGCATGGTGTAGCGTAAACACTAACTATCGTTGAAACGAAAAAATTATTCAATAAAAATAATTAAAAAAAAGTAAAAAAGAAAGGTTATTCGAGTAAAACAAATAAAAAAACATAAAACAAAAAGGCAGTGGGATTAAAGAAACGGAAAAAAAAACATAAAAGAGAGAATACATTAAGTTTAAAAAAATGAGAACAAACCAGTCAAGGTAAATCAACTTTTGTTTACCAAGTCAGAACAATATATTTAAATAACAACAACAAACCAGTCAAGGTAAATCAACTTTTGTTTACCAAGTCAGAACAATATATTTAAATAACAATAGCTTTTGTCGGTGGCTTTTCATTCGCCACCGACGTTACTATTTGAGGTTTTTGTAACATATATAACTCGAAATTATACCGCGCGTTTCGTGACGAGAACCAGACCTTAAATGGTTGATGTTGTGACATTAGCATGGCTATACACACAAAAAAGAAACATGATACCAATGTTTTTTAGTTGGTGTCGGTCTCGTTTTTTACGGTTGTCAGTCGATATATCCCACGATACTTAAAAAAATACTCTATTTTGAATACAACTCCGTTTTTAACAAAATTTACACCGAGACGTCAACAAAAATAAAATAAACAAAAAATGCGAAAGTTACTAAAGAAAAATCATATTATATATACTAAGAGGGTAAACTTGAAACTTAAAAAACTTGAAGGGGTCAAAGTTAACTTTATATAGTGGAGGGGTTATTTTTTCCATGTGACTAAAGTTAAGGGGGGATTTTTCGGTGGCAAAAAGCCACCGACACTTCAAATTAAGTTTAATAAAATTGTCTAACTTAAGGGGTATAGACGATTCCAGCTAAGCCCGGACTCTAAGCTCGACCACAACTCATTTAGAGTTCTATTCCTAAAACTTGAGCTCGACTAGTTTATTATTAATTAATTATTTAATAAATAAATAATAAACATAAATCAAAGTGTGGTTTTGAGACTTTTACCAATCCTCCAATGTGTTTAAGGGCAACTGTATCCCTGGATTGCTAAGATCAATCTACAAACCATGAGGAATTAGCTAAGACAAGAGCTATTGAAGTTAGGAGATTGAAGTTTATGCTAGGTTTTAGTTGGTTTTTTCTTTGTTATGTACCTAATAACAAATTGACCTGTTAAGTTGTAAAATTCAATTTTAGTGATAATGTACTAACACTTCTAATGAAATGCAACCGTTCTTGTTCAACTTTGACTAGGATCCTGATCATCACACACTTGAGGATTGCAAATGGAAACTTTACTGATAACTTGTAATTTGATTAATGGATAAAATTATCATTATGCAAATGCTGGACATGTTGCCCAAGACATAAATTGTAATACCATCTTTCATTTTAGAGTCGTTCTTGAAGAACTCTTTTCAATCTCTCGAGAGGATACAACTAAATCATCAACATATACTATAATACTTGTAAACCTTATATTGTTCTTTTGATAAAAACACATGGACGAACTATATCATATTGATTTAACTCCTTTTTGAGATAATCATTGAGTCGATTATACATATTCCACATGACTATTTTAGTCTATATATGGAAACCGTTTTCCACATGACTATTTTAGTCTATATATAGAAACTGTTAACTTTATATGATATATTTTTTTGGTATCAACGCCACATTTACAATCATTCATAACCTTATTTCTGTTTTTGACTAATTATTTATGTGCTTACATTTATCAACATTTCGGCACATAAACTCTCATTTGGCACATCAATTTCTATATCATAAGCAAAGATTGCTATAACAAGTGTTTTATTTACAAACTTGGTATTACACCATTTCATAGTTTATGGAGATATCGTACTCATGAGATATAGTTTCTTCTATATGTATTCATTGGTGCCCAAGAATTACATCCTTAGGATGTTTCAAGTTACCTTTTAAGCACTCAACTGCTTTAGGAACCTCATGAGAAGTTCCAATTATATTCAAGTTATCAATGTATACAAATAATCATAACGTATTTGGATTACAATGTTCTCGAGAACTTACTTTACATGATTTTAGTAGTTTAAATCCTTCAGAGATTTACATGTAAAGTTCGATATCATGTGAGTCACAATATCCATAAGACGCGATCAATTTTTTTATATTACCAGACTAACGAGATATTAAAAGTCATTGCATCCACCACTAGATATATATATATATCCTCATAATCAATACTAGGTCTTTGCAAAAATCCATGTGACACCAATTTCGCCTTATATCGATTAATTTCATCTTCATATCATAATTTCGCACAAAATAGACATGTTCATATTCAACATGTTTTACAACTTCAGTTGTATGGACTACTGGTCCATTAACTTTCCTTTTAGTGAGCGAATTTAATTCGGTGTCATTTACGTCTTTACATTTTGACCAATCATTAGTTTTTCATTAATAGGCAGATACATTAGTCATCCTCATCATTTCAATTATTTCGAGCGTTATTATATACAAAAGTATTATCGACGTCGATCTTGTTTCGCTTCCATATTATTTCTAGACATGATACAATTTACCGAGATTTCATTATTTTTAGGTACCTGAGGTTCTTCTAGAGCCATCTTGTCTAATGTCTCTTTAATGGACCCTTTTACTTTTACCTCGACTTGACCATATTCATTGGAACTCGCTCCATTTTTCAAGGAATTTTTTTCTTTGGAATCGAATTGTCTATCATGTTTCAAACGTGCCTTAAACTTACTACCAATATGTAATCGTCATTCTAGGACATTAATCTTAATTGGAGCATCATCAATTGGTATATGTGACTTAGTCACTCTTTTAACGTTAGTGAATGTGACTGGTAATTTATTTGCTAGTCTTATGAATTATGTTCTAAACATCTGGTTCATACTTAGTGTATCACTACAAAAAAATGAGCCTAATGCAACTTTTTTTGTCAGAAAAACGTTGCATTAGGTGAATTTGCATTAGATCTAATGCAACCTTTGTTGTTACAGATGCGACTGTTTTTCCAAATGAAACCTTTTTAGGATGCAACTCTTTGGAAAAAAAGTTGCATTAGGTAAAAAAAAGTTGCATTAAATCTAATGCAACTTCACCTAATGCAATGCTTTTCTGACAAAAAAGTTGCATTAGGCTAATTTTTTTTATATGTAAAAAGTATTTGTTTATACTCCATAATTATTGGAACAAGTGACTAATGGGTGGAACGATCCTTTAAGATATAAAATGTTTAAACGAGTATGAGAAACAATTATCAAATAATGATCATAGATATATTAGTTATATAAATAAATATATAAAAAATATTTAAAGATTAAGAAAATATATGTACACTTGAAATGTGTACGTAACATTATTTTTATATACAATAACAATATTAATAAAATAAAGTTATATTAACATTATATTAATATCAAATGAGATAGTAAAACAACATATGTGTGCATGAATTTTCAAACCACACATATATGCAACACTTAAATATCTATAATTATCATGAAAATTTGTGGATAATTCAATGCAACTAAAATTAATATTAGTAAAGATAAATATGATAGGAGCAATCATGATTTAAAAGCCACTTAAACTCCCTATAAATTGTTTCTAGCAAACCACGTAGATATAGAGGACACACCCAATTCCTTGCTCTCCAAGGCTTACAAAAGAAAATGTTACTATAAATAGAAACCTCATATCAGTTGTTCACTTCCATCACTTCCCCTTCGGAGGAATCCCGAATAGTTTTTTAAGCTTTAGAATTTCCGAGGAGATACTAGAAGAACGGTGGTACGTTGAGATTCTTGAAGGAAAAGGTTGCTGAATATTTGAGACACTTAATTGAGGTGAGCTACTTTAAACTAATTTAAATAAACTGGACACATGTGGTGAAATGGTTTGGGGCTGCGGCCATATGGAAATTTGATACTGTATGTGTATCTTACATGTGTGTTGTTTGGGGGGGGGGGGGGTTTATATGAAATGTATAGGCCTATTACATTTCCCTGCTGGGCAGACCGTGTGGGAGCCGACGGGCTCGTATTAGGGAACAAACCGATAAGTGACGGACCCAGGTGAACATATAGCCTTGAATCCCGGATGTACCATACATAGATGGGTGAACTGGCATATGACATACACTAAGCTCGTACAAATCAATTTATATACATGATATGATTTGGAAATGATAACCTGTCTTTATTATAAATGTGTCTGTTTATGGTAACTCACCAACATTTTGTTGACGTATTTTCAAAACTAAAACATGTGTTCAGGGACATAAAATCAGTAGAGCAGGAATGAGAACTGTTCTCGGAGGATCAAGCTTCGAGGATTATTTTACTTTTAATATTAATCGTATAAGACTCGAAGATTGTGTAAGCTGGTTGTACTAGCAACAATATCAATAAAGCATTATTTAAGCTTCCGCTTAAGTCTATGCTAACTAATCACATAGGCACCCCGGTCCCGATTTAGCAAAATTCGAGGTGTGACAAGTAGGTATCAGAACTCGAGGTTTTAACGAATGAGGCTCTAACCTTAGGATAGGCATAGACTAAATATAATTCTCATTTGTAGATGAACGGAGAAGGTCCGAGCTATCATCTCATGCATACCATGATGAACCCTAAGGACTACACAGTGTTCGAAGGTCTGGCGGACATCCTTCCGGATCTTCCAAACTTTTCCCCAGAACTGATAGCACCCCCGCCTCTAATGGAAAATCCTTGCAAACCTGAACTTCCCACGGTTGCGATCAGTGAAGAGGTTGAATCGGCCTTGCGCCCTGAGCCTACCACTATGGAGTCTATGTTTACCAAGAAAGCTACTTTGCTAGCGGCCCAGTAACCATCTAACGACTAACCAAACCACTCAGCGAACGCCAACGCCTCATCAATCGGCTTAAGAAGGAAGTCAAAGAATTAACGAAGGAACGAGACTTCTAGAAGCAGCTATACATAAGCGCGTTGGACGAACAGGAAAGGGACATGCCATATGCTGATTTTGGCAGGCACGCGCAAGACTTTGTCTGTTTTTGTTTTGAGGGACCAGGGGAAGGGAGCAGCCACGCGCCGAGGCAGTGAATGAATGGAGACGACTGAAGAAAATTTTGAATAATAATAGCAGAGGGTTGAATAAGACACGACGATCCCAATTTTTTTCATGTAACATAGTTGATCGCCCCTTTTAAATGATGATGGTTATGTACTGTTCTCAGCCTGGTTGGTACCGCATCTGGTAACTACGGAAGAAAACAGGATCCACCGGTTTATTTGAGTCTACCCCTTGACTATCGAACTTTCATCAAGTCATGCAATCCTCCCACATTCTATGTGGCAATTGAAGCTGGTTATAGCATGACAACTGAATTGGAACAAGAACAGAAGAAGCACGAAAAGAGGAAAAGAGAAAAAGAAGGTTCAGGAACAGGGTCTAGCAAACACAAAAGGTTTAATACTGGTAACAAAGGCAAGGGAGCCTTTCAACAAGATGTCCCAACTTTCGTAACTACAGGAAAAAGCACATTGGTACCTGCAAATCACCGGTAGTCTGCTTTTGTTGTTAGAAACCTGGGGACTGATCGTTTGAATGCCCTGAAAAGCCTCAAGCCACAAAATGCTATGAATGTGGGGCTATTGATCATTTAAGGAATGCTTGTCCTAAACTGAGAAATGTTAACCTGACACCAAGGACACGGGGAAGGGCCTTTCAAATGACCGTCGAAAAGGCTAGGGAAGCAGACGATGTAATTATTGGTACGTTCTTTATTAACAGCAAGCCTGCTATTGTTTTATTTGATGCTGGCGCTAGTAGGAGTTTTGTTACCAGTAAATTATGTCAAGCATTAGATAAGCCTGTTAAACCATTAAACCAACCATACTTAGTAGAAATTGTCAACAGGGAACTATTGAAAATTGCAACCGTAATGGAAGATAGCTACTTAGAAATAGGTAAACACAAGCTACCCCTTAAACTCTTGGTTACCAGGTTAGGAGAATTTGATATTGTGATTGGAATGGACTGGTTAGCAAAGTTCAAGGCCCATATAGATTGTAAACATAAGATTATTTACCTTCAAACACCCGAAGGGAAGCAAGTAGTCATTAAAGGAAAAAATGGAAGACAGCCAGTACCAGTTATCACTTTAATGATGGCTATCAAGTTAATGTGTCATAGATGTTCAGCATACTTGGCATATGCAATTTCTACACTACAACAACGTAAGAAAATAGAAGAAATACCAGTAGTGAGGGAATTTGAGGATGTATTCCCAGAAGAGTTACCAGGACTACCACCTGATCGTGAAATAGAATTAAAGATATATTTAATTCTTGAAGCAAAACCGGTAGGCAAGACTCCTTACCGGCTAGCACCACCCAAGATGCAAGATATGATAACACAGGTTCAAGAATTGCTTGATAAAGGATTCATACATCCTAGCATATCTCCATGGGGAGCACCGGTATTGTTCATTAAGAAGAAAGACGGCAGTTTGAGAATGTGAATTGATTATAGAGAATTAAACAACCTCACTGTCAAAAATAAATATCCATTGCCATGAACTGATGATCTGTTTGATCAATTGCAGGGTCCACAATGGTTTTCGAAGATCTACATCCGGTCTGGATACCATCAGTTAAAGGTACGAGAAGAAGATATACCCAAAACTGCTTTTCGCACCCGATATGGTCACTACGAGTTTTTATTCATGTCATTTGGACTGACTAATGTACCAGCAACATTCATGGACTTAATGAACCGAGTATGCAAACCAATGCTGGACAAGTATGTATTAGTGTTTATTGATGATATTTTGATATATTCAAGAACAGAAAAGGGGCATGCTTACCACCTAAGAAGGGTATTAGAAACCTTAAGGAAGAAAAAGTTGTTTGCTAAATTTCTAAATGTGCCTTCTAGTTACAATTCTTAGGGCTTGTGGTTAATTCAGAAGGAATTCAAGTGGACCCAGCAAAGTTAGAAGCTATAACCAAATGGGAACATCCAAAGACACCAACAGAAGTAAGAAGCTTTCTTGGTTTAGCTGGATATTATCGTCGATTTATTCAAGACTTTCCAAGTTAACAAAGAAGGACGTTAAGTTTAATTGGGAAGTCAAGCAAGAGGAAGCTTTCCAAAAAACTGAAGCAATATTTAACTCAAGCCCTAGTTTTGACATTGCCTAATTAATGGAATGGATGACTTAGTATTATACTCAGATGCATCATATCAAGGACTCGGATGCGTCCTCATGCAACGAGGAAAGGTAATAGCATATGCATCTAGACAGCTTAAGCTGAGTGAGAAGAATTATCCCACTCATGATTTAGAATTGGCAGCAATAGTATTTGCCTTGAAGATTTGGCGACACTATTTGTTTGGAACCAAGTGCACGATATATACTAATAAAAAAGCATGAAATATTTCTTTGAACACAAAGAATTTAATATGCGACAACGTCGGTGGTTGGAATTAATTAAAGATTATGATTGTGAAATCTTGTACCACCTTGGCAAGGCAAATGTAGTGGCAGATGCTTAAAGTAGAAAATGGAACCACCAACCCATCCGAGTTAAATCCTATAAGCTAACATTAACATCCGATCTAATAGGGGAAATTAAGGAAACTCAGGAGAAAGCTTTAAGAACAGGAAATTTAAAGAAGGAACGAATGACCAGACAAGTCCAGGATTTACTCGAAAACAGTCAAGGTGTTAAAGTAATGAATAATCGGGTATGGATTACCCGACACGGGGAACTAAGATCAAGGATCATGGAAGATGCTCACAAATCTCGATATTCAATCCATACAGGCATCACAAAATTGTATCAAGATTTAAGAAAATGTTATTGGCGGCCTAGCATGAAAGGAGATATTGCAAGATACGTAGAGAAGTGTCTAACTTGTTTACAAGTTAAAGCAGAACATCAAAAGCCTCATGGAAAGTTATAGCCTTTGGAGATTCCCACCTGGAAATGGGAACATCTGACAATGGACTTCATCACTAAACTACCTCAGACAAATAAAGGATATGATAGCATATGGGTAGTAGTCTATAGATTAACAAAGAGTGCTCAATTTTTTTCGATAAGAGAAACTTACTCTCCAGGAAAGCTAGCTGACACATTTATCAAGGAAATAGTTTCCCTGCATGGAACGCCTATCAGCATTGTGTCAGATAGAGACACCCGATTCACATCAAGATTTTGGCAGAAATTTCATGAAGAAATGGGCACTAAACTATTATTAAGCACAACATATTATCCACAGATTGACGTGCAAAGTGAAAGAACAATCCAGACATTAGAAGATATGCTACGAGCTTGTATATTGGATTTTGGAGGAAGCTAAGATAGCTATTTATCTCTAGCTGAATTATCTTACAATAACAGTTATCATTCCAGTATTGTAACGCTCCCTTAGGAAATGCTATATGGACGTAAATGTCAAACACCTTTATGTTGGGGAGAAATAGGACAAAAGAAACTAGGTAGCATGGATGTAGTGAAACTCACATCTGAGAAGTTAGAACAAATCAAGGCTAGGTTGAAAGTAGCTCAAGATAGACAAAAATCATACGCTGACAACCGACGACACCCATTGGAATTTCAAGTAGACGATAAAGTCTTGTGATGTGTTATGTTTCAATATATAAAATGTAAGTAAATATATTTTTAGATTGATTTCACAAGATCAAGTTTTAAATTTATAAATTAAAATGATAATTACGTTAATTTAAAACACACACAATAGGCAGTGTACCTATCGCAGCGTAATATAGTTAGGTAAGAACCAAGTATCGAACTCCAATACTCAACTTTTGTTATCGTTTAGCCGGATTAATTAGTGAGTGGGTTTTGTGTGCTTGTGAAACAGAAAAGTAAATGACGGTAAAGTAAAAATATGCGTGAAGTGTGTAACAGAAATGTAACTAGCAGAATAGTAAATAACAGAAAAGTAAATAAAGCAAAAATGATCAGATTATTGCTTCGGGATTTGAATAAGCTTGGTACGTGGTAATGTTAGGTTAACTAATTTAGTGGTATGACTACTAAAAACTTGTGACCCGGGTCACCGCTAGAGTCTCGTCCTCACTACATTTGATTTGCAAATTATATTCTTTAAAAGTGGCAGTGCCTCCCGTTAGGGACAACATTTACCCTCAACCCATCGAATGGTCATCTCCGGATTGGTTTAAGACATCGGACTCAAAATGCTTTATGTTAAAGTTAAATAGGTGATTATATTTTGCTCACCGGGAGGCGGTGTAACAATGGGACCAAGCATAAAGACGTACCGTTCCCAACATGAGTTCACCAATTCTTGGTCGCATAATAATCTTGTATAAAGAAGTACGATCTTAGAAGTAAAGACCAAGCCTTTGTTGGAACCTAGTAGTCCATAGAAATCAATTAGATTTAGTTTTGTATAACTTTAGAGTTTTCGGTAGAAAACTTTAAGTTTTCGATTGGAAAGTGTTTTCGGTCGAAAATACTTTTCGATCAGAAGATTTCGATCGAAACTCTTTAGTATAAATAGTTGTGTCTTTTGTATTTCAAGTAACGATTCTCATTTGTATTATGATTTAAAAATTTATCAAGGAGAATTTATGTGTGTTTTTGCTGTTAATTCTTGATTACATTGTTGGATTAATGAAGATAATCATCATGATCATATGCATCTTGTGTGATTGATTGCATCCTTATTGTTCATATTTGATTTGATCATTTTAGTGTGACTTGGATTTCTGAATTGATTCCTCAAATTCAGAGAGTGATTAAAGATATTATCCTTGAATATCAGTAGATCGAAGGGATTCACAAGTGGTATCAGAGCTGTTGGTTAAGAGCTCTTGGTATTCAAGAAGAATTTTAGTCAAAATTGATCGAATTGAAGTAAATTGGGTGCCATTGTTGCAGATTTGAAGCTAATATTGATGGAGATGAAGTTTGCATCAAGTTTGGAGACTTGATTTTTTACTCGGATTATCAGAGAAAGTTTTTGGTCAATTCAAGTGTTCTTCTGTTGAATTGTCCGAAAAGTCTGTTTGAAGAAGCCGAAAAGTCTGTTTGAAGAAGCCGAAGAGGATAACTTTCATACTTTTCGACTGAAAAAGTATTGTCCGAAATTTCATCTGTTCGAAATATTCAGACTTCTCGACCGAAAAATTATTGTCCGAAATTTCATCTGTGTTCGAAATATTCAGACTTTTCGACCGAAAAGTATTGTCCTAAGTTTTCGACCAAAAAGTTCTAAGTTGGAAATTTTTCTGATTTCGACCAAGCTTAAGATTACAAGTACATAATGGCTGGAAAGATATACGATACTGAGAGGGTTATTTGGAAATTACCACCGATGCTGAAATCAATATTAGAATTTTCAAATTGGAAAATAATGATGAAGGCGTATTTCAAGTTTACTGAACACACACTTTGGGAATCTATTGTGAAGGGTCCTCATATTTTCAAGACTGCAAATGCTGATGGGTTAGTCCCGATTGCTGATCCTGATATTTATTCAGAGGAAGATAAGAAGTTAATCGAGAGGGATAACAGAGCATTGGGTTATATTATTCTAGCACTTTCGACTGAGTTGTATTTGAATTTTGAGCAACATGAAACTGCTCAGGGTTTGTGGAACGCTTTATGCTTAAGATTTGAAGGAAATGCAGCTCTTTAGGAAAGCAGAACCGATCTTCTACTGAAGTAATATAACATGTTTAGTTATAAGAAGAATGAGACTCTCAGTGAGCAGGTGACCAGGTTTACAACCATGATCAACAGATTGAGAAAAATGGGAGTGAAATTTGAAGGGTATGATCTAGGGAAGAAACTGTTAGACTCATTGCCAGATTGCTGGAGCATACCTTGTATGCTAATCAAGAACACAACTTCAGATCTGAAGAGTAAAACCCTTGATGATATTATCTGTCTGCTCGAGTCTTATGGATTGGATGCAAAGAAGAGAAATCTGAACAACCATGATAAACAAAATAACTCAGGTTCAACAAATGCAACACTATTCTCTAGAAGCAGTGAAGGAAGTAGTGGAACAAAATCTGAGAAAAGTAAAGGTTGTTGTGAACACTCTTCTGGTGAGAAAGTCAAGTCATCTGAACAAATTCCTGAAGATCAGATTGCTCTGTTCGGAGCTTTCATGAGCAGCTATGATGCATTGGTGACAGGAAAATTACAACCTGCCGTGCATGATGTAGAGGATCTTGTTCAAATCAATCCTGACGACTTGGAATATATGGACTTGCAATGGCAGATGGCCATGATAGCTGTAAGAGCTAAAAAGTATCTGCAGAAGGTTGGGAAGGACAAGTTGCAGTTTGGAAAAAAGGTTGGTTTGACAAATCTAAACTCAGGTGCTACAACTGTCAACAACTTGGTCACTTCGCTCGTGAGTGTACCAAGGACAAGAAAAAGAAGGTTGAGGGAAGCGGAGTTAAGCTAGTGGAAATGATTGATGAGACTGACAAGTCAAAGAAGGCTCCAACTGCACTCATGTCCAAACAACTCAGCAATTGTGAATGGGAAGATGAGATCGAGGATGCTAAGGATGAACTAGATGAATCCTTGATGGCTGAAATTGAAGATTCAAAGAAACTAGCTGAAATTGCCAGTGATTGTGCGCTCAAAACAGATTCTAAAGGAAAGGGCAAAGCTGTTGATTCTGATGAAACTTCATCTGAGAGTGAGGTAAATTCTAATAATGAATTTGACATATGTTCCTCATTGTGTGTAGAATGAATGCAAAATTATCATGCAGCAAACACATTTCTACTTGCTGAAAATGATAAACTAAAAAGACTAAACAAAGAATTGAAACAAAATGAAGTAAATTTTACAAGAAAAATTAAAGAATTATTGAAAGACAATGTAACATTTAAAGAATATTTGGATAAAAAGGACGTTTTAATCAAAGATCTTTCAAAAAAACTTGTTAAATCTGAAACTGAGTTAATAAAAGAAAGGGTAATTGTTGCAAAGTGGAAGATGCAACAAAATGTCTTTGATGAATGTGTGAGTAAACAGAGAACTGTTTACATCAAAGATGGGTTGGGTTACAACAAAGTTCCACATCCTGAGAATTTTGTACCATTTACTGAACCGCATGAATCAAATGAGCTGATGAATGCAGGTAACTCTAACTTTCATGATATGTATGTTAGTGCATATATAAACTCAGGGTGTGTGGATGATGATAAAGAACTTGATGGAGTGAAAAGTTTTTCAGCTTTCAATAAACAGTGCAATAGGGAGTTTATTAGGGACTGCAAACAGTACCTAGATGTTGACTGTAATCTAGATAAATTTGTTTCAGTTTCTAGTGGTAATGTTGGTGTAAACAATATTCAAGTTTCTGATTCTGATGTTTCTTATGTTTTGACATGTTCTACTAATGGTTGTGATGATTTTGATTGCGTGTCTGAAGTGTCATCAACATCCACTTTCTTTGATAAAGTGGTGCATACATCTAGAGATTATGTCCCACTTCATAAACTCTCAAGTCTAGTTGGTGATGTGGTCTTAGATGAGTTTGAAAATCCTCTGATTCAAGAGTATGATTTGTCAAGTGAGAGACCAAAGAAAAATGATGTCATAGCACCAGAGAATCATATTCTTACCAGTGAGACAGAGAGCAATAAAGTTACAAAAATTAAAGTGAGTATACCAACAACTGTCCAAAGAAAGTCTTGGTGTGTCAAAGGCAAATCCATTGATGTAAAAGACAAGTTCATTGATGTCAAAGATAAGCCTATTCAAATCAAAGGACAATTAAGAAAGAAAGTGTAGGATCGTGAGAATACAAGATGGTTCTGTTCTTAGTTGAGGTTGGCGGAAACAAAATCAACTACACAATTTATAATTAAGTAAACACAAAGAATACTGATAAACACTGTTGTATTAAGCTTTTGTGAATGCAAAGATTACAAGTGAGAAACTCAATGAATAAGTATGACAAGCACTACAAGCACACTTACAATGAAGTGGCAACTCAGTATTTATAGTAACTTAGAATCAAGACAGACCCTTGATTCTAAGGATCAGATCGAACACAAGCCGTTGATCTTGTTTATTAATTTACATTACACGTAAAGGCTAATCTAGTTAACTTTACTGAAACGTTTTCTTTATTCATGATTGTTTGCATGCTTGGAGAAGTGTATTGTTGTCCGTCATTGGTTGACCATAGCGGTTCCTTCTGCTTTGAGTCTGTCAGTTGCTTTTGCAGAAAGGTGTCAGAGACGCTTGGCCTGGATAGTCAGCTGTAGCGTTTGGTTTTCAGTGAATAGAGCTATCAGCTGCAAAGAGTGAAGGTTGCTGCTGGTAAGCCTATCAGCAGCAACTTGTGCTGAATGCTGCTGATAAGCCTATCAGCAGCAACTTGTGCTGAATGTTGCTGATAAGCCTATCAGCAGCAACTTGTGCTGAATGATGCTGATAAGCCTATCAGCAGCATTTGTACTTAGAATAATTTTGTAACAATCAGTCTTTGGTTCTACAAACTCCCCCTAGACTGATGCTACCAAAATTCTTCTAGTCCCTTTGTTGCTGAAGCTTTTGCATATGGCTGACTATTCTTTCCACCTCATAGCCTCTTTGATCCTTGCTGGGATTATTCAATGGAAGTTCAGACAGAGTCTTGATGTCTTTGTGTGGCATTTTGTAGATAGCTTTGCTTGAACATCTCATCTGCTGCTTCTTTACATCAATCAAAGTGAATTCATCCAAATCAGCATTATAGGACCAAGATACAAATGGAGAGTGAGACTTGAGTGGTTTGATATTCATGACCACATCTTTGCTAGGATTGAAGTAGTGTCTGATAGCTAGCATAAGATGTTTCCCACTCTCATTTGTAGGCTTATGAGCTTCACCCAGCTCTAAAATTCTTTGAAGATCGGAATCAGGTAATTGCAGAACCTCATCAACAGACCTGTAAGTGGATCTTCTTCTCTCAGTTCTCCCCCTGAAGATCTCAAACACTTGATCTTGTGAATTGTAGAACTAGTTAACTATATTTCTTGAGTCTTCTGGTTGAGGGGTGGGTTTGGGCTTCAAGGGAGGCTGTTGATGAGTGGGAGCTGGGTGGGATGACTTGGACTTTTTGGGTGGAGGAGTGGAAGGCTTGGGGATGTTTGTGGATGGTGTTTGGAGAGAGGAAGTAGTTTCTGGTGCAGAGGTTCTTTGTTTCTTGACTGGTCTCTTTTCCAGTCTTTCTTCCTCTTCCTTTTTCACTGTTGTATACAAGGCTTGTAGGTTCATGAAGGACATGGGACCTAACCTTTTTCCACTTTCTCCCCTTGCCTTAAGGAAGTCAGTCATCTTCTTCCTTTCTTCATGGGTCCTTAGATTAAGGGCAATGGCTTTCTTTGACTTCTGTTGAGCTTTTTCTTTCTCTTCATCTTTCTTTTTCCTTGCCAATTCCCCTTGCTGACCCATGATGGCTCTATAGATCTCTTTGTTTGACAGTTTTTCAAGGTAGTCTGCATCCTCACCTTGAGAGATCAGAGCTTCAGTCCACTCCTCCCTTAATTATTTTGCTAATTTAGAATCAGTGATTCTAAACTTAGCATCTTCCTTCCTTTTCTTTTTAGCTTCTTCTTCTTCTTCTTTTGCAAACTGTTCCTGCAGCTGTCTAGCAAGTTGTTCATCTTCCTCAACTTGAGACCCTGCATGGACTTTTACCTTCATTTCATCTAGCTGTTTGGCATACAGCTGGATTGTCTGTTGTCTGAGAAGTATGGCTGCCTTTCTATCTTCATGCCTTTGTTTTTGAGCCATCTCTTCAGCCAACTCTTCTTCTTCTCTTTTCCTTCTTCTCTCTTCTTTCTCTTTCTTTTCCTTTTGCAACCTCTCTTCATCCTCTTTTGTCATGATGCCCTTCCCTTTATTAACATTGGATGCCTCTGCTCTGGCTTCACTGATCACAGAAACAACTGATTGTTGTGCTGTTGGGATCTCTGCCTCGGCTTCATTGGCATGTTGAGAGGTAGATAAGGGAAGGTCTTCAGTTTGGCACTCAGGATTTGTAAGTTCTAGCAGCCTTTCTCTCACAGAGGATCTTGCTTCATAAGCTGCAGCGCAGATGTTAACTGGAGGGGAATCTGAGTTGGAGTCAGTGTTAGAGGATGACACATCTTCTTCCTCATCAATCCTTCCTTCCTTCTCAAGGTGAGCTTTGATAATTGCTATCATCGCCTGGCTTTCAAGGGAGTTAACATTGCAGATGTTGGCTTTTAGTAGATAGATCTTGTGGAGGAAAATTGTTGGTAGTTGAAGGATGTTCCCGGTGTTGATGATGAGAGCAGAACCGTTGCTTAGGAAGAAAGCGTGGTTAAGGAGCCTAGTGCTTACCCATCCTAGCACGTCCGAGTCCTTGACCAGGAAGGCATACAGAAATCTTTGAAGGCTCAGAACGCCTTCTTCAGTGAGAAGACTGCTCCTTGTTATTGCAAGATTGTTGGGAGACAGTCTTCTTTCTGCAGCCGACGAAGATTCAGGATAAGCTACCCGATGTGCTGCTTGTAGGAATCTTTGGAACCTGGGTAGATTATCCTCCATCAGGTCATGGAACCTGCCAATGGCAAGTTCAGCTGAGAGATTTGCTGAAGTGTTGATGCAGTCAGTTAGATGCATTTCTAGGACTTGGAGGGCATTGAGAGAGTTCCAGTTCAGCACTTCTACTCCGCTGAACTCCCATCCAATCCAAAACCTCTCAGCTGATCCATCATACCCCCAAGCTAGGATGGAGTCAAATTCTAGCTTCCTTGATGTTCTGAATAGTTGGGGGGTTGATGATTGACCAATGATGGCTGCTGCTTGTGGAAGGATGCTGAATGATGCATTTGTTTGTTCTGTGTCTTCAGCATCATTCAGCATTTCATCGACAGCCCTGACGACCAACTGCCAGTCTTCAGATATCTCTTCGTCTTCGTTATCTGGGGCTGGCAAGTCATGAACTTGGACAAAAGCTGGCTTGTATTGTGAGCTTTGAAGTACAAACTGCTCTTGAATCCAGTCGTCAAGACTGTCTGTATCATCTTCCATAGAAACCATCTCCCCCTTTTTGGTTGCATCAGCAGAAAGGTAAGCATCAGTTTGGGTGCCTACTGATACAAGAGAGGGAGTGGCTGAAGTTGGGCATTTATGGGTTTCATGCATAGCGACTTGGTGTCTTAGTTTGGACATTTCAGCCTCTAGCATAGCCACCCTGGCCGTCAATTCCATGTTATGAAGTTTCAGTCTGTCCTCATCCACAGTTGTGGAATCCTTGGACCCAGATGGGGCCGTAGGCCTAGCCTCAGCATCCCCATCACCCGTGGTTTCTTGGCGCCTGGGATTCCTCTCAGTGAAGGGAGTTTCCAAGGAAACACCCTCACCGTGAGTTGCCGTGGTTGAGGTCTTAAAGATGTTGTCACTGTCCTCCTGGTCAGTTGATGGACCAGCAGTAGTGACAGCCTCGTCCACATCCACTCTTTCAAAACTCCCAGAGTGGACCTTCAAGGGTGAGGAACTTGGGTTGGGTGTTTCGGAAGCAAGACCAATCAGTACCCCCTTGATAGTGGTAGTTGGAGAAGGTACATCACTTTGGTCAGGTTCCTCTACACTTAAGTTCAAAGAAGAGAGGAATGGCTCGAAGGGCTGTTCTATGGATCCGGGAAGTGATCCTAATCTTAATAGAGAGACTTCCGAAGGAGTCTCCCTAGCAATGTGGCTTTCCCTTATGATATTCTCACTAGAATGTTGTGATTCTGAGTGAGGGATGTTGGCTTGGGTTTGGGCCTTGGAGGCAAGAGAAGAAGGAGTTCTCTTGCCCCTCTTCCTTGTATACTTGGCTGCAACCGGGGCCCTATGTTCCGGTTGAGCAATCAAACTGGGGGTGAGTAATGTATGTGCCTGTGCATCCTCAGTAGAATGCACAGGGGTTCGATCAAGGGAAACAGTAGTTTGAGTTTGTGGCAGTGAGGTGGAGGGTGTGGGATCAGTATCAGCTGGGTTTGCTGAACTGTCACCCTGGGCACTTTGCGTGTTCAACATTGTAGACAACAATGGAACATCGGCCCCTGAGAACTTTGATGAAACTGTTCTCATGCTTTGAAAAATGTTGTTCTTGTGTCCCAAAATTGAGTAGATTCTTGCAGTTTTTGAAAGATCTTGGTGCTCAATGTTGAACACTTCCTGCAAGAATCTTGGGTACATAAAGAACTGAGATTTCACCCCTTCTTGAAGGTTGTATCTCAAACCTTCAAAAATGAGGTGGGAAAAATTAAAACCTGCTCCAGTTATCATACCGTGAATTGCCGACGCAAGTCCGGAGCTTAGTTGGTTCCAGCCACTCCTCTTTTGAGATATGCATCGGAGAAGAGTGTGGCAGAGATACTTCCATTTGGGACCCATGAGTGCCTTCTCTATCGTATACTCTGTTTGATTCCCAGTGTACCCTATGGATACAAAGGTCCTCATGTATACGTCTCTTGGGTAAGAGAGGGCGTCCCCTTCATCCTGAAGCTTGAGGTGTTGGCTGAGCTTTGCTTCAGTGATGATCATTTCCTTACCGTCTACTGTGCCTCTGATTTGAGGAGTGCCCTGTTCAGTAGAATACACGGCTGAGCTCCAAAAATCTTCCATGTGTGAAGTATATATGGTTGGGTTGACGGTTAGGGCATGGTAAATTTTGGACCGACAGAGAAAGTCGATCATACCGTCGAAACCCTCGGACTTCTTGCCTTTTATTAGGTATGCAGTGAGGTTGTGGTATGGAGCAAACTTGTCATTGGGGATGTTTATGTCGACGACTGCCATTGTTATGGATTTGGAGGGAAGAAAGAAGGGTGTTTGAATGGTAGTTATGGAGGGTTTTGAATGCTGTGGGGACGGAAGTGAAAGTGATGGGAGATAGGTTTGAAATAGAATGTGAAGAGGTTGAGGGAACGTTGGTGATAGTGATATAACGGCAGACGAAGAAAAAGCAACCTTACTTGTACAGTACAACCTGTTTCACTTTTCGTTGTTACAGCTGTAATACACCAAGGCAGTCATGGAAGGGACTGACGGTAAATTTTACAGCGGGTAAAAGTTAATTTAGACTTATGTTTACCCATTAGCAGCAAACTTGGTTGCTGCTGAAAGATAAGAGTATCCGCAGCAAAATTGGTTGCAGCTGATGGATAAGCCTATCCGCTGCAAACTTGGTTGCTGCGGAAAGATAAGTCTGTCAGCAGCAGATTTTGCTGCTGAAAGGTTTAAAGATCTGCAGCAAAGGAATTGCTGCTGAAAGCCTTAAAGCTATCCGCAGGAAACATGTACCTGCTGATAACTTAAAGCTATCAGTGGCAAAACTTTTGCTGCTGATGCTTTTACCTGTTAGCAGCTGAAGGACAAAAATGCTGCTGACCCATAACTTTTATTTACAACAAGGGACAAAAAGACACATTTTAAGGAGAAACTTGAGATGGATTTTAATCAAAGTTCATCATACCAATTGATTCAACTAAATATCTGAATCTAGCTTCATCAAAAGGTTTTGTAAACAGATCAACATATTGCTCATTTGTATGAACTTTGGTTAAAATAATTCTCCTTTTCTCAGCTTGATCTCTTATGAAATGGTACCTGATGTCGATGTGCTTTGTCTTTGAGTGCTGCACCGGATTGTTTGTGATAGAGATAGCCTCATGTTGTCAATGTGAATTGGAGTCTGCATGAAGGTCATTCCATAGTCAAGCATTTGATTTTGGATCCAGATGACCTGTGCACAGCAGCTTGAAGCTGCAATGTATTCTGCTTCAGCTGTTGAAGTAGAAACACATGTTTGCTTTTTGCATTGCCATGAGATGAGCCTTCCTCCAAGAAATTGACATCCCCTAGATGTGGACTTTTTGTCCAAGTTACAACCCCCATAGTCACTGTCAGTGTAGGCATAGAGATTGACATTTTCATTCTTTGGATACCATAGCCCAAGTTTTGGAGCTCCCTTTAGGTATCTAAGGATCCTTTTGACAGCTTGAAGATGAGACACTTTTGGAGCTGCTTGAAATCTTGCGCAGAGACAAACTGCAAACATGATATCTGGTCTTGAGGCAGTGAGGTACATGAGAGACCCTATCATTGCTTGGTACTGATGTTGATCAGTGTCTTGTCCTTCTTTATCCGGAGATAATTGATGGTGCACTTGCATAGGAGTTCTTGCAGCAGAGCAGTCAGTCATTTTGAACCTCTCCAAGATGCTTTTGACATACTTGGATTGACTTATGAAGATTCCAGTTGGTACCTGTTTGACTTGAAGTCCTAAAAAGAAATTTAGTTCACCCATTGAACTCATTTCAAATTTGGAATGCATCAGAACTTCAAAGTCTTTGCAGAGCTTCTTTCTTGTAGATCCAAAGATAATGTCATCAACATAAATCTGGACCAACAAAATTTCGCCCCCTTCATCTTTGATGAAAAGTGTCTGATCAATGACCCCCCTTCTGAAGTTGTTGCTAAGTAGATATCCAGATAAAGTTTCATACCAGGCTCTTGGGGCTTGGTGTAAGCCATAGAGAGCTTTGTCCAGTTTTAAGACCTTATTTGGATGTGCAGGATCTACAAAGCCTGGAGGCTGTTTGACATAGACCTCTTCATCAATCGTGCCATACAGAAAGGCACTCTTCACATCCATTTGATAGACCATAAAGTTTTTGGATGCTGCATAAGCCAGAAAAATTCTAATGGCTTCCACACGGGCAACAGGAGCAAAAACTTCATCATAGTCAATGCCTTCTTCTTGAGTGTAACCTTGAGCTACCAGTCTGGCTTTGTTCTTGACTACGATGCCCCTCTCATCTTGCTTGTTTCTGAAGACCCATCTTGTTCCAATGGCTGTTTGACCAGGTGGAAGATCAACAAGCTTCCAAACATCTTGTCTTTTGAATTGCAGCAATTCTTCCTGCATTGCTTCAATCCAGCTGTTGTGCTTGAGAGCTTCATCAATCCTTTTGGGTTCCACCTGTGATAGAAAGCAAGAGAACAAACAAATGTTGGCTTCATGAGACTTACTTCTTGTCTGGATGCCTGTGTGGACTTGGCCAATGATGTTTTCCAGAGGATGCTCTTTGTTTATTCTCTGTGCAGGTATCACATCCAGCCGTATTCCCTCTTCAAGATTACTGTGGTTTAGATCAGTATTGTCTTCAGATGTGTGGAGAGGAGCTTGGAGGATCTGATTATTGTGTTCCACATAGTCAGCAGCATTAGCATCAGAGGCCTCTTCAACATGAATTGAGGAGGCTTCATTTAGGATTTCATTGTCAGAGAGATTGCTGCTTGTGGTGTTGGATGTACCGGCTTCACCTGCACTGGCTTCAATAGCTTCTGCCACTGATGGAGGATCAATGGATGGCCTTTTCATCCTGATGTAGGGACTGGGAAACTCCAGTCTGTAGTCAGAAGAAGAGGTTGAGGTAGAAGGTGTTGAGTTTGAAGAAGGAGGCTCCATATTTGAGAATATGAGGGGCTCAAATATCTGGGTGAAGGAGTCTATATCAAAAAGCCAGTTGGGACCTTTGCCTTGTTCACAGACAACGTGTTCCCTGCATTCCACATTAGCAGATTCTTCCACAATCCGAGTCCTAGAATTGAACACTCGGTAGGCCTTCGATTGAGAGGAGTAACCCATAAAGTAACCTTCATCAGACTTTGCACCGAATTTAGGAAGAACTCCATGTGTGATGAGGATGGTACATGGACATCCAAAGGGCTTCAGGAAGCCAATGTAGGGAACTCTTTTGAGCCAGAGTTCATAGGGAGTTTTCTAGAGAGGCTTAATAATAAGGACTCTATTCTGCACATAACAAGCTGTGCTTACTGCTTCTGCCCAGAAAGTAAGGGGCAACTTTGAATCAGCCAGCATAGATCTTGCTGATTCAATCAGAGTCCTGTTTCTTCTTTCAGCAACCCCATTTTGTTGAGGAGTTCTTGGAGCACTGTACTGCCTTTCAATGCCCTTGCTCTCACAGAAACTGTTCAAAGTGTGATTTTTGAACTCTGTTCCCTGATCACACCTTATGATCTTTACCTTCAGATTGCTTTGATTCTCTACCCTGAGAATATAGGATTTGAGAATCTCAGCAGTTTCATCTTTTGTTCTTAGGAAGAATACCCAAGAGAATCTGGAGAAGTCATCAGTGATCACCAGACAGTAGGAATTTTTGCCCATTGACATGACATTTGTAGGACCAAAGAGATCCATATGCAGTAGCTGGAGAGGAGTGTCATTTGTGTTCAATGTCTTGGGCTTATGGGAACTCTTGTGTTGTTTTCCCTTCAAGCAGGCAATGCAGTGATCGTCTAGCTGGAATTCTTTGTCAGGAAGCCCTCTGACAAGATTGTCTTTCACTAATTTATTGATTGTTTTGATGTTAACATGGCTTAGCCTCCTGTGCCAGAGAGCGGATTCATCAACTGATGCCTTTGACAGAAAACATGAAACACTACCAGATGGAGTGACTTCGTTCATGTCAAGCACATATAAGTTGTCCTTTCTTTGAGCAGTTAGGAGAATCTTCTCTGGCGGGGGTTTAGATAGGCCAGGAGCTAACACAAAGCATTCTTTGTCAGTGAAGAGCATCCAATGCTTTTGATCACATACTTGGGAAACACTCATGAGATTGAAGTCAAGTTCTTTAACATAGTTGACTCTTTCAATGCTCATCCTCTCATTGGACACAGTGCCTTGTCCAGTGATAGATCCACCTTTTGAGTCACTCCCAAAGGCAACATATCCTCCATTGAAATGTCTGAAGTTGGAGAGGATGGACCTGTTGCCTGTCATGTGCCTAGAACAGCCGCTATCTACCACCCAGGTGTTGTTCTTGTTACCTGGCTGTCCCTGCACATGAAAGAGATTTAGTTAGTGGGAGTGGTCCAAGAGCTCTCCTTTTTGAAGAAAAGAGTTCTTGGACTTTCTGATTCATCATGCGTGCATTCAACAGCACCGATGATGATTTTGCTGACAGGAGCAGAGATTTTGGCTTTCCATTGCTTAAGTAGTGGTTTTCCAGTTCTCTTTTCTTTATCGGCTGCGGATTTGGCTTTGGCAGCTGATGAATTTGCTCTATCAGCAGCTGATTTTCCTGCTTGAGGTTTTGGCTTGTCAGCAGCGGCAGGTTTTGCTGCTGATGGCTTCAGCTTATCAGCTGCAGATGTTGCTGCTGATGGCCTTGGCCTTTCAGCAGCAGATTTTGCTTTTGCTGCTGAAGGCTTAGTTGGAGCAGCAGCAGATTTAGTTTTTGCTGCTGACTGCTTTGTTTGAGCAGCAGCAGATTTGGTGGCTGCTGAAGGCTTTGCCTTTTGCTGCTGCTTGTGTTTTTCTACAGTTTCAACTCTTCTACTGGCTGCAGATGGCCTATCAACTGAAGTATGCTGATCCTTCTTTTGTTTATGCGCTGATTGAAGAAGGATCTGGTTGAAGGGGTTAAACTGACATTTTGCAGCAAAGTGGTTTGATTCCCCACATATGATGCAGGACTGCTAAACTTTGGGCTGCTGCTTCCTTTGTGGAGAAGAAGAGTTTCTGAACTGAGTTTTCTTGGTCGTAACTCTTCTAACCTGTTGCTGATTCTTCTGATTTGGCATGAACTGAGGCTTGGAGTTTGTGGGTCATGTGAATTTAAAGAACATGAATAACTTAGTGCATAAAGATTTGGTGCGAGGATTGCCAAAGAAAGAGTTCAAAATTGAAGAAAATTACATGTCATGTGCAAAGGAAAAACAACATAAGAAGTCCCATCCAAGAAAAACCATAACAACTTTTACTAGACCTTTATTTCTCATACATATGGATTTGTTCGGTGCAGTTCGAGTTAAAAGCATTGCAAAAAAGTCATATTGTCTTGTTATCACAGATGACTTTTTAAGATTTTCATGGGTGTTTTTCCTTGCAACAAAGGATGAGACACCTGAAACAATTATTGATTTTATTAAAAGAATAGAAAACATCTGTGATAGCAAAGTTATAATCATTCGCAGTGACAATGGAACATAATTTAAAAATAAACTAATAAATTCGTTTTGTGCAAAAAAGGAATAACACATCAGTATAGTGCTGCAAGAACACCACAATAGAAAGGAGTGGCTGAAAGGAAGAATAGAACTTTAATAGAAGCTGCTCGAACAATGCTTGTCGATTCTAAGTTGCCCATTATTTTCTAGGCTGAAGCAGTAAACACGACATGTTATGTTCTAAATAGAGTTCTTATGGTGAAGCAACTTACAAAGACTTCCTATGAACTATTCTATAAACGAAAGCCGTACATCAAGTTCTTCAGAGCATTTGGCTGTTCTTGTACACTGTTAAATACACAAGATTCATTGCCAAAATTCGCACCTGTTGGTGATGAATGCTATTTCTTGGGTTATTCTTCATATCAGAAAGCATATAGAGTGTACAACAAGAGAACCAAAATTGTTCAAGAATCTTACTATGTGGAGTGGCAAGAACTAAATACTCCTCTAGATAAAAATGGACCTGACTGGTTCTTTGATGCTGAAGTAATCTTCAAGACCTTTGATAAACAACTTCAAATGGACTCTAATGAAGCAAGTACTTCGGGTACTGTAACTGAGTCTTCTACAAGCAGTGATCTATCTGGTGAAAGTTTTTGGTTGGACCACAGAATGTGATGATTCAAAATGAGATGTCTGAGAATGTTACTACATTAACTCAAACACAAGAAGATCTTGCTGATAATTCTGTCACTAATGTTGATTCTTAAGTACAAGAAGTTCCAAGTACTGATGATGAACCAGCAGTTAATGAAGTTCAGTTGGATCCTGTAAATGATCAGACTGAGGATATAATTCAAACAAGTTCTTCAAGTGTTGAAGATTCAAATGATCAATTACCAGAGTTTAATGATTCAATTATGCCAGAGTCTGTGGAAGTTGAACCTATTCCAAATCTTTGAATTCATTCTTCTCATCCAGTTGAGAATATTATTAGATCTCTTGAGGATGGAGTTAAGACAAGAAGTCAAGCTGGAAATATTAATGTCTGTTTATACTCCCGCTTCTTATCTCAAGAGGAACCAAAGAATGTTACTGTTGCTTTACAAGATCCAAGTTGGATTGAAGCTATGCAAGAAGAACTTCTTCAGTTTAAGAAGTTAAACGTGTGGCATCTTGTGGACTTACCTGAGGGAAAATATCCAATTGGAATGAAGTGGGTCTTCAGAAACAAAAAGGATGATCGTGGGATTGTAGTTCAGAACAAAGCTCGTCTGGTTGTACAAGGACTGGATTATGATGATGTCTTTGCTCCTGTTGTACGAATTGAAGCCATACGTATCTTTTTGGCTTATGCATCGTACAAGAAGTTTACTGTATATCAAATGGATGTAAAAACAACTTTTCTGTATGGGGTGATAAAGGAAGAGGTTTACATGAATCAACCACCGGGTTTTGAAGATCCAACTCATCCATTTCAAGTGTATAAGCTTTATAAAGCACTATACGGGTTACATCAAGCGCCTCGTGCGTGGTATGAAACCTTGTCAACACATCTTACATTGAATGGCTTCGTTTGTGGAACAATTGACAAGACCTTGTTCCTGAAGAAATATGATGCTGATCTGTTAATTGTACAAGTTTATGTTGATGATATTATCTATGGGTCAACAAATGAAGCTTTTTACAAAGGATTTGAACAAGTTATGAAATTAAAATTCGAAGTGAGCTTGATGGAAAAAATGAAGTTCTTTCTGGGGTTACAAGTTGAACAGTCTGAATCTGGGATTCTTATCCATCAGGCTAAATATGTAAGATATTCTCACAAAATTCAAGATGAATGATTGCAAATCATCTTCAATACCAATTGCTCCCCATGAACCTCTTACTGTGGATTTGTCTGGAGTTGAAGTTAATCAAAAGATGTATCGGTCAATGATTGGCTCGTTGATGTATCTGACTGCAAGCCGACTGGATATCATGTTTGCTATTTGCTCCTGTGCCAGATATCAGGCAGCTCCAAAAGAATCTCATGAATCGGCTGTTAAAAGAATATTCTGATATCTTAAGGGTCGAGTAAATTTAGGTTTATGGTACCCTTCTGATTCTGAATTTAATTTCTTTGCTTACACTGACAGCGTTTATGGAGGTTGTAATTTGGACAGGAAGTCAACTTCAGGTGGATGTCAATTTTTGGGGGAGAGACTGGTGTCTTGGTAGTGTAAGAAACAAACGAATGTATCCACATCAACTGCTGAAGCTGAGTATACTGCTGCCTCGAGCTGTTGTTCACAGGTTATATGGATTCAACATCAAATGCTAGATTTTGGAGTGAGTTTTCTGGAAGCTCCGATTTATTGTGACAACGAGGCAGTGCTCGGAATAGTAAAAATCCCATTCAGCATTCCAAAACAAAGCACATTGAGATCATGTTACATTTCATTCGTGATTGTTTTGAAAATGGGCTGATTAAGGTGATCCATGTTAATACCCTAGAGCAAACAACCGATATTTTTACAAAAGCTTTTTCAACTGATCGGTTTAACTCTTTGGTTGAGATGTTGGGGATGATTTCTTTTAAAAAAATAAAAATAATAAAAAATAAGAAAATAAATAAATAGTAAAATGTCCATTTTTGAACTGAAAGACCTCAAAATATGTTCCTCAAAAAGTTTTTCTGTTAAGTATTAAAATTGTATTGTGTATGCTTTATATGTGTGTTAGTTTACTATGTGTTTGTATCAGTGTCAAATTTGTTTGTTCTCATAAGTGGTATAATTAGCAAATAAAGTTACATCACAATTTTAGGGGAGAATAAAAGAAAAAGAAAATAAACAAACTGAAACATATGTAGCGTGTATTTGATTTGTGTGAAAAATTGAATGAAAAATATAAATAAGTGTGTATGATTGACGTATAAATAAGAAATGATAGTATAAGTGTGTGCTGAGCTTATGCATGAATTGGACATGATGGTGACATCGGTTACAATGTTTGATATGCTGGTAGGCTCGACATATGTAAATTAGGCGATATTTGTGTGATTAACTAAATTGCAATCTTAGTGTTATCCTCATCGAATATCGGTACTTTCATTCTTCGAATGCTAAGTGAATCCATACATAGCATGAGACGAGGATCTTGATGGGTTTTTAGCATAATTCGTTTACTCTATTGACTATACCCGTCAAATATATGATTTAGAGTTAAACATCTTTATACAGCTGATGGTTCTGGTGGAAATCTCGGATGGAACCCAGAAAGTCAGTCTGTTTCGCCCTTTGAATCATTCGTGATTTCAATTGACATATCCAATACTCTATGGATATCCGCATACCTGAATCAAATCTGATTCCAAAATTTCATCACTTCATGATATATCTCATATGAATCAAACTGATTCAGTGTTCATTCCATCAGAAACCAAGATATAAGAATAAAAAACATTCTCATCAAATCTATTTGGATTATTTTTCTATGCTAAAAACGCTACCTTCATGCTGGTGATTGGATTATGTTTTGGTGAAACTTTGTGTTGAGTATTAGTTTAATCCATCTCGATGTTTGGATACACTTTGTATTGATAAATCTTATCTTAAATGTCACACCGTATCTGCTGAAATATGATGTTTGAGTTTAAGCTGAAAAATATACTAGCAATCAAGGTTGAACTGATTAGATCCTGATTTGATATGTAGTGTAGTTAAGACAGTACACATTTATGATCCTATGTCAGTTCAGTTCATCAAAAGAAAAATAAAGTGTTGAAATATGTGAAAGAAATGTAAAAAGAAAATAGTAGGAATAAATAAATAACTATGTGTTTTGATTTTATCTGTTTTCTGTGTTTTAAAAATAATAATAATAAAAAAATAGTTTACAAGTGTGCATTCTTATCTGGTTATGATTGAAATTGTGAAAATTATTAAAAATTGGAACATGTCTTAATGATGTCAAAATGGACTTAAATAAATAAAAATAAAATTTCAATGTTTGGAGATTTCGATCGAAAAGTTTTCAAAAAATTTTAAACAAAGTTTTCGGGCAGTTTTGAAAATCTATATATTCAAAGGTTTCGAATGAAAAGTCTTTTTCACTTTTTCGATTTCTCTCGACTGCCATTAAGAGTTCAACGAGTTTTTACAAGTGTTGAGGTTTCGTGCGAAAAAGTGTTCGATCGTGACGTCATCGTGTTCCTCAGTAGATTTCGATCATCCAGGTATATTCTCGTGATTCGTAGAGGTTGATAGGTAGATCCAAAGCCTTAGTTTATGGTTGAATATATGAATATTTGAATTGCCCGAAATCTTAGTTGACTGGATCGAAAAGTCTCATTGATGGTCCGAAAAGTGTTTCGGATGGAAATGAAGAGTCGTCTGATTCATCCGAAATAGTTTTCGACCGAAAAGTGTTTTCGATCGAAAAGTCCATGTTTGGTTATTGGTTTTATTAATGGAAGTTTTCGATCTAAAAGTTGTAAAGAAAATTCCAAGTTTTTAATAAAAAAATTGACTAAGAGTTTTCGATCGAAAAGGTAAAGTACTGAAAGAGTTTTCGATCGAAATGTTCAAAGTTGTAAGGTTTTCATTAGTGGATTTTTAAAGGTTTTCGATCGAAAAAGTTGTACTTAAGGGATTTTTCGATCGAAATGTCAAAAGTTAAGAATTTTTCAGAAATTTTCTAACTTGTTGTTTTTCTTTACAGATAAGAACAGGTTAAAGTTTGAGCCTAAGCACAACATCTGTGCCTGTTTAACTATTAATACAAAGAAGGCACGTGGCTATGAGGAGATTGTGAGGTTCCTAACAAAATCAAGATTTTGTACTGCAATTTCTACACAAGTGCGGGTGTTTGAAAAACACGTTAGGGAATTTTGGGACAACGTGGAGTACAAACATATCAATAAAGAGATCTGGATTGAAAGCACAGTTGGAGGAAACAAGATTAAGGTTACTGAGCAAGTGATTAGAGAAGTATTAAACTTCAGAGATGCATCTGATTTTCCTTACAAGATCAATCATATTGCAGTTTCAGGAATTATAATGAACATGGGATATGAAGAAACATTTTTAAGAAGACAAGTCACTAAAACAATGTTTGGGAAACAATGGAGGTACCTTGTCCATGTTCTAATACATTGCATGAGTCCTAGAACGTCTGCTTTCGATCAAATTGGTGAAATATTCAGTAGGGCGTTAGTTTGTCTGGCAACTCATAGAAGATTTAACTTTTCAAGAATGATATTTGAGGCAATGATTAGCAACTTTGTGGGACCAAGGCAAAATTACAAGTTTCTTATGTACCCAAGATTCGTACAGATGATCATCAACACACTGCTGCCAAATCTGGAAAATGATGGTGTTGAACTGCCTTTAATGCAAGAAGTGATTTTCAGCAGCATGAATAATGTGAGAAAGACAAGCAAATTTTGTGGCACTGTGACACCACTATTTCCTAATATGCTTGAAGAGAATCCTGATCCAGATTTTACACTTGAAGATGAGATAAATGATTTAATAGCTGAGGATATAGAAGATGGAGTTGACAGTGACAATGATGAAAATGATCAAGTGAATAATGATGATCAGGGAAATGATGATGATCAAGGTCATGATGGTGGTCAAATGAATGTAATGCCAGAAATTCAACAAGAAGTTCAAGTTCAGGTTGAAGAACTAAGAGTTGATACACATATGGGTGAATATGAAGCACATAACTTGATTTTTGAAGAGAACAGAATCCCTGAAGAGAACAGAATCCCTGAAGTGAATGAAGAGGTTACAGAACCGTTATTGAGTCACACAGAAGAGTTTCTTAACTATGCAACCAGGGAAACTGCAGATTTTGAAAGTCAATTGAAGACTCAAATCTCAAACTTGCAAAGTAGAGAAGCTACTAATACTAGAGAGATCAGAGAATTGAAAATTGAAAGTAATAAACAGAAGGGTTTAATTTCTCAACAACAAAAGCAGATTGATCAACTTCAAAAGATGGTACAAGATCTAATAGCTCATATGGGTGCTTCAATTGGTATAAATGAAGATGAAAATGTTGAAGATGTTCAAAGTCCAGCAGCTACTGAACCAATTCTTTCTACAAGTGAACAAGTTTATACTCCAATCTATGAAGCAAACATGTATGAATACAATACTCTGTTTGATGTTGATATGCTTTTAAATGATGAAGGTGAAGGATTGGAGACAATTGATGAGAACACAGAAGATACAGAGAAGGAAGAAGAAGATGATGAAGAAGTTGTAATCACTGGAGAAAAGAAAGATGATAACCATTCTTTAGATGATGAAAATAATAGTGGTGGTGCTGGAGGTGTTGGTGGAAGTGGAAGAACAACTGAAGATGATGAACAAGATACTCAAACCAACACTGAATACAAAAAACTATGAATACGAACAACAGCAGACGTATGTTGAAGAAGATGGTTCAGTGATCGGTAAAATGGATAGGCTTGTAGATGAAAGAGAACCATTTACTGTTCCTGAAGACATTGAAACACCATCTGAAAAGTCAAATACTTCAAAGATTGATAAGAGTTCTTGGTGGACAGTTACTGAGAAGCCATCCATTGTTGAAAGGCTTACACAGACGATTAAGAGTCCAGAACAAGCTTTGACTAGAGAAATATTGGCATGGATGTATGATGATGAGAAGAAGATGTATGTGGTAAAGAGATGTGATGGAAATATCCAGTATTTTGATAGAAGCTCAAAGTTAAAGACATTGCCATATTGGGATATTAGAGAGCTAAGTCACTTGAAGATGATCAATCCATCGAATAATTCATTTGCTGCTAATTTTGAAGAGTATTTGAAGAAAGAGTGTGGAAAAGCTAAGTTCGAAAACTTCAAGCCACAGGTGCCTGAATGCAGAAAGTTGAAAAGAAACGATAAAGATGGCAAGAGAAGGTTTAGATATATTGTGAGCCAGCTGATACAGTTTCAACTGTATACATCCCAGCACGTAAAGAGACGTTCATCAAAAGCTTCAAGAAGTGGATGTATGACAGCAAAACACATGAAGCTGTGATCATGCAGGATCATTCACCAGAAGTCAGAATTTTTGATCCGGTTGATTTGTTTAGCTTTTCTAATGAAGATCTGAAGATTTTGTACAAGAATCCTATCAGGTGTGATATGAGCACGAAGGTTAAAGCTGAGGCAAAATTGTATATGAGAGTTGTGGCTCGATATTTGTCAAGAAGACATGAAGCTGAAGTGATCAAGAAGAGACTTGCTGCTCTGGATGCTAAGAAGCTAAATGTTAAAGCCAAAACCAAGCCTGCAAAAGACAACATGTGAAGAATTGATGTTCTGTGGACTAGGGGGAGATTGTTGGAACCTAGTAGTCCATAGAAATCAATTAGATTTAGTTTTATATAACTTTATAGTTTTCGGTCAAAAACTTTAAGTTTTCGATCGGAAAGTGTTTTCGGTCGAAAACACTTCGATCAGAAGATTTCGATTGAAACTCTTTAGTATAAATAGTTCTGTCTTTTATATTTCAAGTAACGATTCTCATTTGTATTGTGATTTGCAAATTTATCAAAGAGAACTTCTGTGTGTTTTTGCTGTTAATTCTTGATTACATTGCTGGATTAATGAAGATAATCATCATGATTATATGCATCTGGTGTGATTGATTGTATCCTTATTGTTCATCTTTGATTTGATCATTTTAGTGTGACTTGGATTTCTTAATTGATTCTGCAAATTCAGAGAGTGATTAAAGATATTATCCCTGAATATCAGCAGATCGAAGGGATTCATAGCCTTGGCTTATCAATCTCATCTCGTATAAATACGTACGAGTTTCAAAGGAAGTTTGATTAAAAAGGGTTTTATGATCTTGCTCTTTAAAATCAAGACACTCACAAATATAAAGAAGGATTTAGACAATAATAAAAGCCTATCAAAAGATGGTTTTTGAGAACCAATTAGTTAAAGACATAAACATACCACTTCATTAATAGGTTAAACATTAACATGCACCAAACATCATCTTCACCCTAGCAATATAAAGAAGTTTTAGACACGAATGGCCATAACGACTAGCCTAATGATAACTTTTGTAGGCTCCCCTATTGTGGAACAAGGAGGAAGATCCCCTCTACTCTCTACTCTAACTACGAGAATGTTCTCTTCTTGAGTGTTCTTTAGGTCTGGATTGGTGTGTTCCCTCTCTCTAGGATGATACCAAGGTGATTGGGGAATTAGAGAGTGATAACAATCTTCTAAGACCCCTTTTTTGGCTCACCAAGGCATGCTAAACAATGAAACATCGGATGGTATTTATAAGAGAGCTTGGAAGATGCTAGAAGTTGATCTAAGGGGGGCGCGGGCGCGCCTGGTGTAGGAGGGGGCGCGGGCATGTCCATAGCTGGCATAATCTTCTTCTTCCTTCTTGCCTGTAGCCTACGTTTTTGACTTTCTTTGACTCTTGTAGAAGGCTCCATGGGCTAAAAATGATCATGGATCATCCATGGATAGTATCCATGGGTACTTGGGCTATCCATGGGTCTTGGATAGGTGTAAGAGTGCTCCATAAGTGTCTTTGACTTTCATTGACTTTGATGATTTCTTGTTAATTCTTTGGAGATGTTCGGCTTTCTAAGGCCTAATAATCTCCCAGTTGACTTGGGAAATGGTACGTAGCCATGTGGATCTTTCTAAGGCTCCGTATGGTCTTCGATTCTTTGGTTTTTCCTTCGGTTTTGACTGTTTTTTTGCTTCATTTCTTTCGAAAGCTTCCGAAAACCTACAATTATCACAAAGGAATGATTTAGACAATAATTTCAATGTATAATGTCCATAAAGCACCAATAATGGGAATAATTATGCATGTAAACATGTATAAATGATGGCATATCATAACACCCCACACTTAAACTTTGCTTGTCCTCAAGCAAACCCATGCATGATCGTACACATAACTAAAAACTTTACAATGGTGGTGGAGCTCCAAGTAGTTGGAAACTCAGAGATAGCTCTTGAGTTGCTTATTCTATTTTTGTATTTTTCTATGATGAAATCCATGAAAAGCCTACTAGAACTTTAATTATGCATAAACTTTTCACTCCTCACAATGTTCACTCAACTCTAGGGGTATATATGCATGGATAATGTAAGTTAAGTGGAACACTCAAGTTCGAATCGAATTATGCAATGGTCATAAGCTTGTATGCAAATCTAGTCTCCACCAATTAACTAAGTAGTATGCATGAATCAAGAGGATTTTAAAGGGTTGTAATGTGGCTAAAATAAAAATAAAGGGTGAAAATGAAAATCTTTTTGGATTTTTAGGGGTTTTAAAAGGGTTTGAAGGGTTGCAGCTATCGCGAAACACACGGCTATGGCCTCATGGCTTAAAATGGAAATACTAGCAGGTCCCTCTATCATACTCAGATCATGAGGGTATAACTAATTTGAGGGATCGTTTATGGTTAGATTGCCAAGACCAAGATCTCTTAGATAAGCCGCAGAATGGTGGCAATTGTTCTTGCTTGCGCCTCAGCTTTCTTACATTACTAGTTGCTTGGAAAATCTTCTTTTGGAATTCGGTTGGTAATTCATACTTTGCGAAATGAAGGCAGGAAAGCAAATTGAAATCAAAGGATTGCATGTCCAGTTCTTTAAGGTCTCCCGGTAAAAGATCAACTTTTTTTTTCCTTTTTCTAATTTTTTTTTTGGTATCAAGACAAATTCTTCAATAATTCTTTTACCTCAATTTCCTTGAAATACTGTTTCCATACTTTCCATGCAGATAGTTCGGCTATTTTCATAATACATCCACCTTCTGTATATCCCAAATCTTCTGAGTAGAGCAGATTCTTTCCAAAATTTTCTCGACGATAATAAACTTGAAATGACGACATAAGATAATTTTCTCATTTTGAAGGCAGTTAGCCAATAACCGGTGTTTACGAACAGTTGGTTGGGTGTAGGTCTAGATTTCAACATGAAATCTCACAGATGATCGATTTTCCACACACAAAGGTGGAAACAGTGTGTATGGAGGTGAAACAGAGGATAGAAACATATTTGGTGAAGATAACTGGCTAAACACACTCACAATCAACACAAATTTGATATGAAAATGTAAGAACAGTACATCAAACACGTACGCAAGTTGTATTGATTGAAGAACAATGTGAAAGAGAAATTCAGGGTTACAGCCACTACTCACACCCTAAACTTTCTCAAACTAGGCTATTTATAGTAAGCCAACATGTATCGAAACTATGCCAACCGAAACTGCTAGTTTCGGTTGAGCATTTACAAGTGATAGAACATCCTGTCGAAATTTACTATTTATCAAAACTACTAGTTTTGATTGAAGATTTAATCGAAACTAAGTAGTTTCAATAGCCCAGACTTCGCTAAATAAAGCAGTAAATTACATAACCTGAAATTACAATAAAGAAATGAAAGAAAGTAAACTAAGCTAACATTGTTCAAAATACAATAATGACAACATCTTAATTAGAATAAAATGACTCTACAATCTCCCCCAAAGCTGTTGCATTACTGTCTTCAGCTCTTCACTAAGCAGCTGGACCTTCAGTAGTCTTTGGGATGTAAGGTTTGACATGAAGAGACATAACCCGTTGATAGGCCTTGGCATCCGCCTCATCTTCATCACTGTATGCCTGAATGTGATTCTGGAACAACACCTCCAGATCTTCAGGTTGAAACTTTAACAGCTCCATAGGCTCAAAGATGACAATATCTTCCTTGCCTTCACACTCGATCACGACACTTCCAATGTTTGGATTGTAGTACCATTTTCTGAAAGTTTGGAGTTAAACAAACACAGTCTTGGAATAGTGATGGTCTTGTGGGTGTGGGTAGGCTTGTACCTCAAGAATACATATGGCTTCTTTGTCTTGGGATGAAACTTGGTCTTTGAAATCTTTTTCTTGGTCTTCCTTGGCTTCATCCCCTTGAAGTCACAGTTCACCTGTGTGTGCAAGAATTGTTCGAAGTCTGAAGCCATCATCACATTCCCTGGATTCTGAAAGGGAAGTTTGGCCAGATCTCTAAGATCATAGAAGGGGAGAGTCTGGAAGTCAGTCATATTCTTGAAGTGCTGAACTCCTCCTCTATATCTTCTGATTATGAACAACTTTCTCTCTGCATCATATTTCCAACCAACAGGAGGCCTTTTAAGGTCTTGGTGTTCAACTATCCATTCTTAAGTTTGTGGGCTCTCCTCTGGTATAATCCTTCTCAACCAAGGTTTCTTCGGGTTTAGGTATTCATGATCAATGGGAGGTTGAGTTGGAGCTTGAGTAGCTTCAGATGCTGTGGAGGTTGGTTCAGGAATAACAAGTTTAATTATGTTAACCTGGATATCTTCTTCTGTTTTCTCTTCATCAGATAGGGCTTGAATTTCATCTCCCTCCTTTGTGAAGTATCGTGTCTTTTCGGTCTCTCTTTCCTCAGTTGGTAGGATTTTTGGATGAAGGTCATTGTACCCAAAATTGTCTATTTCATCTAGGAGGGCATTGAGCTCATCGTCAGATGCCACATCCTCCTCATCCAGAATTACAGTTTCTACCTCAGCTACAATTCCATTCCCTCTCTTTCTTGCTTCTCTTCTTTCACTTGCTGAGGGAAGGTTGAACTCTTGTTTTTCAACCTTAACTTCCACAACCTCCTTTGTCTTGGCAGTATGGCCAGTATAGATAGTCATTGCAGACTCTGGATCAGTGACAAAGGAAGGAGAAGAGGGTTCAACTCCAGATGTGGTCTTCCTTTGAGCTGTTGAAGTGGTTGTTTGTTGCTGAACAAGCTTGACTTAGGATGCCATGAGTTGCTCAACAATCTCAGCTAAGGCTTTGAACTCTTCTTGTTGCTTTGAAATGAGCTTCTGTTGATTTTCCAGCTGAGTTTTTTGTACATCAAGTTGGGTATGCAAACCCCCAACCTTTAGTTTAAGATCCTTGATTTCTTCTTTACATCCATTTAGCTCGGTTGTCAAGCTTTCAATTACCTTGTCCTTTTCTTGGATGTGATCATGCAATTTATTTACTTCCAAACTCAAAGTTTTAACTCTTGGTACTCCAGATGTTGGTTCATGGGAGGGTGATGAAGATGATGTAAGGATATGTACTTGTTGAGGTGATGGTGGTGGAGTAGGGATAGGTGCTTGTGGTGGAGATGGAGGTGGTGTGGGTTGTGGTGATGGTGGAGATGTAGGTACTGGAGTGTCGGTGCTTGAATCAGAGGAAGATGACAAGTCTTCAAGTCCTGTTTTGATCTTCTTGGTTCTTCCAGTTCGTAGCCTGAACCAGAATCAACTTGTCTTTTAGATGAGGATACAGGAGACTCAGTCCTTTCATCGGACTCAGACTTGTAATAATCAGAGCCATAAATTCCTGCATCCAGAGTTCCACTTGACTTTGCAGCTTCTTCTTCCACATTAACCTCAGGTTCATCTTGAACTTGTACCTCCTCTTCTTGAACAATAATTGCAGGATCAATAAAAGGAGCTTCAATAACAGGCTCAATGATAGGTTGTTCCTCTTCTTGATCATGAGTAATCTCCATTTCAACATCAACCTCAACTTCAGCTTCAGCCTCAGCCTCTTGCTGATTCCCTTCATCTTGTTCAATCTCCACCTCTTCTTCCTCTTCAGATGATGACAGTTCTTCTTGAACTGGAAGTTCAGGGTCAATATCAGGTACAAATTCTTCTTCTTCACCAATTACATGTCCAAATAATGGAATATATGCAATGACTCTATTTGTTCTCTTGTTTTTGCTTTTCATATAGCTCAGAGTCTTTGCTCCCATATGATCAAATACCAATACGTTTCCTCCCAGTTGAAGATTTGGATGAAGATGATTTATAATGATCTGAAGGAATCTTGGGTAGACTAGAAACTTTTATTTCACAGCCCTAGTAAGATTTTCTTTGAGTTGTGTGAATACTAGCTTAGAGAAGTTGTAGTCCCTGCCTTTGATCAAACCCAAGATGGCAGATGCCACCATTGCATTTGCAGAGTCAAACCCACCTTTGCGAATGGACAAGCAATGGATGAAGATATGCACAAAGTATCTCCAGTGTGGTGGTAGGGAGTTCTTAATGATTTGCCCACTCTTGAATTCATCTGGATGGCCCATTCTTCGAAAACATTCTTTTACATAAAAGCTGGGAAATTCTATTGGTGCCTCTGGGTTGTAGTTGAACATCAACAATTGTCTTATTGTGGCTTCAGAAAATAAGACCTCTTGCTCATGAACTGTGGCCCTAATGTGCTCCACAATATCAACAGTTATGATCTCTACAGTCTCCCATAATTGCCTGATTGAGGTTTCAAAGACATGTACATTGTGGCTGATGGCAATGCTTATGTTGGAGTTTTCTAGGAAAGTTAAGACTTGTAGGTCTAGATTTCACTCAGAAATCTCACAAATGATCGATTCTCCACATACAAAGGCAGAAACAATGTATATGGAGGTGAAACAGAGGATAGAAACAGACTTGGTGAAGATAACGGGCTAAATACACTCACAATCAACACAAATATGATATGAAATTGTAAGAACAGTGCACAATACTCAAAATGCAGATTGTATTGATTGAAGAACAATGTAAGAGAAGGTTCAGGGTTATAACTGCTACTCATACCCTAAACATTCTCAAACTAAGCTATTTATAGTAGATGACATGTATCGAAACTATATCAACCGAATCGGTTGAACATTTACAAGTGATACTCAGACCTGTCGAAACTACTATCTATCAAAACTACTAGCTTCGATTGAACAAACCTCAATCGAAACTAAGTAGTTTCGATGGCCCAGACTTAACTAAATAAAACAGTAAATTACAGAAACTGAAATTACAATAATGAAATGACATAAAGTAAACTAGGCTATCATTGTTCAAACATACAATAATGACAACAGCTTATACAGAAAAACATGTCTCTACAATCTCCCCCTAAGCTGTTGCATTACTTTCTTCAGCTCTTCACTAAGCAGCTGGCCCTTCAGTAGTTCTTGGGATGAAAGGTTTGAAATGGAGAGACACAACCTGTTGATAGGCCTTGGCATCCGCCTCATCTTCATCACTGTAAGCCTAAATGTGATTCTGGAAGAGTACCTCCAGATCTTCAGGTTGAAACTTTAATAGCTCCACAGGCTCAAAGATGACAATGTCTTCCTTGCCTTCACACTCGATTACGGCACTGCCAATGATTGGATTGTAGTACCATTTTCTGAAAGTTTGTATCTGGACAGGCACAGTCTTAGGAACAGTGATGGTCTTGTGAGTTTAGACAGGCTTGTACCTCAAGAAGACATAGGGCTTCTTGGTTTTAGGGTGAAACCTAGTCTTTGAAATTTTCTTCTGAGTCTTTGTAGGCTTCATTCCCTTAAAATCATAATTGACCTGATTGTGAAGAAGTGTTCAAAATCAGAGGCCATCATGACATTCCCAGGGTTTTGAAGGGGAAGTTTGGCCAAATCTCTAAGGTCATAGAAGGGGAAAGTCTGGAAGTCAATCATGTTCTTGAAGTGCTGAACTCCTCCCATGTATCTTCTAATTATGAACAACTTCCTCTCTGCATAATACTTCCAACCAACAGGAGGCCTTTTTAGCTCTTGGTGTTCAGCTATCCATTTGTATGTTTGTGGGCTCTCCTCTGGTACAAATCTTCTCAACCAAGGTTCCTTCGGGTTTGGAAACTCAGGATCAATGGAAGGTTGGGTTGGAGTCTGAGTAGCTTCAGATGCAGTAGAGGTTTGTTCTGGAATAATAGGCTTAACAATGTTAACCTGAACATCTTCTTCGGTTTTCTCTTCATCAGGCAGGGCTTGAATTTCATCTCCCTCCTCTGTGAAGTACCATGTCTTTTCATTCTCTCGCTCTTCTGTAGGCAGCATCTCTGGATAGAGTTCATTATAGCCAAAATTATCAATCTCATCTAGTAAGGCATTGAGCTCATCATCAGACGGTATATCCTCTTCATCTAGAATCACCGTTTCAATCTTAGTCTCAGTTCCCTTCCCTATTTTCCTTGCTTCCCTTCTTTCACTAGCTGAGGGAAGGTCGAACTCTTGTTCTTCAACTTTAACTTCAACAGCCTCCTTTGTCTTGGCAGCATGGCCAGTATGGATAGTCATTGCAGACTCTGGATTAATGACAAAGGTAGGAGACAAGGGTTCAACACTAGATGTAGTCTCCCCCTGAGCTGTTGAAGTGGTTATTTGTTGTTGCACAAGCTTTATCAGAGAGGCTTTGAGCTGTTCTACTATTTCAGCTAAGGCCTTGTATTCTTCTTGCTGTTTTTGAGATGAGTCTTTGTTGGGTTTCAAGCTGGGTTTGCTGAACCTCAAGCTGGGTATGTAAACCCCCAACTTCCAGCTTTAGGTCTTTAACCTCTTCCTTTCACTCATTCAATTCAGATCTTAAGCCTTCAATAACTTCATCTTTCTTTTAAACATGATCTTGTAGCTTCTTCACTTCAAGACTTAATGTTTTGACTCTTGGCACAGAAGAAGTTGGTTCATGTGATGGTGATGTAGGTGGAGTAGGAATGTGTATTTGTTGAGGTGATGGTGGTGGTGTAGGGATGGGTGCTTGTTGTGGAGTAGGTTGTGGTGTATTGAATAACGAATCAGAAAAAGATGTCAAATATTCAAGTCCAGTATTAATCTTCTTTGCCTTAGGATCCTCTTCTTCATAGTGAGAACCTGACTCAACTTGTCTTTTGGAGGATGATGCAAGATGCTCTGTCCTTTCAGAATCGGACTTGTAATAATCAGACTCATAAATTCCTGCATCCAGAGTCCCACTAGATTCTGCAACTTCCTCCTCAACTTCTTGTGTACCAGCTTCAACATTAACCACTGGCTCTATAGCTATCTGTACTTGTTCAACAAAAGGAGCCTCTATCACAGGCTCAATAATAGGTTGTTCTTATTCTTGATCATGAGGAATTTCTATTTCAATCTCAGGTTCAGCTGCTTGTTGGTTACCTTGATCTAGATCCATTTCCTCTTCTTCTTCCTCAGACGATGACAATTCCACCTCTAGATCTGGATCTACATCAGGAATAAACTCTTCCTCTTCTCCAATAATGTGACCAAACAGAGGAATATCAACAATGGCTCTGTTGGTCCTTTTGTTCGAACTATTCTTGTAGCTGAGAGTCTTGGTTATCATATGGTCAAAGACAAATACATTTCCACCTTGTTGAAGATCTGGATGTAGGTGGTTGATTATGATCTGAAGGAATCTTGGATAAACCAGAAACTTCTCCTTAACAGCTCTTGTCAAATTTTCTTTAAGCTGTCTAAATACCAACCCTGAGAAGTTGTAGTTCCTGCCTTTAATCAATCCCAAAACAGCATATGCTACCATGATATTTGCTGAATCAAAGCCACCTTTTCTGATGGAGAGGCAGTGAATGAATACATGAATAATGTATCTCCAATGGATTGGAAGAGCGTTCTTTATAATTTGACCACTCTTGAACTCATCAGGATGACCCAGTCTTCTAAAACATTCTTTGACGTAGAAGGTTGGGAATTCTGTTGGTTCCTCTGGGTTGTCATTGAATTGGAGAGACTCTCTAACAGTAGCTTCAGAGAAAAAGACTTCTTGGCCATGAACAATTGCCCTTATATGCTCCACATTTTCAACAGTTATTATCTCTGCAGTCTCCCAAAACTCCCTTATTGTGGTCTCAAACACAGGTAGGTTGTGACTTATGGCAAAGCTGAAATTGGAGTCTGCTAGGAAATTCAGGACTGGAACAAACTCTGCACTCTTTGGGTTATTTGCATTAAGGAAGGCACAAACATTATGTCTCTTCACAAATAGGAGATCCATACCTGTCATAAGCAAAAATTTATCAGTTTTTACAAGTCAATTTCAGAATAAACCTGATCGAAACTAGATACACCAACACTTAGAAAATTTCTGAACTAAGACCTATCGAAACAACTAGTTTCGATTGAAATAATACTTGGATATTTCAGAAAACAGCTTTATCAAAACTACTAGTTTCGATTGAAACAACAAGTTTCGATCAATACTTAGAAGGTTTGAGAAATCTTATCGAAACTTCTAGTTTCGATCATCACTTAGACTTTCAGAGAAGTCTTATCGAAACTTCTAGTTTCGATCGAAACAACTAGTTTCGATCATTTCTTAAACTTTCAGAGAAGCCTTATCAAAACTTCTAGTTTTGGGCAGAGATACTAGGGCAAGTTTAGGTGTCGAAACTACTAGTTTCGATTGAAAACCTGTTTAATTTTTGAAAAATCTATATCCGTTTATCGAAACTCCTTAGTTTCGATGCCCAAACCCTTGAACATAACACCCAGACATTAGATTTCAACTAAAATATACAAAGTCATATGAACAAAAACATATAAAAAGAGGGATTAAGAGTGTCCTGTGTAAGTCAAAACTTCATCTTACCAATGAATCACAGATAAAATTGCAAATATATACACAACGATGTTAGAACACATATAATGTACATGATGTAATCAGTAAAAAGAACCAAAACGACCGTGATTATGAAGATTTAGTCATCACAGACCTCGGAATTCAAGCCCTAGGTCTATGTTCTTATCAGTTATATAAATACAAACCAGAAGCGTTACCTGATGAAGACGACGACGGAGGATCAGGTGAGAAACACTGATTTCGCAACTTAGACCGAAGGAATTTGAGAGCTTTTGTGTGTGTGAGAGAAGGTGTAAATTGATCGGAGACGTAAAGTGACCCTTGACCATGAAGAAATCAGATTATGAACATTTAATTTTCCCATGTGGTAAATGACCAAAATGCCCCTATCGAAACTATTAGTTTCGATAGGCAAAACAAGTTTCGGGGTCAAGAGATAGTTTCGATAAACAATAGTTTCGGCTGACTTTGTAGTTTCGATAGGCAAAATATAGTTTCGATAGACTTTGAAGTTTCGATAGACAAAAGATAGTTTTGATAGAATTTGAAGTTTCGATAGGCAAAGAACAGTTAAAAATAAAAATAAAACTATTAACAAGATATTTACACTTATCTTCTTGAAAAGATCCAACATGAGATCAGATTTGGTCAGTCTCTTGAAACACTTCCTTTTGCAATTAACTACTGTGAGTCCCTAAAGATAGCTGATATTTGTGCAAATTAAACCCGGACATTTGTTTGTACATTAGATTTCATGTGATTATAAGGTAGCATTTAAGCAAGATACAAGGTGTACCCCACATATTGGAATAAAATGGTTTTGAAAACCTATCAATCCTCAAGAAATACCCATCTTCATCCTATCATCTCTTTCTGATTAACCAAGGTACCATCTTAGTAATTTCAAAGTACCACCAAAATAAAATAAGAAATCCAAGTGGATAAGAAGATTAAAATGAAAAATATCCAAGTAGATATTAAAAAGGTACGAACAATCTAGATCTTTGCGTAAGCAAAACAGAAGAAGTCATAAAATTATCCAAGCGGATAGAACAATGTTGAACACCCGAGATCTTTGGGTAAGCAAAACAGACGGGGTCAAATCATCCAAGTGGATGGGAAAAGGATGAACACCCGAGATCTTTGCGTAAGCAAAACATACGGGGCCATCGGTGGTAAATATCGTTACTTTGACGGTCACTTGGAGTATGAATAGGAATCCAACACGTAAGACTGTATCTGATTGAATTGGTTTTCTTAGATATATAAAATGGGGTAGATGTTTCAATAATGGGTTCAAACACACAAGTATGAGATATATATATATATATATATTATTTTATTTTATTTATTTATTTTTTTTATTTTTAGGTTTTCACACTACTTACAAGTTTTAACCATATGCCGGTGTAGGATCATGAAAGTACAAGATGGTTCTGTTCTTAGTTGAAATTGGCGAAAACAATAGCAACTACACAAGTATAATCGAGTAAACAGAAAGAATACTTATAAGAGCACTGTTGTATTAAGCATTTGTGAATAAACGATTACAAATGAAAACTCTATCAAGAAGCACAATTACAATGAAGTGTTTACACAGTATTTATACTAACTTAGAATCAAGACAGACCCTTAATTCTAAGGATCAGATCTAACACAGACCGTTGATCTTTTGTACAAAGCTAATAATACAAGTTTAGTCTAAACTAGCTAACTTTGTTGAAGCGTCTTCTTTATGCATCATTACTTGTATGCTTGGAGAAGAGCATTGTTGTCCGTCATTGGTTGCACCATTGAGGTTCCTTCAGCTTTGAGTGTGTCAGTAGCTTTTGCAGAAAGTTGTCAGTGACGCTTGGCATGGATAGTCAGCTGCAACGATTTATCTTCAAGGCACAAGGCTGTCAGCAGCAAGAATGAAGATCAGCATCAAGACTGATCTGTTGAACGCTGCTGATAAGCCTATCAGCAGCAACAAGTGTTGAACGCTGCTGATAAGCCTATCAGCAGCAACAAGTGTTGAACGCTTCTGATAAGCCTATCAACAGCATTTGTACTTAGAAGAATTTTGTTGCAATCAGTCTTTGGTTCTACAGCCGGGCCTACTAGCAATACTTCAGTAAACACCATCGCTTTTTGGTCCATTCCATGTTGAAAAGATGAGATCAGATACTATCATTTCCCAAAGGTCAGATTCAATTTTCCTGTAACAAAACCACTTGTAAGATTATATACAAAGCAATCCTTTTCAATATTAAATCCTAATTTCTCCCCCAAAAGATTTGCTTGTAACTGAAAGTAACTATATAGAAAAATAAAATCTTTTTTGGAATTTTCTTAACGATTAACCATAAACATGAAACACATTAATAGACACAAAGATTACTGAAAATTGATCACGCCGAGCATTTCCACCAGTTGGGAAAATCTTGTAGAGTCAAAAGATTTTGTGAAGATATCTGCGGTTTGCTTGTCGGTTTTGACTTCAACGATTTGGATGAATTTATTTTCAACACAGTCACGGATAAAGTGATGTTTGATTTCAATATGTTTTGTTTTGGAATGCTGAACGGGGTTTTTGGTGATATGGGGAACGACATTGTTATCACACGGAATGGGTGTCTCATGGAATGTGATCCCATAGTCAAGCATCTGATGGTGTATCCATCTGACTTGGGAACAACAGAGGCCGCGACAATGTATTCGGCTTCGGCGGTGGATTGGGAAATGGTGGATTGTTTCTTACATTGCCATGAGACAAGACGGTTGCCAAGGAACTGACAACCTCCAGAAGTGGATTTTTGATCTATGTTGCTACCCCTAGTCTGAATCTGAATAAGCCACAAGATCAAACAAATCAGTTTTAGGATACCACAGACCCAATTATGGCTTATACTTTAAATATCTCAAAATACGTTTGACAGCAAATAAATGAGAGAGTTTAGGATTAGCCTGAAACCGTCCACACAAGCACACTGCAAACATGATGTCGGGTTTGCTGGCCGTGAGATACATGAGAGATCCTATCATAGAGCGATAGAGATGTTGATCAATGGTTTCACCATCCACATCAGGAGTCAGACAATGTCGAACTTCTACAGGAGTTTTTACTGGATGGGAATCAACCACTTTGAACTTGGTCAAGATTTCTTTCACGTATTTCTCTTGATGGATGAGGATCTCTGACTCAGACTGGTCAACTTGGAGTCCCAAAAAGAACTTCATTTCTCCCATATAGCTCATTTCAAACTTAGACCGCATCACTTCTTCAAATTCTTTGCAAAGACGAGGATTTATAGATCTAAAAATGATATCATCCACATAAATTTGCACCATGATTATATCTTTTCCATCCTTCCGTTTGAAGAAAGTTTGGTCAATTGCTCCTCGTGTGAAACCATTCTCAAGCAGATGCTTTGACAAAATTTCATACCATGCACGAGGTGCTTGGTGAAGACCGTACAGTGCCTTGTCTAACTTGTATATACGGACTGGACAATTAGGATCAATGAAACCTGGTGGCTGCTTGACATATACTTACTCTTGAACCTTTCCATACAGAAATGCGCTTTTGACATCCATTTGATGAACAATGATGTCCATGTAGGCTGCATAAGCGAGAAACATTCTGAAGGCTTCCAAGCGAGCCACTGGTGCAAAGACTTCCTCATAATCAATTACTTCTTCTTGATAGAAACCTTGAACCACCAGACGAGCTTTATTCCGAACCACAATTCCTCCTTCATCCTTTTTGTTGCGAAATACCCAATGAGTGCCGATTGGTACTTTATTCTTGGGAAGATCTACCAGATTCCACACATGCAGCTTTGAAAATTGTTGTAACTCTTCCTGCATTGCTTCCACCCAATTGTTTTCAAGCAAAGCTGCTTTGATGTTCTTAGGTTCAACTTGAGAAATGAAGCACGAGAACATGCTGTTTTCCAATGCATCACAGGCACTCCGAGTACGAACGCCAACATTGAGGGGACCAATGATGTTGTCGGTGGGATGATTCTTGTGAATTCTCAACTGAGGAATCTCATCTTCTTCCAAGACTTCCTCCAAATTTGTAATATTTTCAGCAGGAAGATTAGCGATATCATAAATAGGATTTTCAGCAGGTGATTGTGGTGCAACATCTACTATTGGAATTGTGTTTTCTTCAATTGTTTCACTTGTTGCACCAGAACCGGAAGACTCCATAGTGGATTCAGCACGAGCAGGTACAGGGATTTCAACATGAGCGGATGAGGAAGAACCTTGATCATTTATGTTCCCTGGATTGTTCACAGAGATGTAAGGATTAGCAGGAGTTGATTCATTTGAGAGCTCAGGAAGATTAAATGACTTAAACAAAGAATCGACATCAAAAATCCAAATAGGACCGTCTCCGGTGTCCGTATGATTATTTTCATGCCAATTGATATCATGGACTCCAGCACTATCCTTCTCTTCTTGTTGTAGACACGAAAAGCTCGTTGATTGGATGAATATCCCACAAAATAACATTCATCCGCTTTGGCTTCAAACTTGTTCAGCTGATCAGAAGTATTCAGCATCGTGCATACACACCCAAATTTTCTGAAGAAATCAATAACTTGATTTCGCTTGTACATGATCTCATAGGGTGTCTTGTTGCAGCTGTTGGTGAGAAGAACCCGATTTTGCACAAAACATGCAGTGTTGACTGCCTCATCCTAGAAAGTCACAGGAAGCTTAGAGTCAACAATAATAGTTCGTGCAACTTCAATTAAAGTGCGATTTCTCCTTTCAGCTACACCATTTTGTTGAGGAGTACGAGGTGCACTAAATTGTTGAGAAATTCCTTTACTTTCACAGAAGGAGTCAAGAGTTGCATTTTTGAATTCTGTTCCATGATCGTTGCAGATAGTCTTCACACTTAGATTGAATAGGTTCTCAATTTGAAGCAGAAAGGTTTTCAAAATCTCTGACGTCTCATTTTTCTTAGCTAGGAAGAACACCCAAGTAAATCAAGAGAAATCATCGGTTACCACTAAGCAGTATGACTTTCGTCCAAGACTCATGACACTCACCGGACCAAAGAGATCCATGTGAAGTAATTGGACAGGAGAGTCAATGGAATTTGTGGATTTAGGCTTATGAGAAGATTTGTGATGTTTTCCCTTGGAACATGGGATACAGTGTTCCATAGGAGAGAAATCTTTAAGAGGTAATTCAGTGACGAGGTTTCCTCGAACCAGTCGGTTCATAGTTTTGAAATTTACATGTCCCAACCTCTTAAGCCACATGAATGATTCATCTTCGGAAGCTTTTGAAAGAAAACACGATTCAATGCCCGATGGGTTGTTCATATCCAAGCTGTATGTGTTGTATCTTCTGGGAGCACGCATGAGAATAAGTTCTTCTGGAATCATCACTCCAGGCTTCAAGATTAGACATTCTCTTGAATTGAACAAGGCACAAAAATCCTTGTCAAAAATCTGAGAAACACTCATCAGATTGTACTTCAATTGAGGAACAAAGTTGACAAATTCCAGACTATTTACACCATTCGATATTGTTCCTTGTCCCTCAATCTTTCCTCCTCTTGGATTTCCAGCAAAAGCTACATACTCTCCATCAATTTGACGATAATCTTGCAGCAAGTTAAAATTACGTGTCATATGTCTTGAACATCCACTATCTACATGCCAAATGTTATAGCCGGTTCTTCTTGATTGACCCTATACACAACGAACCATTTAGACGTTTTGACCAATACCATTGTTATCAAGAAGTTTCGTGTCAGGATATGACATCATAGTGGAATCATAATTAGAATCCTCCTTTGATGAAGCACGGTCATCAAATAGAACATTATTTTTAATTTTCCAAGTTCTTTTCAAATAATTTCTAGCATTTTTAATTCTTTTACGCCTAGATTTTCTATTGTGAGAAGACTTAGACAACACATATGAATTCAAGAAAATTTTGGGAGACGATTCTTCATTACAATCGGTGGTTGTCAATTTACAACTTTTTGAAAAATGATTTGAAGCACCACAACTAAAACAAACTCTTTCACAAGATATCTTAGCCTGATAATTGTCATCACAAGATGAAGATGATTGTGATGTTCAGGCATCTGAACATGGTACGGTTCTTTCTGCAATAACTTTGTCTTGTAGAATTTGTTCTTCCTTTAATCTGAAAAATTCCATGTTGCTCATGGTTTCACGTGGTACATCATTCACAATAATTCCTGCACTTTTAAACTTGGTAACACATGGCACAAAATTCAACAATTTAGGAACAAAAAGGCAAAGCATTTTTAAATTTAGAAACATCACATCCCAATCCCGTATGCTCAGCAGGCATAGAATCAAAATACAAGTTTTCAACGTGTTCACAAATATCTGGTTTTGAAACGAACATATTATTACAATCATCCAACTCAAGTTCATTTAAAACAGTTCTATCATTGGTACTCTTATCACAATCATCTTCGGAAGTTACACAATTTGATTCTGCACATGAAGCAAAACTATCAGAATCAGAGGACGTAATATAATCATCAGGAGATAAAGTGCAAACAAATGGTTTGGGAACATGAGGAGTTGGCATATCAGCAAATCTACCTGACTTAGAATAAGGTGGTGGATGAGAATTATATCCAAGACCCTCTGTGCCTTTTCTATTAAATTGTTTATCAATTATCCCAAACAAAATTTTCTGATCCATATCCATGTGGTCAACTTGTAATTTAGCCTTTTCTGCCTTTTGGACTCTTTCACTTAAAATCTTATTATTAATGGTTTGAGTATTAAGTTGCACAATTAAAGAACGATTTTCACCAGAGATATCACGAATTTTCTTTAAGTAAAGTTTCTCATTTTTGGCCACAGAGTCATACATCACCTTAATATGATCTCGTTCATCAATCAAAGCTTGATTAATGAATCTGTATTTTTGAATTTCATTTAAGCAAGATCTAGCATTACAAAGTTTAGAAATAAACTCAGCAGGTACAGCAGTGAGATCCTCAGCGGGTTCAACCATGACACACTTGCCCTTGTCCTCCACGTCAGCCATCCAGGCTTTATCAGCAGCTTCATCAGCTTGTTCTCCCCAATGATAGTGTCCATCAGCTTGACACACAAGAGCTGTGGAACTTGAAGATGTGTTTGTCTTCGGAGGATTGGCAGCTTGTTTTCCAGAGGAAATCTTCTTTTCTTGCTGATCCTTGGAGGATGACTCCTTGCAATTTCTGGCAAAGTGACCCAACTGATCACAATTGTAGCATCTCACCTTCTTGATATCAAACCCAAGTGTCTTTCCCTGCTTGAATCTGTCTAAACCAGTCCGTTTGATGAATCATTTGGCCCTTAAGGTTAGCATGGCCATACACCAATCAATGTCCATTTTCTCCAAATCATCGGGATTGATCTGCTCCAAGTCATCAGGTTGAAAGCTAACCGGTGTTAGGTTTCCAGAAATCAGTGCATCATAGCATGCCATGAAAGCAGTCATGATTGGGACATATTCATCAGGAATCATGGTGATAGACGTGAGGAGCAGAGGAGCTGGTAGATTGATTTGCAGCAGCAGAAGGAGGAACATCAGTCTGAAAGTATGGGCTACTAGAAGAGCTTGATCCAACAATAAGAGCTGTGTTTCTAGACTAATTTGTTGGGGTAACTGCTCCTTTCTTAATTTCAATCTCATAAGATTCAAGAATGCTATAGACTTCCTGTTGAGACAAAGCACTCAGATTCTCAGTCTTTTTGATCATGATGCGATACATATTCCATTCCTCAGGAAGAGAATCTAGGAGTTTCTTGTTTAGCTCCAGAGTAGGATACTCAACACCCATTACTTTCAACCTAGATACGATGTTTGAGAAATGGTTGATCAAATCAGACATTGATTCACCTCTGACACTGCTAAACATCTCATATTGCTTCTTGATCAGTTCTCTCTTACTTTCCATGACATCAGCACTTCCCTCATATCTGGTGCTCAAGGCTACCCATAAGTCTTTGGCAGTGGTGTACTCAGCAAAGATGTTGAAAATATCCATAGGAAGAGCCATGGCAATAGTCCCATAAGCCTTGTTGTCTCGGGTAATCAAGGCAAGATCCTTCTCATCATATTCAGCTACTGTCTTAGGATGTTGAACATCAGCAATAGTGATTACAGGCTTGTGGGGACCATCAGTGATAGAATTCAACAATGTATGATCATGAAATTGGAAGAACAGTTTCATCTTCTTAGTCTAGTCATCAAATTCTCTTGTAGACACAGGAGCATGTGGTTTGTTCCCTCCAGCATACTCAGTTGAACTTGAAGTGACCATAATATCCGAACTCAAAACTAAAACAGTGACTAGTTTCGGGTGGATAAACTTGATCGAAACAACTAGTTTCGATAGAGACACATTGATCGAAACTCATAGTTTCGATTAAGTAAAAATGCCCGAAACTGCTTAGTTTCGATTGAAGAAATACAACCCGAAACAACTAGTTTCGATGAATAACACTTGCTTAGAAGCAAAACCTCAGTAGAAACTACTAGTTTCGATTGAAACTAGTTTCGATACCCAAAGTTTCGGGTAAATAAGCTGCACATAGTAGTTTCGATTAGAACAAGACAAAAAAAACTAGTTTCGATTGTACCTTCTCCAGACAAAAAGTAGACAAGAAGTTTCGATGACCAACGGAATTCAGAGAATGTTCCCAGTAGTTTCGATGTCTTCTTCTCCAAGCTCAGAAGTACTCCATTGATGAAAAGCTCCAAAAATCAATAATGTAGAAATGACAATACAATCGAGTGAAAACCTTCGGCTAACTCTCCTGACCACTAAACCAACCTCCGCTCTTGAAATTACAAATAAAAACCCTTGGAAATCGATGAAACAGTAGCAATCGCAATGAAACAGTGCTTCCGAGAATTTTATACCACATAAATCACCTAGAATTGATCACAAAACCTGATAATACTCACAAAAACTCTAGACCATAATGCTCTGATACCAATTGTAAGTCTAGATTTCACTCAGAAATCTCACAAATGATCGATTCTCCACACACAAAGGCGGAAACAATGTGTATGGAGGTGAAACAGAGGATAGAAATAGACTTGGTGAAGATAACGGGCTAAACACATTCACAATCAACACAAATATGATATGAAATTGTAAGAACAGTGCACAATACTCAAAATGCAGATTGTATTGATTGAAGAACAATGAAAGAGAAGGTTCAAGGTTACAGCCGCTACTCACAACCTAAACATTCTCAAACTAGGCTATTTATAGTAGATGACAGGTATCGAAACTATGTCAACCGAAAATACTAGTTTCGGTTGAACATTTACAAATGTTACTCAGACCTGTCGAAACTACTATCTATCGAAACTACTAGTTTCGATTGAACAAACCTCAATCGAAACTAAGTAGTTTCGATGGCCCAGACTTAACTAAATAAAACAGCAAATTACAGAAACTAAAATTACAATAATGAAATGACATAAAGTAAACTAAGCTATCATTGTTTAAACATACAATAAAGACAACAACTTATATAGAAAAACATGTATCTACAAGACTGGAGCAAACTCTTCAGCCTTTGGATCATTTGCATCAAGAAATGCACAGACATTGTGCCTCTTTACAAATAAAAGATCCATATTTGCAAACACACAAGATTAATCAAGCTTGATACTTAAAAAAAATTTCAGATCAAAACCTGATCGAAACTACTTCAAACCAACACTTAGACGAATTCTGAGACAAACCCTATCGAAACTACTAGTTTTGATTGAACAACAAGTTTTGATCAATACTTAGAAAAATTTCAGAGAAAGGCCTTATTGAAATTACTAGTTTCGATCGAAACAATAAGTTTCGATCACCACTTAGACAGTTTCAGAGAAGACTTATCGAAACTTCTAGTTTCGATCGAAACAACTAGTTTCGGACAGAGAGACTAGGGCAAGTTTGGGTATCGAAACTACTAGTTTCGAATGAAAATTGTTTATATTTTTGAAAAAGGCCATTTTGAAAGATAATCATCTTTTTATCGAAACTTCTTAGTTTCGATGCCCAAACCCTTGAACATACTTAACGTGCCCAGACATCAGACTCATATATACAGACTCATTATGAACAGAAAATGACAAAACATATAAAATAGGGATTAAGAGTGGCCTGTGAGAGTCGAAACTTCTTCTTACCAATGATTCACGGATAAACTGCAAATATGTACACAAAGATGTAAGTTATCGATAATGGTAAGATTACAAATACGATAATAGCCCTAATCTTCAAAACAACGATGTAACAGTCGTAAATTTTTCAAACTCAAACCCTAGGTGAGTTCGACTGAAATTTCACAGTAAAACCTCAAACATTGTTACCTGATGATGAAGACGACAGAGGAATCAGATGAAAATCACTGATTTTGCAAACTTAGACCGATGACTTGAGAGGTTTTGTGTGTGAGAGAGAAGGTGTAAAGTGATCGGATATTGTAAAGTGAACCTTGACGATAAAGAATCTTAATTATGAACACATTTAATTTTCCCATGTGGTAAAAGACCAAAGTGCCCCTTATCGAAACTACTAGTTTCGATGGCCAAAATAAGTTTCGGGTGATTTGGAGTTTCGATAGGCAAAAGATAGTTTCAGCTGACTTTGGAGTTTCGATAGGCAACGAACAGATAAAAATTAAAATAATAAAACAAACTGTTCACAAGATATTTACACTTATCTTCTTGGAAAAGATTCAACATGAGATAAGATCTGGTCAGTCTCTTGAAACACTTCCTTTTGCAATCAACTACTGTGAGTCCCTGAAGATAACTGATATTTGTGCAAAGTAAACCCGAACATTTGTTTGTACATAGTTTTTTTCATGTGATTATTAGGTACCATTTAAGCATGATACAAGGTGTACCCCACATATTGAAATAAAATGGTTTTGAAAACCTATCAATCCTCAAGAAATACCCGCATTCATCCTATCATCTCTTTCTGATTGACCAAAGTACCATCTCAGTAAGTCAAAGATACCACCAAAATAGAAAATAAAAATCCAAGTGGATTAGAAGATGTAAAATAAAAGATATCCAAGTGGATACTAAAAGATACGAACCTTCTAGATCTTTGCGTAAGCAAAACAGAAGAAGTCGTAAAATTATCCCAGCGGATAGGAAAATGTTGAACACCCGAGATCTTTGCGTAAGCAAAACAGACGGGGTCAAATCATCCAAGTGGATGGGAAAAGGATGAACACCCGAGATCTTTGCGTAAGCAAAACATACGGGGTCATCGGTGGTAAATATCGTTACTTTAATGGGCACCTGGTGTATGAATAGGAGTCCAACACGTAAGACTGTATCTGATTGAATTGATTTTCTTAGATATATAAAATGATTTAGATGTTTCAATAATGGGTTCAAACACACAAGTATGAGATATGTTTTAGGTTTTCACACCACTTACAAGTTTTAACCATATGCCGGGCCTACCAGCTGTACTAACCATATGCTGGGCCTACCAGCTATACCTCAATAAACACCATCGCTTTTGGTCCATTCCATGTCCAAGAGATGAGATCAGACACTATCATTTCTCAAAGGTCAGATTCAATTTTCTTGAAACACGGCATTTTGATACCACTTGAGAAGTTAGAATGTACAGAATTATGTTCAAGTTCAAAGCTCAAATAAACAGCTTCTTTTTCCTTTTTCTTACAAAACTATACACAAAGCAATTATTTTCAAATTTATCATTTCAAATCCTCATTTCTCCCCCAAAAGATTTGCTTGTAATGGAAAGTAACTGTACAAAAAAATAAAATCCTTTTGGAATTTCCTTGACAAAATCATAAACATGAAACACATTAATATTAACAAGGATTACTGAAAATTGATCATGCCAAGCATTTCTACCAGTTCGGCAAATCTGGTAGAGTCAAAAGCTTTTGTGAAGATGTCTGCGATTTGCTTGTCGGTTTTGACTTCACCAATTTGAATATGCTTCTTTTCAACACAATCACGGATGAAATGATGTTTTATCTCAATGTGTTTGGTTTTGGAATGCTGAACTGGGTTTTGGTGATATGTGGAACGGTAGTGTTGTCACAAAGGATTGGTGTCACATGGAATGTGATCCGATAGTCAAGCATCTGATGGTGTATCCATCTGACTTGGGAACAACAAAGGGCTGCGACAATGTATTCGGCTTCGGCGGTGGATTGGGAAATGGTGGATTGTTTCTTACATTGCCATGAGACAAGGCGGTTACCGAGGAATTGACAACCTCCAGAGGTGGATTTTCGGTCTAAGTTGCATCCCCCGTAGTCTGAATTTGAAGAAGCCACAAGATCAACAAATCATTTTTAGGATACCAAAGACCCAATTTTGGCTTACACTTTAAATATCTCAAAATACGTTTGACATCAGCTAAATGAGAGAGATTAGGATTAGCCTAAAAGCGTGCACACAAGCACACATCAAACATGATGTCACGTCTGCTTGCAGTGAGATACATGAGAGAACCTATCATAGAGCGATAGAGGTGCTGATCAACGCTTTCACCATCTAAATCGGGAGACAGACAATGTCGAACATCCACGGGAGTTTTGACCGGATGGAAATCAACCATTTTGAACTTGGTCAGGATCTCTTTCACGTATTTCTCTTGATGGATGAGGATTCCTGACTCAGACTGATCAACTTGCAGTCCGAAAAAGAACTTCATTTCTCCCATAGAGCTCATTTAAAACTTAGAACGCATCACTTCTTCAAATTCTTTGCACAGACGAGGATTGGTAGATCCAAAAATGATATCGTCCACATAAATTTGCACCATGATTGTATCCTTTCCATCCTTTCGTTTGAACAGAGTTTGGTCAATGGCTCCTTATGTGAAACCATTCTCAAGAAGATGCTTTGATAATGTTTCATACCACGCACGAGGTGCTTGGTGAAGACCATACAATACCTTAATGTGATCTCGTTCATCAATCAAAGCTTGATTGATGAATCTGTATTTCTGAATTTCATTTAAACAATATCTAGCACTACAAAGTTTAGAAATAACCTTAGCAGGTACAGCAGTGAGATCTTCGGCTGGCTCAATCATGACACACTTGCCCTTATCCTCCACATCAGCCATCAAGGATTTATCAGCAGCTTCCTCGGCTTGTTCTCCCCAATGATAGTGTCCATCAGCTTGATAAACAAGAACTGTGGAACTTGAAGATGTGCTTGTCTTGGGAGGATTAGCAGCTTGCTTTCCAGATGAACACTTCTTTTCTTGCTGATCCTTGGAGGACGGCTCCTTGCAGTTTCTGGCAAAGTGACCCAGCTGATCACAATTGTAGCATCTCACCTTCTTGATATCAAACCCAAGTGTCTTCCCCTGCTTGAATCTATCTAAACCCGTCCTTTTGATGAATCTTTTGGCTCTTAAAGTCAGCATGGCCATACACCAATCAATGTCCATTTTCTCCAAATCATCAGGATTGATCTGCTCCAAGTCATTAGGTTGAAAGCTAACCGATGTCAGGTTTCCAGAAATCAGTGCATCATAGCACGACATGAAAGCAGTAATGATTGGGACATATTCATCAGGAATCATGGTAATGGACTTCTGAGGAGCAGATGAGCTGGTAGATTGAATTGCAGCAGCAGAAGGAGGAACATCTGTCTGAAAGTATGGGCCACTGGAAGAGCTTGATCCAGCAATAAGAGCTGTGTTTCCAGACTGATTGGTGGGAGTAACTGCTCCTTTCTTGATCTCAATCTCATAAGATTCAGGGATGCTGTAGACTTCTTGTTGAGACAAGGCACTCAAATTCTCAGTCTTTTTGATCATTCTACGATATATATTCCATTCCTCAGGGAGAGCATCTGGGAGTTTCTTGTTTAGCTCCAGAGTAGGGTACTCAACACCCATTACTTTCAGCCTAGACACAATGCTTGAGAAACGGTTGATCAAATCAGACATTGATTCACCTCTGACACTACTGAACATCTCATACTGCTTCTTGATCAGATCTCTCTTACTCTCCCTAACATCAGCATTACCCTCAAATCTGGTGCACAAGGCTACCCATAAGTGTTTGGAAGTAGTAAACTCAGCAAAGATGTTGAAGATATTGGGACACCCACGTCTCGGATCACCCGAGATGCCGGCCACTTGTCGGATTTACTCGTGAACACATAGTAAACAGAGATCATACACAACGGAAGACTTTAAAATACTACATTTATTTCATAAACATGTCTTAATGTACATTCTAAAGAAAGTACAACATTTCTAATTCCAGCCCATCAGAGGATGCCAGATAGCCTGCATGATGCCTCTACTACATGAGGCTACATCTTTACCTGATACACATGCTTAAAACATATGTCAGCTTACGCTGGTGAGTTCTAAGTTTTAGTCAAAATATATTTGACCTCTGTCTCATACATAAATGGGTTTATATGACACGTAGTAAAACATCACATTAACTTCTTGACCAAACGTAATACTTTATACTTGCACACTTATCTTCCTTCCGAGGTCACGTTAACCTCCAAGTGGTCGTCACCACTTATACATACCCTTGCACAAGGTGTCCATACTATATCCCAAAAGGAATGCAATACGTGTCTACGTCTTAAGTTGAAAGATATTATGTGGCATTTGGCCAGACGTGGCAAAACCTTTCTTTACAGACCAATATGGTCAAAATATTTGACATAGCAAAATATGCCAAAACTCCATTTCCTTTCCTTTACTATTTGTCAAGACAATGATTGTCAAGACCTTTACAAGTCATGGTAAAACCCTGACTTCTCTGCCATTACTTATCTGGGCGCACCATAAAAAGTTCTAAAATGTTTTACATGTAAAAACCATTTTCTTTCTCAAAATGAAATCATGTCAAAAGACAAGGATTCCTTTATTTCAAAATCAATCTTTATCTCAAACTCTCGTAAAGGTTTCTCCATGGTACATCAAAGAAATAAGGTGGTTATCTATCCAGAGTAGTACCTCCAACAGAAATGTTCCCAGGAAAGATTGATGGGTCCAAGAGGGATTTATACACCACTCTTTCCTTAGAAAGAACATTCTGTTTGCCAGATAACTACATACCGGTCAGATGGTTACCTAACAATTCTTCGATATTTCATGAATACTCCGTTACTTAGTTTTAGGATTTAGACATCTTTTATACATAACATCTTGCAACATGAATGCTATTCCAAATATTTAAACAAAGGTATATAGCATTTATGTAAATCTTTCTAGCACGCATACCGGCCCAAAACATTTAAAATAAAACATTAAAAAGGGCCTCATAGAACTCACCTTAATAGCGTCTCTACTTTTAAAATCTACAATCGAGCAGAACCAGTACTAGCTCTAGTAATCACACGATCCTATGGAAACACAATACTATTTTAGTCTATATCTTAGATAATATAATCCCTCCCCTCAGGGAGGCTTCGCCCTCCCTGTCCTAATAACTATCTATGGTTGGCATTATTCGGGCGTTTCCCCATGCCCATGCTAACCATCTGGGTATAGCCTTTACTAGTTGGCACTTATCGGGCATTCCCCTTATGCCCGTGCCAACCCTCGAGGCTACCCATTCCTAACTAAGGGAGAGGACTTACCGAAAGACTATCTACGGCACGTTGATGTAGAGTCTCCTCGTCCCTAGCTCCAAAAACGACTTGCTTGTAACACCCAAAGGGGTATTTCAAGCTCGAGATTCTCAAATTAGAGCGTTCCCGAAGAAGTGGAATTGATATCTCAACTCAAACCCTTGAAATTCTATTTATAGGCTGATTCTGAATCCTTAGCGGACCGTTACGGGTTCTGGTAGCTGTCCTCCACCGCCTCAGGGTGATTAGTCCGCATGCCACGTGTCAGATTCAGAGTTTTGGCTTCCTACGCATGTAACGGACCGTTAAGCTATGGGTAGCGGTCCGCTACCTGCTTAACTTATATGATTTTCATCTTTTCCTCTTCAAGAACGTCGTTTTCATATATTATGGATTCCGTAACTCATTTTCTAGCCCGAGATATGCTTATATGAAGTTTTTGGCTGTTTCCGGTAGAATCGTCTTTTCTTTTCATGTCCGGTTACGTTCAAGTGTCATGTTTCTTAACCGACACTCGTCCTAACTTATGTTTAGGATCTTGGGGTGTTACAGATATCCATAGGAAGAGCCATATCAATAGTCCCATAAGCCTTGTTGTCTCGGGCAATCAAAGCAAGGTCTTTCTCATCATATTCAGCTACTTTCTTAGGACGTTGAACATCAGCAGTAGTGATAACAGGCTTGTGAGGACCATCAGTGATAGAGTTTAGCAATGTGTGATCATGAAATTGGAAGAAAAGCTTCATCTTCTTTGTCCGGTCATCAAATTCCCTTGTAGACACAAGAGCCAGAGTTCTCATTTGAACCTGAAGTTTCCATAATATCAGTAATCGAAACTAAAACAGTAACTAGTTTCGGGTGAATAACCTTGATCGAAACTACTAGTTTTGATAAAGAAACACTTGATCGAAACTCCTAGTTTCGATTGAAGAAAAGCTGCCCGAAACTTCTAGTTTTGATTGGAGAACAGAACCCGAAACAACTTGTTTCAATGATGAATCCCTTGGTCAAAAATAAGGAAAGTCCCCGTAAAAAAACCTAGTTTCGATTATAACTAGTTTCGATGTCCAAGTTTCGGTTGAGATGCTGCACACAGTAGTTTCGATTAGAACAAGACAACAAAACTAGTTTCGATTGTACCTCTACCACACAGGGTGCAGACAGAAAGATTCGATGATCAACGGAATGTTCCCCAGAGTAGTTTCGATGTCTTCTTCCCCAAGTTAGAAAACCTCCATTGATGATCAATTACAAAAATCAATATCTCCAAAATATGAATCCAATCCAGCAAAAAGTCTCGTCTAACGCTCCTGATTACAAATCCAACCTCCAATTTTGAAACCACTAACAACACACGTCGGAAATCGATGAAACAGTACTGATAGCGATGAAACAGTGCTCGTAGAGTCCAAATGTAGAAAACTTCAATAAAAGGCAGTAAAACACCTAGAATCGATCACAAAAACCTGAGAATACTCATAAACATGAGCATAAAGCTCTGATTAATTGTAGGTCCAGATTTCAACATGAAATCTCATAGATGATCGATTTTCCACACATAAAGGCGAAAACAGTGTGTATGGAGGTGAAACAGATGATAGAAACAGATTTGGGGAAGAGAACCGGCTAAACACACTCACAATAAACACAAATTTGATATGAAAATGTAAGAACAGTGCATCAAACAAGTACGCAAGTTGTATTGATTGAAGAACAATTTGAAAGAGAAATTCAGGGTTACAGCCGCTACTCACACCCTAAACTTTCTCAAATTAGGCTATTTATAGTAAGTCAACAGGTATCGAAACTATGCCTACCGAAACTACTAGTTTCGGTTGAGCATTTACAAGTGATAGAACATCCTGTCAAAAATTACTATCTATCGAAACTACTAGTTTCGATTGAAGAAATTCAATCGAAACTAAGTAGTTTCGATGGCCCAGACTTAGCTAAATAAAGCAGTAAATTACATAACCTGAAATTACAATAAAGAAATGACAGAAAGTAAACTAAGCTAACATTGTTCAAAATACAATAATGACAACAACTTAATTAGAATAACATGACTCTACATTGGGTGATAAGTATGGGTAGTATAAAAGAAAAGACTAAGCCTCAAAGGGCTATCTAGGCGGATAATATTTTTGGGATTTTTGGTTTTTTTATGGATAATAAGGGTGATGAAGTCATAGGTGCCTCAATCATTTTCATACTTCTACTAGTTCATGGTCTTGATATGTATAAGTCATACAAGTTCTAATTATGCATAAAATTCAATCGAATAAACACTCAATATACCAAACGAAAGAGCATGCAAAAATAATTATAATAATGCTTGTGAAAAGGCTCAAATTATTCTCACATGGAAACAGATGGGATAGGGTTTAGTGATTTATTCTGCATAATATCTATTTGTTTCTACTTGCCATGTCTTCATTTTATTTTATTAGGTGCGGACTCAAAGAGGTTTAGATTTAAGGTTTATAATTTTCGATAATTTTTTGGGTTTATAAAAGGTTGGTTTTTGTAATGTTTTAGTCAAATGAGTAGAAAATCACAAGTTAAATTTTACTACTTCGAGGTTAATAGTCCTGAATCTCTAATTCCCCACCCCACACTTAAAACTGTGCATTGCCCTCAATGTACAAATGCATGTAATGGAATGCTATGCAGGAATTAAAATGCATAGAGTTTTAAGGGAAAAGAAACTGGTAGTCCCCCGGTCAATTCGATGTATAACCTAAGGCCAAAACTTATTGTTGCTGTCGGGGTGTACCTATTAGCTGCTTGTCAACATATTGTTTCAAAGACTTGGCTTCCGGCTCCAGGCTCGTAGAGTTGGAGTGTAACTCCTCAAAATAGAGAGATGATCTGGTGATGTTATTCTACCTGAAACATAAAAGAGAATATAAAAACAAACAAGAAAAATAAAAGATAGTAGTTAAGCTACTAAGGTCCTAGTATCGAGAAGGCATACCTCGGCCCGAAGTAATTAGAAAATTAAATTTGTAGAAACCAAACCTGAGGTCCATGCTTTCTACCGTATGCACCAACTTCTCAATTTATTTATGATCATCGGGTTGCCTCCCTGAAGCGCTACGTTTATTTATGGATCTTTAGCCCAACCCGCACATGTTGCATCAGTCTTTCTTCAGGTGGGAGTAAACAACCTCTCCCGTGTCTCCTATCTCTTCGTTCATCTTTGGTAATTTATCAAATTATTCATCGATCCAATTAGTGTTGTCAAGATCCTTGGTAAGGTCTATTGCCGTAGGATCTGGTGTGTTTGGCTTGGTAAGATCAGGTGCTTTTCCTTTTTTCAGGTCCCTTGCTTTCTGTAGTTGATAGTCCAGATTGGAGTCGATAAAGTGAGAGATTTCAAGAGGATCACTTGACATGCATTCATATCCTCCGATATTGTATGTTACTGATTTTTTACCGATAAAGAGCGTTAAAATTCCTTCATTCATGTCAATGACGGCTCTTGCGGTGGCTAAGAATAGACGATTCAAGATTAATGGTACGGAGAAGTCTTGTCCCATTTCTAAAACCATAAAGTCGGCAGGGAAGACAAACTTTCCAACTTTCACTAATAATTTCTCGATGACTCCTAAAGGTGTTTTAACCGATCCATCTTCGAGTTCAATAGTTGCATTAACCGGTCGCGGTTGTCCAATGTCAAGCTTTTGAAACATAGTGGAGGGCATAACATTTACACTTGCTCCTAGATCAGCGAGCGCGTATGTAACTGGTAGCGGTCCTATAGAACATGGTAAAGAGAATTTCCAAGAATCTGAAAGTTTCTTTGGGAAATTCCTTTCGATAAGAGCAACATAGTAATTTGTTCTTTTTATCACTTCTTCCATGTTTCTCTTGTTTGTGAGGAAATCCTTCAAGAAGTGTCCATATTTTGGCATTTGTTGTATCATATCCAAGAAGGGAATGTTGACATGGATTTGGCATAAGAGCTCTATGAACTTGTCATATTGCTCATCAGTTTTCTGCTTAACTAGCCTTCCTAGGTCTGGTATGTGAGAATTGGACGTTCTTTTTGGTGGAATTTTTGGAGGAAGGTCCGCCGTAGGAGGTTGGATTACACTAGGTTGTGCTTTTTGGGTGGATGAACTTGCGGGCAGTGGACGGAGTGGCACTCCGGTGAATATCTCTCTCCTAGGTGATTGGACTTCTTCTCCTGGCATTGGTGGCTTTGGATAGACTTTGCTATTCCTTAAAGTAATAGCACTTATGTTGGCCTTTGGATTAGTCTCCGTGTTACTTGGGAGACATCGTGGTTGCCTTTCGGACAATAGTTTTGCTATTTGTCCTAATTGTGTCTCAATGGATTGAAGGGTAGCTTTCTGCGTTTTGAACTCAGCTTCATGTAGACTAAACGTTTCCTCGTATTGCTTGTGACGAGAATCTGCTAGGAGGTCTTGACTTTCAGTACTGGAAATTAGCTTAGTCACCGCGTCCTCTAGGCTCATCCCATTACCCATCTTGTTTATTCCTTGAAATTGTTGACGAGTTTGAAAGTTCTGAGGCTGCCTTTGCTGAAACTGTTGTTGTCCAAAACCAGATTGTCCTTGGTTGTTGTCTTACCAGCTAAAGTTTGGATGATTCCTCCATCCAAGGTTGTACTTGTTGCTATAGGGGTTGTTTTGAGGCCGATTTGTTCCGAAAAAGTCAACTTGTTTGACGTCGGCTGTGATGCTCCTCACCTCTTCCATTGTTTCCGATGTTTCTTTGACTTTACTAATTTGGTTTAATCTTGTGGTCAGGGCGTCTACTTGAGCAGATAATGATGTGACAGCATTGACGGCGTGAACTCTTTGCCTTGTTCCCCTACTAGTCCGTGGGTTGTACCATTGATAGCTGTTCATAGGTATATCTTCAATTAGGTTATAAGCCTCCTATGGAATTTTGTTCCCAAAGATGCCACCCGCGGTAGCGTCAAGTGTCTGACGGGCTTGATTATGTAACCCATTGTAGAAAGATGATACTTGCAGCCAAACCTCTAACCTATGGTGAGGACATTTCCTTAGCATGTCCTTGAAGCGTTCCCACGCCTCATATAGTGATTCACCATCATCTTGAGTAAAAGTGGTAATATCATTTCTTAACTTAGCAGTCTTGGCCGGTGGGAAATACTTCGATAAGAATTTCTGGGCGAGATCGTCCCACGTGGTGATTGACCCGGTAGGAAGAGAATTCAACCATGCCTTAGCTCGTTCCCTTAAGGAAAAAGGGAACATACGGAGGCGAATAGCGTCATTCGACACCCCATTTAGTTTAAAGGTATAAATCTCGAGGAAATTTGCGATATGGGCATGTGGATCCTCATCGGGTAATCCGTTAAAAGTGCATGATGACTAGATCATGTGGATGACATGAGATTTGATCTCAAAGTTGTTAGCGTCGATGGTTGGTCTTGTGATACTAGACCCCTGTTGGTCCCAGTTCAGTGCGTGACGGATGTTTAGACTCGCGGTACGACACGGTGATAACGTGCGGAATCCATGATCAACGTGCAACGTGTAACTCAATCAAAAACATGGTGTAATTAATCCTCTTTGTATTTCCACTCAGAATATCAGTTTACAAGATCTCTCAGTTTCTGTTCTACACTGATCAACTCTAATCCACCCCTAAAACTGACATGTAAACCTCTATTTATTGGGAAATCACAAAGACCATAGGCGAACTTGTTAAGTTCGCCCCTAACTAGCTTAGGCGAAATTAGCAAGTTCGCCTATCAAGTTCGCTCTAAGTTCCTTAGGCGAACTTGACAACTTGGCTAATTTACAACATAGAATTTCAACGACAGTTACAAAACATGCTCTAACAGACTCCCCTTTAACTGTTGCTAACAATTCTATCAATTACAAGTCAAAGACTCTAAGACTAAGACATAATATCTTCAAGCTCGTTGTCACCAGAATATGCTCCAACAGACTCCCACTTGAAAACAGCTTCAGAAGATTGTCATCCGTCTTCAAATATCAACAAACACTATGTAGTCTTTGTCTTATTCATCTGCACACTCTCTCTTTCTATCTTGAAGAAAACTTGGGAGAAGGACCCCTTGTCAACTTCTATCTGCAATATTCAGTTTTTGCAAAGGAGAATAACCAACAATTAAGATTTCCATGGAAGCTGGAAAAATAAAATCTTTTTGATTTTTCAAACATAAGAAACACAATCTTTTTGGTTTTTCTTTGTAGAAACTAAAATGTAAAATACAAAATCAGATATTTTTGGTCGAACATCACGAGTAAGAAGATCATATCAGTATATATGATATATCAATCACACATCTTGGATATAAAATCCGTATAATATCAAATGGTATCCTATGACATTCAGTCAAGCATTGACCAATCAAACCAATATCTTTCAAGATTATCATACTTTATCTTTTTCAAGACTTTTATATTGCATGTTATGATACGCGATAAACATTCAAAGAAAATAGGATCAGGCTATGACACACAAATTCAAATTGTCAATATTATAAGATTTGAAACTAAAGCATCTCATTCCCACTTTCTTGTGAGTTAAGGTACCATTTAAGTATGAAATACAACGTGTACCCCACTAGTATGCCAACAGAAAGTAAATGCAATATCTTCAATACATATGAGATTTTACTAAAGATTATCCGAATTTCCAGAATGAGGACACATCACTTAGCACATGAATAGCAAAATCCAAATTGGATTGTATAGGAATCACTGAGATTCAGAATCGAATGATTCAATGTCTTGGCTTATATATGTGGATTCATACGATTCAGGTACATGGATCCAACTGTTATCTGGATTATGAATTCAATGGAATCAGTAAAGATGATTTATCAATATGATCCAAGGGCTAGTATATGTTTGACAGATGTTGTCAAGTACATATCTTGATTATACTTCAAATTGCATGCTTTTCGGGACATGGGCACTGAAGCAAATCGAATGAATAGTGCTAAGGACATAACCCGAAACTGATCTCATAGGATAATCTTTATTAAAAGCTAATATTCTTTATCTGATAGTGATCTTTTAACACACACACCCAGGCATAACATGGGTTCAAATCACAGTTGTAACATATGCAATTATGTTTTCACACTACTAATGGTTCAGTGACGCTTTTAGTCTACTGACAATTCAAATTATATGCATACACAACACTATCATTTCCTATTTGTGCAGTCTCTGAAGTTTAGATCAAAACATATAATTAAGATATATTAACATAAAGCACAAACCAGTCAATCTAAGGTCATGTGTGAAAGAACATCTACTGATGTACTATCATCTCTTCTTTAACTTCAAGTAATGTCGATTTTATCTTTTTCAATTTGTTTGGCTTTTTCAAAATCTTTATGAAAGAAAGTAAAACAAAAGAAAATAAAATCTTCCATGAAAAAATTTTAAGAATAACATTTTACTTGGTTACTTGGAATTAAGCAATTCAAGCAATTAAAAACTCAAACGATGTAATCGAATTGAATGTCATTACCTCTGTCACCAACACAGTTCTGTACTCCCCCTGTCCTGTAGACTCTCCCTCAATTAGTCAAATGGTTGCATCAACGACTTTATGCTCACCATTGTCATCCTAATTTTCAGGTTGTTATTTGGACTTGGTCAACCAAAACACTTTCCAAAAATAATCATTTTGTGTGGGACATTATCTCCCCCTTGAGCATCAAGTCGTTGAATCAAATAGATTTCTCCGTTATCAACAACTCTTTGCTCATGCAGATGTCATTCCCTGTCATGTGCTATGAACAACCACTATCAACAAACCAATTGTTATTAATAGTCCTTCTTGGTTAATCCTGCACATCTAACAAGAAACATTAATTTGAAATTGGGACCCAAGCCATGGTAGTCATGGGTCGTCCATCGGTATCAAAATAATAAACTTCACTCCATTCATAATCGAATCTCTCATCGATTTTTGGAGATTGTTCCGACGAGTCAGAAATAGAAACTTTAGATTTCCAAACATACTTCTGTTCATTAATTTCTTTTTGCTTAAAATGTGAAGTGTTTGAACAATCTTGTTCATTTAAAAAATGTTTAGATTGTGAAAGATCTTGATCTAAAAGTTTTCTCAATCTTCTGTTTCTCCTCCGTCTTTGAGGTCTAGAAAGCCTAACCTCATATTTTGAATTAATCTTTGGTGTATCACGAAGTTTAACCACATTTGGGTTAACATAAGGCTTACCAGGAATTCTTACCTTTTCTGGAGTAACATGTCGGTTACCTTTGGCATTGTGAGGACAATCAATCCGTATGTGACCCACAAGACCACAGTAAAAGCAAGATCTCTTCTCACGATATTCTCTCATATAAGGAATCTTCACACAATAAGATGCACTTGAAGAAGATTCTCCTACGTGAACTTCTTTTGGGGATTGAGAATGAATAAACATTTTCTCAACAGGTCTTGATTCAGGCTTCACCTTCTCAGGAACGGCATGCTTCTTCCTTTTATTTTTGTAAGGACAGTTCACCACAATGTGTCCCATCTCATTACAATGAAAGCATGTACGCCTGTCTTTATAATCTCTGACATATGGAACTCTCCTTGAATGTGAAGAACTTCCAAATGTATAATTTCTAGAAGAATTAGAATCAACCTGTGGTTCCTCAACTTTAATTTCTTTCGGTATCCCCTCTACCTTAGCTTCATCAAAATATTCATCATCACTCTCATCAGAATACACCATATCTTCACCTGTGACTGGATTCACTTTCAACACAGTCTTAGGATCTAAATCCTCATCTTTTAAAATCTCAGGTGTAACAGAATAATTTCCGTTGAATGGTGGAGGAACATAACCAATACCATTAGTTCCCTTCCCCTCTTCTGTATTATTAAAATATCCCAGTAAGAATGATGAATTTCCAAAGCTTTCTAACTTTCTGTGTAATCTGATCACCTCTGCTTTAGATTCAGCTAGTTCCTTATCTTTCTCAGCAAGATCATTATTTCGTTTCTCAATTTCTGCAAAGGACATATCCAGGTGATATGCCTGCTCTTTGATCTTCAAAGTCAGAGAACTTATATCCCTCTTCAGTGATTCTATTCTCTCAATACACACATTCTCATTATCCTTTAGTTTTTGATTTACCGTGTGCATCGATTTCATATCACAAATGAGGTTTACGTTGTCATCCATAACCCTCATCATTTTATCCTTTACTGAAACACAGTTAGAACAAAACGTTTCAGAGTTAGAAACTACCGTATCCTTTTCTTCTAAAGAAGATGCACCAGGAGCCATGAATACGTCATCATCAGCTGCACTCTTTTGATCAACAATGACAGGCTTTGTATCAGTTTCTGATACACTTTGATCATCTTCAACTGTCTGGAAGCTTACTTCAGTCATCATATCACTCTCGGTAGACTGAGTACTTTCACCAGAACGAATACTCTCACTATCACTTAAATCTGCAGAAGAATCACTTTCAGAAACACTCTGCTTTACTACTTCTTCTTTGATCAAGACCACAAATGATTGACTAGTAGCTTCACCCTTTTCTTCAATGCTTCCCACAGTTCTCTTGAAGTTGGACACTTCCCGAGACTATGAATGATTTCTTTTGGTAAAGACATCGTTAAAGTTTCAAACATTTTCATCTCTTGATCAAACTTCTGCTTTTCTACTTTAGTAAGAGCTGTCACTGGTTTAGGAACATTATAATATCCCATGAACTCATAAGTAGGATGCACATATCCTTCAAATATGGGTGTCCAAAAGTTTTCATTAGTGTCTAATACGAACTGTTCGAACCGGACTTTCCAGCTACGGTAATCTGATATGCCCAAAAGCCTCGGTGGCATAGTTCCAATCTCATTATCATCACACGAAATTGACATTTTGAAATTTTTGCGAAAATATCAGGAAAAAAATTTCCCGCCAAAATACTCTCTTTTTTAAAAAAAATTCAAAATTTCAAAAATAATTCAAAACAAGCATATAAACTTTCCCTAAAAAATTTAGACAAGAAGAAATTTCCCGCCAAAATACTCTTTTTTTTAAGAACACTAGCGAACTAGATAAGTTCACCTGATACTGTCTGAGTGAACTTAATAAGTTCGCCTGAACTTCACTAAGCGAACAAGACCACAAGTGAACTTGATAAGTTCGCCTAATCAATAAGTTTGCCTGATTCAATTCGTCTCTAACAGAATGATTAAGTTCGCCTGGTTCAGCTCTTCAACCAAAACACGAACCAAAAATTCCGAAAATCATCATATCTCACTGATTTGATGGAATTTGATGAAATTGAACCGTAGGATTGAGTATAATATGATATAGAACACTTCTAATGGATCATATTCATCAAATTAATCCAAAATCATTTCAAATTTGTCAAAATTTCTTCATTTTTGTCAAGAACACAAACAAGATGAAAAATTCTTCAAAATCTCTTCAAATTCAGTGATTTTTTATGTTGATTGTACATGAAAACACCACAAATCTTATGCTAATCAAGAGCAAAAGCTCTGATACCAAGCCTTGGCTTATCAATCTCTGCTCGTATAAAGACGTACGAGTTTCAAAGGAAGTTTGATTAAAAAGGGTTTTACGATCTTGCTCTTTAAAATCAAGACACTCACGACGGATTTAGACATTAATAAAAGTCTATCAAAAGATGGTTTTTGAGAACGAATTAGTTGAAGACATAAACATACCACTTCATTAATAGGTTAAACATTAACATGCACCAAACATCATCTTCACCCTAGCAATACAAAGAAGTTTTAGCCACGAATGGCCATAACGACTAGCGTAATGATGAATTTCGTAGGCTCCCCTATCGTGGAACAAGGAGGAAGAGCCCCTCTACTCTCTACTCTAACTACGAGAATGCTCTCTTCTTGAGTGTTCTTTATGTCTGGATTGGTGTGTTCTCTCTCTCTAGGATTATACCAAGGTGATTGGGGAATTAGAGAGTGATAACAATCTTCTAAGACCCCTTTTTTGGCTCACCAAGGCATGCTAAACAATGAAACATTGGATGGTATTTATAGGAGAGCTTGGAAGATGCTAGAAGTTGATCTGAGGGGGGGGGGGGGGGGTGGGGGGCGAGCGCGCCCTATTTGGGCGTCGGCACGCCCATAGCTGGCAGAATCTTCTTCTTCCTTCTTACTTGGAGCCTACGTTTTTGACTTTCTTTGACTCTTCTAGAAGGCTCCATGGGCTAAAAAGGATCATGGATCATCCATGGATAGTACCCATGGTACTTGGGCTATCCATGTGTCTTGAATAGGTGTAAGAGTGCTCCATAAGTGCCTTTGACATTCATTGACTTTGAGGATTTCTTGATAATTCTTTGGAGATGTTTGGCTTTCTAAGGCCTAAGAATCTCCCAATTGACTTGGGAAATGGTACGTAGCCTTGTGGATCTTTCTAAGGCTCTTCAAGGTCTTCGATTCTTTGGTTTTTCCTTCGGTTTTGATTGTTTTTGCTTCATTTCTTCCGAAAGCTTTCAAAAACCTACAATTATCACAAAGGAATGATTTAGACAATAATTCCAATGTATAATGTCCATAAAGCACCAATAATGAGAATAATTATGCATGTAAAACATATATAAATGATGACATATCATCATGCACAAAGTTTCTCCATGGAAAGAAATTATTCGATTCAGGAAGAGAGGGGAAAAAAAACCCACGATACATCGGACCTTTCAAGATTATCGCTCGTGTAGGAAAAGTGGCCTACCAGTTAGACCTACCTGCGGAACTACAAGGAATTCATAACACATTTCACGTATCCCAGCTTAGAAAATGTTTAGCTGATGAAGAAGCATACATACCTATTGCTGACACACACACACACACACACACACATATATATATATATATATAAAGTATTTGTTCATACTCCATAATTGTTGGAACAAGTGACTAATGGGTGGAACGATCCTTTAAGATATAAAATGTTTAAACGAGTATGAAAAGCAATTATCAAATAATGATTATAGATTTATTAATTATATAAATAAATATATTAAAAAAATATTTAAAGATTAAGAAAATATATGTACACTTGAAATGTGTACGTAACATTATTTTTTATATATAATAACAATATTAATAAAATAAAATTATATTAACATTATATTAATATCAATTGAGATAGTAAAACTACATATGTGTGCATGAATTTTCAAACCACACATATATGCAAAACTTACATAGCTATATCTATCGTGAAAATTTGTGGATAATTCAATGTAACTAAAATTATTATTAGTAAAGATAAATATGATAGGAGCAATCATGATTTAAAAACACCTAAACTCCCTACAAAATGTTTCTAACAAACCACGTAGATATAGAGGACACGTCCAATTCCTTGCTCTCCAAGTCTTACAAAAGAAAATGTTACTATAAATAGAAACCTCATATCAATTGTTCACTTCCATCACTTCCCCTTCGAAGGAATCCCGGTTAGTTTTTTTTAAGCTTTAGAATTTCCGAGGAGATACTAGAAAAACGGTGGTACGTTGAGATTCGTGAAGGAATAGTGTTTAGGGTAAAAATTATACGAACTAACTTTATATCCAAATTTCGAGAGTGAGGTAGCGTGCTTGTTAAATGTTGGAACAAAAAATAATAAAAATGACACGAGTGTTTACAAGGAAAGCCCATGATCCTTGATGATCTCCGGCATAAAACCTCGGGAGCCGACGAAAGTCGGGCTGCCTTGATAACTTTTATAACACAAAAACTGTTGAGTACAAAGAGAGAAAATGAGATCGTTGTTGGAGCACGTTTGTGTGACAGATACTCTGAATGTGTCTTATGCTTTTGTATCTTACTTTCTGTATTTGTATTTGTATTTAGTACCTGTATGTATTGGTTTATCGAGTTGTAAACATGTATGTAGGTACTTGTACTTGTTTAGTGTTTTGTAAGTGTTGTGCGCACTTAACAAGTGCGAAGGTTGTATAACTTGCGTATTTAGCAAGTACGCAAGAACAAAGTCTGCCTACTTGCTAAGTACGCAGGAACAAAGCCCTGCGCACTTGTTAAGTTCGCAGGCATCAGTCTTAGTATATAGCTGGTCTTGGCAGTCAGTATGTACGCACTCATTTCATACTCTGTAACCGGCTATGATTATCAATAGACGAAGTTTGAAGTATTTCATGTTTGTTGTCGGTTTACTTTGTGTTGTTTGATACTCCAACTAGTCACGGGCATTCCGCACTCGGTTAGACTAGTCACACACTCGCAAGTAACGATCCGAGACACCCGGGGACCTACAAGTGGTATCAGAGTCTTGATTTTGAGTGATGTAGTGTGTTAGGAGCATTTTCGACACAATCTACAACCTTTCTACAAGCAAAAGTGACCGATTTTGGTGATTTTTGTGATAAAATAGAGGTAGCTCTTGAGCGCTATTTTAGAAGAAAAAATCCTTCAAAATCCAAAATTTTGTTTGTTTGTTTGAGTGTTTTGAACATTAAGGGTTTGTGAGAAATAAGTTTCTAACCTTTTGGCTTGATCAATTTGTTCAAAACATCAATTTTTGAAGATTTGAGCATTTTCCGGCGACCGAAAAAAGTTGGTGGAGTAGGTTTAAAAAAGTGAACTGCGTACTTACCGTATTTGGCAAAAAGTACACTGTTCTTGCGTACTTGTTAAGTACGCAAGACCAAGTTACCGCGTACTTACATTTTGTTCTTGTGTATTTGTCAGTTCTTCCTGCGTACTTGTTAAGTACACAAGAACAAATCCATAAGTACGCAAGACTTAATCTCAAGTGCGCAAGGCCAGTTTTTAAGTGCGCAAGTTGTGTTGATTTTCTGATTTTTGTCTAAGTATTTCACTTTGGCGAACCTTCATAACCTTAGTAGTCTGTTTAACTATGACAACGAGATTGGGACTCCACAGAAACCACCTAAGCTGCTTAACGTTAATGATTATTCGAACTGGAAAGCATGCTTTGAGGAATACATCTCATACACTGATTCCACCCTGTGGATACCTATCCTTGAGGGATATAAGCATCCAACCTACATATTTCTTGAAGAAACTGTTCCCAAGCCTATCTCTAAGCTGGATGCGGAAGAAAAGAAAGTTTATGACCGTGAAAAGAAGGCTCATGGTTCCATAACAATGGCTTTGTCTAGAGATCTGTTTCACAGCTTTAGAGGGTATGATTCCTCCAAAGATCTGTGGAAGGCCCTACAGAAGATGTTTGAGGGCAACAGTGATGTCAAGAAGAGCAAGAGGGAGCTTTTGAGGAAGCAGTATGAATGCTTCAGGTACATGGAGAATGAATCTATTGATGAACTTATTTCTAGATTCTCTTATCTTCAGGCTGAGCTGAAGTCGTACGAGTGCAGGTATCCTGATGATGAGCTGGTTGAAAAGTTTCTGGATGCCTTACCACCCAAGTTTGACATGTATACTACCTTACTGAGAAAGAACCCCAAATTCTATGAAATGACTACTGAGGAAGCAATAGGCAAGGTTCAGGCACACGATATAAACCTGAGAAAGAAAGAAAGTTCTGGTAGACCTCAAATACAAGATCCCTCCATGTATTTTGGGGTGAATTCTACTACAAAGTCATCTGGTTTGGGAATTGCCTTATTCCTTGGGAATCCTCAGGAAGAAGAACATGCACTTGGTGGTGGTAATCACACTTGTTTTACTGCATCAGGATTTGGTCAACACCATCAATCTTCCTCAAGAAACAATACATCTACCTCTTCAGCTAACCAGACTGCCATATCCAAAATTGCTGAAGATCATGTGGCTTTGTTCTCTTCATGTATGCTTGCCTATGAGAACTTCATTGGTGGGAAGCTAACGGATCCTAAGACCATTTTGGAAGACTTCAATCTGGTGGATCCAGACGACATGGAGGACATGGGTATTCAGTGGATTATGGCCATGATCTTGAGAAGGGCCAAGCGGTTCTTGAACAGAACTGGCAGAAAGTTCATTGGTGGGCATTCAAATGCCAAGGTGGAATTTGATAAATCCAAGGCTAAGTGCTAAAAATGTAATAACTTTGGGCATTTCGCAAGGGAATGTCAAAAGGATAAAGCACCAGCTTCTGGCTTCACAAGACCAAGCCAGGGAAGTAGCCAAGGAAACAACCAAGGGTACAACAATAAGAACAAATGCAACCAAAGTGAAGGTGGAACATTCAGTGCGTTAGTGGTTCAACAGGACGATAGCTTTGATTGGGGTGTTAATCTGGAAGATGCCACACTTGCTCAAGCTCAAATGGGTTTGATGGCAGAGATTGTTGAAATAATGGAAGCAAAAGAAAGGGAAGCTTCTGGAGCTGACCAATCAGAGTCTACATATGCACTTTCTCTCATGGCTATTGGAGAGACATCCAGTTCATCCACTAAGGTAGATTCAAATTCTTTTGATGTCATTTCTTGCTCTAAATGCTTAAGGTTGAAAGAATTGAATGATCGAATTCATGATCAACTCGATCCCCTTCGTAGTGCAGCTCTAAACTACAAAACAAATGAAAAACATTTTAAAGATTCAATTGAAACTCTTAAGAAAGAAAGACATGATTTTTCTGTTAAAATCAGTGAACAACAGTTTTATTTAGACGTTGCCTATAAGGGGTTAGAGAAAAGGAATGTTGAGATTGCCAAACTGCAAAATGAGGTCCTACAGCTGAGTTGCAAACTTGAGAAGTTGAAAAACTCTCTCTTTGTGGAGGAACACTACGAGTCTGTACTGAGGAAAGTGAGTGGCAAAGGTTTAGGTACTAATGCCATTCCTCCACCAGTCAGCGGTAAGTTTGTCAACGGGCCAGTTGACATTGATTTGTCATTTCTTGATGAGTCCTCAAGTCAAGATGATTCCTCTAACAAGGATGATTCTTCAAGTAATGCTGATTCAACATCTGATGAGTTCTTCCCTGTTGAAGGCTTTGAGAACACCAAAGTTGAGGGTGTTGTCTCAGAAGAGTTGATTGATGAACATAAATTAGAGAAAAACAATGTCACTGATCGTGATAATTGCATTTTAACTGAACCTGATCAAATTGAGTCAAATGATCAACTTAAAATGATGCTTTATGGAGGTTTCAAATCCATTAAGCGGATTAAGAAAGAAGATTTTGCTAATCATTTAGGGAAGAATTTTCAAGAAAACATGGATAAACACTACACCCCAAAGAGCCAATTAAAATCAGGTCAAGCACAAGGTGTTTGTAATGTTCACCAAATAACTCCTATTACTCATCAAGCTGAGTTATCTGCATCCCAAAGCAGAGAGCCGTACATAAGGATTTACAAGGAAAGAAGAGCTTGCTTTCACTACGGTACGATCGGTCACATCCTGGTGAACTGTCCTGTTAAGAACCAAGGGAAACGGCCAATTGTTCAACAACAAGCTGTTTCTCCCAAGACATCATCAGTGAAGCAACCCCAGAATCCAAAATCAAATGTGGTGAAACCACCAGTGAAACCTATAGTGAAGCCAAAGGCAAATCATGAGGCTAAACCATTTGTTCCAAAACGGGAAAAGCAACCTGCTAAACCCAGTGTATCTACCTCTAGTGGTACACAGACTGGTGAGAAGCCTATGGTGAAACTTTCTATTCCACAGAGAAGAAGAAGGAACAAAAGATTGAGAAAACTTGAACACATGCTTGCTGATAGTCAATCGGGTGAAGCTTCCACTAGTTCACCCAAAGTTGAGACTAGCAAGCCTGATGTTCAAAAGGAAAAGAAGAAAAGGTCCTGGAACAAGAAAACCAAAAGTTCTCAATCTTCTGATCCCAAATCTTCTAAGGACTCACCTATTTTTTATAGTCATGATTGTGAATTGATTGAAGTGGTGTATTTTGAGAAAAACGGACGACCCAAAACTACTATGGCTTGAGTCTCCAAAACTAATTAATTTCTTGTGACTCATGCAGGGACATCCGAAGGGAACTATCTCTAATCATTGGTATGTAGATAGTGGATGCTCCCGGCACATGACATTCAGCATGGCTCTGCTTCAAGATGTTAAACCGTTCAGAGGCGGCTATGTGGCATTTGCAAGAGAGAAAGGCGACAGTATCACTTGTCAAGGCGTGGTTACAAATGGATGTATTAGCTTCGACAACGTCAACTACTGCGAGCAGCTGAAGCATAACCTGTTGAGTGTCTCTCAAATGTGCGATAAGGAGTACTCGGTTATGTTTGACAAGTCTGAAAGGTTGATTCTCAAGCCTGGTTTTGAGGTTCCTGAAGACTGGATTTTGATGCGAGCTCCAAGAACAAACCACCTCATAAGATCGATATGAGCATGGCGACAACCACCTCATCAGTTGCTACTTGTTTGCTTACAAAAGCGAAAGAGCTTGACTCAATCTTGTGGCATAGGAAACTCGGACATATTTCTAATCGTAAAATGAATCATCTTATCTGAAACGGTTTGGTAACCGGGGTTCCTAAGTTAGATTTTCCGTTGCAGATGACTGTATGCCTTGTAAAAAGCGCAAACAACACCGAAAATCTCACAAGCCCAAGCTCCAAAACTCCATTGATACCCCTTTGGAACTCATACACATGGCTTTATTTGGACCCATAAGTATCAGGAGTATTGGAGGTAAGTCATACTGTCTAGTTGTAACTGATGATTTCTCACGTTTTTCTTGGGTGTATTTTTTAGGTACTAAGGATGAGACTGCTAGAATTCTTTGTTGATGCATGTTTTGGTAACTATAAAGAAAATTCTATGTATCGGTGTACCCAGCTAGTACGCAGGACAATGTTCCTGCGTACTTAGCAAGTTCACCACTTGTTCATGCGCACTTAACAAGTGTGCAAGGCATTTGCCTTGCGTACTTAATAAGTACGCATGACCAAATGTCATGCGTACTTGTTAAGTGCGCATGACAAGTTGTTCATGCCTCTATAAATAGAGCTGTTGGGCTCATTTGTTAAGTGCAGAGAACAAATTGTGAGATTCTGAGTGAGGTCGGGTCGGGACGAGTTCTCCCGACCCCTGGACCGTGAGCTTAAACTAGAGATGCATAGTCCTTCGGTATGTAATTTGTGATGATAACGTTGTTATGGATTATTGATTCTCTTGTTTATCTGTTCCTAGTGTTCATATGCTCTGGTCCATCGTTTCCTTCATCTGTTCTCCCCACGAATCAACGAACAGGTCTACGTTGCACTAATCAGTCTTCCGCTGTGCTCGACCGAGGCCCCCGGGACCTACATTCTTCAATACCTGATTGTGAGCTTGGAAACTTTATGCAAACTGAAGGTTAGAAGAATAAGGAGTGACAAAGACACGGAGTTCAAAAATGATATGACGGAGTTTTTCTGTCTGAAGAAGGGTATTCGTCATGAATTTAGTGCGTCGTATAAACCAAAACATAATGGAGTTGTAGAGAGGAAGAATAGAACTTTGATTGAGACTGCAAGGACTATGCTGTCTAACGCTAAGCTTCCTGTTACGTTCTGGGCAGAAGCTGTCAACACAGCGTGTCACATTTTGAATAGAGTTTTGGTGGTTAAGAGACACAACAAAACTTGTTATGAGCTGATCAACAACCGACCTTCCAATCTTGACTACCTAGTTCCTTTTGGTAGTCTTTGTTCCTTATTGTTATAGTACAAGGATCGCAAATCCAAATTTCATGCAAAAGCGGTGGAAGGCATCTTCTTATGATATGTTTCCAATTCACCATGCAAGAGAGTGTACAATATAGGAAATCGTTCAGTCGAAGAATGTTTTGAAGTGGACTGTAGTAAATACAGTATTCCACCAGAACCAACAGGTCCAGCTTGGGGTTTTGATTATGATGCTCTCTTCAGGTATTTTAACCTTCCTGAATTATCTGCCGAAGATGCCGCCAATCTGTATGAATTCTTTAGTGGTGGTAATGACTCCAATTTCTCAACCCGAGCGACTGTACCTATTCCAGCTCCTGATTCCAATGCTTCATCTGCATCTGGAACACATGAAAGTGACAACGAAGAGGTGGCTCATGTTGATGGAAATGACGCTCCAGCTGATCCTAACAATCGTTTAGGAAATGAAGCTCCAGTTGATCCAATAAACATCGAATCCTCTTCTGGTACACATGATATGGAGGAGTTAAGAACAAATCTTGATTTAAATATTCAGGAACCGCATGTACGAGAGTCGAGAGTGCATAAGAGTCATCCAATTGACAACATCATTGGTGATCTTGATGCCGGTGTTCAAACTCGTCATAGAACCATTGCCGAGAACACCAATTTGTATGCTGAGATACTTGACACAAGTATCATGGAAACATGTTTGCATGCTGTATTCGTATCCCAATTAGAGCCGAAGAATGTGAAAGAGGCTCTCACTGACAACTGTTGGATATAGGCGTTGCAAGATGAACTGTCTCATTCTAAAAGTTGCATATGTGGGATTTAGTTAACCTTCCGAAGGGTATGCATCCGATTGGAACCAAATGGGTGTTCAAATGCAAGACGGGTGATCGACAAGTTGTGGTGAAAAACAAAGCAAGGTTGGTTGATTAGGGTTTTTATCAGTAAGAGGGCTTGGATTACACTGAAGTGTATGCCCCAGTTGGTAGACTTGAGGCCATTCGACTGTTTCTGGCTTATGCCTCCTTTGTCGGCTTCAAGGTCTATCAACTTCATGTGAAGAGTGCTTTCCTAGACGGAAAAGTTCATGAAGGGGTCTATGTCACTCAACCACCAGGTTTTGAAGATCCGCACAATATTGATAAAGTGTACAAGCTGGATAAGGCACTCTATGGTCTTCATCAAGCACCTAGAGCATGGTATGATACTTTATCAAAACATCTATTGTCCAATGGTTTCGATCATGGACAAATTGACTCAACCCTCTTCATACGGAAAGTAGGAAGTGATATTATACTTGTGCATGTTTATGTCGACGATATTATCTTTGGGTCTACCAATGAAGAGATGTCTAGGAAATTCGAAAGGGTTATGAAGTCCAAGTTTGAAATGAGCAACATGGGTGAACTGTCATTTTTCTTGGGTCTGCAAGTCAGTCAAAGGGAGGATGACATTTATCTACATCAAACCAAGTATGTACAGGACATTTTGTCAAAATACAAAATGAATGATTGTAGTACTTATGGCACACCTATCCTAGTCAATCACGGTTTGCAACCCGATATAGATGGAAAGGATGTAGACTGTAAATTGTACCGTGGGATGATTGGATCTCTTATGTATCTCACAGCTTCAAGGCCTGACATAATGTTTGCCGTCTACTTGTGCTCGAGGTTTCAGTCACAACTGAAGGAATCTCATCTGATAGCTGTAAAGAAGATTTTTTCAGATACCTGAAAGGGAAACCCCGTTTGGGTCTTTGGTACTCCAAGAAGCAGCCGTTTGACTTCAAAGCTTACTTATTCTGATTATGGCGGTTGTAACCTCGAGAAAGTCAACCTCAGGTGGATGTCAATTCTTGGGAGACAGACTGGTCTCCTGGCAGTGTAAAAAGCAGTCAACGGTTTCTGTCTCAATATGTGAAGCAGAGTACATTGCTGCCGCGAGCTGTTGTTCTCAGATATTGTGGATCCAACAACAATTGAGAGATTATGGCTTGAATTTCACTGGAACTCCTTTATTCATTGACAACAATGCCACCATGTCCATCACAAATAACCAGGTGAAACATTCCAAAACTAAACACATTGAGATTCTTCACCACTTCATCCGTGATTCTGCTGAAAAATGCTTGATTGGACTTGTAAAATTTCACACGGATGACAACTTTGCTGACCTTTTCACTAAGGCGTTTGATCGTACCCGTTTTGAACATCTTGTCAACATGATAGGAATGTTCAATCCTGAGTGAAAACTATTTTTCAAATCAAAATTTGTTCATGGAGGTTAAACTTTATTTATTTTTTATTCTGTATAGTTTGTTTTCAATTTCAAGATATTTTACAAAAATCCAAACAAAATAGAAAATCAAGAAAATTTCATAGTCATTTGAGGAAAAGAGGAAATGATTGTACATCAGAAATGATCTAAACATGTTAGACTGCTCATATGAGAAATGATTGCATCATGCTTACTTAACTGTTTAAGTTGTTTTAGTGTTAATTTAAATATCTGCAAGTAACGTGAATTGTCAGTAGGCTATAAGCGTCATTGAATCATTAGTAGTGTGGAAACTAAATTAAAGTACTACAACAGTGATTTGAACCCATGTTTGCATGTGTGTGTGTGTGTAAAAGAATGCTAAAAGATCATTATCAGATAAATGAGGTAAGATTTTGGCAAGTATTTTCTCATGAGACTAGTTTCGGGTTATGTCTTTAGCACATTTTTTTCGGTTCACTTCACTGCCCATACTCACAAGTATGCAATGGGAAGTTGGACTAAGATATATCTTGACATAAACCGTTAAGCATATATTCACCCTTGAATCATTCCTGATTCACTAAAATCAAATCCAGATTAAAGTTGGATCCCCTTACCTAAATCCTCATACACCCTACTTATTATCCTGAATCATCATACTGATATTCACAGAAGAAATACTATGAAACCAAGACAAATAAATCACTCGATTCTGAATCTTATGATTCCTGATAATCCTTATGGATTCTGTTTGCTTTTTCAGTGCTAATTGGTGTAACTTCATTCTGGAAATTTTGAAAATCATTGGGAAAATCTTATATGCATTGAGATGGTGCAAATTTAAATTCATGTAGCATAAATGTGGGGTACATGTTGTATACCCACGACTCCAATTTCTCAAAACTCGTGTGTTTCCAAAGAGATTTTTCGTCTCATTTCCAGTTTCACCTTACTAACATTTGGTGAGAATCTTGGACCATTCCATCCATAAATCATCATATTTCGGACCGATTTCTTGAACTTAGAACCTAGGGTTTTGATCGTAAATTTTAGACCGATTTTGGTTGTTCTTGACTCTAATTAAGATCTAAAATCTATTTAAAATCATCAATCGAACCTCTAATGTACCTAATCTGATCTTAACATTGGTTGATTTTGATTTTGACCTTGTGGTCGGTAGTGGGTTATCGTCGGACCAGGGATAGGTCAAAATGACTAGTTTTGAGGTTGATGTTGCTGATGGTTTAAGTCCATGTGGTGACCACAATCCTTAGAAAAATCACCCATTCCTAAATTTTGAATTTTGAAAAATTTCCTAAGTGTTGATTCTTGCGCACTTAGTAAGTACGCATGAGATAACTCCCACGAACATGCTAAGTACGCAAGACCTAAACCCTGCATACTTGTCATGTACGCAGGAAGGGCCACTTGGAAATTTTTCTATGTCTGAAAAATCAGTTCAATGTGCCAATGCTAACCTATGTCTTGTTTATACCATTCCAATGATTCTATTTGTTCTTATTGTGTTCATTGTATGCTCTAGCAGTGATGGCTCGTGCTTTTACTGATGAATTCAATCTTCTTTCTCTCACTCATCCTGTTTGGAAGGATGCTGCTCTAGAATACAGACATATCACTGACTTTCTCAATCGTTCAAAGATCAGTTATGCCATCTTTGTAGATCCCGTTGTCTCTCGACCGTACCTGGAGCAGTTCTAGGAAACAACTGATCATGATTATGCACTAACCCCGAATGTCATTAGGGCTACTGTGGCAGGTCAGGAGATAGCTATTTCTGAAGATACTATTCGAAGAGTCTTACAGTATAGGGATCTAGCAACTGACCCAGTTGCTTATACTGACTACTTTGTGGATGGTTGCTGGAGATAAAGAATGGGTTGCGTGGGTGCCAGAGATTATGCCTCGTACAAGAAGATGTGGGTACTAGATCAATGGCGATACTTTGCCCACGTCATGATTATGTGCATCTCTTCATGAAAAGCAGGTAAGGATGCCATGGGTCACGACTTGGCAGCATCAATGGTTGGACTTTCTCTCAATAAGGGCTATAACTTCTCCAAGTATATCTATATGGCCATCGCCGACCAGATTAATAGAGCGGAAAGATTTAGATTCTTGTTGTATCCGAGATTTGTCCAGCTGCTGATCAATGATGCTTTGCCAAATCTACCGGTAATTGGAGAAAGATTACATGTTAAGAGGGTGTACAAGAGAGTATTTGTACAGTTTTTAAAAAAGGGCAGTGTAGAACCTACCCCTGAGCACACTCCTCTTTTTGGCCACCTTATCAATGAAGCATATGTGGCACCGCCAGACTTAAACAAACGAAAATAAAATCTTCCATGAAAACATTTTATGAAAAACATTTTACTTGGTTACTCAGGATTAAGCAAGTCAATCAATTAAAAACTCAAACCAATGTAATGTAATTGACTGTCATTGCCTCTGTCACCAACACAGTTCTGTACTCCCCCTGTCCTGTAGACTCCCCCTCAACTAGTCAAATGGTTGCATCAACGACTTTATGCTCACCATCGTCATCCTAAGTTCCAGGTTATCATTAGGACTTTGTAAAACACTTTCCAAAACATTGTGTGTGACATATTCTCCCCCTTGAGCATCAAGTCGTTGAATCAAATAGATTTCTCAGTTATCAACAACTCTTTACTCATGCAGATGTCATTCCCTGTCATGTGCTAAGAAGAACCACTATCAACAACCAAAATGGTATTAATAGTCCCTCTTGGTAAATCCTGCACAACTAACAAGAAACATTAATTTGATATTGGGACCCAAGCCATGGTAGTCATGGGTCGTCCATCAGTATCAAAATAATAAACCTCACTCCATTCACAATCGAATCTCTCATCGATTTTTGGAGATTGTTCCGACGAATCCGAAACAGAAACTTTAGATTTCCAAACAAACTTCCTTTCATTTAGTTCTGTTTGCTTAAAATGTGAAGTGTTTGAAAATTGTCTTTCATTTGAAAATTGATTTGATTGTGAAAACTCTTGTTGTTCTAAAAGTTTTCTCAATCTACTGTTTCTCCTCCGTCTTTGAGGTCTAGAAAGCCTAACCTCAGATTTTGAATTACCCTTTGGTATATCACGAGGTTTAACCACATTTGGGTTAACATAAGGCTTAGCAGGAGTTCTTACCATTCCTGGAGTAACATGTCGGTTACCTTTGGCGTTGTGAGGACAAGCAATCCGAATATGACCGACAAGACCACAGTAAAAGCAAGATCTCGTCTCACGATAATCTCTCATATAAGGAATCTTCACACAATAAGATGCACTTGAAGAAGATTCTCTTCCATGAACTTCTTTTGTAGTTTGAGACTGAACAAACTTTTTCTCAACAAGTTTTGATTCAGGCTTCATCTTCTCAGGAACTACATGCTTCTTCCCTTTATTTTTGTAAGGACAGTTCACCACAATGTGTCCCATCTCATTACAATGAAAACATGTACGCCTATCTTTATAATCTTTGGCATATGGAACTCTCCATGAGTTTGAAGAACTTCCAAATATATTTTTACCAGATGAATTAGAATCAACCTTTGAGTCTTCTTTCTTAACATCTTTCGGTATCCCCTCTACCTTAGCTTCATCAAAATATTCATCATCACTCTCATCAGATTACACCATATCTTCACCTGTGACTGGATTCACCTTCAACACAGTCTTAGGATCTAAATCCTCATCGTTTATAATCTCAGGTGTAACAGAATAATTTCCGTTGAGTGGTGGAGGAACATAACCAATACCCCTAGTTCCCTTCCCCTCTTCAGTATTGTCATGATAATATCCTACTAAGAATGATGAATTTCCAAAGCTTTCTAATTTTCTATGTAATCTGATCACCTCTGCTTTAGATTCAGCTAGTTCCTTGTCTTTCGCAGTAAGATCAGTATTACGTTTCTCAATGTCTGCAAAGGACATATCCAGGTGATATGCCTGCTCTTTTATCTTCAAAGTTAGAGAACTTATATCTCTTTTCAGTGATTCTATCCTCTCAATACACACATTCTCATAATCTTTTAATTTCTGATTTACCGTGTGCATGGATTTCATATCACAAATGAGGTTGACGTTGTCATCCATAACCCTCATCATTTTATCCTTCACTGAAATACAGTTAGAACAAAACGTTTCAGAGTTGGAAATTACCTTAGCTTTTACTTCTGAACAAGATGCACCAGGAGCCATTAAAACGTTCTCATCAGCTTCACTCTTTTGAGCAACATGGACAGGCTCTGCATCAATTTCTGATTCACTCAGATCATCTTCAACTGTCTGGAAGCTTACTTCAGTATCTACATCACTCTCAGTAGACTGAGTACTTTCACCAGATCTAATACTCTCAGTATCACACTGCTTCACTAAATCTTCTTTGATCAAGACCACGAACGCTTGAGTAGTAGCTTCACCCTTTTTCTTCAATGCTTCCCATAGATCTCTTGAAGTAGGACACTTCCCTAGACTATGAATGATTTCTTTTGGTAAAGACATCGTTAAAGTTTCCCGCGTCTTCATCTCTCGATCAAACTTCTGTTTTTCTACTTTAGTAAGAGCTGTCACGGGTTTAGGAGCATCTTGACCCATGAATGAATAAGTAGGATGTTTATATCCTTCTGTTATTGGTCTCCAAAAATCTGTATAGGACAAAGAAACATACTCCATAAACCGAGCTTTCCAAGTAGAATAATCCACGAAAGATACGAGTCTAGGAGGTGACAAAGTTCCTAACATATTGTTGAACGTCAACATGATTGTAACGCTCGACGGAATTAAAATCTTAAACAAGTGAACCAATTTAGAGCACGTCCAAACCGATAAAAAATAAAACCAAAACAATCTCGAACTTTCTCGTCCAACTAAAAATCACGTTCTAGTTTCAAAAAAAAATATTTATTTCAACCGGTGACGTCTTTATCACCCCGTAAATCACGATCGAAAATCTTGAAAAGTAATTTTTAGAAATAATGAACACTTTCTTGTCGCACTTTGAGACCAACCGAAACAGCTTTAAACGAGTTATGAAAAATCCGAAAATTTTCCGAACAACTAGAAGTCACATTCGTGTCTCTAGAAAACCAAGTCGTATTTACCGGAAACAACGATAAACCACCGAAATCCGTGTTCGAAAAACTCGAAAAACCACTTGTAAGCTTCAATGACACGTTTTTAAGCTATTCGAAACAGCTCGAAACGAGTTCGAAATCTTTCACAATTTTCCCGATCCAATTCGTGTTACAGCAGAGATACTTGAGATTACTTTCTTTTTCCTAAACGTACACGTTAACATCCTGAAAACTAGTCCGTAAAACAGTTATATGAATATCAACTTCTGAGTTGTTCAAGCGCATTTGAGGTCTGCTAGCTTATATGATTAGATCAAGCGAACTTAATCTTGCTCGGGCGAATTTGAAGCTAGCGAACTTAATTTTTGCTCAGGCAAACTTGATTTCAAATGAATTCAGGCGAATATAGTATCTCATCTCAAGCGAACTTGGTCAATCTAAAGCAAACTTGCTATCAAGCGAACTTAAAATTGATAAGGCGAACGCGAACAAATTGTTGATTTAATTCAGGCGAACACAAAATCTCAGATAACAAGCACAGATAACAAAGTAAATCAAGCGAACTTGATTTTTCCTCAAGCGAACTTAATTTTATATCAACCGGCGAACTTATTATTATTATTTTTTTATTTATTTATTTATTATTTTTTTTAAATTCAAGCGAACTTAAGTTGACCCGAGCGAACTTGTTAAGTTCGCCTGCGGATTAAGTTCGCTTACTCTGCACCAAGCGAACTTATTAAGTTCGCTTAATATTCACCAAGCGAACTTATTAAGTTCGCCTGCTGATTTAGTTCGCTTACTCAGCAAGTTCGCCTGGTTCAACAGATTCAAACTCAGGAACAGATCAGAACCATATTCGTGCGAACCAAAACTTCCGAATTTCATGAATTCTTGCTTAATTGATAGAATTTGATAAAATTGAACCGTAGGAATGTGTAGGAACTGATTTGGAACACTTCTATCGGATCAATTTCATCAAACAAATCCAAAATCAATCCAAATTGAGCAAAATTTCTCCATTTTTATCAAGAACAAGAAAATGCTTAAAAATCTTCAAAATCACAGAACTTAGATGTTGATTGGATACGAAAACACCACGAATCTTTTGCTAATCAAGAGCAAAAGCTCTGATACCACTTGTAGGTCCCCGGGTTCTACGGATCACGTATACGAATTGACGAATCTACGCAACGAGTGTGGAATCCAAATCACGTAGACATGAACGATCGACTAGTAACACGCAAGATCTAAATAAACTCTTTGTATTACTATAATCCTTGATTACAAAAGTTCTCTCCAAAACACACACTACACCTTTTTATTCTCTAGTGTTCTAAGGAATATGAACTTGTAACTCCTATTTATAGTAAACACAAATGCCTATTCGCTCCTAAAGATGCTTAGGCGAACTTATCTACGAACTTACATAGAATGTTTGCTACAGATACAAATTTATGCTCTAACAGATTCCCTCTTAACTGTTGCAAACTATTCTATCAATTACAAGTCAAAGACTCTAAAACTAAGACATAATATCTTCAAGCTCGTTGTCACCAGAATATGCTCCAACAAGACTTAAGGTGGTGTAATGCTGAGTCAAAGCCTGAACTGAGTGAACACTCCGATGAACATGTAGAGGAGGAAGAGGAAGGTGAAGAGGGTTCTACAAGTGATGAATCTGGAGATGGAGATGAAGAAGAACATGAAGGAGGAAATAGTGTTGAAGGGTCGGATTCTGAAGCAATTGAATCTGATTCATCTGACTCTGATGATGCACCAGATCAATCACACCCTTGGAAGTTGACAAAGGTTTCCCTTCCCAAGTCATCTTCAAATAGACAAAGACAAGACAGTACCGGGAGTGAATATGAACCCGATTCCGATTAGGATGCTGAATTACAAAGACAGAGAAGAGAACGAAGTGTAAAGAGATGGGGGGATATTCCATTTGTACTGATCCCTAGAGAAGTCGAAGTTAGTACTTAAAGGCATCCAATCACAGAGGACGTTAGTACTGCTTCACCATCTACGTCAACATCCAACCAGCTGTATCAGTGACAGAGGAGGCAGCCACGTGTTACTGCTGAGGTGGCTGCCACAACTGTCTTGGAGGCGATGCCCAAGATAGTATACCTTCAGCTTCAATATGTCCAACGGGTGATGTTGATGACTCGAATTCAAACTGGGTCGATCACTATCACCCCAACCACAATTGAAACAACTACCATCCCAACTTCCATCCCAACCACCATTCCCACAACCACCCTTCAACAGATTAGTCAACCCCTTGAGTATGGTGATTTCACTCATGGTTTTGATTTTGTTGAGATCTTTACCTTTCCCACCCATACAGTTGAAGCCTCCTCTTCCAGGGGTCCTGATCCTCGTGATACCAGGATTGCTACCCTGGAGACTCAAGTGGCTGCTTTACTTGAGAGGGTACAGAAGTCAAGGGAAAAATATGACATCTCGTGACAAACCGTAGTCTAAATAAGCAACAGGGTCAGATTAACTCTTTGGTTGATGAAGTACCCGCTTTAAGGAAACAGAGGAATGATGATGACTTGCAATGAAAAGAGCATGACATGATGGTCAAGTTGGTGTGTGACCTAACCAATGCGCTTGCCTGAATTAGTGGTGCAGCAACCTCGACTGCAGCCTCTCATGCCGATCTTAAACCTGTTAATACAGAGGCATGGAAGAGTAAATATCCGTGCGTATGGTTTACTAAGGATCAAGCTCTAGTCTGGCAAAAGATATCTATCATAGACAAACACGGAGCCACAAGTATGATCTTGTCTGTCAAGTTCGACGACGACAAGAAGTTGTTCGCCATCAAACGAGCTGGTGGGGTATATCTTTTGACCTATGTCTCACACATAAATGGGTTTATATAACACGTAGTAAAATATCACATTAACTTCTTGTCCAAGCATAATATTTTATACTTGCACACTTATCTTCCTTTCGAGGTCACGTTAACCGCCAAGTGGTCGTCACCACTTATACATACCCTTGCACAAGGTGTCCATACTACATCCCACAAAGGAACGCAATACGTCTCAACGTCTTAAGTTGCAAGATATTATGTGGCATTTGGCCAGACATGGCAAAACCTTTCTTTACAAACCAATATGGTCAAAACATTTGACATAGAAAAATATGCCAAAACTCTATTTCCTTCCCTTTACTATTTGTCAAGACAATGATTGTCAAGACCTTTACAAGTCATGGTAAAACCCTGACTTCTCTGCCATTACTTATCTGGGCGCACCATAATAAGTTCTAAAACGTTTTACGTGTCAAAACCATTTTCTTTCTTAAGATGAAATCATGTCAAAAGACAAGGATTCCTTTCTTTCTTTCTTTCAAAATCAATCTTTATCTCAAATCCTCGTAAAGGTTTCTCCATGGTATATCAAAGAAATAAGGTGGTTATTTTTCCATAGTAGTTCCTCTAAGATAAATGTTCCCAGGAAAGAATGACGGGTCCAGGAGGGATTTATACACCACTCTTTCCTTAGACAGAACATTCTATTTGCCAGATAACTACATTCCGGTCAGATGGTTACCCAACACTTATTTGATATCTCATGAATAATCTGTTACTTAGTTTTAAGATTTAGACATCATTTATACATAACCTCTTGCAACATGAATGCTATTTCAAATATTTAAATCAAGGTATATAGCATTTATGTAAATCATTCTAGCATGCATACCGGCCCAAAAAATTTAAAGTAAAACATTTAAAAAGGGCCTCATAGAACTCACCTCTAACTTCCTTCTTGTCCAGATAACCTTTACGTGCTAATGTAAATAGCACAACGACTTGGATCAATGTCCTAAGTTATCATAACATTTACTTAATCATAAGTTCCTAACTTAATGGAAATAACCAAGTCATTAGGAACTAGTCGAAATCTTACCGCAGCACTATCTTCTACGTAATAGGACTAAAAAGCTGGAAACCGGACTTTCCTACGTGAATCGGGGCTCGGGGCACGTTTACCGAGGTTAAGTGTGAGTTTTGAGAGGTGTTGGGACTGTGTGAATGCTCTAAATTTGATCACAAGTCCCATCTATTTATAGGTTGCCCGACGGTTCCATGTCGGACCGTTATCTATATACATGTAGGTCCGCTATCCAAGCAATTTGCTTAACGAGCACATAACGGACCGTTATCCATTCCATGCCAGTCCACTATCAATCTCCACGTTTCTAGTTCTTAGCGATTAGTCACCTGACACGTGTCACCTCCTGAGTGATCCCTTGTCCCCTACGTAGCGGACCGCTATCCCTTTGGTGGCGGTCCGCCACCGTCCAACTTTCACAAATTTTCATTTTTAGCCCCTAAACTTTAATCTAATTGTAACCTAGCCCCTTATACATTAATAAAATGTCATTTAAAACCCCTAGGGTTTTATCAAATGACACCTTAGCCCCTCTACTTATACTTTTCTAAAAATTGGGGTGTTACAAATCTACCCCCCTTATAAAGGTTTCGTCCTTAAAACTTGTTACTTACTTGAATAAGTAGGGATAAGATTGCCTCATTTCTTCTTCTGTCTCCCACGTGGCTTCAGATCCCTTTCTATGTTGCTACTGAACCCTAACTTGCTTGATTACCTTATTTCGTAATCTCTTTTCTTTCGAGTCAAGTATAGCTACTGGCTTCTCGATATAATTCAATCTTTCGTCTACTTCTATATCATTCAGTGGTACATGAGAGGTGTCATCTGCCAGACACTTACACAAGTGTGATACATGGAATGTCGAGTGAATTCCACTCAACTCGAATCTATATGCAACCTTCCCCACTCGAGTCATAATCTTAAATGGTCCAATAAATCTTGGACTCAACTTTCCTCTCTTTCTAAATCTAATGATTCATTTCCATGGAGATAATTTCAACATAACATAATCTCCGACTTGGAATTCTATCGGTCTTCGTCTTTTATCTGCATAGGACTTCTATCTGTCCTGAGCAGCCTTTAGATGAGCTTTAATCTGATCTAACTTTACACCTGTTGCTTGGACAATTTCTTTACTTCCCAACTATTTTTATCTAACCTTTCTCCAACATATGGGAGTTCTACATCTCCTTCCATATAACATATCGTATGGCAGCATACCAATACCTGCATGATAGCTATTGTTATACGAAAATTCTACCAAAGGTAGATGACTATCTGAACTTCCACCAAAGTCAATAATGCAAGCAGGCAACATATCTTCAAGTGTTTGCATCGTTCTTTTACTTTGTCCATCTGTTTGAGGATGATACGTCGTGCTAATCAATAAGTTAGTTCCGATTTCTTCATGGAACTTCTTCCAGAAACGCGACATAAAACGTGCGTCTCTGTCAGATACTATTGAAACCGGAACTCCATGTCGTGAAACAATTTCTTTAATAAATGCTTATGCTAACCTTTCAGAAGAGTACGTCTCACGTATTGGCAAAAAGTGAGCACTTTTAGTTAGCCTATCAACTATCACCCATATGGTATCATAACCTTTAGCTGTTTTCGGTAGCTTAGTTATGAAGTCCATAGTGATATGTTCCCACTTCCATTCTGGAATATCTAGTGGATGTAATCTGCCATAGGGCTTTTCATGCTCTGCTTTGACTTGAGAACAAGTCAAGTATTTAGCCACATATCTCATGACATCGAATTTCATACCAGGCCACTAATAATCTTGGCGTGGATCTTGGTACATTTTTGTAGTACCTGGATGAATTGAATATCGAGGTTTATGAGCTTCATCTAAAACTTTAATTTTGAATTCACCTATACGTGGTATCCACATACGGCCGAATCGAATCTTAACTCCATACTCATTTTCTTCCAAGTATTTCTCTTGTCCGGCCATCTTCTCCTTCTTAATATTTTCTACTTTCAGTGCGTCTAATTGAATATTTCCGAGCTTAGTCATAAAGTCAGGAGTTACAACTAACTTATATGACTTCACCCTGATAGGAGGATGCTCTTCCTTACGGCTTAGAGCGTCTTCCACTACATTGGCTTTTCCTGGGTGATACAGGATCTCAGAATCGTAATCCTTTGTTAGCTCTAACCATCTTCGTTGCCTCATACTCAGATCTTTTTGTTCGAAGAAAAACTTCAAGCTTTTAGGATCTGTGTAGATTGTGCACTTAACTCCATATAGATAATGTCTCCATGATTTAAGTGCAAATACTATAGCAGCTAACTCTAAATCATGGGTCGGGTAGTTAGTTTCATTGGGTTTAAGTTTCCGTGAAGCATAGGCTATAATTTTGCCTCTTTGCATTAATACACATCCCAATCCCTGATAGGAAGCATAAGAGTAAACTACCAGATCCACTGTTCCTTCCTGTAAACACAATACCGGAGCCTGAGTCAATTTCTCTTTTAGCTTTTGAAAAGCATTATCTTGCTCTACTCCCTATACAAACTTTGCCTCCTTCTTCGTGAGTTTTGTTAATGGGGTTGCAATCTTGGAGAAATCCTGAATAAACCTTCTATAGTAACCAGCCAAACCTAAGAAACTGCGTATCTCTGTAGGTGTCTTTGGCGGGTTCCATTTCATTACAGTTTCTATCTATGAAGGATCTACAAGAATTCCTTCAGCGTTTATCACATGACCCAAGAATTGAACCTCTCGGAGCCAAAACGCACATTTAGAGAATTTTGCATATAACTTCTCTTTCCTCAAAGTCTCTAGCACTTCCTTGAGATGACATGCATGATCTCCTTTGTTCTTTGAGTAAATTAGAATATCATCTATGAACACGATCACAGATCGGTCCAACATTGGTCGACAAACCCTATTCATGAGATCCATGAATGCAGCTGGGGCATTAGTCAAACCAAATGACATTACTAAAAACTCATAGTGTCCATATCTTGTATGGAAGGCCGTCTTTGGAATGTCTTCATCTCTAACCTTTAGCTGATGATAACCTACCTTAGATCGATCTTTGAAAACCAACTTGCTCCTTGCAATTGATCGAACAAGTCATCGATCTTTGGTAACGGGTATTTGTTCTTGATTGTAAGCTTGTTTATGCACATACGCATCTACCATCTTTTTTCTTCACGAAAAGAACCGGAGCACCCCAAGGCGAGATACTCGGTCTTATGAAACCTCTGTCTAACAACTCTTGCAGTTGTGACATTAGTTCCTTCATTTCTGATGGAGGTAAACGATATGGTGCCTTAGCTACAGGCTTAGCACTAGGCACTAAGTCGATTCGAAACTCTACTTCTCTTTCTGGAGGTATTCCTGGTAATTCTTCTTGGAAGACATCAGGAAAATCACAAACTATTGGCACATCTTTTAATTTCTTAGTTTTCACTTTGGAATCAATAGCGTATGCCAGATAGGCCTCACTACCTCGATTTATAAACGTCACAACCTTTATCATGGAAATGATTCTAACGGCTGACCTTATTTTATCACTGTGGATGGTAATCCATTTGCCTTCTAGAGTCTGCATCTGAACTGCTTTCTTATTACAAATGATCTTAGCATCGTTTGTGGCAAACCAGTCCATTCCCAAGACTACATTAAATCCCTCGAGGATCATTGGATATAGTCTAACGGGAAATTTATGACCTTCAAGATTGATGAAAAAATCCTGAATAACTTCTGCCACATTCATCGTCTTCCCAATAGATGTTTCGACTTCAAAAGTGTAGGTCCAGATTTCACTCAAAATATCACAGGTGATCGATTCTCCACACACAAAGGCAAAAATAGTGTGTATGGAGGTGAAGCAAAAGGTAGAATCAGAATTGGTGAAGCTAACAGGCTAACCACACTCAGAAATCAACACAAAATAGATATGAAATTGTAAGAACAATGCATAAATAAATGCAAATTGTATTGATTCAAAGAAAACTGTGAAAGAGAAATGTTTAGGGTTACAGCCGCTACTCACACCCTAAACATTCTCAAACTAGGCTATTTATAGTAGTAGACAGCCATCGAAACTATGCTAACCGAAATTATTCGGTTGAGCATTTACAAGTGATAGAACAAACTGTCGAAACTACTATATATCGAAACTACTAGTTTCGATTGAACAAATCTCAGTCGAAACTAAGTAGTTTCGATGGCCCATACTTAGCTAAATAAAACAATAAATTACAAAGGAAACTAATCTAACTCTGTTCAAAATACAATAATGACAACAACTTAAATAGAAATACATGACTCTACAATCTCTCCCTATGCTGTTGCATTACTGTCTTCAGCTCTCCACTAAGCAGCTGGTCCTTCAGAAGGCTTCTGGATGTAAGGCTTGACATGTAGTGCCACAATTCATTGATAAATCTTGGCATCTGCCTCATCTTCATCGCTGCCTGAATATGATTCTTGAAGAGCACCTGTAGATCCTCTGGTTGGAACTTCAGCAACTCCATTGGTTTGAAGATCACCATATCTTCCTTGCCTTCACATTCTATCATGGCACTTCCAATGTTTGGATTGTAGTACCATATTTTGAAAGTTTGAAGTTGAACAGGAACTGATTTAGGAAGAGTGATGGTTTTGCGAGTATGTGCTGGTTTGTACCTTAAGAAGACATAGGGCTTCTTGGTCTTAGGGTGAAACCTAGTCTTTGAAATTTTCTTCTGGGTCTTTCTAGGCTTCATTCCCTTGAAATCACAGATGACCTAGTTGTGTAGGAAGTGTTCAAAATCAGAGGCCATCATGACTTTCCCTGGGTTTTGAAGGGGAAGCTTGGCTAGATCCCTCAAATCATAGAAAGGAAGGGTCTGGAAATCTGTCATGTTCTTGAAATGTTGAACTCCTCTCTTGTATTTTCTGATTATTACCAACTTTCTCTCTGCATCATATTTCCAACCAACAGGAGGCCTTTTGAGATTTTGGTGTTCAACTATCCATTCATATGTTTGTGGGCTCTCCTCTGGTACAATCCTTTTCATTCAATGTTTATTCGGATTTAGATAGTCAGGATCAATGGGAGGTTGAGTTGTAGCTTGAGTAGCTTCAGATGTTGTGGAAGTTAGTTCATCAGGAACAACAGGTTTGACAATGTTGACATGGACATCTTCTTCTGTTTTATCTTCATCAGATAGGGCTTGAATTTCATCTCCCTCATCTGTGAAGTATCGTGTCTTTTCAGTCTCTCTTTCCTCAGTCGGTAGGATTTCTGGATGAAGGTCATTGTACCCAAAGCTGTCTATTTCATCTATGAGGGAATTGAGCACATCGTCAGATACCACATCTTCTTCATACAGAATCACTGTTTCCACATCAGTTATAGTTCCCTTCCCTCTCTTTCTATTTTCTCGTCTGTCACTTGCTGAGGGAAGGTCTAACTCTTGTTCTTCAACCTTAACCTCCACAGCCTCCTTTGTCTTGGAAGCATGGCCAGTATATATAGTCATTGCAGACTCTGGGTCAGTAACAAAGGCAGGAGAAGAGGGTTCAACACCAGATGTGGTCTCCCCCTTAGCTGTTGAAGTGGTTGCTTGTTGTTGCACAGGCTTGACAATTGAAGCTTTAAGTTGCTCAACAATTTCAGATAAAACTTTGAAATTTTCTTGCTATTTTGTGATGAGTTTCTGTTGGGTCTCAAGTTGAGACTGTTATACATCAAGTTGGGTATGTAGACCCCCAACCTCTTGTTTAAGATCTTTAATCTCTTCTTTGCATTCATTCAACTCGGTTGTTAACCCTTCAATAACCTTATCCTTTTCTTGAACATGATCTTGCAGCTTCTTCACCTCAAGACTCAAAGTTTTGACTGTTGGTACAGATGATATTGGTTCATGAGATGGTGTAGGAATGTGAACTTGTTGAGGAGATGGTGGTGGTGTAAGGATGGGTGCTTGTTGTGGAGATGGAGGTGGTGTAGGGATGTGAACTTGTTGAGGAGATGTTGGTGGTGTGGGTTGTGGTGATGGGGGAGGTGTAGGTAATGGTGTGTCGGTGCTTGAGTCAGAAGAAGATGACAAGTCTTCAAGTCCCGCCTTTATCTTCTTTACCTTAGGCTCCTCTTCTTCATAGTCAGAACCTGAGACTGCTTGCCTCTTGGAGGAGGATGCAGGAGGTTTAATTTGACCATCAGAGTCTGACTTCTAGATCCCACTGGACTCTACAATCTCCTCCTCAGCCACTTGTACATTTACCACTGGCTCAACATGAATCTGAACTTCCTTAACAAAGGAAGCCTCTTGAACAGGCTCATCAACAAGTTGTTCTTCTTCTTGTACATGAGGTATTTCCACCTCAGCTTCAGCTTCAGCCTCTTGCTGGATCCCTTCATCTTGTTCTATCTCCACTTCTTCCTCTTCAGATGATGACAATTCTTCTTGAACTGGAAGATCAGGGTCAACATTAGGTACAAAATCTTCTTCTTCTCCAATAATATGACCAAACAGCGGGATGTTGGCAATCTCCCTATTGGTTCTTTTGCTTTTACTTTTCATGTAACTTAGGGTCTTGGTGGTCATGTGGTAAAAAAACAAGAACATGTCCACCTTGTTAAAGCTCAGGAAGACGGTGGTTGATAGTGATTTGCAGGAATCTTGGATATACAATAAATTTCTCTTTAACAGCTCCAGTCAGATTATCCTTGAGCTGTCTGAACACTAGGCCAGAAAAGTTGTAGTTTCTCCCCATGACTAGACCCAAAATAGCAGAAGCCACTGTGATATTTGCATAGTCGAAGCCACCCTTTTTGATTGATAAGCAGTGAATAAACACATGCACTATGTACCTCTAGAGACTTGGCAAAGAATTCTTTATGATTTGACCACTTTTTAACTCATCAAGGTGTCCCATTCTTCTAAAACACTCTTTAACATAGAAGTTTGGGAATTCTATTGGTGCTGCTGGATCTTCATTGAAGTGTAATATTTCTCTAATAGTAGCTTCAGAAAATAAAATCTCTTGATCATAAACAATAGCTCTGATGTGCTCCACATTCTCAATAGTTACAATCTCTGCAGACTCCAAGAATTTGACTTATTGTTGTTTCAAAGACTTGGATGTTGTTACTTATGGAAAAGCTGATGTTGGAATTTGCCAGGAAGTTCATGACTGGAACAAATTCTGCACTCTTAGGGTGGTTGGCATCAAGAAATTCACAGACATTGTGCCTTTTCACAAACAGTAGATCCATATCTACAATAAACACTTTTGTCAAAATTCTAATACTTAGAAAAATTTCAAAAAAGAACCTGATCGAAACTATTAGAACCGACACTTAGACAATTTCTGAGACAACCCCTATCGAAACAACTAGTTTCGATCAAAACAATACTTAGAAAAAATTCAGAAAACTGCCTTATCGAAACAACAAGTTTCGATCAGCACTTAGAAAGTTTTCAAAAGATGATCGAAACTAAGTAGTTTCAGGCAAGGAAACATGGTCATAACTTGTCTTTGGGCAATTGAAAAACCTGTTAAAAATTTTTAAAACTTATTTTAAAAGAGAAAACACCCCCTTTGATCGAAACTATTAGTTTCGATGCCCAAACCCTTGAATCATACATAACACAGAATTAGTCACACATAATCAAAACAAGATATTTACAGACTTATATACATATCAAGCACACATAAGAGACAAAAGAAAGAGTAAGAGAAGCCTATAATTGTCGAAACTTCTTCTTACCGGTGATTCAAAGATAAATCGACACAAATGAACGCACAGATGTAAGTTGTCAACAAAGGTAAGTCTAAGAGCAAGATCTAAACCCTAATGTGCCATTAAAAAGAGGTGATAGTCATAAAATCTTTCAAACTCAAACCCTAGGTTTGGCATTTTGAACATTTCGCACATCTGAACTGAGATTAGTACCTGATGATGATGACGACGACGGTGACAACGGGAGAATCAGGTTAAAAATGCTGATTTTTGCAACTTAGACCGACGCCTTGAGAGGTTTCGTGTGTGTGAGAGAAGGTGTAAAAAGGTCAGAGAAGGTAAACTGAAGCTTGACGATGAAGAAACTTGATTATGAAGACATTTAATTTTCTCATATAACAAAAGACCAAAATACCCCTATCGAAACAACTAGTTTCGATAGGCAAACGAAGTTTCGGGTGAAGTGGAAGTTTTGGGTGACTTGATAGTTTTGATAGCCACATAATCAATAATAACAGATATTCACAAGATATTTACATCTTTATACAAACTTGAACTAAAATATTCACACGATATTCACACTTATCTTCTTGGAAAAGATCCAACATGAGATCAGATCTGGTCAGTCTCTTGAAACACTTCCTTTTGCAATCAACTACTGTGAGTCCCTGAAGATAACTGATATTTGTGCAAAGTAAACCCGAACATTTGTTTGTACATATTTTTTTCATTTGATTATTAGGTACCATTTAAGCATGATACAAGGTGTACCCCACATATTGAAATAAAATGGTTTTGAAAACCTATCAATCATCAAGAAATACCCGCATTCATCCTATCATCTCTTTCTGATTGACCAAAGTACCATCTCAGTAAGTCAAAGATACCACCAAAATAGAAAATAAAAATCCAAGTGGATTAGAAGATGTAAAATAAAAGATATCCAAGTGGATACTAAAAGATACGAATATTCTAGATCTTTGCGTAAGCAGAACAGAAGAAGTCGTAAAATTATCCTAGCGGATAGGAAAATGTTGAACACCCGAGATCTTTGCGTAAGCAAAACAGACAGGGTCAAATCATCCAAGTGGATGGGAAAAGGATGAACATCCGAGATCATTGCGTAAGCAAAACATACGGGGTCATCGATGGTAAATATCATTAATTTAACGGTCACATGGTGTATGAATAGGAATCCAACACGTAGAACTATATCTGATTGAATTGGTTTTCTAAATAGACAAAATGGGTTAGATGTTTCGATAATGGGTTCAAACACACAAGTATGAGATAAGTTTTAGGTTTTTCACATTTCTTACAAGTTTTAACCATATGTCGGGCCAACCAGCTATTCCTCAGTAAACACCATTGCTTTCGGTCCATTCCATGTTCAAGAGATGTGATCAAACACTATCATTTCTCAAAGGTCAGATTCAATTTTCCTATAACAAAACCACTTGTAAGACTATATACAAAGCAATTCTTTTCAATTTTGACATATTAAATTCTCATTTCTCCCCTAAAAGATTTGCTAGAAAATCAAAAAAGAACTATACAAAAGAGGAAAATCTTTTTGGAAATTTTTTACTATTAGGCATAAACATAAAATCAGCTAATATTCTCAAGGATTACTGAAGGTTTATCATTCCAAGCATCTCCACCAGTTGGGCAAATCTGGTAGAATCAAAAGCCTTTGTGAAGATGTCTTCGGTTTGCTTATCGGTTTTGACTTCAACGATTTGAATATGCTTCTTTTCAACACAATCACGGATGAAATGATGTTTGATCTCAATGTGTTTGGTTTTGGAATGCTGAACTGGGTTTTTGGTGATATGAGGAACGACAGTGTTGTCACAAAGAATGGGTGTCTCATGGAATGTGATACCGTAGTCAAGCATCTGATGGTGTATCCATCTGACTTGGGAACAACAAAGGGCGGCGGCAATGTACTCGGCTTCAGCGGTGGATTGGGAAACAGTGGATTGTTTCTTACATTGCCATGAGACAAGGCGGTTGCCAAGGAACTGACAACCTCCAGAAGTGGATTTGCAGTCTAAGTTGCATCCCCCATAGTCTAAATCTGAATAAGCCACAAGATCAAACAAATCATTTTTAGGATACCAAAGACGCAATTTTGGCTTATACTTTAAATATCTCAAAATACGTTTGACAGCAGATAAATGAGAGATTTTAGGATTAGCCTGAAAGCGTTCACACAAGCACACAACAAACATGATGTCGGGTCTGCTTGCAGTGAGATACATGAGAGATCCTATCATAGAGCGATAGAGGTGCTGATCAACACTTTCACCATCCAAATCGGGAGACAGACAATGTCGAACTTCCACGGGAGTTTTAACTGGATGGGAATCAACCATTTTGAACTTGGTCAGGATCTCTTTCACGTATTTCTCTTGATGGATGAGGATTCCTGACTCAGACCGATCAACTTGCAGTCCCAAAAAGAACTTCATTTCTCCCATAGAGCTCATTTCAAACTTGGAACGCATCACTTCTTCAAAATCTTTGCACAGACGAGGATTGGTAGATCCAAAAATGATATCGTCCACTTAAATTTGCATCATGATTTTATCCTTTCCATCCTTCCATTTGAACAGAGTTTGGTCAATGGCTCCTCGTGTGAAACCATTCTCAAGCAGATGCTTTGATAATGTCTTATACCACGTACGAGGTGCTTGGTGAAGACCATACAATGCCTTGTCTAACTTATAGACACGGTCTGGAAAGTTAGGATCAATGAAACCCGGTGGCTGCTTGACATACACTTCCTCTTGAACTTTTCCATACGAAAATATTCTTTTGACATCCATTTTATGAACAATGAAGTCCATATAGGCTGCATAGGCGAGAAACATTCTTTTGGCTTCCAAGCGAGCCACTGGTGCAAACACTTCCTCAAAGTCAATCTCTTCTTCTTGATAGAATCCTTGAACCACAAAACTAGCTTTATTCCGACCCACAATTCCTCCTTCATCCTTTTTGTTGCGAAAGATCCAATGAGTGCCGATTGGCACTTTGTTTCCTGGGAAGATCCACCAGATTCCACACATTCAGCTTTTAGAATTGTTGTAACTCTTCTTGCATTGCTTCCACCCAGCTGTTCTCAAGCAAAGCTGCTTTGATGTTCTTAGGTTCAAATTGAGAAATAAAGCACGAGAACATGCTGTTTTCTAATGCATCACAGGCACTCCGGGTACAAACACCCACATTGAGCGGACCAATGATGTTATCGGTGGGATGATTCTTGTGAATTCTCCACTGAGGAATCTCATCTTCTTCCAAGAGTTTATCTAGATTTGTGATATTATCAGTAGAAGGACCAACTTCATCAATAATAGGATCTTCAACAGTTGATTGTGGGGCAACATCTACTATTGGGATAGCGGTGTCTTCAACAATTTCACTTGTTGCACTAGAATCGGAAGAGTCCACATTAGATTCAGCATCAGCAGGTGCAGGGATTTCATTTTGAGTGGATGAGGAAGAACTTTGATCATTTAAGTTCCCTAGATTGTTAATGGAAAAGTAAGGATTAGCAGTAGTTAATTCATTTGAAAACACAGGAAGATTAAATGATTTAAACAAGGATTCGACATCAAAAAGCCAATCAAGACCGTCCCCAGCATCCGTATGATTGCTTTCATGCCAATTGATATCAAAGGACTCCAGCACCATCCTTCTTTGCTTGTTGTAAACAAGAAAAGCTCGTTGATTTGATTAATATCCCACAAAATAGCATTCATCATCTTTGGCTTCAAACTTGTTTTGCTGATCTGACGTATTCAGCATCGTACACGCACACCCGAACTTTCTGAAGAAATCAATAGCTGGCTTTCTCTTGTACATGATCTCATAGGGTGTCTTGTTGCAGTTTTTGGTGATAAGAAAACATGCGATGTTCACTGCCTCGGCCCAAAACGTGACAGGAAGCTTGGAATCAACGATCATAGTTCGTGCAACTTCAATCAATGTGCGGTTTCTCCTTTCAGCTACACCATTTTGTTGAGGAGTACGTGGTGCATTGAATTGTCTAGAAATTCCTTGCTTTCACAGAAGGAATCAAGAATGGCATTCTTGAATTCTGTTCCATGATTACTTCGGATAGTCTTCACACTTAGATTGAAGATGTTCTCAATTTGAAGCAGATAGGGGCTTAGAATCTCTGGCGTCTCATCTTTCTTAGCCAGGAAGAACACCCAGGTAAATCAAGAGAAGTCATCGATTACCACCAAACAGTAAGATTTTCGACCAAGACTCATGACACTCACAGGACCGAAGAGATCCATGTGAAGTAATTAAAGAGGGGAATCAATGGAATTTGTGGTTTTGGGTTTATGAGAAGATTTGTGTTGTTTTCCCTCGGAACATGAGATACAGTGTTCCATAAGATAAAAATCTTTGAGAGACAATCCGTTGACAAGGTTTCCTCGAACCAGGTGGTTCATGGTTTTAAAGTTTACGTTTCCCAACCTTTTATGCCACAGAAATGATTCATCTTCAGAAGCCTTTGAAAGAAAGCACGATTCAATTCCCGATGGGTTGTTCATATCCAAGCTATAGGTGTTGTATCTTCTAGGAGCATGCATGAGAATGAGTTCTTCTGGAATCACCACTCCAGGCTTCAAGATCAGACATTCTTTTGAATTAAACATGACATAGAAATCCTTGTCACAAATCTGAGGGACACTCATCAGATTGTACTTTAATTGAGGAATGAAGTTGACATGCTCCAGACTATTTACACCATTCGAGACTGTTCCTTGATCTTCAATCTTTCCTCCCCTTGGGTTGCCAGCAAAAGCTACATAATCTCCATCCATGGGATAATAATCTTGTAGCAAGTTAAATTGACCGGTCATATGTCTGGAACATCCACAATCTACATGTCAAATGTTATCTCCAGTTCTTCTTAGTTGACCCTATACACAACAACTCATTTAGACATTTTGACCAATACCATTGCTATCCAGAAGTTTCTTGTCAGGATAAAACATCACATTGGAATCATAATCAGAATCCTCCTTAGATGAAGCATGGTCATCATATAAAACATTATTTTTTATTTTCCAGGTCCTTTTCAAGTAATTTTTTGCATTTTTAATTGTTTTATGCCTAGATTTTCTACTATGAGAAGACTTAGATGACACATTTGAATCTAATGAAATTTTGGGAGATGATTCTTCATCACAATTAATTGTTGTCAATTTATAACTTTTTGAAACATGATTTGAAGCACCACAACGAAAACCAACTTTATCACAAGACGCCTTAGCCTGATAATTGTCATCACAAGATGAAGATGATTGTGATGTTGAGGCATCTGAACATGGTACAATTCTTTCTGTAATAACTTTGTCTTGTAGACTTTGTTCTTCCTTTAATCTGAAAAATTCCATGTTGCTCATGGTTTCACCTGGTACATCATTCACAATAATTTCTGCACTTTTAAACTTGGTAACACATGGCACAACATTCAAAGACTTAGAAATAAAAGGTAAAGCATTTTTAAATTTAGAAATGTCACATCCTAATCCCATATGCTCAGAAGGCATAGAATCAAAATAAAACTTTCAACGTGTTCACAAATATGTGGTTTAGACATGGACATATTATTACATTCATCTGACACATGTTCATTTAAAATAATTCTAGAGCAACTACTCTCATCACAATCATCCTCTGAAGTTACACAATTTGACTCTGCACATGAAGCAAAACTGTCAGAATCTGAGGATGTAATATAATCATCAGCAGATACGGTACATCAAAAGGAGTAGGAACATGAGCAACAGACATGTCAGAAAATCTTCCTGATTTGGAATAAGGTGGTGGATGAGAATTATAACCAAGACCCTCTGTGCCTTTTCTGTTAAATTGTTTATCAATTATACCAAACAAAAATTTCTGATCCATATCCATGTGGTCAACTTGTAATTTAGCCTTTTCTGCCTTTTGGACTCTTTCACTCAAAAGTTTATTGTTAATGGTTTGAGTATTAAGTTGCACAATTAAAGAACGATTTTCTCTAGAAATGTCATGAATTTTCTTTAAGTACAATTTCTCATTTTTGGCCATAGAGTCATACATCACCTTAATGTGATCTCGTTCATCAATCAAAGCTTGATTGATGAATCTATATTTCTGAATTTCATTTAAACAAGATCTAGCACTACAAAGTTTAGAAATAACCTCAGCAGGTACAACAGTGAGATCCTTGGCCGGCTCAATCATGACACATTTGCCCTTGTCCTCCACATCTACCATCAAGGCTTTGTCAGCAGCATCCTCGGCTTGTTCTCCCCAATGATAGTATCCATCAGCTTGACAAACAAGAGCTGTGAAACTTGAATATGTGCTTGTCTTGGGTGGATTAGCAGCCTGCTTTCTCGAGGAAGTCTTCTTCTCATGCTGATCCTTGGAGGAAGATTCTTTGCAGTTTCTTGCAAAATAACCCTGTTGGTCACAATTGTAGCACCTCACCTTCTTGATATCAAACCCAAGAGTCTTTCCCTGCTTAAATCTATCCAAACCCGTTTAATGAATCTCTTAGCTCTTAAGGTCAGCGTAGCCATGCACCAATCAATTTCCATTTTCTCCAAATCATCAGGAATGATCTGCTCCAATTCATCAGGTTGAAAACTGACCCGTGTCAAGTTTCCAGAAATTAAAGAATCATAGCATGACATGAAGGCAGTCATGATTGGGACATATTCATCAGGAATCATGGTAATAGTCTTTTGAGGAGCAGATGAACTGGTAGATTGAATAGCAGCAGCAGAAGGAGGAACATCAGTCTGGAAGTATGAGCTACTAGAAGAGCTTGATCCAGCAATAAAAGCTGTGTTTCCAGACTGGTTGGTGGGAGTGACTGCTCCTTTCTTGATCTCAATCTCATAAGATTCAAGGATGCTATAGACTTCTTGTTGAGATAAGGCACTCAGATTTTCAGTCTTCTTGATCATGATACGGTACATGTTCCATTCCTCAGGGAGAGCATCTAGGAGTTTCTTGTTTAGCTCCAGAGTAGGGTACTCAACACCCATTACCTTCAGTCTAGACACAATGCTTGATAAACGGTTGATCAAATAAGACGTTGGTTCACCTCTGACACTGCTGAACATCTCATATTGCCTCTTAATCAGATCTCTCTTACTTTCCCTAACTTCATCACTTCCCTCAAATCTGGTACACAAAGCCACTCATAAGTCCTTTGCTATGGTGTACTCGGCAAAATTGTTGAAGATATCCATAGGAAGAGGCATAGCAATAGTTCCATAGGCTTTGTTGTCTCGGGCAATCAAAGCAATATCCTTTTCATCATATTTAGCCACAGTCTTAGGAGCTGAACATCAGCAGTAATGATAACGGGTTTGTGAGGACCGTCTTTGATGGAGATCAAAAGGGTATGATCATGGAATTGAAAGAAAGTCTTCGTCTTCTTTGTCCAATCATCAAAGTCTCTTGTGGACACAAGAACATGTGGTTTGTTCCCTCCAGAAAACTCATTTGAACTTGAAGTTCCCATTATATCAGAAATCTAAACTAAAACAGTGACTAGTTTCGAGTGGACAAGTTTGATCGAAACCACTAGTTTCGATAGAGAACAAGCTGATCGAAACTCCTAGTTTCGATTGAGAAACTTTGCCCGAAACTTCTAGTTTTGATAGAGAAAAACAGAGTCCGAAACAACTAGTTTCGATGATGAACACTTGTCATAAAATCCGGCAACCTCAGCAGAAACTACCTAGTTTCGATTGAAACTAGTTTCGATACCTAAGTTTCGGGTAAACATGCTGCAGAAAGTAGTTTCGGTAAGAATAAGACAACAGGCTAGTTTCGATTGTACCTTCTCCAGACAATAAGTACAGACAAGAAGTTTCGATGACCAACGAAGTTCAGAGAATGTTCCCTAGTAGTTTCGATGCCTTCTTCCCCAAACTCAAAAAAAATTCCATTGTTGAATAGCTCCAAAAATCAATATCACATAAATGACAATCCAATCCAGTAAAAACCTTCGTCTAACACTCCTGATTACTAAACCAACCTCCGATTTTGAAAACACGCACACAAACCTTTGGAAATCGATAAAATGGTAACGATTGCAATGAAACAGTGCTCGTAGAATCCAGATGCAGAAAACTTCAATAAAAACAGCGAAAAACACCTAGAATCGATCATAAAAACCTGATAATACTCAGAAACAAGAGCATAATGCTCTGATACCAATTGTAGGTCCCGATTTCACTCAAAATCTCGCAGGTGATCGATTCTCCACACACAAAGGCGGAAACAGTGTGTATGGAGGTGAAACAGAAGGTAGAATCAGAAATGGTGAAGCTAATAGGCTAATCACGATAAAAAATCAACACAAAATAGATATGAAATTGTAAGAGCAATGCATAAACAAATGCAAATTATATTAATTCAAAGAAACCTGTGAAAGAGAAATATTCAGGGTACAGCCGCTACTCACACCCTAAATATTCTCAAACTAGGCTATTTATAGTAGTAGACAGCCATCGAAACTATGCTAACCGAAACTAGTAGTTTCGGTTTAGCATTTACAAGTGATAGAACAAACTGTCGAAACTACTATCTATCGAAACTACTAGTTTCGATTGAACAAATCTCAATCGAAACTAAGTAGTTTCGATGGCCCAGACTTAGCTAAATAAAACAGTAACTTACATAAACTGAAATTACAACAAAGGAAACTAATCTAACATTGTTCAAAATACAATAATGACAACAGCTTAAATAGAAATACACGACTCTACAAAAAGTTTCGTTTAATCTTACAGTAGGTCTATCTAAGGAAGGATAGAAATCTAAAGATACGAAACTTCTACTTGCTCCTGAGTCAAATAACACAGTAGCAGGTACGTTATTAACAAGAAATGTACCTGGTACTACGTCAGGCAATGATTTTGCTTCCTCGGTTGTCAAGGTGTAGGCCTTAGTCTTGGCCTTTGGAGCTTCCTTCTCCTTCCCATCCTTGATTGATACTGGTTTGGAATCTTAAGGGTTGGGAATTCTATGATTAGATGTCCAAGTTCTCCGCACTTGTAACACCTTAGTCCCGACTTACTTGGATAATTGGTGGATATATGTCCAGGCTTACCAAAACTGTAGCAAGTATTCATTCCATACCTACATTCTCCAGTGTGTAGTTTACCGCATTTGATACATTTAGGACCACCACTCTGCTCTTGCCTCTTTCCTCCTCCTCCTCCTCCTCCATTCCTCTTGTTCTGATTTTTAGAGATATCAGACCATTTTCTCTTTGATTCCACAGGGCGGGAACCGAAGACTTCATCATACATGTTCGAAGCTAACTGTACGGCAGACCGAAAAGTCTTTAAGTCTGAAGTCTTCACTATTCTACTTATCTCAGATGGAAAACCATGTACGTACCGCTTGATGCGTACTGATTCAGGGGTTATCAAATGATGTACTAATCGAGCCATACTATTAAATTTGGTAGTATACTCTCTATGAGTCATACTACCAGCTTCTAATCTAAGAAAATTTCTCTCGAGTTTGTCCATTTCATTATCCGGACAAAACTCCTCTATCAACAATCTTTTCAATTCCTCCCAAGTCATCCGATTAATACCTTTATCTTCCAAAGCTATGACCAAGTTCTCCCACCAGCATAGTGCTTCTGACATAAATGAGTGGGCTGCATACTTGACCTTTTGGTCATCTCTACATTCACTGATCTTGATTACCGTTTCTATTTCCCTTATCCACTGATGAGTGATAGTGGCATCCTTTGTTCCTTCAAATTTAGGAGGGTTTCCATCTTTGAATGCCTTGTAAGGACACCCCTTCTTTCCTTTCTTACGAGTAGCCTCATATGAATCATCAGATTCATAATCATAATCGAAATCATCTTCATCCCCATTATCTGGATTATTCATTCTTTCTACCTGTTGAGTTTCATTATTCTTCTATCTATTTTCCTCTAAGTTTGTCAATAAAATTGGTAGAGCCGTGTCTAGTGCTTTGGCAACAGCCAAGTCTACAAGATTTTTAAGTTGAGGATCTATCACAGGTTCCTCTACATTCTCTTCTCTATCTACCTGTCTTATTTCTGGTTCGGCATTGGCGGTAGACCGCGTCTGCCATTTGGAGGTATTGGGATTAACCCTTCCTCCTCTTTTGCCTCTACCTCTACCAACCATTTTCTATAAAAGACATGGAATGTTTTAGCATTCGCATGATAGATTGATAGCTAGAATACAAGTGTATTGTAAACATTAATAACTGTGGCCACAACGAAATTAATCATTTACGCCACTTTCGGTGCTCTAGTTATCCTTGTATTATGTTCGTACTGAAATACTCATACCTTTCTCTTTTACCCTTGGCATCAGGCTATCTTGACTGGCATCTCTACTGGCACTCTTATTGTCCTATAATCCTAGTTTAAGTCTAGATACTTGGGCAAGTATCTAAATCTCTTAAACTATAGCTCTGATACCAACTTGTGACACCCACATCCCGGATCTCCCGAGATGCCGGCCACTTGTCGGATATACTCATGAACATATAGTAAATAGTGATCATACACAGCGGAAAACTTTTAAAAATACTATATTTATATCATAAACGTGTCTTAATGAACATTTTAAAGAAAGTACAACATAACAATGCCAGCCCATCAGAGGATGCCAGATAGCCTGTTAGATGCCTCTACTCTAGCCCCTTGCCTTTACTGCAGGAAGCTACATCCTTACCTGATACACATGCTTAAAACATATGTCAGCTTACGCTGGTGAGTTCTAAGTTTTAGTCAAAATATCTTTGACCTCTGTCTCACACATAAATGTGTTTATATGACACGTAGTAAAACATCACATTAACTTCTTGCCCAAGCATAATATTTTATACTTGCACACTTATCTTCCTTCCGAGGTCACGTTAACCTCCAAGTGGTCATCACCACTTATACATACCCTTGCACAAGGTGTCCATAATACATCCCATAAAGGAACGCAATACGTCTCTACGTCTTAAGTTGCAAGATATTTTGTGGCATTTGACTTGACGTAGGAAAACCTTTCTTTACAGACCAATATGGTCAAAACATTTGACATAGCAAAATATGCCAAAACTCTATTTCCTTTTCTTTACTATTTGTCAAGATAATGATTGTCAAGACCTTTACAAGTCATGGTAAAACCCTGACTTCTCTGCCATTACTTATCTAGGCGCACCATAATAAATTCTAAAACGTTTTACGTGTCAAAACCATTTTCTTTCTTAAGATGAAATCATGTCAAAAGACGAGGATTCCTTTCTTTCTTTCTTTCAAAATCAATCTTTATCTCAAATCCTCGTAAAGGTTTCTCCATGGTATATCAAAGAAATAAGGTGGTTATTTTTCTAGTGTAGTATCTCTAACAGAAATGTTCCTAGGAAAGAATGACGGGTCCAAGAGGGATTTATACACCACTCTTTCCTTAGACAGAACATTCTGTTTGCCAGATAACTACATATCGGTCGGATGGTTACCCAACACTTCTTTGATATCTCATGAATACTCCGTTACTTAGTTTTAAGATTTAGACATCATTTATACATAACCTCTTGCAACATGAATGCTATTTAAAATATTTAAATCAAGGTATATAGCATTTATGTGAATCATTCTAGCATGCATATCGGCCCAAAACATTTAAAGTAAAACATTTAAAAAGGACCTCATAGAACTCACCTCTAACTTCCTTCCTATTCAGATAACCTTTACGTGCTAATGTAAATAGCACAACGACTTGGATCAATGTCCTAAGTTATCATAACATTTACTTAATCATAAGTTCCTAACTGAATGGAAATAACCAAGTCATTAGGAACTAGTCAGAATCTTACCACAACACTATCTCATGCGTAATGGGACTGAAAAGCTGGAAACCGAACTTTCCTACTTTAACCAGGGCGCGGGGCATGCTTACCGAGGTTAAGTGTGAATTTTGAGAGGTGTGGGGACTGTGTGAATGCTCTAAATTTGATCACAAGTCCCATCTATTTATAGGTGGCCCGACGGTTCCATGTCGGACCATTATCTATATACATGTAGGTCCGCTATCCAAGCATGGCGGTGTAATTTGCTTAACGAGCACATAACGGACCGTTATCCATTCCATGTCGGTCCGCAATCGATCTCCACATGTCAGTTCTTAGCGATTAGTCACTGACACGTGTCACCTTCTAAGTGATCCTTTGTCCCTTACGTAGCGGACTGCTATCCCTTTGGTGGCAGTCTGCCACCGTCCAACTTTCACAAATTTTCATTTTAGCCCTAAACTTTAATCTAATTGTAACCTAGCCCCTTATACATTAATAAAATGTCATTTAAAACCCCTAGGGTTTTATCAAATGACACATTAGCCCTTCTACTTATACTTTTCTAAAAATTGGGGTGTTACAATTCGGTAACATATGTCCTGGGTGGATGGTTCCTGTTTTGGATGAAGCCCGGGACACTTTCTATTTCAACACAATTAATGTTAGTATCTTTTGACTATTTTGCATGATTGCTACGGTTTCGAATCCGTTTATAGAAAATTGAGATTTGTTTTAGGAAAAATAGATTTAAGCAGATCTTTAGGATTCAGGATCGCCAAGGATAATTTATCAAACTTAGGTTTAAAGAAATATAGTTTAGTTTCGACAAATAGGGCAAATCATTACTTAGTCAATCAAATTTTGATTCTACCTTTAATGGTGAATCAAGAAATAACCTTGAGTATAAAAATTGAAATAGATATATGTACATACCATAAATTTGATGAATGTTTTAAGAAGTGTTGTAACCTCGAGTTGTCCCCTGTGTATGTTTGCCAATCATGTTATACGATCAATAGTAGAACTTCAGGATTCATTTAAGTCTTCGATTTGATTATGAGTTTTGAATTGGTATAATTATGTTTGACACTTGATTTAATACATAGGTATTAAATGTCTGTGAAAATTGTTTATAAACGTGGGCCAAGCCAACAAAACACGGGCAAGCCAGATTTCATGGGCCAAGCCAGAATACGTGGTCCAAACAAGATTACATGGGCCAAGCCAGATTACGTGGGCCAAGCCGGATTACGTGGGCCAGGCCAAAATTTTTGTTAGCATGAAAATGCTAAAAACCTTAGGAGTAACACGTCTGTTACTATCGTAGGGTTCAATTTATAACCAATAGTGATGAAATTGTCAGCCACTTTTGCATGGACTGGTCGCACCACCTTGAAATATACTCGAACATCGTGTGCTACAGGAGGAGTGTTTAAACTCAATTCATAGAAAGGTGAAAACCTTTAAACCTTATAAGGTATGCAAGATACCTTATCGTAGGAGAGATGGCCAATCTCTGTCTTGTGCCGGGATCCCTGGAGATACTTCCTGCAAGACAGGAATTCTTGGTGAAGGTGGGTGTTAGCCGACGCTCAAGTCAGTATATTGATATAAAAAAATAATTGAAATGGAAAGAGTATGTACCATGCTGAGTTAGAGTATGAATTATAACTTACATAAAGTAGGATTTTAGGTGAATAGAGTTCCAGGATCTTGGCAAAATATCTCCTTTCATAGTTGTTAACCAATAAGCATCCTTGCCTACTTCCGAATCAATCAAGTATGGGCCTCCCCACTTTGGTGAGAGCTTTCCGTCGCTAGGATTGGTAGTATTCTGGAATACTTTTCTCAATACGACATCACCCACTTGAAACCTCCTAATCCTTATGTTTATGTTGTATAACCTTGATATCCTTTGTTGATAGGCTGCAATGGGAACCTTGGCAAGGTCTCTAAGCTCATCAATGGTGTCAAGATCATTTGCGAGAACTTCACTATTTGTTTGTTGAGTCTGAAGATTGTGTCTGGCGGTAGGGATAACCATTTCTGTGGGGATTATGCTTCAGTGCCAAACACCAAAGAGAATGGGGTTTGACCTGTTGCATTTTTTGAAGTTGTTTTGTCTGCCCAAAGTGCGAATGGTAGCTCTTCACCCATTTTTCTTTCTTTGCTGCCATTCTTATATTGAGGTTGTTTATGATGATCTTGTTGTTGGATTCTGCTTGTCCATTGGATTGAGGATAAATAGGAGTGGAAGTTATCATCTTGATTCCCCAACTGGCACAGAAGTTGGTTGTTCTTTTGCCGATGAATTGAGATCCGTTATCACATATAATTTCTGCCGGGATCCCAAATCTCATTAGGATATTGCGCTTAATGAAGGATATAACTTCCTTTTCTCTGACTTGAACAAATGCTTCAGCTTCGATCCATTTGGAGAAGTAGTGTGTCATTTCTAACATAAATACTTTTCCTCCTGGTGCCTTTGGGAGCTTGCCAACTATATCTGTTCCCCACTTCATAAATGGCCAAGAAGAAATAATTGGGTATACGGGTTCTGTTGGCTGGTCAAGGATGTTGCTATGTCTCTGGCATGCATCACACTTTTGGGAATAGTCCATGGCATATTTCCTCATGATTGGCCAATAGTATCTCGTCCTCAAGATTTTTGAGAAAAGTGCTCTGCCCCCGGTGTGATTTCCACAATCGCCTTGGTGTATATCTTTGAGGACTTCAAGCGCTTCAGGATCTTCTAAACATTTCAAATAAGGACCTGCAATAGATTTTTTTGTACAAAACACCATGTAATATTATAAAACGAGATATTCTCATGTGAAAAGCCCTGTGATTCTTTTCATCTTTTGGGAATTCACCATCCTGTAAATATTTTATAATAGGTGGGATCCAGGACCTTTGGCTTGGCTCGAGATCCCGAGTATTTGTTTCTTCAGCTTCCGTATTGGATACTTCATTTTTTTTTCAATTGCTGGACTTAGGATATGTATGATTGGTATCGTGGTTCCTTCTGGTATCTTGAGAACCGAAGCAAGATTTGCTAAGGCATCAGCTTCAGCATTGTCTTCTCTTGGTACATGTGTTATACTAAATAGTATGAACTTCACAGATAATTGTTTAACTATTTCGAGATATTTGATTAGCCTTTCGCCCTTTGCTACATACGAGCCATTGAAATGGTTAGTGATCAATAATGAATCCACATATACCTAAGATACCTGATCTTCATATCGTAAGCAAGTTGTAATCCTACTATCAGCGCCTTGTACTCTGCATCGTTGTTAGTTGCCTGGAATTCACAACTTATTGACTGAGGTTGTATGTCCCCTTGTGGCGATTTTAGTATGATTCCTAGACATGTTCCTCTTATATTAGATGCACCATCCGTGAATAAAATCCATGTATCCTTAGATTCCTCTAGTTGTTGAACATCAAGATCTGCTTCTTGCAGGATATCATTACTGAAATCAGCCACAAAGTCTGTTTGTAGGATCGTGAAATTACAAGATGGTTCTTTCCTTAGTTGAGATTGGTGGAAACAATAACAACTACACAATTACAATCGAGTAGACAGAAAGAATACTGATAAGAACACTGTTGTATTAAGCTTTGAGAATAAACGATTAGAAATGAAAACTCTAATTCAAAAGCACAAAAAGCACACATACAATGAAGTGTTTACAGATTATTTATACTCACCTAGAATCAAGACACCCCTTGATTCTAAGGATCAGATCTAACACGGACCGTTGATATGTTGTATCTAGCTAACTATTACACGTTTTGTCTATATCTAGTTAACTTTATTGAAGCGTCTTCTTTATGCATCATTACTTGCATGCTTGGAGAAGAGCATTGTTGTCCGTCATTGGTTGTGCCATTGAGGTTCCTTCTGCTTTGAGTGTGTCAGTTTCTTTTGCAGAAAGTTGTCAGTGACGCTTGGTATGGATAGTCAGCTGCAACGATTTGTCTTCAAGGCACAAGGCTGTCAGCAGCAACGATATTGATCAGCAGCAAGATGTAAACATCCAGAGCTACTGATGATTTGCCTGTCAGCAGCATCAAGTGTTGATGCTGCTGAGAAGCTTATCCGCAGCAACTTTGGTCTTCAGCAGATAAGGCTATCCGCAGCAGATTTGTTCTTCAGCAGGAGAACAAGTATCTGCAGCAGATAAGCTTGTCCGCAGCAGATTGTTGGTCAGCAGTGTCACACCCCGACCGATGGCGGAATCATCGGGGCGGGACATGTAAGACTGTTCATGAGCACAAGGTTGACTAGATTGTAATATATTAAATCCATTCCCATTCAAACAAACACGAAACAAGTTCAAAGTACATAATGAAATACAATTTGTCTTTGATTTAATATTAACTAGGTCCAAAGCCTATGTGTAGCATGTCTTGATCAAACTCAAATGAAAGCACCTGAAACATGAATAAAATAGGGTCAACTAAAAAGTTGATGAGTATAAACACCAGTTTGTACATAGCTAGCATATAGTTTGTAAAACCAAATCCTTTACATAACATGATAAATAAGGCATTTATGGGGAGCCGCTATTGTGTAACCAAGTACAATCAAACCTTAGTAACTAGTATGCAAATTGTGTTGTCGGTATCAATCACCTCCACTTGGGTGGGTTTGTCAGACTCAATAGATCTATCATTGAAAACCGTCGGCTTGAATAGTTAATGATTGTACATAATAGCATGCAAAAGTTAGCACAAATAGTCCTCGGGCATAAAGCTCAAATTGCACACATGAATGTTATAGGATTTGTAATTGTGTTGTTTGTGTAAATGTAAACATGTAATTTGTATATAGTTCATGTTTCACCCCAAAAGTGTAAAAGAGTAAAAGGGGTTGTGAATACTCACATGATTCGAAGGCGTAGCTAACACGAGACTCTAAGTAGCAAAGTGATCCTTGTAACGCACAACGTTAACCTAGAGTGTATTGCGTATGAAGATAAATTAATAAAATATTTAAATCGAAGTCTAGGGCTTCAAAGGATGTGAGTTTAGGGAGTTGTGTAATGAGTTCGTGTCGAATTATATGAAAGGGTTGTATAGGTGATTGCGTTTTATTTTTGGAAAATTGTTTTATAATTATTAATGTTGGGATATAGTGTCCTTAAAATAATGATTTAGAGCTTGAGTAATTAACTAAATAAATTAGATTTATTTATTTGAAGCGTAGTATGAAATTACCTTGCTTTAAATATAAACAAAATAATTAAGTCTATACTCATTTAGTTATTTAGTCATGAAAATACGTCAAATTTGGGTAAATATATATTAGCTTATAAAAGAGAAAAATTAGTGTTACATACCATCTAACACTAAGCGAGTTGAAATTACAATTCATATGAATAATAAATATATCTATTTTTATTCGAGGATATAAACGTGGGTAACTAATATAAGTATTTATATTATTTATAAGTTTGAAACGTTACCAGAAGTTTAATAACGAGGTGAAGGTATAATTATTTTATTTATTCCAAGGCGGGGTTTGAAAATAATATAACTATATTATTATAAAAGTTAGTATTTTTAAATAAGAAAAGGTTATAAACCAAACCCGAGCCTACGGGTGGTTTTACGAGGCTAGAACACATTAATATATTAATATAATAATATAGGGTATTGTTTTTATAATAAAATAATACAAATAAAATGTTTTAAAAATGAATGTGTGTGGAGGGACTCGAACCCGGGTCTCTCCCACACCAGCACACTCTCTTAACCAACTCCGCCCGCTAGGGTATCGCACACAAACTCGGTCAGAAATTGTTTTAACATAAAACCCGAGAGTGTTCTTCCCCTTTCCTCGAGCCGATCGAACCCAGTCCCAATTTCACCAAAACTGGCAGTGACCGACTGTAAGATCTTAGGGGTTTTGTTCGTTAACCTCAAACGAGCCTATGGTAGGTTTTAATTGCAAAAACAACGGGTTTAGGATGTTTAATTACAGATTCAATAGCTGAAACCCTAAGTTTGAACTCAAAATTGATTTGGATGATTCTGATAATGGAATGTGATAGAAACATGGGGCTTTTACTAATTAGGGTCTTGCGAATCTGTCGGTATGGTTTAATTGGATTAGGATTAAGTCTAGGGTCGAAACCCCCAAATCATTTTATGAACGAACCCTAGTTACGGGTTCTTGATTAAGCCGATGATATGAAACTGAATTGGCATAGGGTTATCGATTAAAAATGTATTTCGAATCTACTGGTATGAATTAATTTGATTTAAACAGAGTCGGGGGTAGGGTTCGATTAAATCCAATATTGTTAAGAACCCTAGAATCATATCATGCTTGATTCTGTAATGTAAGCCCTAATAAGCATAGGGCTTTTAATATATAGATAAGAACGAAGCTATTGATAGGTTTAATTACCAGAACGATGATCGAATTGACTGTGATCGACTAAACGGATGCCGACTATGGCGGGATTGGCTTTCCGGCGACTCTGCGTCCTTCTTCGATGAAATTGGATTATGTAGCAGGTTTAAGGGGAATTGTTAGAGATTTGCAGGTGATCGATTTCTGTGTAAATGATCAATGGTTTGCGAATTGGAGAGTAATACGAGGGAGGTCGACGGTTACGGTTGATTAGCCATAAATCGGGTTAAATCGTGAAATGATGAGCTGGTAATTGCTTCTATAATGATTGATAATGACACTAACGTGAATAACAGTTACGAATTTCAACTGATTCCGGGTGTGGGGTTTGAATTCGACCAAAAACGGCAGTTTGACTTTCTGAAGTCAAACTAAATCGAAAATGAGTTAATTACAGATTGGTCCCTGCAGTTTCATGTTCAAAAATTCTGAATCTGGCGAAACTGGTCCCTCGGGTTTGAGTTGAATTAAGTTGGTTAAGGATTCGTTAGATTTATTTATTAAAAGTCAACGGGAGCATATTTCCTCAATTTTTCCTTGACTTTCAAAGTTAATTATAATTAGATTTTTGACTAATTACACAACTAGTCCTTGTAGGGTTTAATGTCGCGTCGTTATTTTATTAATTAAAATAAATTAAAATGGGGTCGGAAAATCAGGAATGTTACAATCTCCCCCTGTTAAGGGAATTTCGTCCCGAAATTTAATTGATGGAGGCTGCAAAAGTCAAGATGGAGGAGGGAGTTTTGGGTTCTCATGTAGCTTTGAGTGTTGGATTCTGGGGTGTGTAACCGTTTGACATGACTTAAGCCTGATACTTTGAATGCGAAGAGTGATAAAAATTTTGTTTTGAATTAAAGATTGTCGAATAAGAATTTGAATTCTAAATATGAAACGTATTACTTGGAATGAAATTGATGGGATTTTGACATTTAGAGTTTGTGTAAATATAGTCTAATATGCTCAACATTGTTAGTGGGTACGAGATTTCCTAAAACCTTGGTCTGGGTCAAAACTTCACGTGACACGAACAACGCTACTTATGATAATATGAGAGGACACTTATGTATAGGAAGTACCATCGGCGTATCCACCATGCCTTTATCATATTACTTCAGTTTCGTTGTTACATATCATGATAAGTTTTAGGTCACAACACACGACAAAATTTCCCTATAGTTTCCATACGCTGATTTTTATAATTCCGTGTGCACCCGTAATTATTCAAATCATCGTATGGTCCGTATAGATAGTTTCGTTGTGTGTGGGAAAGGGCACAATTTCATTATTATCACAACTATTATTTACACATAAAAGTCGCTAATAATTAATTATGCATCAAATCAGATAAGTTTGCAACCAAAGAGTAGTAAAGTAGTAACACTTAAAGTTTCTTAGCTTGCTCGTGTTTGAACTAGAATACGTCAAACCCCGAGGCGTCTCAATGTATCATGGTCTTCAACTTTGGTGTACAAAGTGCATGACCATGTCTTGTGTATAATGAAATCGATCCATTGTAATAATTGTAAGCAAATTTCGTTTCGAGTATATAGTAAGCACACAAGTCTCATGTATGATCCAGTGTCACGTAGTTCGAAATCAAATAAGTCTCATATATATAAAGTAAACAATTTAGCATCTTGTATTTTGTAATCGGTAAACCATAACGTGTAATGTAAACAACATAGTATTATGTGTATCGAAGGAAGTGGACCTCATGTATAGTGTTAGCAACGTAGCATCATGTATCTTTTATAGTGTACACCGTTTAGTATAAAGTACTTTGTAATCAAATGAGTTTCATGTACAGTGTGGTCAATCTAGAATTATGTATCAATGAAGCAATTCTTATGTATCACGTATATTGCAAACAATCTAAGTTTCGTGTATCATGTGCTCAATCCAATAGCGTATGTATTGCAAATAAACATGTTTCGTGCATTACGTGATCAATCGAGCAAATTGTAATTTGTAGGCAACTAGTTTCATGTATTATGCAATTTGTGCAGCATTGGGTATATTGAGGTTCTTTGAGTTTCATGTATCATGTGGTTGCGTTGGATATATTGTAAACGTGTATACGTGAGTATTGAACGTCGCGTGCGATGTGTACTAACGGGTTTTGCATGTGATCGAGTGCTGCGGACAAACGTGTTGTTTGGTGTTCTTGTATCATGTGGTAGTTAGGTTCAAGTCCTCATATCTCATTGATGTTGGTGGGAAAAGTTAACGTTTACGCGGTATGGATCATCTCTTGAAGCGTCAAGTGAAAGGTAGCGAGGAGGTTTTGGAATTATTCGGGAATTGTGTTTACCAATACGGGCCTTTGTTTGAACATAGAAAGTGGGAAAATGTCTTTGGTTGAAGATATATAAAGTAGTGAAATCATTTAATCGCATATTTTAAATGAATATGCAGTTTATGAGAAAATATTTTTAACTTAAATTTTCAACTATGGGCTAAATAAGTAGTAGTATATTAATTTAGCCAACTTTAGAAATATTTACTTTAATGAAGAAAAATCATAATTATTTATCAGTAGAGAGAAATTAATATTTTTATAAAAATGGTTGCATTAACCTTCCCTATTAGGTAAAAAGTTTTTATGGAAAATTTATGTTTTTTTTTTTTTTTGGTATTATCTAAAATTTCGTTAAACATTTTGTTTAAACATGATAACGAGGTTTTGTTTAAATCATAAAAATAGGATGATTTATTTAATGAAAGAGATTGTTGGTAATGTACTAAATCATGTTGAATGAAAGAAGTAATATTTGAGAAAGTTTGATGAAAATATAACAGGTGTAATTTACGTTCCACGCGTCAAATCAATGAACACTAACTGTAGAGTTGAAATATATGGAATTGACTGAATACTGAAATGTTAAACATTATTCAAAAACATAAGAAAATGGTTCTCAAATCAAAAATTTTAAAGGAGAATAGTAGAAGCTTCTTCTAACGCCTCAGGTAGCTTTCCACTAGGAAGAAAATAATCGCCAAGATGAACACCGCTATGGTCACTCTAGTAGTAGATCTGGCTTCAGCCTTGGCGTTCTCCGTGCGATGCTCTTGAACTTCCTTTTCGAGGATGGAGATCAACTCCTTTTGGTACCCTAATTGGTTTGCTAGGCTATCCATTCTTTGTCTTTGCAATTCGTGTATCACTCCCTGCTCTATCCTATGCCTCTCGAATTCTGAGGTTCTTACATATTGATGGAGGTCATGGGTTGGAATCCCCATGACACTAGTGGGTGCCATGGTTTGTCTTACCCAAGGGTTAGGATGGTATGGGTCGGGCATTAGGTATGGGTCTCTTAGTGGGGGTGGTAATTGATTACGGGGGTGAGGTGTATGATACGGGTTTATGGGTACGGGTGATCCAGGTGTTCGAAGTCTCGGGTCGATGTTCCCAATCCCGTACGCCCTTACATCGAACCTTGGCCTAGCGGCTGGGGGTGTTGGTGATCGATAAACGGGTGTCTCCATGTCTTCTTCCCAATCAGATTCTGATCCAGGACGGTAAACCGGGGAGGGAGGAGCGTAGGAGTCCATGTCTAACAGAAAAACAATGAAAAAGTTGTAAGTGATAATGAAATATGAAGTGTCAAATATAGAAGTTCTTATGGGTTTTAGAGTTTGACTAGTCGTAACGCCGAACCTTCACGATAGTATTTTGGAAATACACTTGACCTATAAGTAATGTATCCCTAAGGAGAATTCCCAGGAAAGAGGGGTGGGTCACTAAGACACGCTTAAGTACCCTATCTTTCCTTAGCCAGAATTCCTCGTGGGCTTACACACTCTTCCAGCCATCATGTATTAATAATACTATTGTTGGGCTCATGGTTAAGATGAGAATTGTTGTGGACTGGGCTTTGAGGCCCAAGGTAAGATTTATACATTTAAGTGGGCTTCTTCTTCTTGAAGGATAGATGGGCTTCTTGGTTTATTATTGGTGGACATTAGGCCCAATAATTTAAATCTTTGCTCATAAAGGTGATGGTATCATGTATGGGAGTCTAAATGTGTATGAATAATGTGGTGAGTATGTGTGTGTGTCAACTTAGGATAGTGTTTAAATAATTTAAGTAGGTAGCTATGAATAGAAGGAAAAGTTGACACATAAACTATTGAGTATTGTATCATGTAATGAAATCATATAGTATAACATATGAAGATATTCACATAGGAAATAATCATATAGCATGTAGGTAGTAATGAGTGTAAGCACAAGAGTTATCAAGTAGTGTGACACATAAGTCATTATGTATTGTATCATGTAGTGTGAGTACTTAGGTTGGCATGTAAAAATAATCACACATGAATTTATAATGTAACATGTAGTAGTATTGCATTGTATGGGTGTCCTAAAGTTATAGTCTAGGTCAAGAGTGTCTAATAACCTAGTTCCCTATAACCAAGGCTCTGATACCAATCTGTCACACCCCGACCGATGGCGGAATCATCGGGGCGGGACATGTAAGACTGTTCATGAGCACAAGGTTGACTAGATTGTAATATATTAAATCCATTCCCATTCAAACAAACACGAAACAAGTTCAAAGTACATAATGAAATACAATTTGTCTTTGATTTAATATTAACTAGGTCCAAAGCCTATGTGTAGCATGTCTTGATCAAACTCAAATGAAAGCACCTGAAACATGAATAAAATAGGGTCAACTAAAAAGTTGATGAGTATAAACACCAGTTTGTACATAGCTAGCATATAGTTTGTAAAACCAAATCCTTTACATAACATGATAAATAAGGCATTTATGGGGAGCCGCTATTGTGTAACCAAGTACAATCAAACCTTAGTAACTAGTATGCAAATTGTGTTGTCGGTATCAATCACCTCCACTTGGGTGGGTTTGTCAGACTCAATAGATCTATCATTGAAAACCGTCGGCTTGAATAGTTAATGATTGTACATAATAGCATGCAAAAGTTAGCACAAATAGTCCTCGGGCATAAAGCTCAAATTGCACACATGAATGTTATAGGATTTGTAATTGTGTTGTTTGTGTAAATGTAAACATGTAATTTGTATATAGTTCATGTTTCACCCCAAAAGTGTAAAAGAGTAAAAGGGGTTGTGAATACTCACATGATTCGAAGGCGTAGCTAACACGAGAATCTAAGTAGCAAAGTGATCCTTGTAACGCACAACGTTAACCTAGAGTGTATTGCGTATGAAGATAAATTAATAAAATATTTAAATCGAAGTCTAGGGCTTCAAAGGATGTGAGTTTAGGGAGTTGTGTAATGAGTTCGTGTCGAATTATATGAAAGGGTTGTATAGGTGATTGCGTTTTATTTTTGGAAAATTGTTTTATAATTATTAATGTTGGGATATAGTGTCCTTAAAATAATGATTTAGAGCTTGGGTAATTAACTAAATAAATTAGATTTATTTATTTGAAGCGTAGTATGAAATTACCTTGCTTTAAATATAAACAAAATAATTAAGTCTATACTCATTTAGTTATTTAGTCATGAAAATACGTCAAATTTGGGTAAATATATATTAGCTTATAAAAGAGAAAAATTAGTGTTACATACCATCTAACACTAAGCGAGTTGAAATTACAATTCATATGAATAATAAATATATCTATTTTTATTCGGGGATATAAACGTGGGTAACTAATATAAGTATTTATATTATTTATAAGTTTGAAACGTTACCAGAAGTTTAATACCGAGGTGAAGGTATAATTATTTTATTTATTCCAAGGCGGGGTTTGAAAATAATATAACTATATTATTATAAAAGTTAGTATTTTTAAATAAGAAAAGGTTATAAACCAAACCCGAGCCTACGGGTGGTTTTACGAGGCTAGAACACATTAATATATTAATATAATAATATAGGGTATTGTTTTTATAATAAAATAATACAAATAAAATGTTTTAAAAATGAATGTGTGTGGAGGGACTCGAACCCGGGTCTCTCCCACACCAGCACACTCTCTTAACCAACTCCGCCCGCTAGGGTATCGCACACAAACCCGGTCAGAAATTGTTTTAACATAAAACCCGAGAGTGTTCTTCCCCTTTCCTCGAGCCGATCGAACCCAGTCCCAATTTCACCAAAACTAGCAGTGACCGACTGTAAGATCTTAGGGGTTTTGTTCGTTAACCTCAAACGAGCCTATGGTAGGTTTTAATTGCAAAAACAACGGGTTTAGGATGTTTAATTACAGATTCAATAGCTGAAACCCTAAGTTTGAACTCAAAATTGATTTGGATGATTCTGATAATGGAATGTGATAGAAACATGGGGCTTTTACTAATTAGGGTCTTGCGAATCTGTCGGTATGGTTTAATTGGATTAGGATTAAGTCTAGGGTCGAAACCCCCAAATCATTTTATGAACGAACCCTAGTTACGGGTTCTTGATTAAGCCGATGATATGAAACTGAATTGGCATAGGGTTATCGATTAAAAATGTATTTCGAATCTACTGGTATGAATTAATTTGATTTAAACAGAGTCGGGGGTAGGGTTCGATTAAATCCAATATTGTTAAGAACCCTAGAATCATATCATGCTTGATTCTGTAATGTAAGCCCTAATAAGCATAGGGCTTTTAATATATAGATAAAAACGAAGCTATGGATAGGTTTAATTACCAGAACGATGATCGAATTGACTGTGATCGACTAAACGGATGCCGACTATGGCGGGATTGGCTTTCCGGCGACTCTGCGTCCTTCTTCGATGAAATTGGATTATGTAGCAGGTTTGAGGGGATTTGTTAGAGATTTGCAGGTGATCGATTTCTGTGTAAATGATCGATAGTTTGCGAATTGGAGAGTAATACGAGGGAGGTCGACGGTTACGGTTGATTAGCCATAAATCGGGTTAAATCGTGAAATGATGAGCTGGTAATTGCTTCTATAATGATTGATAATGACACTAACGTGAATAACAGTTACGAATTTCAACTGATTCCGGGTGTGGGGTTTGAATTCGACCAAAAACGGCAGTTTGACTTTCTGAAGTCAAACTAAATCGAAAATGAGTTAATTACAGATTGGTCCCTGCAGTTTCATGTTCAAAAATTCTGAATCTGGCGAAACTGGTCCCTCGGGTTTGAGTTGAGTTAAGTTGGTTAAGGATTCGTTAGATTTATTTATTAAAAGTCAACGGGAGCATATTTCCTCAATTTTTCCTTGACTTTCAAAGTTAATTATAATTAGATTTTTGACTAATTACACAACTAGTCCTTGTAGGGTTTAATGTCGCGTCGTTATTTTATTAATTAAAATAAATTAAAATGGGGTCGGAAAATCAGGAATGTTACAAGCAGCAAACTCTGAGATCAGCATCATTTGTACTTAGAGAATTTTGTAGCCATCAGGCTTTGGTTCTACAAACTCCCCCTAGACTGATGCTACCAAAATTCTCTTATTGCCTTTGTTGCTAAAGCTTTTGCACATTTCTGACTTTCCTTTCAACCAAAAGAAAAAGCTTCGAAAACAGCCATCTTGTACTTTGAAATACAGCCTGCAGTCGTCAAAGCTGTTTGATTCTTTCTCCATTGGGACCATCTCCCCTTTTTTTATTGCATCAGTGGACAAATGTGCATCAGTTTGGGTGCCCACTAATACAAAGGAGGGAGTAAGAAAAGTTGGGCATTGATGTGCCTCTATCATATTCACCCTGGCCTTCAATTCCAAGATATGAAGTTTCAGTCTGTCCTCATCCACAGTTGTGGAATCCTTGGATCCAGGCCTAGCCTCTTCATCCCCATCACCCATGGTTTCTTGGCACCTGGGATTCCTCTCAGTGAAGGGAGTTTCCAAGGAAACATCCTCACTGTGAGTTGCCATGGTTGACGTCTTAACAATGTTGTCACTGTCCTCCTGGTCATTTGATGGACCAGCAGTAGTGACAGCCTCTTCCACATCCACTCTTTCATATCTCCTAGAGTGGTCCTTCAGGGTAGAAGAACTTGGGTTGGGTGTGTTGGAAGTAAGATCAATCAGTACCTCCGAGATAGTAGTAGTTGGAGAAGGTATATCATTTTGATCAGGTTCCTTAACACTTAAGTTCAAAAGAAAAAGGAAAGGCTCAGGGGGCTGTTCTATGGATCCGGGAAGTGATCCTGATCCTAATAGAGAGACATCCAAAGGAGTCTCCCTAATAATGTGGCTGTCCTTTATGATATTCTCACCAGAATGTTGTGATTCTGAGTGAGGGCTGTAAGGTTGGGTTTGGGCCTTTGAGGCAAGAGAAGAAGGAGATTCCTTGCCCCTTTTCCTAGTCGTCACAACTGGGGCCCTGTATTCCGGTTGAACGATAACATCCAAAAGAGGTGAAGCAATTTTTTTGTACCTGTGCATCCTTAGTGGTATGCACAGGGGTTCGAATGGTAGAAGCAGACTGTTGTTCAGGTTGTGAGGTGGAGGGTGTGGGATCAGTATCAGCTGGGATTGCTGAACTGTCACCCGGGGTACTTTGTATGTTCGGCATTGTAGATAACAATGGAACATTGACCCCTGAGTACCTTTTTGGAAACAGCTTCATCTTATCACTCCAAATCGGCGAAAATGCAGATCTTCGTGAAAACCCTAACTGGTAAGACGGTCACGTTTGAGGTCGAATCCTTTGACACAATCGACAACGTGAAGGCAAAGATCCAGGACAAGGAAGGCATCCCGTCAGACCAGCAGCGTCTAATCTTCACCGGAAAACAGCTCGAGGAGGGCAGAGCCTTAGCCGATCACAACATCTAGAAGGAGCCAACTCTCCACTTTGTCCTTCTTCTCTGTGGTGGCAAGAGCGGAGCTTACTTGATGCCATCTGCTTTTCTTCTGAGATATGCATTGGAGAAGACTGTGACAGAGATACTTCCATGGAGGGCCTATCAGCGCCTTCTCTACTGTATACCCATTTTGATTTCCAGTGTACCCGATTGATTTCCAGAGATACTTCCATGGAGGGAAGGTTTGAAGGTTGGTGGATGAGGGTTGGTTGGGACTTGTGAGAAAGTGATGCGGGTGGGTGGAGGTTGGTGGGGACTTCCATGAGAAAGTGATGTTGGTTTATGGAGGAAGGTGAAGAGGTGGTAAGGAAATTTGATTTTGTTTTTATAACGGCAGAGGTGAGAAAAAGCAAAATGACTTGTACCATACAACCTTATTTACCTTTTATTGTTACAGCTGTAATGCACCGAGGCAGTCATGGTAAAGACTGACGTTGATTTCTTTTACAGCGGGTAAAGGTTAATTTGGACTTAAATTTACCCATCAGCAGCAAATTTGGTTGTTGTGGATGGATAAGCATGTCCGCTGCAAGCTTGGTTGTTGCGGAAGGTTAAGTCTGTCAGCAGCAAACTCAATTGCTGCTGATGGATTCAGTGATCTTCAGCAAGGATGTTGCTGCTGATGGGTTTAAAGCTATCCGCAGGAAACTTGTTCCTACTGATACCTTAAGGCAGTCAGTGGCAAATCCTTTGCTTCTGATGATTAAACCTGTCAGCCGCGGAAGGACAAAAATGCTGCTGACTTGTAGCTTTTATTTACAACATAAGACAAAACACATTTTAAATAAAAATTTTAGAGAAAGATTTTAATCAAAGTTCATCATACCAATAGATTCAACTAAATATTTAAATCTGGCTTCATCAAAAGGTTTTGTAAACAAATCAGCATATTGCTCATTTATATGAACTTTGGTTAGAATAATTCTCTTTTTCTCAGCTTGATCTCTTATGAAATGATACCTGATGTCAATGTGCTTTGTCTTTGAGTGCTTCACCGGATTGTTTGTGATTGAGATAGCGCTCATGTTGTCAATGTGAATTGGAGTTGCCATAAAGCTCATCCCATTGTCCAACATTTGATTTTGTATCCAAATGACTTGTGCACAGCAACTTGAAGCTGCAATGTATTCTGCTTCAGCTGTAGAAGTTGAAACACATGTTTGCTTCTTGCACTGCCATGAAATCAACCTCCCTCCCAGAAACTGACATCCCCCTGAAGTGGACTTTTTGTCCAAGTTGCTTCCCCCATAGTCACTGTCAGTGTATGCATACAGATTAAACATGTCATTTTTTGAGTACCATAGTCCAAGTCTTGAGGCACCCTTTAGGTATCTAAAGATTCTCTTGACAGCCTGAAGATGTGAAGCTTTTGGAGCTGCTTGAAATCTTGCACAGAGACATACTGCAAACATGATATCTGGCCTTGAGGCAGTGAGATACATGAGAGACCCTATCATTGCACAGTACTGATGTTGATCAGTATCTTGGCCATCTTTTTCTGGAGTCAGTTGATGATGAACTTGCATAGGGGTTCTTGCAGCAGAGCAGTCAGCCATTTTGAATTTTTCCAAAATGCTTTTTACATATTTGGATTGGCTGATGAAGATTCCATTTGGGACCTGTTTGACTTGTAGACCCAAGAAGAAATTTAGTTCACCCATTGAACTCATTTCAAACTTTGAGTGCATCAGAATCTCAAAGTCTTTGCACAGCTGTTTCCTTGTTGATCCAAAGATGATATCATCAACATAAATTTGAACTAGTAAGATTTCTCCCCCTTCAACTTTGATAAACAAGGTCTGGTCTATGGCACCTCTTCTGAAATTGTTGCTTAGTAGATATCCTGATAAGGTTTCATACCACGCCCTTGGTGCCTGATGTAGGTCATATAGAGCTTTGTCTAGTTTGAACACTTGAGTAGGATGTGCAGGATCTATAAAGCCTGGAGGCTGTTTGACTTATACTTCCTCACTAATCTTCCCATACAGAAAGGCACTTTTTACATCCATTTGATAGATAGTGAAATTCTTAGATGCAGCATATGCCAGGAAGATTCTGATGGCCTCCAGTCTGGCAACAAGAGCAAAGACTTCATCATAGTCAATTCCTTCTTCCTGAGTGTAGCCCTGAGCTACAAGTCTGGCTTTGTTTTTTACTACAATGCCTCTCTCGTCTTGCTTGTTCCTGAAAACCCATCGTGTGCTGATGGTATATTTGCCTGGTGGAAGATCAATAAGTTTCCAGACATCCTGCCTCTTGAATTGCAGCAATTCTTCCTGCATTGCTTCAATCCAGCTGCTGTGTTTGAGTGCTTCATCTATCTTCTTGGGTTCCACCTGAGATAGGAAACATGAAAACAAGCATATATTGGCCTCATGAGATTTGCTTCTTGTGAGAACTCCTTGGTGTATTTGGCCAATAATATTCTCTTGAGGATGTTCTTTGTGGATCCTCTATGCTGGTACCACCTCCAGCTGTATCCCTTCTTCCAGATTGCTTTGATTTTGATCAGGGGACTCTTCATTCAAGGTGGAAGAGTCTTCAACAGCATTGTCCAGGTCAATATTTTCAGCAATAGCATTATCAGCATTTACAACATTTACCGAAGAGTCTTCATTTAGATTTTCAGTATCAGACAGGCTGCTGCTGGTTACGTCAGACAGTCTTGTTCCTGCTTCACTTGCTTCAATTGCTTCCACAACTGCTGGAGGATAGACTGATGGTTTTCTCAGACTGAGAGAAGATTTGGGAAAATCCATTCTGTAGTCAGTGGATGAAGTGGAGGCAGGAGATTGTGTAGACGTAGACTCTATATTTGAGAAGGTGAGAGGCTCAAATATTTGGGAGAAAGAGTCTATGTCAAAGAGCCAGTTTGGTCCTCTTCCCTGCTCACAGACAATGTGTTCTCTGCATTCCACATTTGCTGATTCTTCAACAATTCTTGTTCTTGAATTGAATACTCGATAGGCCTTTGATTGAGAGGAATAGCCTACGAAATATCCTTCATCAGATTTGGCACCAAACTTAGGAAGAATCCCATGTGTGATGAGAATGGTGCATGGACACCCAAAAGGTTTTAGGAACCCAATATAGGGAATTCTTTGAAACCAAAGTTCATAGGGTGTTTTGTTGAGGGGTTTGACAATTAGAACTCGGTTTTGCACATAACATGCTGTGCTAACTGCTTCTGCCCAGAATATGAGTGGCAGTTTTGAGTCAGCCAACATAGATCTTGCTGACTCAATAAGAGTTCTGTTTCTTCTTTCAGCAACTCCATTTTGTTGAGGAGTTCTTGGAGCGCTGTATTGTCTTTCTATCCCCTTGCTTTCACAGAAGGAGTTCAAGGTGTGGTTCTTGAATTCTGTGCCTTGATCACACCTGATGATCTTCACCTTTTGATTACTTTGATTCTCTACCCTGAGAATGTAGGATTTGAGAATTTCAGCAGTTTCATCTTTAGTTCTCAAGAAGAATACCCATGAGAATCTGGTGTAGTCATCAGTTATCACCAGGCAGTACGACTTCTTGCCCATTGACATGACATTTGTAGGACCAAAGAGATCCATATGCAGCAGTTGTAGTGGAGTGTCATTTGTATTCAAGGTCTTGGGCTTGTGAGAGCTTTTGTGTTGTTTCCCCTTTAAGCATGCAATGCAGTGGTCTTCCAGCTGAAATTCTTTGTCAGGAATCCCTCTGACAAGATTATTCTTCACCAATTTGTTGATAGTTTTGATATTAACGTGGCTTAATCTCCTATGCCAGAGAGCTGATTCATCAACTGATGCCTTTGATAAAAAGCAGGAAACACTCCCAGATGGAGTGACTTCATTCATGTCCAGTACATAGAGATTTTCTTTTCTCTGAACAATTAATAGAATGCTTTCTGGAGGAGGTGTGGATAAGCCTGGAGTCAGTACAAAACATTCTCTATATGGTGAAGAGCATCCAATGCTTTTGGTCACAGACCTGGGAAACACTCATGAGATTGAAGTCCAATTCTTTAACATAGTTGACCTTGTCAATGCTCATTCTTTCGTTGGACACAGTTCCTTGTCCAGTGATGGATCCTCCCTTTGAGTCACTTCCAAAGGCAACATATCCTCCATTGAAATGTCTGAAGTTTGAGAGGATGGATCTGTTGCCTGTCATGTGCCTGGAACACCCACTGTCTACCACCCAGGTGTTATTCTTGTGACCTGGCTGTCCCTGCACATGATATATTTCTAATTAGTAGAATGAATCCAAGAGTCTGCAGACTTGAAAAAGATGGTTGTTAGTTTATCCTTTTCAGTATGTTTGCAGTCAATGGAACCAATGACAGTGCTTGAAGATGATTTGGCTTTCCATTGCCTTATTGGTGTTTTTCTAGTTTTCCTCACACTATCAGCAGCAGATTTTGCTACTGATGTTTCTGGCTTGTTGACAGTAGATCCTGCTGCTGACAGCTTTGTTGAAGTGTCAACATTCTTTGCTACTGTAGGCTTTGCCTTGGATTTTTCCTTATCAGCAGTGGGCACTTTTGCTGCTGATGTCTTTGCCTTATCAGCAACAGATTTTGCTGTGGAGGATTTTAGCTTATCAGCAGCAAACTTGGTTGCTGCTGAAAGCTTCTGCTTTGTTTTCTTGGGCTGAACTGGACTAACAATCGATGTATGCTGATCTTTCTTTACCCTTTGTCTTTGAGGAGTTTGATGAAGGATCTGGTTGAATGGGTTAAACTTACAGTTTGCAGCAAAGTGGTCTGATTCACCACAAATGATGCAATTTTGTTGAGATCTAGGTAGCTTCACTTTTGAGGGAGATAGAGACTTTTTGAACTTTGTTGCTTTGTCTTCGTAGCTTCTTACCTTCTTATTTTTGTTAGTCTTTTCAAAGGCATGCTGCTTTGAATGTCTTTGATATTCCAGGTAATGAAAGCAGGTGCTGGCCGTGTGGTTATATCTGCCACACACAAAGCATGATTTTGCCAGTTTATCTTTTGAAAGGTAGACATAGTCATTTCTTTGGAACAGATCCGTGAAGTTCCACAGATGAGCTTTTTTATGTTCAAAGGTGGCTTCTTCTAAGGTCCTTTGAACATATGGAACTTTTTCTTCAGGCTTACGACATACATCAATTACCTTTTTCTTTGTGATTGGCATGAGCTGAGGCTTGGGGTTTGTGGGTTCTGATGTCTGTCCCTTTTCTAGCTTGCTTCCATATGGAGGATAGCTGATCTTGATCTGCTTGAATGGTACAGGGGCTATAACAGCTGGAGGAACAGCAGGAACTGCATCTCTATTCAGAACAGCTTCAGATGGGACTGCATTGGTTTCATCATGGTCTAAGTGAGTTGACTCAGATTCTGATGAGGTAGTGCAGTCTTCGATGAGAGGTTAATCCGTTGAAGGATCAAGGTTTCGATTTGCAGTGTCAAGATGTTCAACATTGAAGCTTGGTTCGTATATGTCAATATAGTCAGCAGGAGGAGGAACAGCATTGTACTGATCATTGTTATACCCAAGTCCAGTTTTTACCTTCTCATGGACTTGAATATCTAAAAGTCTTTGTAACTTTTTGGAAGAAAATTCATATTTTTCAACATGAACTTTCTGTTCTGCCAGTTCAGCTCTGGTAGCTTTTAGTTTGACCAGTAGATCATCAATCTGAGTTTCAAGATTAGTTTGTTCGTGTTTTAGCGATGAAATCTCTTTCTTAAGGCAGTTAATCTTTTCTTTATAAGTTTTTTCAACCTTTTTGAACTCAGATTTCATCTGATGAAACTCTTCATTTTGATCTATAAGGTTTTGGTTGTGCTTTCTATAACCAAAAACTTTATCAATACAGGCTTGGGAGCAAAGATGTTCAAATATCTGAGGTGGTATCTCTGTAGTGTCTGCCATTAGAGCTTGATTGCTAACTGGCAGTTCTTCATATTGAAAGCTCCAGTCGAACTCAGAAGTTCCAACAGTTGCACAGGCTGCAGTTTGAACTGGAGGAGTAGCTTGATGCTGTTGTCTGGGTTGGGCTTGGTTAGCTTGTCTTGACTGAGAAGTGACTGGATTTGCTCTTGGTGCCTTGCATTCTCTACTAAAGTGACCCATTAGGTTACAGTTGTAACATCTGAGTTTGCTTTTATCCAAGCCAACTCTGGTGTTGGAGTTGTTGCTTGGAATGGGTCTTCCGGTTCTAGAGTAGAACCTCTTTGCTCTTATAGAGAGCATGGCGTATGAGTGTTGTATGTCCATTTCTTCTAAATCATCCGGATGAAAGCATTCCAGATCCTCCTTGATAAAGGACATACTGTTTGAGCTTTGAGAAACAAAAGCAGCAGAGGTTGATGTTTGAGGAGGAGCTTCTAAGAGAAATGGTGAGCTGTTTGTTTGAGAGATTGGAGTTTGAGGCTGGGTGATGATGGAAGGATAGTAGTTACTTGAACTAGGACCCGAGTGTTCAGAATGGAGTGCAGAGGAGGTGGTGGTGGATGTTGAGGCTGTTTGGTAGCTTGAGCTTCTTTCTTTTGCCTGAATCATCTCTAGCTCATAGGTTTTTAGCATTCCAAAGAGCTCAGTCATCTGGAGAGTCTTTAGATTATCCGTTCTTCTGATTGACACTGTGTAAAGTGTCCAGCAGCTTGGTAGAGACCTGATGAACTTCTTGAGAATATCTTCATTCTCTAGCTTCACCTTTGAGCACTGCAGCTCCCTTACAAGATAGGTAAATCTGTTGTATAAAACAGTTAGAGACTCACCTTCTTTCCAGACGAAGTTTTCATACTGCTGCTTCAGGATGTCTCTTCTGTTCTCTTTGACTTCCTCCGAGCCAGCGAACATTTTCTCAAGAGCTTCCCAGAGCTATTTGGCAGTTTTGCAGCTTCTGAAGTTATGAAAAACTTCATTTGGAAGGCACATTTCAATAGCTCCTAGTGCCTTGAAGTCTACCTCCATCTTTTTTATATCCTCTTCTGAGTACTTGGAGGGATCCTTTGGAACTGATGGTCCTCCAGAGTCAGCAGATGCCACCATTGGAATGTAGGGTCCATCCCTAATGGATTTCCACATTCCGTACTCTTGATAGCAGAAAAAACCTTCCATGCGATTTTTCCACATGTCGTAGTCTTCTCCCGACACCAGTATTGGTGGTCGGTTGATGCTGCCGATGTCTTCAAACCCGTTGCTTTGTGCCATTTTTGTTCTTGGTGACTTAATGAACGAGAGAGAGTTTAGAATAGAACCAGAAGTGATTAAACAAGTGTTAGTTTGTTTAATCTGAGCCAAAGCTCTGATACCACTTGTAGGATCGTGAAATTACAAGATGGTTCTTTTCTTAGTTGAGATTGGCGGAAACAATAACAACTACACAATTACAATCGAGTAGACAGAAAGAATACTGATAAGAACACTGCTGTATTAAGCTTTGAGAATAAACGATTACAAATGAAAACACTAATTCAAAAGCACAAAAAGCACACATACAATGAAGTATTTATAGATTATTTATACTCACTTAGAATCAAGACAGCCCCTTGATTCTAGGGATCAGATCTAACACGGACCGTTGATCTGTTGTATCTAGCTAACTATTACACGTTTTGTCTATATCTAGTTAACTTTATTGAAGCGTCTTCTTTATGCATCATTACTTGCATGCTTGGAGAAGAGCATTGTTGTCCTTCATTGGTTGTGACATTGAGGTTCCTTCTGCTTTGAGTGTGTTAGTTGCTTTTGCAGAAAGTTGTCAGTGACGCTTGGTATGGATAGTCAGCTGCAACGATTTGTCTTCAAGGCACAAGGCTGTCAGCAGCAAAGATGTTGATCAGCAGCAAGATGTAAACATCCAGAGTTGCTGATGATTTGCCTGTCAGCAGCATCAAGTGTTGATGCTGCTGAGAAGCTTATCCGCAGCAACTTTGGTCTTCAGCAAATAAGGCTATCCGCATCAGATTTGTTCTTTAGCAGGAGAACAAGTATCTGCAGCAGATAAGCTTGTCCGCAGCAGATTGTTGGTCAGCAGCAAACTCTGAGATCAGCAGCATCTGTACTTAGAGAATTTTGTAGCCATCAGTCTTTGGTTCTACACTGTTAGTGCCTGAGACTTTGTTGATGTTCTGGGCTTATATATGAGGTCGTATGCGCTGAGTTTGACTGACCACTTAGCCATTCTTCCAGGCATTTCTAGCTTTCTCAAAACACACTTAATTGGATAATTAGTCTTAACATGTATAACATGAGTTTCAAAATAATGTCTAAGTTTAGTAGATGCCATTATTAAGGCTAATATCAATTTTTCTAAATGAGAATACTAGGTTTCTGCCGGAAGTAGACTTTTACTTACATAGTATACTGGATGTTGTTGACCTTCATGATCCTTAACTAGGACATCACTTACAGAGTGTCCGAATACCGCTAAGTATAAGGATAATGGCTCGCCGTCTTCAGGTTTCAGTAATAGAGGAGTTATGGATAAATACTCCTTTAATGATTGGAGTGCTTGTTCATGCTTCTCTTCCCACTCGAATTGTTTATTTTTCTTTAGGATATCATAAAATTCTTTACATCTCTCGGAGGATCTTGAGACGAATCTGTTGAGTGATGCTACTCTACCGGTTAGCCTTTGGACATCCTTGGTATTGGTTGGGGATTTCAGGTTTATTATTGCCTTGATTTGTTCAGGGCTGGCCTCTATCCCTCTTTTAGTCACCATATATCCTAAAATTTTTCCTGCCCCCACTCCAAAGTGGCATTTGGAAGGGTTAAGCTTCACGTTATAGTGATCCAGGATATCCAATGCCACTTCGAGCTCTCTGGGATGATCTTCAGCTTTCTTTGATTTCACCACCATGTCATGTAGGTCCCGGGAGCCTCGTCGCACAGTGGAGATAACACGGACCTGTTCTGTGATTTGTGTGGGAACTAAGAAAACGAGACAGAGAATACATGAACAATAAACAAGAGAATGAAACGATACGTAATCTATAACATAGAATTCATCCCGTATTGCAAACTACATACCGAAGGAGCACACATCTCTCATCTAAGCTCATGGTCCAGGGGTCAAGAGAACTCGTCCCGACCCGGACACCTCTCAACCTTGTTTCTGAAGTTTCACCTACAAATAAAGACAAGTCTTCTATTTATAGGGACAGGAACACTACCTGCGTACTTGGCTAAGTACGCAGGGCATTGGTCATGCGTACTTGCTAAGTACGCAAGGTAAAAGCCTTGCGTACTTACTAAGTACGCAGGACTAACTGGTGAACAAGCTAAGTACGCAGGAACACCCTCCTGCGTACTAGCCTAGTACACCGATACATAGAATTTAATCTATAGTTACAACAACATGCTTCTACAAACTCCCTCTTAACTATAGCATCAAATTCTATCTATCTCTAACACTGATATAGATCAGTTTACAAAGAATGTCCTAACAGACTCCCTCTAAACTAATGACATCAAGTGTCTTCTGGCGAGACTTGATCTTCTGGCATTCCACTTGAGATCTTCAAATCTTCAAACTTCAGTCTTCAGTTGCCGAGTGATATACACGACTCCCTCTTAATTGTAGCTTTCATTGTAGACCAAACCAAGTGCTTCAATAAGAACCAACTAACCCAACACAACTCATTGTAGTTCATCCTCTCAGTAGTAGCAACCTCCACCCTAACTTAGAATTCCTCCAAATCAGCTGGCATATGATACAAGGGTAAGATAAACTTTAGTCTTCACACCAGATGTGTCCAACTCTGTCCTTTATCTTCACGAGTCAACCAAATTCCCGAAGATGTTCATTTCCAATTTCCCTTTTCAATGTTAGCTTTTCCTGACTAGACCAGAAACAAGGGTATGTTTCCTATCCCATCGGCCAATGATAAAAGGTTCCATCTTCAACTAATAATCCAACGGATATCCAGCTTCATCTTGAAAACACTTGATAGTATCAAACACAAAATCATGCTCAGTAGTGATCACCTTACATCCAAAGTCCAACATTCTTCAATTAGATCTTCATTCCTGGTTTACACCTCCTAATCTATATACGTTCACCGCGGTGAAGGTCCATAACTAAGTTGTCTATCTGGATTCCACCTAGATCCCAAGTGAGAAATCCCATCATAATTGAATCACTCAAATCTTGAACACATGCTTGACCAATGAGCATGAAAAATATAGTTTACATGAGAAATCACGGTTGATGATACATTTATTTTTATCCCCCTCATTTCTCTGTAAACTATGACCAACTTCATCATCACTTCACTCAAATCCTCAAAAAGCACAACTAGCCAACTCCAGGATTTTATTCTTTTATTCCTTTACAAAGATCCAAAATAGCAAATCAATGGGTTCAAGTTGTTACAGTATTCATCCCCTATTAAAGAAGTATCTCGGATACTCGTAGCCCACATTTTCAAGTTTGAATAACTAAACAAGATGATTCTCTTTCCAAAAGACCCAAAGCAGCCACATCTTCACAAATAGAACGAGACATTTAGCCGATGACGACCCAATTGCTCCCATTAGTTCAGCATTCATATTAAATAAGTATCCCGGATACTCGTAGCTCACATTTTCAGGTATGGACACTTAAACAATGTATGACAAGTGGCATCATCCAACAAAAATCTCGTCCATGTTTCGCCAAGCCACATCGTATACAAATTTTGGTCCGAAAAAACCAAAATTACTATCTTCTTAAAAATGGCCCGAAACAAGCGTACAACTGATCCCTAAAAATTTGGCCAAGAAAAGTTTTCCTGCCAAAAAACTTTTTTTTTTAAGTCTCAGATGCTAGTTCATGCGTACTTAGTAAATATGCATATAAAGAGTGTTCATGCGTATTTAGTAAATACGCAAAGCCAAGTACCCATGCGTACTTGTTAAGTGCGCAGAGAAATGCTCTTGCGTTCACTTCACATGCGTACTTACTAAGTACGCAGGGCTAACCCATGCGTAGTACTTAGCAAGTACGCAGAAAAGGTGATTATGCGTACTTGTTCAGTACAACAGTGCTCTTGACTGATCTTGAGGAGGATGCTCGAAAAGTGATGGATCTGAGAAATTAATGCTTCCAAAATCTTAGAAAACATCATCTAACAAACCCTTAGCCTTCCAAACACCAAATGAAGTGATAACAAACTCGATTTTAAGGATTTTAGGTCTGAAAAAGTACAAACTCGTATCTGCTCAAAACCCTAAAAAATCAAAACTGGAACACAAATCAACGAACACCGAGGCTCTGATACCACTTGTAGGTCCCTGGAGCCTCGTCGCACATAGGGGTCGGGAGAGCTCGTCCCGAACACCTCTCAACCTTGTTCCTGAAGTTCCACCTACAAATGAAGACAAGTCTTCTATTTATAGGGGCAGGAACACTACCTGCGAACTTGGCTAAATACGCAGGACATTGGCCATGCGTACTTGCTAAGTACGCAAGGCAAAAGTCTTGCGTACTTACTAAGTATGCAGGACCAACTGGTGAACAAGCTAAGTACGCAAGAACACCCTCCTGCTTACTAGCCTAGTACACCGATACATAGATTTTAATCTATAGTTACAAAAACATGCTTCTATATGTCATCAATATAGACTTCCATGGTATCTCCAAGTTTGTATTTGAACATCATGTTCATCAGCCTTTGGTATGTAGCACTTGTATTTTTCTGACCAAATGGCATAGCAATATAACAATAGATACTTGTCGAGGTCATGAGGCAGTATCCTCCTGGTCAGAGGGTTCCATCTAGATCTGTTGAAATCCTGAGGAAGCATCCATGAAGGTTAACATCTTGTGGCCTTTCATAGCATCAACCATTGAATCTATATGTGGTACAAGGAACGGATCTTTCGGACATTCTTTGTTTAAGTCCGTGAAGTCTTCACATACTCTCCACTTCCCATTCTTTTTCTGGACCACCACAACATTAGCTAGCCACCTTGGGAATTTTACTCCCCTTATCATTCCTGCTTTTAACAATCACTCGACTTCTTCTTGGATGACTGTATTTCTTTCTGGAGCGAATTTTCTTCTCTTTTGGTGTATAGGCCTGAAACTGTTATCAAGTCCTAATTTATGTGTAATAACATCTTTAGAGATACCTATCATGTCTTCATGCTTCCAAGAAAAAGTTGAAATTTTGCTCTTTAATAATCTTATGAGGCTTTGCTCAATATCCTTGGGGATACTGGTTCCAATAAGAACTTTGACGTCAGGATCCTCCGGACTTAAGGATAATTCTTTAACATCCTGCTCCTTGGCTTCCAATACGTCTCTGGCTTGTTCCTTTAATTGCTATGCTTGTCTGGTTTTTGCCGATGCTTTCATTGAAGAAGTATAGCAATCTTTTGCATCTTGTTGATCGCTATTGATCTTCACTACTCCCCAAGGAGTTGGCATGATGACACATTGGTGGTATGTCGAGGGTACCGCTTTTATGTCGTGTATCCAGGGTCTACCCAGTATAACATTGTAACAGGATAAAGAATCAATTATGCAAAATTTTTATATAGCGTTTACCCCTT